>JAKSZU010000001.1:158322607-159057607 GCA_026018925.1 Tupaia tana
CATATGTTAGACTTTATTGCCTTGAAACATCTCTGCTCTGCAACTACACTGTCTAGAAAATGAGAAGACAAAGCATAGACAGAAGGAAAATCTTTGCAAAAAGCATTTATGATGAAGGAATATTATTCAAGATATACAAATAACTTCCAAAACTCCACAATATGAAAATGAGCAACCTGATTAAAAAATGGACCAAAAAAATCTTGAGCAGCACCTCACTAAAGAAGATATACAGTCAGCCTATGAAACAAGCTAAATATCATATGTCTTCAGGAGTTTGTGAATCAAAACAGGAAGATCTTCTCACCTACACCTCTGTTAGAACTGTGAATGTCCAGAACATTGATACCATCAACAGCTGAACTCTATGGGAGCAACACGAATTCTCACTCATTGCTAGTAGAAACGTTAAATAGTGCAGGCATTTTGAAAGATAATTTGGCAGCTTGTGACAAAATGAAACATACTTCTACCATACAATCCAGCTATCAAACTCCTTGGTAGTTCCCAAATGAATGTATGTCTACCTATAATGTACACATGAATGCTATAGTAGTCTTATTGATAACTGTCAGAACTTGGATGACAGAACAAGATATCCTTCAGTAGGTGACTAGATAAATAAATTCTGGTACATACAGATGATGGGATATTATTCTGCACTTGGAAATGAGCTATCAAGCCATGAAAAGATGTGGAAGAAACTTAAATGCATATTACTTAGTGAAATCTGCCAATCTGAAAAATGTACTTCATATGTAATTCTAACTACACAGCATCCTGAAAATGCAAAACTTAACAGAGTATGAAAGCGTTAGAGACTACAGGAACATGTGGGGAGAAAAGGTGAATAGATACACAGAGGATTTTCATAGTTATTCTGTTCGATGATGTAGTAGTGGATCCTGTCATTAAACATTTTTCCATATCTCTAGAATGTACCACACCAAGAGTGAACCCTAATGTAAACTATGAACTTTGGGTGATGCTATGCCAATGTCAGTTCATTGATTATAACAGATGCACCAATTTTGTTAATAGCTAGGGAGGATGTATGGGGAAGATTAAGAGTCAAATTATTATTTTCTTTTTTTTATTGCAGTTTCTGGCTTACATATAATTGCTGTGCATCTTTGAGGGCACATAATCATTTTTTTAAAGCATAAATACAGTATGCATAAGCTGAATCAAGGTTATATACACATTCACCATCTTCAACATTTAACAGTACATCACACTGAATATGTTCAGAGTTTGTTCTATTATTTTATTCTTTGGAAGTATATATTAAATAGTCAAAGAGATTTTTTTACTATATTATGATGCACAGTCCCCAAATCTATTCCACTTGTGTATATGCACTTTTATATCCATTAACCAGTTTCTTCAGAATTGCCCTACCCCCATGGAGCTTCTAGTAGCTACCATTATTCTTTCTCCTTCTAAGCTGTTAAGTATTTTAGCTTTCACTAGTGAGTAAGCATTCTCAGGATTAGTTAAGCAGAACATCCACTATTCTTCTGTCAGAGCCTTGCTTACTTCTATTAGCATTATGTCTTCCAGGCTTATCCACTTTGTCTCAAATGACAGTAATTCATAGTTCTTCGTGGCTCTGTAGTAAGTCATTGTGTAGATACACCACATTTTCTTTATCCATTCTTTAACCAATGGGCACTGATCTCACTGTCTCTCTCCAGCGAGGGCACACACCCTTTGGTAAAAACCTAACAAATAAAATAATAAAATCTCATTTTTAAAAATCCATGCACATATTATACAATTTAAATACAGACAAATATAGGAAGTAAAACATCTCTCTTTATCTCCTTTAGTTTATAACAAGATGCATTTTCTGAAGGCAAATGTATCATAAAATATTCTCTTGTGTAAACTTCTAAATGCATGTGTATGTAAACAAATATTCACTCAAATACCCATATTCTGTGCTTCACTCACAATTCCTGAAGTGCTGTGCTAAGAAAAAGAGTAAATAAAACAGTTTCTGTCCTCAAAAGAGTATATTACAGGGACCAGCAGTTAGCGTAATGGCTATGTTGCTGAACTCCCACGTAGTCGACCGCGGTTCAAGTCCCGGACCTGGTGGCTTAAACTCACAACAGGTGCGTGTGCGTGCGTGCCCAAGATTCCAAGAGAAGAATGGAGAAGAAGGGATTGCAGCATGGTCATCCCCCCTGGGGGGCGGGGGGGATGATTTCTCACTTTCTATCTCTCTGTCTCTCTCTGTCTTTCTGTAGCAAAAACCTCTCCAAGAAAAAAGAGTACATTACAGAGCAATTATAACAAAGTGTTCTACAGGTAGGTGATATTTTAGTGGCCTATGTATTTTGTATTAAAAAGTAGATTTGCTTTCTGTGTCTATAAAGTGTTTGAAATATAAGTTACAATTTAATTATTAGTAGGTGAAAACATTAACTTTTTTCTTGACAGAAAATCTGGATACAATGAAACCACTTTCTTTCTTTGTGAATGTATGCTTGTATAATTTATAAACTTTAAAACCCACCCTATAAAAGACGTGTGAGTGGTTCTATCAACCACAATCATGACAAAGGAAGTTACATCACTCCGTCAAATTATTCTCTTTTGCTTTCCCTTTGTAGTCAAATCCTTCTTCACTTTTAACTAATGGCAATCAATATTCTGCCTTTTTTCCCCCAAAATTTGTATTTATCAGAATTAGAGTTAATGGAATAATATATTTTCTAACTTCAAAAGACTTTTTTGAATGAGCATCATACATTTGAGATTCATTCTTTTGGTTGCATGTTCAATAGTTTCTCTCTTTATTTATTTATTTTTTTTTTTTGGAGAGGTTTTCGCTATAGGGCGCGTTGACATAGAGACATAAAGCGAGAAATCACCCCCCGGGGGGATGGTCACGCCGCAATCCCTTCTCCTCCATTATCCTCCTGGGATCTTGGGCACGCACGCACACGCGCCCGGCGTGAGTTTTAAGCCACAGGGTCCGGGATGCGAACCGCGGTCGACTACGTGGGAGTCCAGCGACATAGCCATTACACTAACTGCTGGTTCCAATAGTTTCTCATTTTTATTGTTGAGTAATCTCCGATTGTATGAATGTACCACATTTTGTTTATTTATTTAAAAACTGAAGGAAAAAAATTGCCTTCTGAGTTTGAAATTATAAAAGAAAATTCTATAAAAATTTATATGAATATGTTGTTAAAAGTCTGAGATTTCATTTTGGGGGAGGAGGGTAAATAAAAGCAATAATTTTTTTTTTCTTTCTTTTTTTTTTTTTAGGTTTTTGTCATAGGCTATGAGTGTTTGCCAGAGGGAAAGTAAGAAATCATCCCCCAGAAACTATGGCCATGCTTCAATCTCTTCTCCTCCATTCTCCCCTTGGGAATTTGGGAATGTACACACACAAACCTGGCATGATTTTCAAGGTGCCAGGTCTGGGGATTCAAACTGTGGTCAGACATGTGCGAGTACAACACCTTAACCACCATACCACCTGCTTTCCCCAGGGTTTTATTTTTAAATAGTAGATAGGTGCAAAGCATAGTATAAACTGCAATTCATATGCTTTCTTTAACATACTGAACTAAGTATTGAGATAGAATCCAGACAATTTTGTTTTAATCTAGACCAAAAAATTTATGCATATTATAGAACACAAACATACGTGCATTGCACCTTGAGAGAATTTATAGCATTAGGGCATAATTAGTGGGATTAAATGCATATGTTATAGGAGTATATAAATGTAAACTCGAGATTATTAAAGACATTTGTTTGTGTCTTAATCTGTTCATGCTGCTCTAAGAAATACTTGACACTGAATGATTTAAAGAACAGAAATTATTTCTCACAGTTCAGGAGACTGTGAGCCAAAGATTAATGCCCTAGTGAACTCCATGTCTGGTGAAGACCCAGTCCTCACAGATGGTGCTGTACAGGTGTGCTCACATGGCAGAAGTAACAGGGACAAAAACACAAAAGAGGATGAGTGACCTGCCTTTGCAGGGTAGTAGACCAGAAGAGCAAAAAGTCTCAACATGGTATGAAGACCCCTTTACAGGGGCCTTCATCTCACTCACTCAAAGGACTCTGATGTCATGGCTTAGTTACCTCCTAAAGGCTGCTCCTCTTACTACTATCGCATTGGTGATTAAGTTTCCACACAGAAATGGGGGAGGGACACTCACGCCTCCACGGTGTGTCATGCTAACTGGAGGTATCACTGAACCGTGCAAATAAAAATGCCCCATAATACACGATTTGTCTCTAGTAATAATCCACTTATAATAAAAGTGATGACTCTGTCGAAGGTAGTGTATATGATGAATAGCAAGACTAATTTAAAAACTACTGAACAAACTCAATCAAAACGTGATGAAGGCCTAATCTTGGCAGTAATACATATAATTATTTACTATAACTATTTTACGATTTTACATGTAATTATAAGACAGTGCAGGGATATTTGAAAAATGTTTAAGTAGTGTAAAAAAATGAAAATTGCAGAAACGCCTTAAATGTTAAAACCACTAAGTAACAGCAATTCATTATGCATAGAATTTTCCTTTTGATTGGTTCCTTAAAGACAACTAAATGTGAACTCATCTGAATGTGTTTAGAAGTGTACTACAGAATTATGACTGCATTTGTACTAATGTTCCATGTAAAAGACTCACATGCTGACAAAGTTGAAAAAGAATTTGTGGAACCCTGATGAGGTACAGACAAATAAGATTTTTCTCTCTATCTATCTATATATACTAAATGTACAAAAATATATGAGTTTTGTGTTACCTATTTTAAAAAATTTTTTGCTATATGGAACGTACACTTGTTAGAAAGAGACAGAGAGAAAATGAGAGAGCACACCCACCACGGAGGATGGTCACACTGTAATTTCTTTCTCTTTTTTTTTGTTATATTTTATGTAACTTAATTTATTTACTTATTTATTTTTAATTTGATCAGAGAGGGACAGAGTAAGAGACAGAAAGAAGTAAAGTGAGAAAGCAAGCCACCATATCTGGGACTCAAACTGTGGTCGGCCATGTGGCAGTCCAGCACCCTTAACCACCATGTTACTTTCCGGCCTCTGTAATTTCTTCTCTTCCATTCTTCTCTTGGGAATATGAACACACACATCACACACATCTAATGTGTTCTTCAAGTTATCAGCTCCAGGACATGAGTCATACAGTTGGTCATGTGGTATCCAGCTACCTAATTACCACGCCACTGGCTGGCCCATACCGCTTAACGTTTTTTTTTCCCAAATGTTTCATTTTTCAAATTTCTTGAAAAGTTATGGGAAAGTCACTTTGAATCTATGGATTCAGCTACTCTTCCTCACTTTCTCATTACCCTGCAATCTGTCCCCATCCTTTTTTTCAGTTAAGCCCACATAGGCTTTATTGGGTGAGGAAGTGTAAATGCAGTTGTTAAAGTCTTGTGCAAGCATTCAGTAAGAAGCATTTCTGTCAATAATAATCTAAAGAAATAATCTATTCTATCTTTTGAACAGCAGATAGTTTTGTTTGCTATCATATGCACTATGATCTCTTATGGAGCTTACTAGACTGAGGGAACTGATATTCAATTTTCAACGAAAATATACCAAGTTTTTCTATGAGCATGATGCTCCCGTTGAATATAAATTTTCCAATGCCTTTAATAGCACAAATAGTCTAAGCCACCCCTACTGTGAAAATCTAGGTTTCCAGAAGACCCATGCTGTGTTTTAGATTAAACTACCTACTAAAGCGCTACACACAATGGGGCAGTTTTTAACATACGCATTAAAGCACCAGTACCGTGTCTACATGAGAGCACTTATCACTGTTGTATTGGGGGTATCCTTCCAGGGAGCCAGAAAATGCAGATAAGATTTTCTGTCAAATAAATCCTAGAAATATCTTGACTGTAGGAGATCACAAGTTGTCAGCAGAAAACAAGTTTCAGCTTAAAACCTGATGATAAATACACTTTTGAGTAAAATCCTCCTAGGTCTAATGTTTCATCTCTTTATTTTCAGGTATTTTCTTATTAAAACATTGATAAATGTTAAAGTTGGAAGCAGGAGGGAAAAGAGCAGGAAGGAGAGGAGATGGAGGGAAGGATGACTGCTATGCTTATATTTCAATGTAGAGATAAAAGACCAGGTGAGTATGCTATTAGTGTAAATAAGAATATGAATTTGTGGGAACCAGCAGTTGGTGTGGTGGCTATGTCGCTGGACTCCCACATAGTCGACCGCGGTTCGCGTCCTGGACCAGGTGGCTTAAAACTCACGCCGGCGCGTGTGCGTGAGTGCCCAAGATACCAAGAGGAGAATGGAGGAGAAGGGATTGTGGTGTGACCATCCCCTCTGGGGGGTGATTTCTCGCTTTCTGTCTCTATGTTTCTCTCTGTCTGTCTGGCTAGCGCACATGCCTTATAGCGAAAAAACCTCTCCAAAAAAAAATAAAAAGGAATATGAATTTGTGAAATTTGCCAAAAAGTGCAGACCATCCAGAGCTGAGTCAGGAGAGAAGATAATAAACTTCCCTAAACTCTGTGAAAAAGCATAAGTAATAGAGGAAAAAAAAAAAAATGAGATAAACTTCCCTTTCTTGGCACTGGGAGCCAGTATTGAGAGCTGAAAAAACATTCTTAAAGTTGAAAAATAACTAAATTGATTATTTAAAAAAAGCTTCTTTGGGCTGGTCCAGTGGCCAAGTGATTAAAGGAGATGGACCTCCTATGGCCAATGGCATGGTTCAACTCTTGGCCCCAGAGGCTTGAAAAACATACCAAGTATCTGTATATGCATGCTCCAAATTGGGAGAGAATGAGGCAATGGAAAACAAGCGATGGCATCCTAAGTATACCCTACCGAGAGATGCTTTTCCACCCTTCCTCTCTCACACTCCTCTCTCTCTGGTGATCACTTGTACCCTCTGGTATATTAAATAAATCAAATAAAAAGGTTTTGTTTTTCTTCTAGGACCCAGAGCAAAACAGAGAAAGAAAGACAGAGAGTGCACACCAAGCATTCCCAACATGACCTTCATGCTGATTCATGCCCGCTCTGGTCAGCTCTGGATGGTGGGCAGATGCATGCTCACCATGCTCAGAGGGGAAAGTGGACTGAGCACACTCCGACTTGCAGAGTGTGATACTACTGTTGCTGTTACTATTGTGTCACCATCTATTCCCCTAATTTTGATTTTAAAAGAACAAAAAGGCTAAAGAAGATTGTTTCAGAAATATAAGCTGGGTAGTTTATGTAGACTTAAGGAAGAATATAGCATAGAGGATATATTAAGGGAAAACCATGAAAAAATAAACATATATTAGAAATTTTTGAGATTTTTTTTAGTTGAATATGCAAGAAAAAGTCTTTTCAGGAGTAGATATTATAATATGAGAGGACTTCAAAAGTATTGTCATTAAAGTACATGTTTATTGTAAGGCAAAAAAATTGAACTCTATGCATAATATTTTCAAGATACATATCTCTAGAAAGTTTTGAAGACTCTCCACATTTGAAATTTGGGATGACACATAATGCCTAGTAGAAAAACTAATTCAAATATTTCCTTGGAGAACGTCAATGATATCATAAGTAACTGAATTATTTGCATGTAAATTTAATAAAATAATTTTTTTTTGGAGAGGGTTTTTTGGCTATAGGTCATGTGCGCTCACCAGAAAGACAGAGAGAGACAGAGACAGAAAATGAGAAATCAACCCCCAGGGGGGTTTGCCACGCTGCAATCCCTTCTCTCCCGGGATCTTGGGCAGGCATGCACACGCGCCCAGCGTGAGTTTAAGCCACTGGGTCCAGTACTTGAACCGCGGTCTACTACATGGGAGTCCAGCAACATAGCCATTACGCTAACTGCAGGTCCCAAAATAAAATATTTTTTTCTGGATGATTGACAAGTGTCTGCGTGATACCAAATTTAAGAACTTTACATTTATCACATGATACTTGACACTTTTTCTCTTCTCTTTAAATTTTATACCCTACTAATATTATATATAAAAATCAAGTCATTCTTTAAACTAAATGTAATTTAAGAGTTTAAGATACCAAAGCTCAGATTTTAAATTGCTTTCAACAGCTACACAAAGAGTAGGTATTGTCTTTATTATCAGTTAATTGCTATTTTGTGAAAAATATCAGGAAACTTCCTCTTCACAATGACTAAGTATCTGAAATAATTTAAAACAAAAATATAAGTAATTATAAATATATCATTAGAAAACACACTATATTAATATAAAGTAATATATGTAACTATATATGCATACATACATGTGAATGTATCTATATTTCTATATCTTCTGCTCTTGAACCCAAACACATGCAGGTAAGTCAATTTCTATATCTTTGGGAGCAGCAGATGGCATAATGGTTACATTGCTGGACTCCCACATGACTGATTGTGGTTCAAGTCCTGAACCTGGAGGTTTGAAACTTAAGCTGGGCACGTGTGCATGTATTCCCAAAATGCTGAGAGGAGAATGGAGAAGAGATTGCAGTGTGGCCATCCCTCCAGGGGATGATTTCTCACATTCTGTCTTGCTGTCTCTCCCTTTCTCTCTGGCGAGTACATGCCCCACATAACAAAAATCTCTTAAAAAAAAAAAAAAATTCCTATCTTCAACTCTTGAACTCAATATATCCTTTCTGCTTTTTTTTTTTAGTCTTTTGTATTGTTTCTGAACATAGTTTTAAGCACAAAATTCCATACAAATATTTCTACTTACTAGTGTTTAATGTGTGTATGACCGGCTTGTTGCAGGCAGATATATTTGAAAATATTTATTATTTATTATAAATATTTATTTAAATGTTTTGAGCATAGCAGGCTTATTTCATTGTACATTAATTATTTTTTATGTGTGAATAGCTAATTAAAGTTGTCTTATGCATATGAAGCTATATTCAAAAATTAAGTAATTTAACTATCATTTATGCATGATAAGGTCAAAATAAAAGCATCTGATCCAACTTTTATCTTCATAAAAATACATGTGACTAGCATAAGTTCAGTAAGTCAGCAATATTTAGATACTGAAGACTTGTTTTGAAGCAAAAATAAGCTATCAAAAGTATCTGAATGACGGGACCAGCAGGAGGCATGGTGGTTAAGGAGCTGGACACTCCCACATGGCCAACCACGGTTCAAGTCTCAGGCCTGGTGGCTTGCTTTCTCACTTTCCCTCTCTCTCTCTGTGTCTCTCTGTAATCAAATGAAAATAAATAAATGAATAAATAAATAATTCTATTAAAAAAAGTATCTGAATGACAAAGAGGAAAATGTATACTCTCAAACTAATTGTAAAAATTGAAAAAAATAATTGAGGTGCAATTCACTCTAATGAACTCTGAATATACTTAAATATAGTTCATATCCAACATATGACACAAACCCTGTTAATTAATTCATGGACATGCAATCTTGGGGCTTTATTTTGCTCTTTCCTAAGTGGAAAAAATATAATTAACTTGCCCTTTCCAAGTGAATTATTACTACATGAAATCCTTACTTCCTGGTTAAGGTCAAGTCCTTATTGTGAATTCTCTTAAAAAAGGGATTTATTTCTATTATATCTTTAATATTATCTGTACTTTTAAAATAATTTAATGTGTATCTCCCCAATTAAGCTTCATGAGTTTAGGGCCCAGTCTAATATCTGCCATAAAGTATGAATGTTATTTATGTAAAACATGTATTATTTTGACAAGTGAAGAATAAACTAAGTATTCGTGAAACTCTGGGCAGCCCCCATAGCGCAGAATAAAGATCAGAAGCCCATTGGGAACCATTAGTTAGTGTAATGGCTATGTCGCTGGACTCCCACGTAGTCGACCTGCGGTTCGCGTTCTGGACCCAGTGGCTTAAAACTCACGCCGGGCGCGTGTGCATGTGTGCCCAAGATCCCGAGAGGAGAATGGAGGAGAAGGGATTGCAGCGTGACCATCCCCTCTGGGGGGTGATTTCTCGCTTTCTATCTCTCTGTCTCTCTCTGTCTGTCTGGCGAGCGCAAGCGCCCTATAGTGAAAAGTCTCTCAAAAAAAAAAAAAAAAAAAAAAAAAAAAAAAAGAAGCCCATGTGGCCAGCAAGGGTAGAAGCTCAGCTATGGCAGCTCGAAAAACACTCTGTGCATGTGGGGTGTGCTCCAAATCCTGACAGGATGGAGAAATGAGGGACAAAATACTGTGGCATGATCACTCGCCATGGTGTGGTTCTCTTTCTCTCTAAGCAAGCATGTATCCTCTAGGTATGAAAATATAATAATACTAAAAGAAAATTCACTAGTGTCAGTACTAGAAATATCTTCATGTTGTCTTGCAAAGCATGGCAGAATATAAATATCTGTGGAAGAGAAGGGAAAAGTGACATACAATCTGATTAAATGATGTTTCTCAGCATTTTTTCAAAAATTAGATAATGCCATAGGAAAACTGAAGGTTTTCCCTGACTTTGCTTTCCTGGCCCCAGATCTAGCCAGGACAAGTCAATCACCAGCCATCTCTATTGGAGTTTTGAGCAGTCCCTTTCAGGGATTAGGACAGCAGAAGGTTTTCTGCCCAGACTTCAACCTCCTGCCTCCCAGATCTAGCGAGGGTCAGAGAATCCTCATATTCCATGGAATCTGCTACACAAATGGAGAAAAACAGTACTGCTTAGAGATTGGTCACCTCCTCCTGCATGCCTCTGAGCACTCAGATTTAACTCCAAAGATTACGAACAAAATGTATACAGTATCAGATGATCAGAAAACACCACAGAGGCACAAGAAATATGAGAAACAAAGAAAATATCTCTCCTTCAAGGGAAAAAAGAATGACTCCTCATTCTCCACAGACAATACAAGGGAACTCATGGAAATGTCAGATAAAGAATTTAGAAAATTCATAGTGACAAAGCTAACTGAAATACAAGAGAAGAGAAAAAAATGAACTCCTGATGATGCAGTAGAAAAGAGACAATGAGTTCCAGGAGGTGAGGAAGTTCTTGCATGATATGAAAGAGGAAATACACACCATAAAAAGAACAAAATGGAATTTTTAGAGATAAAGGCTGTAATACAGGAAAACAAAACCTCCCTTTAAAGTATTAAAAGCAGATCAGATCATGCAGAAGATTGAATCTCATATGTAGAAGTTTGAACTTCTAACCTAGAAATTCATGAAAAAATTTTGAGAAAATAGCCCCCAAAATGAGAATAATATAGGAGTAATACTAGATACCATGAAACAACCCAAACATCTGGAAAATCAGTATCCCAGAAGGTAAAGAAAATAATAGAGGCATTGATAATCTACCCCATGACATACTGGAAGTAAACTTTCCAAACCTCGAGAGGCATTCAAATATCCAAACACAAGAAATGCCAAGGACCCCACATAGAATCAATCCAAGAAGATCTTCTCTAAGACACATTGTAGATAGACTGACCAAAACCCAGACAGACAAGCTACTAAAATTGGCAAGAGAGAAACTTCAAATTACTTTCAAAGACTGACCCATCAGGCTGACATCAGACCTCTCAATGGGAGCAATACTAGCAAGGAAAGGATGGGAAAATAGACTCAAAGTGTTAAGTGAAAAACACTGTTAACCAAGAAGACTATACCCGACAGGATTAGCCATCATATGAGAAGAAAACACAAAAATGTTCTCAGATAAACAGAAGCTGGAAGAACTTACTCACACTAGATAAGCTTTCCAAGAAGCGCTAAAGGGAGTGCTATACCAGGAAAACTAAAGTCAGGCACACAGAAATAAGAATACCAAAGGCGACCAAGAGAATGGCCAATTAATAATAGGGACAAGTCCAGAAAGATCAACTTTGAATGTTAACTTCCAAAATTTAAACGGAAAGATCAGACCACTGTAACACTGCCAATTCAATAAAAGAGAGATTAATTAGAGAACACTGATATGCTGAAATATAATTTATGACTTTTTGTCTAAAGGTTTATGCCTAAAGTCAGATGTGTGTTCATGGATATATCAGCTGCACTTGCTATTGAAAATATTTAGATTAATTAAGATCTTTAGTGAATCAGTAAAATGGGGGGGGGAGACATGGGAAGCAAGTGTAGATATAGAGACAGTGTAGGAAAAGGATGGGAGAAGGTGAGAGAGGGAATCAAGGTGGGGGGAAAGAAGCAAAATTCATAGGAAACAAGAAACGAAAAATTATTAGTTGGTGATAACACATATGGTAACATCCTCAATTGAGCCAAAATACAGTATACTCTGTATGGAAAATCTCATTTTGTATACTGTAATGACGTACTGTGAATTAATGTAAATAAATAAAGTGAAAAAATAATGTCCTATTATAGAGAATTTGACAAGTCACCTCAATATATTTAAAATACAAAGATTCTTGTTGACTGCTTTTGATACATTATTATAGAAAAGATATTACAAGGACAAAAATTTGAGAAATAAATGGTCAATCTGTAGGCACACACTAAAGTTAATAATCAGTGCACAATTTTAGTGAGTTGCAGGATTACAAGAGGCAGCATGTTGTCACCTTTGAACATTAAAAGTAAATTTGGCAAATGCTTTGAGTGACAGAGATAATTTTATTCTCAGTCTTTTTACAAAGAACAAAGCAATTGTGTGTTTGGCATATCCATTTTGACTAAATCTCTGAAAAGATTTAAATAAATAATGGTTCAATTTACTGTAAGAGCCCCAGGAAATTATTTTAGCTGGATTAACTAGTTTAGGAAAAAGACTAATGGCATGTTTTTCCTCTCAGACTTGATAGATTAATCTTGTGAATTAAAATGTGATGGAGAACAACAAGCGGTATGGTTTTGTGTTTTTTTTTTTTTTTAACCAAATGTATCAAAAATAAGATGTACCAAAAATAAGAGTTAATATAGCAAAGTATAAGTGTGGGTGTGCAAATAGATCTGACTGAAGTTAAACAAATAGAAAGCTGCATTTTAGAGAGTTGTACACATTCCAAAAATAAAAAATAAAAAAACCTCTGTGACTTTTCAAGACACTAAAATGACTCTTGTTTAGGACCTTGCCACAGTGAAGTTTCGTAGATTATAAACAACAGAATATATGAGCACTATTACGAATGAAGGCTGGAAGCCCAAGACCATGGTGCCAATATGGTTAAATTCTGGTGATGACCCTCCTCTGGGTTGCAGATTTCCATCTTCTGATATTCAGACTTGGCAGAAAGAGGGTTAGAGAGCTTTTTGGTATCCCTTTTTATATGGGTACTAATTCTATTCAAGAATGTTCCAGCAACATGACCTAGTTACCTCCCAGAAGCCCCATATCCTAATACTTCCCTTTAGAGGATAGATTTTCAACTTACGAATTTTGCAGGGACATAGATACAGTTCATAACAGTCAGCAAACATATGGAGACAGTAACCAGGTGGAGAAAACAGCTTAAGTATGAAAGGAGAATCACTCAGTAATGAGGAAAAAAGTAATGTTTAGATGTGTCTAGGAAGGTAAAAGGAATCAGGGACTGGAGACAAGAACTGTGGAGAACAGTACCTGGGAACTGATTCATAGCACATTTAGGAAACATTCTCCACTCCTATACAGTGGAGTCATCAAAATCCCTACAGAGAAATTTTAGAATCTACATGAATAAATTCTTCCTGCACTTTCAGCCTCTCTCACTGGAAACAAGAATGCTTGGGGGTAGGTCTATATATTGCAAGGGTAGACAGCAGACTGCTTTCTTAATCATTTGACACATTTCCTGACCAAAAAAAATACAACATACACAAACCATATGAAGAAACTTCTGTGCTTCAGTCAAAAATTCTAGATTTTGATTTGGCTGTGGTGCAGGGCTGGGGATGTGAGGTGTCTAGTGTGAGGTAAGAGACAATGTGTTGGACACATAGAAAGACAGTATCTAAAAGGCTTCCTAAGGGACCAGCAGATGGTGCAATGATTACATTGCTGGACTCTGACATAGTTGACTGTGGTTTGAGTCCCAGACCCAGTGGCATGAGACTCGTACTGGGCATGTTTGTGTGTGTGACCAAGATTTTGGGAGAAGAATGGAGGAGAAAGGATTGCACTTGACCATCCGCCCGGGGAGGGGGGGTGATTTTTTGCTTTCTATCTCTCTGTCTCTACAACAAGTGTACACATCCTGAAGCACAAATCTTTTTTCTACAGAAAAATAAAAAATAAAATTAATTAAAAAAATAAAGACTTACTTATTAGAAGGGTATCTTACAGCAGTCTTTAGAACTAATCATCAAATATTTTCACTTATATTTCCCTACATTTGGATGTGACAATGTAACTTGTTTCAGTCAAAGAAATGTTAATGAAAGTGACAAGTATCATTTACAAGCAAAAGTATAAAAATATGATACTTTGTCTTTCATTAAAGTATAAGAACCAGCAGCATTCCAGATAACCCCTATTCTGGTATCCTTGGTTCTAAAGTGAGGGAAAGATAGAACAGAGGTCTAGAATAACTTAAAACAAATATGAGAAAGTAACTATTTTTTATGCCATGAAATTTCAAAGTTTGTGTGTTACTACAAACAATAATGAAGCTCATATTTCTAAAACAAAATTATCACAATTTCATTTAGAATTAAAAAATTTTTATTAAAGGCAAGTTTTTGGTAATTTATAGTTTTCTGGATAAATTTTTCATTTCACACTTCTCTGAATTATTCCGAATTACAGCTGGATCTTGTGAAGATAGAAATATCTAAAAAAATAAATAAATAAATTAATTAATTAATTAATTAAAAAAAAAAAAAAACTTATCTGAAATGGAGTCTGGAGGCTATTAAAGAAAGCAGGAATTATGCTGTTTCTGTTCCTGTGGTTGTCTGGGAATATGATCTTAGGCAATTCTCATCCCTTAACCACAACTACCTGGAATGACCAGATACACTGTCATCAAGCTCAGAACATGCATCAAGGTGTTATTGGGCTCTTGTTGTTTGACCATCCTATGGATTAGACACATTTCCTCTTTTTCTTCCTCTAGATACACTGTCTTGTAACCCTTTCTAACTTCAGTTGAATACTCTTTTTAAACAATTGTAACTGCCTTGTAACAATTTGTAGTGTTTTGGCTATCAAGTCTCCCATTTCCCCTTACATTCTCAAAATATTCCTTGGGTTCTATCCACATCTGTGCCTTCCAAATTACAAATTGCAAGAGTCCAAATACATTCTCTGCTCTTTGTAATGTTCAAATTGATTGACATTATATGGTGTCAAAAGTGGGAAATAAAATTCTCCATCTTTAATTTTCTACTGATTCTTTAGAGTCAACATGGCCATGGATGTGATAGTGTACCTCCAGGAGTCTTTTGTATTCCTTTGTCACCCAAGTAGTTGTGGATCATGGGGGTAAGTCTCTTGGTTTCTGAACTCCTACATTTGGTTAACACTCCAAACCTTTATTTGAGTGCCCTCTGTTGTTAGTTTGCCTATGAGGGAAAGCCATCACATACCTAAGAGGAGATTCCTTTCTAAGTTGGAAAATCCCAACCTCTGTCTTGAATATGCTAGCATTATCAGGACTTCCATCTCTAGTATTGATGGGTAACTACCTTCCAGAACTCTGGCTTTCTCTATTATTAAAAGCTGTAGGCTCTCTTTTAAATTTCCATAGTGCGGGACTAAAATTAATTGTGATTATTTAAACCAATTTAATTGGGTAGCCAACTGCAGTAATTTTTTAAATTAGTTATTTAATTTGTGACTCTTTTTTTTTGTGTTAAGGTTTTTGTAATAGAGTGTTTGTGTTTGCTTTAGAGAAGAGAGAGAAAGACAGTGAGAGGGAAAGTTAGAAATCAACCCCTAGGGGGATGACCATGACCCAATCTCTTCTCCTCCTGGGATTTTGGGCATGCACACACATGTGCCAGGGAGATTTTTAAGTCACCAAGACTTGAATTGCTGTTGGCCATGTGGGACTCCAGAACCTTAACCACCACACCACCTTCTGGCTCTGAATTTGTGACTAATGGTTGTGTTGTACATAGCTATTGTACTATTGATCTGGCTTCCCCAGAGATGGATTTTTATTTTTTTATCTATATATTTTGGTAAACTTTGTTCCAAGGAGAAAAGTCATATATATATATATATATATATATATATTTTTTTTTTTTTTTTTTTTTTTTTTTTGGAGAGGTTTTCGCTATAGGGCGCGTGCGATTGCCAGACAGACAGAGAGAGACATAGAGACAGAAAGCAAGAAATCACCCCGCAGGGGGGATGACCACGCTGCAATCCCTTCTCCTCCATTCTCCTCTCAGGATCTTGGGCACCCAAGCACACGCGCCCGGCGTGAGTTTAAGCCGCTGGGTCCGGGACTTGAACCGCGGTTGACTACGTGGGAGTCCAGCGACATGCCATTACGCTAACTGCTGGTCCCAAAAGTCATATTAAGATCTTTCTTTTGTGGACCAGCAGAGGATGTAGAGGTTACATATCTGAACTCCTATGTAGTCAACCACAGTTTGAGTCTTAGACTTGGCAGCTTAAAACTCACACTGGGTGCATGTGCCTGCATGCCCAAAATCCTGAGAGGAGAATGGAGGAGAAGAGATTGTAGTGTGACCATCCATTCTGGGGGGTGATTTCTGTCTCTCTGTTTATCTCTGTCTCTCCAGCAAGCATATGCGCTCTATACCAAAAATATGTCCAAAAAAAATCCTCCTTTTGACTTATTTTTATGTCTTGAAAAGTTTGACTTTGTAACTAGTGAATTAATTTTCTGGTTTCTGTCACTCATGGGAGCATAAGAATTGGTCTTATGATTCAGTGACAAGCCATGACTGGAAACCCAAAATGTCTGTCTAAACATGTCAGCTCTCAGAGAAAATTCTCTTAATTGCCTCCATCTTCATTCCCTTGTTAAGAATGAAGATCTACTTTAATATTTTATCTCTCAAGAGAAATTTTAGATATTGGGAGGAACTGCATTTTTGCCCCTGCAATGGGGAGATAATTCTTACATTTTGTTTTAAGCTACCCAAAGGCTTGTTTTTGAATTACAATGAGACCTTTGATCAAAAAAAAAAAAAATATTAAGAACGTTCTCACATATTTTTCCAGTTTTTGTTAGTGCCTTGGAATTATAAATTTTGCCATGCCTTTAAAAATAAACATCCTAATTTAGTGGCTGCATTTGAGCTGAGATTGGGTTTCAAACAGTTAAAGTCTTTTAACAGTAGTTTCTAAATTTTCAGAAAAGGTTAATCTTTTTATTTTCATGTTAGTTGGAAATCTAGTAGAAAAGGAATCATGAAGAGAGAGAGAAAAGAAAATAAAGATACTTAAGGAAAAGTGTTAGGTGGGCAGGTCAGCCATGAAATTTATCTCACCTCTGGGTAATGCAAAGGAGGCAGGGGTGTATGCCTCAACCCACAGCTGGAAGGAGCCTGAAAGCAAGCAGGTATGAGCTCTTCACAGGCAAGAGGAAACGGAGGCACTCTGTCATACCCAAGAAGTAATTGTTAAGACTGAAAAAATTTATCTTCATATTTTGTTCTAGAAGTTTAACAGCTTCAGGCGTCACATTGAAGACTTCTATCATTTTGAATTGATTCTTGTTTGTGATAGGAAAATAGTGTCGAATTTTATTTCTTTGCATATGGATATACAGTTTACTCAACAATACTTGTTGAAGAGAGTTGTGAGACTTTTCCCCATTGTGTATTCTTAATTCCCTGTTGAAGGATTAATTTCTGAGCTATTATATTCCATTCATCCATTTGTCTATATGCTTTAATTGCTACAATTTTGTAATATATTTTGAAATAAAAAAGTCTGATGCCTTCAGCTTTGTTCTATCTCAAGATCACTTTGCTTATTCAGAATTTTTGTGATTCTATATGAAGTTTATAATTATTTTTCAATTTCTATAAAAATAACTATTGAATTTTAATGGGATGGCCCTGAATCTGTAGACTTTTGAGGACTTTCATGAACATTTTAACAACAATTAAGACTTCTCATCCATAAATATGGGGTGCTTTTGATTTATTTGTATCTGCATTAGTCCTTTTTTTTTTTTCATTTTATTTATTTATTTATTTATTTTCCATCCAAAGTACACTATATATTGTCTCAATCAAGCACATCAACAAACATGTTATTGTCAGTAAATGATCTTACATTTCTTGTCTTCTGTATGTTTTGCTTTTTTCCCCCCATCCTTGATTCTCTATCTCTTACCCTCTGCCATCTCCCACTCTCCTCCCACAGTCTCTGGTATCTATGTTTGCATTCTATACTGTTTTCTCCTCACATTTATTGTATCGCCAAAGACCCTAATCAATCCAAATACCCTCATAGCAAACACAGGTGATACCCACATTTCCATGAACACAAGTCTTACTTTACGCATCCTATAAAGTAGCACCTAGCTGTGGCTACATATCCTACTGCAGTCATTAGGTATATATATATATATATTTTTTTTCTGAAACTTTTTTTCTTTTTGTAACTCAATTTACATTCCTTCCCTAAGCTTCATCACAGCATACAAAATGCAATCTCCCATCCAGTACACACTGTATAGTGATACAATCATGCACATTACAAAAAATTTTCCATTACTAGTTCCTAGAATTACTTCCACCCCTCTTTCTGACCTTCTGTCCCTTCCCACCCTCCTCTCACACCACCTCCGGTGTCTACAATTGTCCTTCATTCCCTTCCCACCCACATTGCATTGATCACACAATTTCCTACATAATCTAACTACTTTCAGTGTTGAGTTCACTCATTACTACTAAGAAAACAGATCTCTCATCGGAAACAATGCGAGCGAGGAGAGAATGGGAAAATATATTCAAAGTGTTACGAGAGAAGCAATTTCAGCCAAGAATACTGTACCCGGCAAGATTATCTTTCAGGTGGGAAGAAAAGACAAGAACATTCTCAGATAAACAAAACCTGAAAGAATTTACCAACACCAGACCAGATCTCCAAGAAGTTCTCAAGGGTGTGTTGTATCAAGAAAATTAAACACAGACACATGCATTATTCCTTTTTAATCAATGTTTGAAGTTTTAGTACGCAAAAGTTTTACTTCCTTGGTTGAATTTATTTTCAAGTATCTTATTCTTTCCAATGCTATTACATGTAGAATTGTTTTTCCTTGTCATTCAAATAGGTCATTTTTAGTGTGTGGAAACTATTTATTTCTGTATATTGATTATTTATCATGCAATTTTTCTGTATTTGTTTCTAGAATTATTGTACAGTCCAGTAATCTTATTTTTGAGTATATTTTCAAAATAATTATGATAATTATGGGACTGGCAGGTGGCGTAGTGGGTAAGGGTGCTGGAGTCCCACTTGGCCAACCATGGTTCAAGACCCAGACCTGGCACTTGCTCTCTCACTTTCCCCCCACCCTCTCTCTTTTTCTCTCTGTCCCTCTCTGGTCAAATTAAAATAAAATAATTCTTTATTTTTTTTTTTTTTTTGGTAGAGGTTTCTGCTATAGGGTGCATGTGCTCGCCAGAAAGAGAGAGACAGAGAGACAGAAAGCGAGAAATCACCCCCCAGTGGGGATGGCCATGCCGCAATCCCTTCTCCTCCATTCTCCTCTCGGGATCTTGGGCACGCACGCACACGCGCCTGGTGTAAGTTTTAAGCCACCGGGTCTGGGACACGAACCATGGTCGACTACATGGGAGTCCAGCAACATAGCCATTATGCTAACTGCTGGTCCCAATAAAATAATTATTTAAAAAATAATTAAAATAATGATCTTGAAGAAATGTTTGTACTCTCATGTTCATTGCACTAGTAGACACAGTAGACAAGATATGGAAATAAAGTAAATGTCCATTGATAGAGGAATGTGTAAGGAAAATGTAGTGTATACATACAATAGATTTTTATTCACCCTTTATAAAAAGGAAGAGAATTCAATCAGCTGAGACAACATGAATGAACCTAGAAGACATTATGCTAACTAAAGCGAGCCTGTCACTGAAGAACATTCCCAACTCCACTTTTCTGAGGTGTCTACAAAAGTCACATTCAAGCACGGCTAGAATAGTGATTATCAGGATCTGGTGCAAAGGGGAGGTGAGGAGTTGTTGATCTATGGATGGAGTATAATGTTTCAGTTTTACAAGATAAATATGTTCTAGAGATCTTATGTAAAACATAATTTTTATCAATAACAATACATTATTATGTCTTTAGAAATTTGTTAGGATGGTAGATGGTAAATGTTCTTAACACATACAGACACACAACACAAGGAAACTATTGAAGGTGAATGTATGTTTATTATTCTGATTATGATCATGATTTCATGGATATAACTGTCAAAACTCATCGGGAACCAGCAGTTAGCGTAATGGCTATGTCACTGGACTCCCACGTAGTCGACCACGGTTTCACGGTGGCTTAAAACTAGTTAGCGTAACTATGTCGCTGGACTCCCACGTAGTCGACCATGGTTCGAGTCCCGGACCCGGTGGCCTCACGCCGGGTGCGTGTGCGTGCATGCCCAAGATCCTGAGAGGAGAATGGAGGAGAAGGGATTGCGGCGTGGCCAATTTCTCACTTTCTATTTCTCTGTCTCTCTCTGTCTGTCTGGCGAGCGCACGGCCCTATAGCAAAAACCTCTACTCACGCCGGGCGGATGTGTGTGCGTGCCCAAGATCCCAAGAGGAGAATGGAGGAGAAGGGATTGCGGCGTGACCATCCCCCCTGGGGGATGATTTCTCGCTTCCTATCTCTCTGTCTCTCTCTGTCTGTCCGGTGAGCGTACGCGCCCTATAGCGAAAACCTCTCCCCAAAAAAAAAAAAAAAAAAAAAACCTCATCAAACTTTTTACATTAAGCAGTTTTTTTGTTATACCCCATTGTATAGGTCAACTGTTACCTTTGAAAGTAGTTGCATTAATAATTAAGCAGAACATTAATAATTGAGCCCAGTTATTAATTTGCTTTCCAAAGAATCATCTCTTCTCTCTCAGAATTCAGTCACTCCAATAACTTCATTTTATTAGCTTTTGAACATGTTTATGCCTATTCCGATGTCATTATTTGCGTATTTAATAATTTAGTACATATGAATCTAGTTGACCAACATAAACAGGTAAAAATATCAGTTAATTTAAAAAATACATATTTAAAACTTACTGGGCTTTCAGTAAGGGTATTTTTTCACGATACTCAAAATTGTGCTTTTTTGGGGTTTGTTCAACTGTGGGGATTTTATGGTGCTCAAGGCACTGAGAAGACTATTCTTGTCATTTACCAGTAATTGCTGACATAATCATACAAGGTGCTTGTGACTATAAAGTCTTTCTCTTGTTTCGAACTTTAAGAAGACTGCTAGTAATTATTTAGTAATATTGCCATTGGCATTCTTGCATGTATTATATCAAAACTTGTCTCTTTATGGAAAAGCATGAGGTAATATGTGCTTCTCTGTTTTTGCTTTAACTAATAAATAGTAAAATATGTTAGTAATTTCTTGCTGACATAAATCCCACTTGGCTGTTATGGTATGATTTCCTCTAGCCAGTTGCTAGTGGCTTTTATGTTGACACTTATGAATACAATTCATCTGCAGTTTGGAGAGATTTGTGTGTACATGTACGCATGCTTTTCAAAAATGTTTTGATATTCCTGTTTTGCTGTCTGTGGTAGAAGCTATTCTACTTAAAGAACTCATTCCATGTCCTCCGAGCACTTACCATTTCCTAAAGCACTAACGACTCTTGCTCCAAACACTTCCCATACTCTGCCTAAGGTAAATTACCTGACCAGAAGAAGGCTCAGACTAGAAGAAAAGATTTAGTCTGTGATTACATGCAAAATGCAGGGCAGGTCCTGGAGCATGTGTACACTGGGGAACACTCTCAGTCCAGGATAGAGTGCAATAGGTAAATATTTCAACTTCTACACATGCAAGAGGGACAAGTTGGAACATAGACATGAACATGCCCTGGGTGCTCAGAGAGTTCCACATACAAGAGCATGGAATCATTCCGTGTGGATAACTGTTTCATAGGGTCATGTTTTACCACTGCACCATCATCCAATCCCTCTCTTTGTAATTTGCTAAGTGGTTTTGCTCAATTTTCTCAAGACTGTCATACATAGTTATAATTTTCAAAATTATCATCTATTATAATTAATATGGCTTTCCAAGTGAGTCTTGAAGATGATTTTAATATTCTTTTCACTTCTTACTTGATAATATCAAATTCATTATTCACTATTTTTGTTTTCTTCTACTCATCTTTCTCCCTTTCCCTCTTTCTCCTATTGCTTTTGTGACCTATTACAATCTTTTAGCTATTAGCTAATTAAGCTTATTTTTTCTTACTTTATTGATTTAATAGAAAATTGTATATAATTTCAATATTTTATTTCTCTTTGTTTCCCTTGTCATTATTTTATTGGTGTTCCTGTTGAAATTATTTTTCTTTTTTTTTAAGAGAGAGATTTTGTTATAGGGTTCTAGGACACATGCGCTCACCAGAGAGAGAGATAAAGCAAGAAATCACTCCCTCCCAGGGGGATGGCTATGATACAATCCCTTCTCCTCCATTTTCTTATCAGGATTTTGGGCATACATGCACATGTGCCTGGATTGAGTTTTAAGCCACCAGGTTTGGGACTTGAACCACTGTTGACTATGTGGGATCCAGTGACATAACCATTATGCCATCTATTGGCTCTACTTTTGTAATTCTTAATTACATTCTGTGATCCTTGTTGGTTTCTTGATCTCAGCCAATTCCATATACACACACACACACACACACACACACACATATATGTATATGTGTATGTATATATGTAATATATTTATATATATGTATATATATATATAATATATTTATATATATATATACACACACGCACAC
Source organism: Tupaia tana (assembly GCA_026018925.1). Lineage (NCBI taxonomy): Eukaryota > Metazoa > Chordata > Mammalia > Scandentia > Tupaiidae > Tupaia > Tupaia tana. The sequence continues at coordinate 158,345,513 of JAKSZU010000001.1, forward strand.
ACACACACACACAAAACGTTTCATAAATATATATATTTGTGAAACTTTTGTGGTGTTTCAGTTAGAATTTGCAAAGCTATACTGTGGTAACACAGAGCTGCCAACTGTCAGTGTGCTTAAACCACTATATATATATATATATATAAAGAGATATAGAGATATATATAGAGAGAGAGAGAGAGAGAGAGAGAGAGAGAGAGAACATATAAAAGTTAATTAAAAAATTAGATGATCTGGGACTAGCAGATAATATTATAATGGTTATCTCTCTGTACTGCCACATGGCTGACTGCACTTCAAGTCCTGGACCTGGAGGCTTAAAACTCAGGCCAGGCTTGTGTGTGTGTGTGTGCCCCTGAAATCCAGAGAGGAGATTAGAGAAGAAATTGAGGCATGACCAACCCCCGTGGGAGGTTATTTCTCTCTCTCTCTCTCTGACTATTGCATGTGCCCTGTAGCAAAAATCTCTCTCACAAAACAAGCAAACAAAAAATAAATAAAAAAAAAAAATTAGAAGATCTGCTAAAACTAGCCTCAGAGACATAAATGTAGGAAATTTGGTTAGGTTTCATGCTAATGTGAAGTAATAGCTCAAGGTCATTTCTTAACAAAACGAAGAATTTCCTGACTAGTTAGCACTGAAACAAAACTATACAAGGTTACCATAAATGGCAAATTGTTTATTGTAACCCCACCACCTGCCTGTAGCTATGTTACTCAGCTGTATGGTATAGAAATCATCGAAAGCCAATCAGAAACTTCTACTGTTCTTGCAATCCAAGGCTTTCAGTCCTGAGAATAAAATAAACTTCCATAACTCTCTTCTTGCCCATTTTCATTATAAAAGAAAACTACTTTTGGAAGCCGTTTGGATGAATACGGATGCTAGGGAACTGGGATCTGTGCTTGACCTAATGGTTTAGCTTGAATGAACCTCTTTGTTTTCTATGCAAGCTTAGATGAGACTTTTTTAAGGTTGAATATATATACATATTTTTTCTTTTCAACCTGATACTATACTTGCCTTCTGGTGGTTCATTCCTTTTTTTTTTTTCTTTGAAGAATAATTCTCTTCCACAAATTTGAAAATACCAATATAATGACATCTTAGAATGTTCATATTTAACCTAGAGACAGTTATTTACAATACAAGTTCCTCCTGCATGTCCCCAGTGTAGTGTTTTCTTCCTATAATTTGTAATGTTTTCATGATTTCCTTCTGTTTTATTGTTTTGTTATTAAAAAGGAAGTGGTTTATGTAGGCTTAATATTTGCCCTGATAAAATAAACAAGATGATTTCAGTATCTGGGACCTCAGTCGTCCCATGATCTGACTGTTCGGTGCAGGCCTGCATTCAGTTCCCTCTCCCACACCCAGGAGTTTGGAAGGAGCAGGTTGGTTGCTTGCATCCTCTCCATCTGTTTTAAATTTTGTTTAATATTCAAGAAAGTTACATAAAGTTTCTAGATAAAAGTGTCCCCAGAATGTGATGTGAATTGTATGAATCAATGTACACAATATGCCAATGATTCTAGACACAAAATAGCTATTTTTTTCTAGGTACTAATATTTATTACTTGATTTGTGAAACTTTTGTGGTGTTTCAGTTAGAATTTGCAAAGCTATACTGTGGTAACACAGAGCTGCCAACTGTCAGTGTGCTTAAACCACAAAGTTGTATTTCTCTACTTATATTTTATCTATGGTGGCTGTCAGATATAAGCGGCAATGTTCTATGGGTCTTCTTCCTGGTAACATCTTCGTTCAAAGAGCAGCTCTTGTTCGAAACATGTATTTCCTATTTGCATAGCAAAGAAATAAAGTAAAACCACCTACCTAATTGCTTTCGAAGCTGCTGCTCAGAGAGCATAAATATCATTTTGTTTTGTGGGGGGAGAGACTTTTTGTCTTAGGTCACATGCACTCATCAGAGAGAGACAGAGACAGTAAGATGGAAAGTAAGAAATCACATCCCCCCCCCCCCACCCCCAGAGAGGATGGCCATCTTGCAATCCCTTCTCCTCAATTCTCCCAGGATCTTGGGCATGCACGCATATGTACCTGGCGTGATTTTGATGCTACCAAGTCCAGTACTAGAACCAGAATAAACCATGTGTGAGTCCAGTGACATAACCACTACAATATTTGCTGGCCCCTAGCATAGGTAACTTTTGTTCAAGTTCCATTGGCCAAAACAAGTTATTGACTTGTTGCCATTTGGCAATAAATCTTTTTGTTTTTAATAAAATATATAATCATCCTTCTTTTAGAAAATGTGTTTAGGGTTTCCATGAGCAAGAGACAGGAGGGAGAGAGAGAGAAAGCTAGGTAATCAGCAAGAGAAACAACACCCTTTGCCGGGGTCCAGCCTTGGCGGGGGTGGGTTATCTCGATGGAGGTGGTGTAGGAAAGGAAGACTAAAGCCTCCTGCCTTTTCATGCACGTCCTATGCTGGACACCCCTCAGAGATCGCTCTCTGAAGAGTGACAACTGCTAGGAATCATCATGCCTTTTTATTGGAAATGTGTTACATGCAAGTAAATGGGTGAGGGGCTACAGGTTTCAATTATCAGCTCATAAAGTTTTTAACAATAGAGAACCTAGATTCTATTTAGGGTTGGATTAAGGGTGGGTCTAGTGCAGTTCCGCAATTGTAGGTGCGTCTCCATGGAATGCAGTTTTGGGAAAGCGGTTTCAGTAAGCAGAGATGATTATCAGCTGATGCGGCGCAGCAGCCATCTTGTGATTACCGGGAATGGTGCTGAGAAAAGAAAATCTCAAGTATAGATATTAGTTCCTATGGATCTTAATAAAGAATGATACTTATATAGTCTTATAGGGATCTAAAACTTAATCTGAGGAATCCTAATATATTTATCTATTTCACTTGGTGAGGGTGGGGGTGTCCTGGGCCAGTTTTGGCCTAATCCTATTTTAAGTAAAGAAAAGATTAAGTTTACCTTAAATGTATTTTGAAGGGCCTTTTAAAGGTCAAGATTATTTCTGCTTAGAAAGAACTTTAGCCCACCCTCTATTGTGACCATGGAGATAAAGCATTGTAATTAACAGTAGGTGATTAGAGCAAAGGGGAGTGGTCGGGGGACTTCCTGGAAAATTTTATCATATACTCAGGATGTATAAGAGAGCTATATAATTTTTTTACAGTAATATTTTGGGGAGTCAGAGGGGGGTCACTTCCCAGCAAGGCTACCATTTTCTTGGAGCAAATAGCAAACAGCCTTGCTGACATGCTAATTGATCTAAGCTTTGTTCCAAGGTCGGGGGGGGGGGGGGGGCGCACAGTAGCGGTCTTGCCAACATACTGAACCAACTGGAAGCAGAGCTCAAAGGTAAGGGGGGACTCAGACATATCCTGGTGCCTTGCCGGGTCAGACTCCTCCAACCCTTAACACCCTTAACAGACTTCAACCAACTCCAACTAGCATCTGTCCAACATGCTCAAGGAGGTCTCCAGACTGAAAACTGGAACAATTCCTATGTGGAATGCCTGTAATGTTGTGTTTTACTGCTGTGCCGATCTGGCCCAAAATATCTTTTTAACTGATTTTATTTCTGTTGGTACAATTCATTAATGATTATATTCATAGTACTTTTCAATATATGGGACAATATTCTCTAGATTTTATTGCTTGTACATTAAGATTACCAACAACCAGCTAACAGGTAGAATTTTTTTCTAACTAAAAATATATAATGCAATTGCCTTAATCCATGCATAAATTTAAAGGTTTGGTAGTTATTTATCCATGTTTTAGGTTATTCAACTTATCTTTATTTAGTTGTAGATGAAGAAATAGTTGTATCTTTTCAATATGCAAGTTCTGCACTGCATCCAAATATTTCTTGAACTCAGTTCTTCATTTTAGGTTCTCAGTAAACCTAGTGTATATAAAGTATGCTTAAAAGAGTGCCCCTAAATGTGCTTAGTAAACTATAGGCTTGTTTGATTTTGCATGGGGCTCTTAAACTGTCATAGCGAAGTTTACTGTATTATTGGACATGACATACTGATTTTCTAAGTATAATATCATTAGTAATTATTTTGCTCTCTGCTGCCTTGTTGTGAACCCAATGTCACTTACATTACGTTTCAGTTATTATAGCACCCCATGCCTTATAATTTTTGTTCATTTAAACTAATGAGGTTATGCTATAGTTACAAATAACCTCAAATTCTCTGTGACTTACAACAAGTAGTTTATTTCTTAGGCATACCGCATTTTTACTATAGTTTACTGTGTTTTGTTCTATGTATTTTCTTTTTCCAGAAATCTAAATTTTAGGAAGACTACCAAGAAGTGCCGTGTGGTAGAATACATTAAGCAATGGCAAAGCCACCAATATGATCTTTAAGTTTCTTTTTCTTTTTTTTTGGAATAGCACACAGCCATTTTCCCACATTTCATTGGATGAAGCAAATCACTAGGCTTGACTTGATGTCAAAGACGAATGGTGGATTTTGCCATGAGGAATCTATTCAAATACATGGAATTCAGTGTAGAAGAGGAATTGTATTACAGGCAGCTCAGTCAATTACTGGGACATAACACTGTCAGGGACAATAGGTCTCCATTTGATTCTGTTATTGCTGGACATATTTTGGGACTTACTTTACCTTTGAGTATTTTAAGAGTAGTCCAGGCTTTTATCTCATTTTACTGTATTTTCTCTCTCTAAACTACTCATTCCTCCACATTTGAATTGTTTTCTACTTATTTGATTGTGGTTGTTTACAATTCTCTAGGAAAGGAAGGAGAGAAGGGATAGAGACTTTCTAAAGATATAAGTCATTTGTAAGATCTTCACAGAGAATACTGTAAAGAAGACATTTCTCTGGATGTACTACTAATATTTAATTAGTACAACTGAGAAACTGAAATGCAAAATAAAAAAATTAAGTATTTTCAAATATATTATCAAGGACAAATACTTCTCAATGCAAAGCCCTATATGATCATAAAAGTAAAAAGAAATTGGAATTCACAAGTATTCAAAACAGACTGGAGAAGAGTCTTTGCTTTCAACTAAGGATTTTTACCACCTTAATAATGTGAAGAAAGCTGAAAATAAACATTAGAAACTTACTAAGTAGTAGAACTGTCACTTTCTATTGCAATGAGCTATATTAAGCGTGAGCAACATTGAAGCATTGATAATGGTTATAGATTTTGAAGACAATATGGAGGAGGGTGGGAGAAGAGGGAGAGTGTAAAAAAGGAAATTAAAGAAGGAAACAGGGAGGCAGGATATTTATGGGACATAGAAGAGGGTTATTATCTGTTGATCATAGTGTGTTTAGTAGCCTCAACAGGACTGGTGTGAAGTGTATTTATGGTGGGTAAACTTAACTTATAACCAAACAATAAAATGAACAAAAAATAATAAATAGGAGTAATCTATAACCCATAGAACAAGCAAGATAACTGCCCATTGTTGAAACAAAGTACTATTAAAAGACAGGTAGTTCTACAGCTGCTCTCTTGCTAAAATGGCAGAATTTAGCAAATGCAACAGAGATTGCATATTCACAAATTCTAAATTATTTATTTTTTGCCCTTTACCAAAAAAAGTTGGTTACTCTAGGTTTAGATAATTATACATTCACATAAATTATCAATAAGTTTTTTTCACACTACCTTCATTTATAGTCATGAAGTGTAAAATTCCATTGTAATTTGCCTCAAGGTACACTTGCCAGAGAGAGATGTAGAGGAAGGAAAATTAAAAAGTACCTCCTATCAGAGATAGTCACACCCCAATCCCCTCTTTTCCTTTTCTCTCTCCCTTTGGGATTCTGAGCATACACATTCATGTGCCCAGTGTGTTTTTCAAGCCTCTGGGTCCAGGACTCAAACTGCAGGGCTGGGCCTGTGGGACTCAGTTACTTTAAGCTCCACGTCACTGACTGGCCCCCATATTTTTTTAAGGATACATCTTTTCACTCAGTCACAGTATTGCTCTTAAAATGATAATTTTCAAAGAAATCAGAATAAGTTTATACAGAGTTTTCCTTGTCTAAACATCCTACAGTGTAGCCACCAGATAATCAGAGTGACTGTAAAATTTAATACCATAAATAAAACTTTGAAAATAATTACTGACTACAAAGTCATGTTGGAAATATAAATGTAATGCAAATTTGAATATCACAGAGAGGACAGCCTATTAAAGGGGGAAATACACACATTTGCATTTGGTAGTACCTTTTTAAAAACTTGTAGATGAATGAAGAAAACCTAATAACTGGTGGGGTTAGTAACATACTTTATCTCAGTAACAGAGATGTCATTTAGAATAAGTTCAGATGTCTTATTAGAGGTTCATAAAATATATAAGATGGTACTGAAAGAGAAAGATGGCAAAATAGGAATATTATAATTTTTTTTCATTTTTTATCAGTAAAATTTAAGCCAATGTCCAAGTTTCCAAGCTGTTCTTATACTGATTGCTTGGTGTCTCATCACCTAAATTAGACTGTATTTTCACTCCTTTCTCAACAGGAATTCTGATGAGAAATTACCAAGCATTTAATCATTAAATCTTTCCAGGTGGTTTTCAGTCACAGACATATATCAGTATATTATACTAAAATAATGCTAACATTTCAGTTTTTAAACATAAAGTCTTTGAAAATGTTTGTCTACCAAACCATATATACCCTAGGTGCAGGAAAAAAATCTGAATTCTGGCGGGCATTTTACTGTCACTCCAATGCATCTTAACTATGTGTGGGCTGCCTCAGAGGGTTCCTGGGCATTATGAGATATCTAAACTTACTAATGGGTCAAAAACAAATCTACCCTGTGTGTGGGTTCTCTTAAACTGTGAAAGATCCTTTACTCTGTGAAGACTTAATGGCATTTTAAAATGCCAACCTTAGCAAATGGAGTTAGTTAGGCTTATTTAGACTTTCAGAGAGTGAAAATGAGGTGTAAAAAAAGAAAAGGAAAGGAAAAAAAAACTGTCCATGAATGTCTGGCATTACAACTTCAGTGACAGGTCAAAGAGCGTGTGTGACATCAAGATATACATTTCTAGCTTCAGAATCTGGTCAACACATTTCAAAAGAAACATAACATTATAACATTTCTTGTAGGACACATGCATGTACCTTTGTCTCTGGTTGGCAGGATCTGTGAGAATTGAGGTGATAACCCAACAGAAAATAAAAGAAACTAAGGCAGAGATCCTACACTATTTATTCAGATCGTTTCTCTTCACTGTCAATTTTCTTTTCTATTAAATAATACCTATTTTGTTTGCTGTTTGCAGCTATTCTAAATTATTTGGAAAATAGAAATATGTTTCAAGAACATAAAATCCCTCCACAGTTTTACAATGCAGTAATTAATTCTGATTGTTTTTTTCTTTCAGCGATCTACTTCCTTTTTATTATATATAATTGTAATGATTACAGAAAATGTTTTCCTGTTTTCATTTTATGTTTTATATACGAGTGACACAAAACATTGTCATCTCTCTTTCCCTGAAGTATAATTTTGAAACATTTTTGACAAAATGCTTATTTGGAAATATCCTGTAATATAGAATAGATATCACATTTCAAAGTGAGTTGGGAGAGAAACCAAAATTCAAATTTCCACAGAAATATTCAGGGTTTCCCCCCAACACTTCTGAAAAGCCACACTTCCATCAAGGATAAAAAATGGATTAAGAAAGGAGTTTTAAACTGTGGGCTTTTGAAGATATATCCCTGGCGAAAATTACTGCCATGCTCTAAAATTCCTTCTGAATCCCAAATCAATTGTCATCCCCATGAAATGATGAATGAAGGAGGCTCCTGACCCCAAGCTTCATGAGATGGATACCAGAGAGTGAAAATGAGGTGGAGAATATTGGAGCTAGGTGACCTACAATTATCAGCTTATCCAAGAGGGATTTGGCACTCTCTTGGAGAATCTGAAGATGCCAGTCTGTGACTACATGTCTTTGGCAGCATGGTGGGAAGAGAATAGAAAAGAGAAAGAATGAAGGCTTGAGGAGAGAAAGGGGCTTCTGTTAACTTAGGAAATAACTGAACTTCTTTTGAACAATGGTGAATAGCTATATTAAACATGAAATTCACCAACTAGTTAATGAAAATTAATAAGCTGTATATGACCAATGTGCTTTTTTTTTAATTGCTATAGTGTGTGTACACTTGCCAGAAAGACACAGAGAGACAGAGACAGAAGGAGAAGAGGGACAAAGCACCACCCCAGTGGGTCATGATCACACCACAAATGCTTATCCTCCATTTCTCTATCCTGATGAGAGTTAGGGTAATCACTTATATATCCGGCATGTTTTCAAAGCCACCAGGGCGGGACCAGCAGTTAGCGTAATGGCTATGTCACTGGACTTCCATGTAGTTGACCACAGTTCGTGTCCTGGACCCGGTGGCTTAAAATTCACGCCAGGCACGAGTGTGTGCGTGCCCAAGATCCCAAGAGGATAATGGAGGAGAAGGGATTGCTGCGTGGCCATCCCTCTTGGGGGTTGATCTCTCACTTTCTGTCTCTCTGTCTCTCTGGCAAGCGGCTCTATAGCCAAAACCTCTTTCCCCCTGCCCCCCCCCCCCCAAAAAAAAAAAAGTCACCAGGGCCAGAATTTAAACCACAGTCGGCCCTATGGGATTCAGCTTCCTTTATCTACCCAACATAAGGCTGTCCCAGACCAAGGTCATCTTAAAAGGAATTTTGCTTCAGACTAGCTGCAGGGCTAAGATGATGGGATCACTAAGCAGAGTCTGTGTGAAATAAAAATAAGAAACTCAGTCATGGAGAAGGAAGCCAGATGAGGAAGAATGACCAGAGAGTGAGGAACCTTGGCAATACCCATGGAAATACTTATTAGTGAGATCAAAGGTGAAATGAGTATTTGGTTGCATGCTTTTCTCCTCCCTCCCAGTCATCATCTTTAAACTCTGGCAGTGTATGAAACAGCTTTAGCGAGAGAAAGAGGAGCTGGGCTAGAAGAAGGAAGAACCGTGATCCTCACACTGAGTTCAAGTGAGAACTTCTAGGGGATGAAGTGAGAATAAGAAATATCCCATTTGACCGAAGACTAAAGTATAATTAGCTTGGACACACATTCTCACTTTCTGGAGACTGAGTTTTGAACTAAAATGGACAGTAAGTATGAGGGATCTTCAAAACGTTCATGGAAAAATGCATACTCTGAAACAATTGTAGTTGGGTTTCAGTTGCTTTGCACTAAAATATACTTGTGCTTTCATTTCACTTTCCAAGAATTTTATAAAGTACCTGATAAGCACTACAATCTAAGATTGATGGAAAAGCCATAGATCAAAAGGAGTTTTCATCCAGTGGCATTGAAGGCGTGAGGAAGTAAATGGGTTTTAATGATACTACTTTCAGTTACTATACATGTGTATGTTACTTTGAGGAATATAGTGGGTTTTCTTTTTTTTTTTTTTTTTTTTTTTTTTTTTTTTTTTTTTTTTACAGAAAACCGATAATACTACGTTTATTTATTTAAAATTTTGTTATTATAATTATCCTTCAATTTTTGATCAGAGAGAGAGACAGAGTAAAGGTTAGAGTGAGAAAGTAAGCCACCAGGTTCGGAGCCCAAACTGCAGTCAACTATGTGGGAATCCAGCAATATAACCATTATGCCATCTGCTGATTCCCAGTTTTTCTTTTAAAATCATTACATTTAACAAAACAGGGAAACTCAATACATACTGAAAGCCAGCTGTGATGAGCAAACAATCATCCTAGTAAGTTAACTGTTTGTCCACAGAATTAAACTATTGTCTCGGTAAGGCAACGTAAGTCCAAGTGAGAAAAAGACTCACCCAGAAAATTTGTTTCTAAGCAGTTCCTAGAGCAAAGGAGAAATCATTTATGTGTTAACAGGCCTGATTTCACACGAAAATATCTTACAGAAGATAAGTAAGTTAGGCTGACCCAGGAGGTCTCTCTTCTCCGTCATCTCCTTGCATACCATCTCATATAGAACTGGAAGATAAATATTCTTATCACTACTTCATTGGTTGTGTTTATTCTCTGTGGGTATATTTTTTTGTTTTGTTTTGTTTTGTTTTTCCATCCTTTCTAATAGATGTTTTAGGGCTATTCCACTGTGGTTTTTACTTGCTTTTTTTTTTTTTTTTTTTTTTTTTTTTTGAGAGAGAGGTTTTTACTATAGCATGTGTGCTCCCCAGACAGAGACAGAGAGACAGAAAGTGAGAAATCACCACTCAGAGGGGATGGTCACCTCACAATCCCTTCTCCTTCATTCTCCTCTTGGGATCTTGGGTACGCATGTACAGTTGCCTGGCACGAGTTTTAAGTCACTGGGTCTGACACTCAAACCACGGTCAACTACGCTGGAGTTTGGGGACATAACCATTATGCCATCTGCTAATCCCACCTTCTTTTTAACTAATGATTTTGAGCATATTTTTGAGTGGTTTTTGGCTACTCATATATCTTCTTGGTTAAGTATCTACAAATCTTTCGGTAGTTCTCAACTGTGTTGTGTTTTGTTACCATTGCTATCTCTCCACCAATACGTTGCATTTTTAAAATATTTCAGAGGTTATATTGCAATACTTCTTTCTGGTACATATATTTACCTAGTATTCTTTTTTTGGTCTATGTCTTACCATTTTCTTTTCTTAAGGATGTTTTTCAAAAAGCAAACAGAAACCGGGAAGGGGAGGAAAGAGGGCAAATTAGGGAGAACTTGGTTAAAAGACAGATAAATGGAATGAGATTTGTCATCTTAACAAAAATAGAGACTTTTAATTGATGAACATTGTTGATCTCCCCATTTATTCAGGTAATATATTGAGATGATAGGTTTTGGACATATCTTTGTTAGATAAATATGCCATTGGCTCTATTATAAATGATAGGATTTTAAGTTGAGTAGAAATGGTGATCATTGATGACTTTTTTCCTCTTAGTTTATGTTTCTGAAAGTAGTGTAGTTTTTAAATTTTTTAATTCAATTTCTTTTATACATTTAGTCACATATGTCACTGAGCTTGCAAAGTGAATATTCCAACATGTATACATTCCTCACCTACACTACTGGTGGGAACTTAAATTGGTCCAGCCGCTGTGGAGCACGATATGGAGATTCCTCAAAGATCTACAAATAGAACTAGTCTATGATCCAGAAATCCCACTGCTTGATATCTACCCAACGGACAGAAGAATCCTTAGGCTAAGTGGTCAACATTGATTTCTACTGATTTTTTTTTCCTGTCCTCTATTTAATTTGGATTTACTTTGCTTCTTTTCTACTAATTTGTTAAAAGAAAGTGAGTTCATTGAAGATACCTCTTTATTTTCTTACATAAGCATACTTTATGATATGTTCTTTTGTCATTTATTACACATTATTTTCCAGTTTTCATCTGTAACCCATAAGTAATTAAAGTATATTTTATCTTTAAATTTCCATATTTGGAGACTTACTATTTTTTTCATTTCTAAATAAATTATGCTATTTTCAAAGAGTACCATGAATGAATTTGATATAGTAAATGTATTGAATTTTTAATGACGTAGCATATGGTGCATTTTGTAAATGTATCATGTGTGCTTGAGAAAAACATATTCTCCTTTTTCATAATAGAACAAAGTGGTTGGCAATGTTGCTTTCTCCTTTGTTATTATTTCTTCCTCTAGTTTTTTTGTATTAGTTTCAGAGAGAAGGACATTAAAATCTCTTACTTAGAGATAACATAGATTGTCTATTTTTCTCTTTAGCCATGTCATCTTTGTTTCATGTATTTTGAGGATAGATACAAACATTCATAATTGCTATGTTCTTCTGTGATTGGTACCTTTCTTATGAAGTGTATTTTTTATTTTTTGTTAATTCTCCTTGCCTTGAAAATTATTTTGTTTGATATATTTTATATAGTTACTGTCTTAAACAGATCATTTTTATCTACTTATTTTCAATGTATCTCTGTCTTACTATATCTCTTATAGTAAGCATATATTTGAATTATGCTTTATAAATATTAAATCTGTCAATTATTCTATTTTAATTAGAGTATATAGACTATTAAGATTTAATTCCATTACTATTGTGGTTAGACTAAAATATATCAGTTTATTTTTGCTTGATGTTTGTCACCTTTATTTTTATTGCTGTTATTTTTTGTATCTTGTTTCTATGCCATATGTTTCTATATTTTGTATTTGAATATATATATATATATATATATATATATATATACACACACACACACACACACATACACATCACATATCTAGGTACACACACAAATATATTTATACATTCAAATATATATTGATACTTCAATCCTGATTTTTAATTGACATTTGACTATACCATCTGTTATTTTCTTTTTGTGGTTGCATTAAGGATTATAATATACACGTCTTGGCCATCAGATGCCATAGAAGTCATGTCTCTGAACTCTCACATGGTTGACCACAGTTCTAGTCTCATATCCAGTGGTCTGAAACATACACTGGGCATATGTGCATGTCTGCCCAAGAAACCAGGAGGTGAATAGATGAGAAGAGATTGCAGTGTGCCCATCCCTCTCTTGGGTTGGGAGGGGTTCTCAGTTAACTTCTCACTGTCTCTGTCTCCGTATCTTTCTCTGGCGAACACACAGGCCATAAGGCAAAAATCTCTCTCTAAAAAAAAAAAATATATATATATATATATATATATATATATATATATATATGTGTGTGTGTGTGTGTGTGTATATATATATGTGTATATATATATATATATACACACACACACACACACACACACACACACATATGCCTAGCTTTTATTATCTACTAAGAGTTAATAATCTACCACTACACATGATAAATATAAGATATGCTATTATAATTCCAATTATTTTATTCTGAACTATTTTTTATTTTTATATGTATGTATTACATAGGTATTACATCTGCCTACATTCAAAACTACATTAATATTATGAATATTGCTTTTAAAGTTCTACAAAGTTTAGATATTCAGAGAGGAAAAAAATCTTTTACAGCAATCCAGATTCTGTCACTTCTATTATTGTTCTTTAATTCTTTATGATCCAAGTTTTCTTCTCATATTATCTCTTTTCAACCTACAAAATAATTTTTAATGTTTCTTACAAAAGCAGTTCCACTGTTGATAGATATTTTTAAAGTTTTCCCTCATCTGAGTATTTTTATTTTTACTTTGCCTTTATTTCTAAAGTTTATATTACTGGATATAAAATTTTTGATGTATAGTTAGTTTCTGTCTGCACTTTAAAGGTGTTATTTGTTTCTATCTGCACTTTAAAGTATTACATCATTCTCTGGCTTGTATGATTTTGAAATACATTTGTAGTAATTAAAATGGTTGTTTCTTTTAATAAATTGTACCACTCTGCACTAACTGCATTTTATATATTTTCTCTTTCCTTTCTTTTTTATTTTCCAGAGGGCATGTGCACTCATGAGAGAGAGACAGAAGGAAAGAGGTGGAAGGTGAAAGCACCCCTCAACAGGATGTGGTCACACTGCTCTCTCTTCTCCTCCATTCCTCCATCTGAGATAAGATTTGGGGCATGCAATTTCACAAGCCTGGTGTGTTTTCCAAGCCACCAGGTCTAGGCTCTGACGACGTGGAATCTGGCACCCTTAATCAGTAGGCCACAGGGCTGTCCTAAAATAGTTTCTTAACTTAAGCTTCATTAGTTTACTAGATAGATTCTGATATCTATACCATTGTTTGAGTTTATAATTTTTTTGATTCATCTAGAAGTTACATCTGCAAATTTACAATTTTCAACACATTTGAAAAAAATTAATTATCACTTCTTCAAATGTTTTTCCTCCTCAATGTTTTTATTTCCTTTCCGAAACTCCTATAAGCTCAGTCAGCTTTTAAGTATTTTATCACATGTACCTGAAATTGTTATTTTTTTCTCATTTCTTTGTATTTTACAGTTTCTGGTGCTGTATCTTCAAGCTTTCTCTCACCTCTGTTCTCTTACTGACCTCTTCCAATGATATCTTAAATTCAGATATGTAGTTTTCAGAGTCCTCATTTATTTCCTTTTAATGTTTATATTTCTCTAAACCTTAGGTACATTTGATTTCAACTCATAGTTATCATAGTTATTTTATAGTTATAAGAATTTCTTTAACATCTTTGGTATTTCCAGTATCTACATCATCTCAAGGTTGATGTTGACTGAAGATTGATGAGACTACATCTGCATGGTTATCCTTCATGTTTTTATCTTTTCTTTCTTTGTTATTTTTTTTAATAATTATTTATTAAAGTTTATTTATTCATTCATTTACTTTTAATTTGATAGCGAGAAACAGAGAGAGAGAGCGAGAGAGAAAGAGGGAAGTGAGAAAGCAAGCCACCAGGTCCAGGAATTGAACCGTGGTCAGCCATGTGGGAGTGTCCAGCACCCCAACCACCATGCCACCTGCTGGTTCCTCTTTGTTTGTTTTTAATATGGAGTAATTTTAGATTTTATCACAGATAACATTAATGTTATGTTCTATGGCTTCTGAATTTTATTATAATCTTCTGGAGGACATTGAGCTTTTTAGCAGAACAGTCAATCTTTCCAGCTAAGTTTAAATTTCAAATTTTTCCTTATCTTTTATGATGAGCTGTTAAAATCTCAGCTTAATTCTGTATGCCTTGCTGTAGCAGTTTGGATCTGTTCCATGCATGAATAACTCAGTGGTAATGAGCTTTCTCCATCTTTCCAGAGCCAGATCTCACGAAGAGACCTTTGTCCCTCAACTCAAATAGCAAACTTTGTTGGTTATTCAATGATTTTAAGCAGAATACTCCTCTGAGGTTATTTTATATTATTCTATAATTCTATATTTTATGCCTATAGCATCAACTTATAATCGTGGTAATTGTGAGTAGTGAGATTATCTGGTAGTAGTAGTTCTGAGTTAGAAGATTCACACTAAGATTTTATGGTATGTTTGTAAAAGAGAGACAGCTTCTAAATATATATCACTCCTTCTGTAGTCATTTCCCAAGCTAAATTTTACAAAAGTCAAATTAAAAATTTTAGTTCCTGTTAAAGGTCCATAGAAGTTGTTTGTATGAAAATAGCAACTTCCATTTCTATGTATGATATGACAGGGCAGTTTAGATTTTTGACTGTCTGTACTATCATGGTGTTTGCAACATGAAAAGTGACAAGGGGCCAGCAGATGGCGCAATAGTTATGTCTTGGACTCCATGGTTGACGGCATTTTGAGTCTGGATCCAGAGGGCTTTAACATCTCACCAGGCGCGAACACGCGTGTGTGTGTGTGTGTGTGTGTGTGTGTGTGTATGTGTGTGCGTGCGTGCGTGTCCAAGCCCCGAGGTGGAGAATGAAGGAGAAAGAATTGCAGCTTTACCATTCTCCCTGAGGGCTGATTTCTCATTTTCCCTCTCACAGTCTCTGTCTCTCTCTCCAGTGAACTCATATGCTGTAAGGCAAAAACCTCTAAATAAATAAATTATATAAATAAATAAATAAAAGTAACTAAATGCTTCACTGCATTTCACTCATGACGTCAATTGTTTTATTACCAGCATGTGATAATAGAGTTCTATGACATTCAAAGGTTAAAATAAAAAAACAAAAAGACAAACCTAAAAGTTGTATTAATGGTACATTCTTGTCAAATAAAAGGGAAATTCTAACCAGATACTTGATATGACTGATAATGTAAATATCACTATCTAAAATATGGGCATTATGAGAATTATAGCCAAGAAGTACCAATAACCTGAAAGCAATATAGATATTAAAATATCAAAGTGGAAATTACTGTATTTTTTTCTTCTTTTTTAAAATTGTATCTTTAAACAGAATCTCTGAGGCTGGGTGATATATAAAGAAAGAAAAGTTTATTTGGCTTACCTTTTCGATGGTTAAAATACTCAAAAGCATGGATCAAGCATCTGGCTGGCCTTTGGTGCTACTTGATAATATGGCTGACAAAAGTAAAGAGAAAGGCAAGCAAGTGCAAAGAGAGAGGTTGACCTGTGTGAAGTGATCTTACTTTTAGAATAACCTGCTATCATGGGGACTATCCCATTGTGGTGAGAACAAGATACAGCATTAATTCTCTCTTTCAAGATACAAGAGTAATCTAATCATGAGGGCAGTACCCTTATGTTTCAAACACTGACCACTAGACCCATCTTTAATGGTTGTACTACTTCTCAACACCATTACACTGAGGACATCACATGAAAATTTTGGGGATAACCATCTCCCATCTATACTAAGTTGACATAGTTGTGGCCTTTCTGTGACCTTGATGTGATAGATACACTTTTTGAAATTTTCTGTTTGAAATCTCTGGTGCCATCTTTTGACCACCCTAAAATTTAAAAAAAATCTATCTTCCTGGGTTGGTCAGAGGAGGCCAGCTGGTTAACAGAGCTGAATCCCACATGGCCAAACATAGTTTAAATCCCAGCTTAGGAGCTTAAAAAACACACTGAGCACACATGCATATGTGCCCCAAATCTCAACAAGAAAGAAAAATGGAGAAGTGATTGCAGCATGACTACCCCCCCATTGAGGGACATTTTCTCCCACTCTCTTGATCTATCAGTTACATTTACCCTCTGGCTATTAAATTTTTTTTTGCTGTAATTTGCATCCACATATCTTATTATTATCTTATATTTTGGTATTATTCCTCACATTATCCTATATTTTGGAATTATTGTTGACTTTCCAGGCCCCATTTAAAATTCTGGAAATATATTGTTTTAGAATAGCAGAGACTGAGACTTTGGTAAAACTTGACTATTTGGCATAATAACCAGAGAGGGCAACTTTGTAATTTTTCTATGTTAAGTACCCACTCCTGCCCTGTGATTATTTTTTTTTCTCCTTTGGATCTATTTGTAACCTTACAATTATTTGGTCTGTTGAGTACTCTTAGTTTTATTTTTTGCTGAAGTAAAGAATTTCCCTTGCTTCTGAAGGATGCAAAAATTCCTGGACACTTTTATGAATGGACTAAGTTACAAATCTAATAATGAACCTTATTCTAGAGGTGAGTTGAGCTCATTATTGGGTAGTCAACCTAATAATTATTTTTTGTCATAAGATAAGGCCTATCAGGAAAAAAGGTCAAGTTAAAAATCACCTTTTCTAGAATAAATTCAAGAAATATGCTTAGAGCATAAACAGCTCTCCTTCACAGACTAAACGCTATCAATTCTATGACAATATTTAAGTTATTACAGTGATGAATAGAAATGCATGAGGGAGATTATAATTGTATTTCATTGGAGAGAAGTTTTCTCAAGAACATGCTGTGTCCATCACTGTGGAAATTGCATAGTGTGAGGGACCATCAAGTTTAAAGGGTGTATTAAAACCAAGTTTACAGAGGCATGCGCTAATATAGCTGCAGCTACCCTTAGCCTTAGATAAGGTCAGTAGACTTCTGCCACAATGCCAAGAGAAAAAGTGTAAAAAGTTATTGGTTTCTGATGATTTTCCTGAAGTTAGAGCACCAAGAGATTATTTATAACAACAAAAATATTAAGATTCATGATAGTTAAGCAAGCTTAGGATGGAAAATGATTTAGAGCCATTTTTAAATCACAAAACCTCTTTCTAATATTTTGGCAGCAAATATTCATCTCAATTTGTTTTCTAGAAGTCAGGTATTTTATATCCTGATTCATAAATTCCAAGTGTTCTTAAGTTTTAATAAAAACACAGTTGCAGATTTAATTATTGATTCCTCTAATAGTCATCCACTTGTGTAGTAGTAGTATTTTGAAGCATTGAAATTAACTCAAAGGTTGGGACTGCTCGGTCTACTCTTGCCAGGATTGGTTAAATTGGGCTCTTTTTGGCTTGAGTTTCAGTCGTTAATTTTATATGTCATTACGTGCAATTCATTAATTCTTGTATCTCATTGCATGTAAGAAAGTCTCGTGACTATTTTGTGTATTTTTTCTTGTAACTATGTTTTTAAAAAGATAAGGTATTTGAAATAATAAGAACAATAAATAGCTTGATTTAGTCATTTCACAATGCACATATATGTTAAAATATAATGTGTTATTTATAAATATATATTATATAATTTTCAGATGTCAATTAAAAGTTTAAAAAAGATTAGGAATGACAAGATACTGCTATCTAAAGAGTGAAATAATCTAGCATTTATTTCTGTCTATCCGAGTAACACAGCAAAACCACATCCAGCAAAATAGGATTTGTGTTTTGTTTTGCTAATATCTGAGACAAAATAAAAAAAGACTCTGGAGTGAACTTCCAGTTGTAGGAAGAATTTTATGCTGGGAAGAAAGTATATTTAACATCAAAGCACTTGCAATTCAACTTGACATTTGTTTTCTAATACACACTTTTATAGTCTGGAAAAGTTCAGACTCCTTGTTTCCTGCTGAGGATCAGCATTAGAAAAATTCACTACTTTACCTAGAGAAGAGGAAAGATAAAATGCTTAATTTTGCTGTTGAACTTGCAAGATATTTTCTGTTTTACAACTATGAAGACTCGTAATAGCCTTTTATAAGTTTCTATGTGTAAAGTCACTAAAAGTACCTTTTATATATGGAAATATAAAGCAAATTTTGTCTTTCAAGATGGAATTATAGCATAACATTGAGGTCTATAGGAGTAAAAACACCTTATGAAATTTAAGGGAATTTTTCATGTTGAAAAACTATTTTTTTCATATTTTTTATTGAAGTGGAAAATATTCACATATATATGTGTAAGATATAGATATATTTGCATTTTATATACCTCCATAACATATACATATGATCTATCTGTATATATACACAAACACACACATGGATTTTTAATAATACCATGTTACAAGCTATTACTTCTGTTTACCAATTACATATGATTTGTAATTTCTTATAAAATATAAAATAGTTATTGTCATAAATTTGTGGACAAAACCAATGCAGGTTCAAGTTCAAGTTAAGGAGATTTGATTTAGCACATTTTGAACAGAGTGTGAGAAATGTGTCAATTTGTAAAGAATAGAACCACTGGGAGATGATACCTCTACTATGAACATTGGCTATTACTGACTTCCTACATGTGGCTTCTCGGGGTTTGAAATTTCAAGGAATTTGAAACAGAAATGAACTATATGGTGGTGTAAATGAGCTGAGCGATAACACATGAAAAAAAAAGAGGACACCTCTGTATAATTTTATAGAAATAATGGACTTTAGATATAAAAAAATATAGAAGTAGAAAAGAAAAATAATGTATTGATGCACTATTTACATCCAAAGATTTGAAAAAGTCTTGAACAATTTTAGATTAGTTGATGTATAGACTAACTCGCATAAGGAAAAAAACCTTGTGAATCTGAATTGCATCCTGGTACTGTTGATGTTATTCATTTTACATCAAGGTAAGACTGGTGAAAGTTGTGGGTGCCTTTGTGTTACATTGACTTGAAATCTGTGATTTTTAGGTCTCCCACTCACTAAGTTGCAATCAGTGAAATTAGCTAAGTATTGTCAGTCTCAATTTGTCAGCCTGTGAAACGGGCTAATGTACTTTAGCAGAGTATCACTTTTGTTCATTTTGTCATTATTATGTTATTTTTTAAGGATTTATCTGTGCCTATAAGATTAGCTTAAAGATAAGAGCAGACAATTTTACAAGTACTCTAAAATATGGTTTGGAGGTAATTAAAATGAACATGTCCCCATGTTCCCTTGGGAATGAATGATTATGTAATATAAACATCGATGAAGCATTAGGAGACAGAATTGGGCAGCAGTACAGCACAGTGAGACTTCTAGGGTGGTACTTCCCACCAAGTCAAACACCTCCAAAAGACAAGCCTCATTTTAAATCTGTTCTGGGAATTTTGCCCAGCATGCCCAGGACACACACACATGCACACACACACACACACATACTCACTCTTTCTTGCAAAATTCTTTTCATTAAACAAAGGCTCCAGGTTGATTTTCCAGAGCAGAATTCTATTTAGTCTGTATTTTCAGTAGCACATGATGCCAGTCTCTTTGCCAATCCATTAAATAGTCCAGGGCACCATTTTCCATACTTATTTATGGCTTAATTCTGAAATACTTGCTGAGTAATAAACAGATCTAAAAATTGAGGCTCAATATTCTGAATAACCAGCTCATTTTATGGTTCATGGTGATATCCACACTTCAAAGAATTGTGATTTTTCCCTCCATGGTTTTAGACTAGGCCAACGGAGGTGTTAAATGATAAAGGTTAGGAAAACTAAACTGAAAACTGATTACTCGTGTAATTATGAGGGACCTTTCTACTCATGGTTACTGCTTCATGTCTAATTACGTAGCACCATATGTAGAAAGAAGAAAATAAAAATGATTTAATTGAAAAGTGGAGTAGTCAAAATGCGACAAGTGCTTACATTCACAGTGCTGTGACAGCTAAGTACAGGCCTGTTTGCCTCTATCATTCGAAAACAGTAAGTTTCCTCCCATGAACTTCTGGCAATGTTATGGGTCATATTAACACTTTCTTCAAGTGAGAATTTTGTAACACTAATCAAACTTTACACAATTAAAGGAATAGCTAAAGAAGTAGGATGCTTCTGTGTGTTTACAGAGTTGTCTTGAATATAAGATAAACAGATTGTTCTTCTATGCCTGTTTACAGAAGGCAAAGGAGCTTGCTGCTTAGTAAACAAGCTGTTGACATGTAGAATATCATGGACTAGTTCTTCAAAGGAGATATGCAATATTTGATGAAAAATTTGCATATTTTCACATATATTTAAATAAAAAAATGATAGCATCAGTGAAATAAACTGACAGAAAATGATTATATTCTAATAGATGTAAGCAATTTTTAAGAGCGTTATTTTTAAAAGTTAATGAGACCTTGGAGAGGCTTTAGATAATCATACAATGATTCCATCCAAGCCTCACTTTCTAAAATGTGAATTAAACTCGACCTGGCACTTCCTAATGTGGAACCCAAGACAAGTTGCTTAAATAACTTTAAGAAATATTTTCCAGATAATTAAGTGGGGCACAATGAGATTAACATCGTCTTTATGGGGATGCTATGAGGTTTAAATGTTACAATTTTCATGTAAGTACATATTAGTGTACTTTATACATGGTAAATGCTCAGTATATATTTTCTATTTGCAAGTACCAACCTACTTCACGCAGGTAAGCCTCTTTAGTGCCCTGACTTTCCATTTGTCAGATGTTAAAAGAGAAAATAGTCTGCAGGATCTCTAAGGGCTTTCCCATTTCATCCTTAAAATTCCAATACATTCTTTAATCCACCATAAAATATTTCATTAATAGTCCTTATTTAATTTACTGGTAAACATGGGTGTGCATGTGTGTGTATCCCAGTGAGTTTTAAGATAATTATTTCAGGTGAAGTTTGAACTGATAGTCCTGATATAGTTTCTTCTCTTTTATGTTATAAACCCTCAAGACAGGTATCAAAATAAATATAAAACCAACAATGCAAATATCACATAAGCAGACTTTTTTTTTTAAGTTTTTTTTTTTTTTGATTTTTGACATAAGGTATATGTACTCATGAGAAAGAGAGAGAGAGAAGAGAGAGAGAGAGAGAGAGAGAGAGAGAGAGAAAGAGAGAGAGAGAGATCAACCTCCAGAGGGGATGGCCATGCTGCAATCCCTTTTGTTTTCCATTCTTTCCATTATTCTCTCAAGATTTTTGGCACACCTGCACATGTGACCAGTGTGATTTAATAGCCACTGGATCTGGGACTCCAACTGCAGAACTGGGATGTGGGATTCAGCACCTAAACCACTATACCACCTGTGGCCTGAGAGAATTTTTTTTTTTTTTATTGTTGAAGTTGCATCAAAGTTTCAAGTGTTCTTTAGAACAAAAAAATATAATTTGCTGCCATTAGTCTAGGCCCTCAGAGAAGCAGATACCAGGAAGAGATGAAATGTTCCAGAAATGTATGAGAGAAAATGCTTGGATAGGATAGAAAAGGAAAGGTCCTTTGGTAGTACATAGTGCAATTCCGAACCCCAAGTAAGGAAGGAAAAGAACAGCAACAAAGGGTCTTAACCTTTTATTCTTATGAAGCTCTTTCAAAGTTAAATTCTTGAGGCCAAAGTCAGCTTACAAAGTCTTCTAGTCTCCTATTAAAGGGTCTGCTGCAGGATCTCCACTGCACTTACTCAAGGGAGTCCATAGACTTAGCGTAAGCATAGCAAAGCATTTCTAAGGGATAAAGCAGGGCCCTTAGTCAGGTGTGTGCCTTTTAGAAAGAGGCATTCTTGTGTGTGCACATGGCCATCACACCCACCCATTACTGCTTTCTAGGACTCTGTTACTGGTGGCAGTAACTGTCTTAGAGTAACAAGGAAGTCAAAGAACTGGACTGGGTCATTCCACATAATAAAAACTTGTTACACTATTGTGAGAACTACTATTGTCCACTGGCATTATGGAATTAAGATGCTTGCCACATCGAACTCAACCTAAGGGGTAGACACTTTCTCTGAAAGTTTCTATAAATTCTATTCCGATTAAAATATTTTCCTTCTAAACACCCCAGTAATTTAGCCCATTTCCTTTTAAAACATATTTTATTTAACTTTATTTATTTATTTATTTTAACTTGACCAGAAAGGGACAGAATGAGAGAGAGATAGAGGGAAAATGAGAAAGCAAGCTGCCAGGTCCAGGACTTAAACTGTGGTCAGCCATTTGGGAGTCCAATGCCCTTAACCACCATGCCACCTGCCAGTTCCATAGCCTATTTTCTCAAAGCAATCTACATTAAAAAAATAAAAATCTAGCTTCTCCCCCTCCAGCTTTTCAAATACCTACTTATGCTATCACCACTATGCAAAATATTTTACAACTGCACATATTCTACTTATGCTATTTTAATGTTTTGCTGTTTCATTTACACAGGTAACCTTCAACCAATGTCCAACAGTCAGAAAATCCTGTAGGGACTGACTATAACAGCTATCATTTGTCAGACACTATAGTATCTGAAAGTTACTAAAGGCATGCATGAAGCAGTGTCCATTCAGAATTCACCTCTATGTTGGCTATACAGATCTACTAAATCCTTTAAAAATATGTTTCCTTAATAAATATTTTCATTCCAAAGGGTATTTTTTAAGGTTTTTGCCATAGAGTGTGTGCTCTTGCCTGAAAGAGACATAGAGAAGGAAAGTGAGAATTTACCCCCGCTCCAGGAGAATGACCACACTGTAATCCCTTGTCCTCCATTTTCCTCATAGGATTTTGAGCATGCACATACACAAACATGCTCAGTCTGATTTTAAAGCTACCAAGTCTGAGACTCCAACCCCAGTTGGTCATGTTGGAGTCCAGCACTTTAACCACCACAACACCTGCTGGTCCCTCAAATCTTAGTAGTTTTAAACTAACATATTTTGCCATTAATTTTCCCATTTTTATGTATTCCTTTCCATATATGAGAGATAAACAATGTCAATAAGGTAATTTAGCTACAATGACCCCCCAGTCCTAGCCAGTCAGGACTACAGGCACATGGACTTACACTTGGTGTGTACAGAGAAATATTGGCCGGGAGCTCACGACACCCCCACATGTATTCAGCACTGTAAAGTGTTGTGCTACCACTGTGCTACAGTAGTTATTCTACTGTTTCTTTGTAAAATTTGACCCTATTCAAAGATAAAAAATAGTTAATATGACTGAACCAGAACATTTAGAACATTCAGAAAATTGATGAGACTTACATGCAGCTATTATTTACCCTTTCAATAGTGCAATATAGAATATTTATAGGAAAAGAAGCATAATTTTTTCAAATGGATTTTTTTCCATTGTGAGTTTACTTTAATAATAGAATTTATTGTAGGCAACATTTGCAAGAGCTATAATTTACTCTTGGTTGTGAAAAGAATGTGGCATAAATAGTAAGATACAATGGGAAATGGAATAAATCAATATATCTTCTTTAAATGCCAGCAGATTTCCTTTATGTTGCTAGTTTTTTTCGTGCTCTGGTCCTTGAACTTTAAGAATTGTATCAGTATTCAGTATATAGAGCTGAAATCCATGCAACTTTCATGGAAATTTGAGGCCTTTCTATTAAGTATTTGTAAAACAAGATACACATATTGCAAATTGGCAAGCTTATAATATCAAAGCCATACTATAAGAGAATAATTTTAGCTAATTGATTATAACAGTCTCAAAAAGAGATAATTTTTCAAGTCTTAACTCCTTAATAACCTGAAATCAGAAAAACCCTACAATGTAAAGAAAATATTTAGTATCATTTAAAAACCAGTAACATTTACCTAGCTTCAATATGTAATATAAATTCTAGAAAAGCACAGTACAAGAATAATTGGAATGCTTAGAATAATGACACAAAGCATTCATGTGCTTCTTGAAACCAAGTCAAAAATAGAATACAAAAATCATACTGAACTCTATAAATACATACTTCCATAAAAATCAAATATATACTTTATAGAAAATGAAGTCCCAGTTGGTTCAATTTAGCCTTGCATTTTGATTTATATTAACTTCTCATTTCTTCCTGCCTCCTTGCTAGAGCTTGTTTTCATGGGTGGATTATAATTTATCATTACATTCAGTGAAGCATATGGTTCCTTCTACATGCACTGAATGAATGCATGTTCTGAGACTACATAACTAAATGTGGACCTTTCCTTACTCTCAGGGTACTCATTGCAGAAATCTCTGTGAGGCTGTAGCTAGAAGCAGCACCTCGTACAGATGATCAACACTGTCCAATGCATTTAGGAAGACAGGTAAATGGACATAAGCAACTGGAGAGGTATAGCAGGAGTTTTTTTCTTTATTTTTATTCCTTTTCCTTTTTATTTAATGAGAGATTTTTGTTATAGGGTGTGTGCATTCACCAGACAGAGTGGTAAAAGTGAGAAATTATCCCCAGGAGGATGACCATGCTGCAATCTCTTTTCCTCTGTTCTCCTCTTGGGATTTTGGTCACACATGCACATATGCCTGGTGTGAGTTTGAAGTTGCTAGGTCCGGGACTCAAACCGCTGTCAATTATGTGGCTGTCCAGAGACGTAACCACTATGTGATCTGCTGGTTCCTTTATATTTTTAACCTCGAAAACAAAACCAAAAGCAGAAACAAAAACAAAATGCAGGATATTTCAGTAGTGAAATAAACCCAGAAGTGTTATATTCATTATGTTTTGACCTCCCTGGGGTTAGTATGCCACACAGAAAATATATAATTCCACATTCTTCATCTTACACCACTTGGTGTAAGAAAGCTACTAAATCAATCTAGGAAAAGGAAAATAATTGCATATTTGCTATGCAAACACCTCCAAATCAGTTCTGAATATAAGAAACATATGTAAAAGGAAACAATTCTGTAAAGGGGCACATAAAGTTATGGACAATGTGATCTGAGGCAAGTCCAAGCAAAACTAATATATAGATTACAATTTTATTACCAGATAAGATAAAAGCATAAAATCCATCAAATCATTAAATATTAAAAGAGATAGACAATATTTAATGCTAGCAGATACAGCTTAAAATAAATAACAATCATTGGTGTCCTGACGTGTTCAAGAACCAAGGTGACTAAAGTAATGCTCTAAACCTCAGCTTCTAGGCTCCTGAAACACTCAAACAAGGTAGGGCGACTTCTGTCCTCTCTCCTTTTCTGTCTCTGTCTGTCTGTCTCTCTCTTTAAATGATTTACTTATTTATTTTTAAAATTTTAAACCACTTCTCATCTGGTACCTTTTTATTCTCTTGCTAATTTCTGAAGCCATTTTAAATCTGAGGTGTGTCTTGTCATGTTCACATGCCACGGTTATCATTAAGCTAACTGCTGGTTAGCTATGTCACTGAACTCCCATGTAGTCGACCACGGTTCAAGTCCCGGACTCGGTGGCTTAAAATTCACGCCGGGTGCATGTGCATGTGTGCCCAAGATCCCAAGTGGAGAATGGAAGAGAATGGGTTGTGACGTGGCCATCCCCCCGGGGGTGATTTCTCGCTTTCTGTCTCTCTGTCTCTCTCTGTCTTTCTGGCGAGCACACACACCCTATAGCAAAACCTCTCCAAAAATAATAATAATAATAATCTTTTTCCTTTTTTGTGTTTTGTCTATTTTTTCCTTTTCTTTTCTTTTCTTTTCTTTTCTTTTTGCTTGTATTTATTTATTTTTTAACTTAACTTTCCTGCTCTGTTCTTCAGTCTACACACAGTAAGTGTCTAGACAGGTCTAGGTGCACATTAGACAAGTCTATGAATACTTTTAGTGTTATGTTAGGTGAGAGACAATGAACTCCAGAAGATGCAGGAGAAAACAGATGAGTTCCAGATGAGGTGAGGAAGTTCTTGCACGATCTGAAATAGGAAATAGACACCATAAAAAGAATCAAACAGAGCTGTTAGAGATGAAGGCTGCAATAAGAAACTCCCACAAAAGTATTAAAGGCAGATTAGTCCATGCAGATGATTGAATCTCGGATGTTGAAGGCAAAATCTCTGACCTAGAAAAAACAAAAACAAACAAACCAAAAAATTGAGAAACCAAAAAAAAAAAAAAAGAATGAGAATACTATACGAGAAATAATAGATACCATTAAGTGCCCAATCAAGTATCGCAGAAGTTGAATAAACTAATAAGGGCATTGATAATCTTTTCCATGAAATCTTAGAAGAAACTTCTCAAATCTAGAGGGGCATTAATTTTTATTTTTATTTTTTTTGGAGAGGTTTTTGCTAAAGAGCGTGTGTGCTCGCCAGACAGAGAAAGACAGAGAGATAGAAAGCGAGAAATCACCCCCGGGGGGATGGCCACACCGCAATCCCTTCTCCTCCATTCTCCTCTCAGGATCTTGGGCACGCACGCACACGTTCCCGGCGTAAGTTTAAACCACTAGGTCTGGGACTCGAACCGTGGTCGACTATGTGGGAGTCCAGCGACATAGCCATTACACTAACTGCTGGTCCCTAGAGGGGCATTCTAATATCAAGACCCAAGAATACAAAGGACCCCTTATAAAATCTACCCAAGAAGATCTTCTCCAAGGCACATTATAGACAGATTGACCAAATCCACAGACAAAAACAAGACACTAAAATTAACAAGAGAGAAATGTCAGGTTACTTATAAAGGTTATCCTATCAGGCTAACATCAGACCTCTCATCAGAAACAATGCGAGCAAGGAAAGAACGGGAACATATATTCAAAGTGTTAAGTGAAAAACAGTTTCAACCAAGAATACTATACACAGCAGGATTATCGTTCATATGGGAAGAAAAGATAAAAACATTCTCAGATAAACAAAACCTTGAAGAATTTACCAACACCAGATCAGCTCATCAAGAAGTTCTGAAAGGAACTAAAGACACACACAGCAATAAGAGAACAAAAAGCAGCCAAGAAAAGGACCAACTTAAGGTAAGGGACAAGAAATATCAATCATAATGCTGAATGTCAACTTCTAGGATATAAACGGGAAGATCAGACCACAGTAACACTGCAAATTTAACAGAAGAAAGATTAATTACCTAAGATTGAACTGGGGAAATAGAAATTTATGACTTTTGAGTAAAACATTACTGTCTTTTTCTTAACTATGCTTTGTTTTCACAATTTAAGGATTTTGCTTTCTTTTGAGTTATTGATAGGTTTAGCAACTTGTTAAAACATTTTTCCTTATTGTTTGTTTGTCTCTTTAAATGGAAACATAAACTTTTCTCCCTTCCTTATCCTTCTGGAATAAGAAAATATTTGGGAGTTTTCTTATTTTGTGGCAGAGTGGTTGTTTGTGTAAGTTTAGTAATACCTGTTGCCTTGAATCAGAAATTGGAAATACTCATTATTGGATAGGGATTTGACTAGAATGTCATATCTGAAGATTAAACCTTAGAACTTGGAGCTAAGGTAGATCTCAAGTAAGCCAACGGAAGCTCTTGGAAAGATGACCTGGCACCACAAACAGTTCTGTCTGGCAGAGAGGATTAGAGAAGCCATATGAAATAATTAGTACCATAAAATAAACTGGACTTTTTCAGTCCTGCCCTGTAACCAGTAGAGATTGCAAAAGAGCAGCCACAACCAGAGGATTATCTTGAGGAAGACATTGAAGGAAGATAGACTGATCTTTGCTAACAGATGGTATACAACAGAATATTTGATAGGCAGGGCTGAATTGAGAATGTTCATGTGTGAATTGCGTGCTGAGTGTTTGCTTTTCAGCAGTCTGAGTAGTTGACATGCAAATATTTTCTAAAAAATATTTAAAACCATACTGTCTCTGTTATAGATTCATAAAATTATAACAAATATTTTGATAATTATCTTAAATTCAGTTTCTTGAAAATTTGATAGTTGTTTATTAACTGTCAAGAACTATGAAGTGTGTTGGGACCAGCAGGTGGTGTGGTGGTTAAGGCACTGGACACTCCCACATGGCCGACCAGGGTTCAAGTCCTGAATCTTGGGGTTTTCTTTCTCACTTTAACTCTCTCACTCTCAACCTCTGTCTCTCTTTGGTCAAATTAAAAAAAAAAAAAAAAAAAAAAAAAGAATGAATAAATAAAATAAAATAAATAATTTAAAGGAAAAAAGAACTATGAAGTGTGAGCAAAAACTTTTTGATATGTAAAGTAAATGTTTGTTGGAAAATGTAAAAATAAATAAATAAATTTAAGAAATAAATACTATCACATAAATTATCTATGATTCAAAGGATGTAGCAATAACATTAATTTTAGAAAGAGTAAGGGAAAATAGAAATAATCAAGTTGATAAATTTATTTTTTAAATGTAAGTATAATTCCCATAATGTGAAATTAATTATAGTTCCAGGTCTATGTTTCTTAGATGCATGCAGTCAAATAACTACCTCAAACAAGGTTGAGAACAGCTCTCCCAAAGCCCCTACCATTTCCTCATGCTTCTTTGTATTCAAACCCTTCAACTGTCTCCTGGCCTTGGCTATCACTGATCTGGTATCTATTCCCATAATTTTGTCTTTTATGAACATCATAAAAATAGAATTATTCAGTATGTGCCCTTTTGAGTCAGGTGTCTTTCAGTTCGGAAGATACCTTGAGACCCCTCATGCATGCCTGTATGTACAGTGGACACTAAGCCATAGGAATGGACTACATATTTGAGCAAATATTCTTTTTCTAATTTTTAAATTTTTTTTAGGTTTTTGCCATAGGGCAAATATATCCACCAGAGAGAGAGAGCAAGACAGAGAGAAAGTGAAAAATCATCCCTCAGGGTAGATGGTCATGCTGCAATCTCTTCACCTCCATTCTCTCCTTGGGGATTTTGGGCATGGATGCACATTCGCTATTATGATTTTCAAGCCACTGGGTCCCAGACTTGAACCACGGTCAGCCATGTGTGAGTCCAGTACCTCAACCACCACATCACCTACTTGCCTTCAAAATTTTTATACTCTAGGTTCTAATACATTTCTTGATCATTTAATGTCTTTCTGGAGATCTAGACTAAATCAGTGTTACATTTGCTTTCTGTTTTTTTGATTTTGTTATTTTTTGCTATAGACTACACGTGGTTATTAGAGAGAGAGACAGAAAGGGAAGAAAAGCGAGAACTCACCCTCTTGGGAGGGATGACCGTGTCACAATCCTTTCTTCTCCATTTTCCTCTTAGGATTTTAGGCACGTGCACACACACGTGCCTGGCATGATTGTCAATCTAATGGGTCTGGGACTTGAACTGTGAATCTGGACATGTGGGATCCAGTGCCTCAACCAACATGTCACCTGCTGACCCCAGAGTTACATTTTGTTTGTAAAACAAAAATGAAACTTTGCTGCAACTGCCACAATAAGAACACGTTCTCCTGAAAATTCTGCTTATGTGATATTTATATAGTTAGCTTTATTTTCTTCCATAAAGGAGTTTACAATATAAATGAGAAGAAATCTGGCTGGGCTGCAACACATAGAGGAAACTAGATGTCACATGGGCAACTGGGGTCGTAATCGGGTCTCATCTATTTCACATTGGGTACATGCACACACATACATCCCAGGATTCTTACAAGGAGAATTGAAGAGAAAAGGATTGCATCATGACAAGGCCCTTTGAAAAGTGCTTTCTCTTTCTCTCTCTGTCATTCTCTTTCTCTCTTGCATGCATATGAATGTACTATCTAGCATTGAGAGAAAAAGAGAGAAAAAAATACT
The DNA here is from genome assembly GCA_026018925.1 of Tupaia tana. Classification (NCBI taxonomy): domain Eukaryota; kingdom Metazoa; phylum Chordata; class Mammalia; order Scandentia; family Tupaiidae; genus Tupaia; species Tupaia tana. The sequence goes on from JAKSZU010000001.1 coordinate 158,375,779, forward strand.
TTCTATCAGAAATATTAGTTCAAACTTTATCTGGGGTTACTATCTTACACATATTGAGATACACATGCACACACGCACACACACATACACACACACACATACACGGGACTATAGTTTCAAAAAATTATCTTAGAATATTTGCTATGCTAGGTCTTTGGAATATAGTATAAGAAGCCCCGAATTAGGCAAAAGTAAAGTCCCTCAAACTAACTCAGAAAACTTTTTGCAGACAAGTTAAAATTGGGAGAGACATAAGGTTCCTGGCACTCTATCCATCTCAAGTCTTATAGTATTTATTTATTATTATTTTTTTTGGAGAGGTTTTTGCTATAGGGCATGTGCACTCACCAGACAGAGAGAGAGAGAGACAGAGAGACAAAAAGCGAGAAATCATCTCCCAGGAGGGTTGACCACTCCACAATCCCTTCTCCTCCATTCTCCTCTTGGAATCTTGGCACGCATGCACATGCACCTGGCATGAGTTTTAAGCCACCAGGTCTGGGACGCAAACCGCGGTCAACTACATGAGAGTACAACGACACAGCCATTATGCTAACTGCTGGTCCCAAGTCTTTTTTTTTTTAATAATTATTTAATTTGATTTATTCATTCATTTATTTTATTTAAATTTATTTATTTACATTCATTCACTGTACATCATTACAGCACACAAATTGAGATTTCCCATCCAGAATACACTGTATATTGGCTCAATCAAGTGCATCAACATATGTGTTATGTGTTATCAACAAATAATTTTCCCTTTCTTATTTCCTGTATATTTTCCTTTTTTTTTTTTTTTAGAGGTTTTTGCTATAGGGCGCGTGTGCTTGCCAGACAGACAGACAGACAGAGACATAGAGACAGAAAGTGAGAAATCATCCCCCCAGGGGATATGGTCACGCCGCAATCCCTTCTCCTCCATTCTCCTCTCGGGATCTTGGGCACGCACACACATGCGCCTGGCGTGAGTTTTAAGCCACCAGGTCCGGGACGCGAACCGCGGTCGACTACGTGGGAGTCCAGCGACATAGCCATTCAGCTAACTGCTGGTTCCCTATTTTCTTTTTTTTTTTTTTTTGCCATCTTTGATTCCCTATCCCTCACCTTCTGCCATGTTCCACCATGCTCTCACATTGTCTTTGGTATCCATGGTTGCTTTCTATGCCTTTTCTCCCAATTTAATTGATTCACTAATGAACTTAATTAGTCTAAATTTTTCTAATAGCAAGTGCAGCTGATTTATACATATACATGAACACAAGTCTGACTTTAGGCATAAATCTCAATGAGTAGAATGAACATATCATAAAGTAGCACCTAGCTGGGGCTATATAGCTTACTGCAGTCATCAAATACACATTTTTTTTAGATTTCAATAAAAACAGTTTTAATCTTTTTGTTTCTCCTGAAACTTTTTTTAATTAATTAATTTACATTCATCCCCTAAGCATCGTCACAACATACCAAATGTGGTTTCCCATCTAGAATAAACTGCGTAGTGGCTTAATCATGTATGTTATCATCAATAATTTTCCATTTCTAGCTTCATATATATATATATTCATATATATATTCATATATATATATATTCATATATATATACACACACATATATGTATGCACATGTGTATATATATATATGTATGTATATGTATATATATTTATCCCATGTCTGAGTCTGACCTTCTACCCTTTCCCACCTTCTTCTCACACTATCTCTGCTGTCTAAAGTTGTCTTCCATTCCTTTTCCCTCCACATTTTGTTGATCACACAATTTAATAAGTAGTCTAACTACTTTCAATAGCAAGTTCAGCTGGTAATTTCAAGAAAAGCAGTTTTGAACTGGTAAGGAAATTTCCTTGAAACTTAAAGCCTAGAAACAGGTTAGTATTCTGTTCAAATAGTAGATACATGAACCTATTGACAAGTCTTATAGAATTTTGAGAGAACGATGGAACCTAATCTTGGTCAAGGCTAAATGTTCTAATAAGACAACCAGTCTAAAACAGAATTTAAAAGCTCAGATCATTAAATCACAGATCTTACATTTAGCAAAATATTTTTGTCTCTGCATAAGGCAGAGTTATTTGGTTACATGCAGTTAAAAATGCCTAAAACTAATAAATAAAGTAGGTGTATTAATATTATTTTATTGTTATAAACTAATTAAAGTAAAACATGCAATTTGTTGACTCTCACCTGATATGTTCATGGTTAGAACTGACAACAGGTACAGCTGGAGTTGAGGATAAAATATGTATGCTTTCATAACTATCTCATCCTTTCTTTGCCCCCTATTATGCCTTGAACTTCATACCCTAGTCAAAATAGATCTGTTGAGGTATTAAGCCCTCATTCCTCAGAATGTGACCTTATTTGAAAATGAGGTCATTGTAGATGTAATTATTTAAGTTGCATTTATACTGGAGTTGAGTGAGTTCATGCTTTAAAGACTGGTGTCCTCTTAAGAAGATGGTCATGTGAAAACAAACACAGGCAGGGGCTACAGTCACCCACCTGTAAGCCAAGGAATGCCAGAGACAACAAACTGCTAGAAGTTAGAAAAAGGCAAGAAGGATTCTCCCACAAGTATCAAAAAAAGGATAACCTTGAGGACATCTTCTTTTCAGATTTCTGACATTCAGAACTACGAAAAAAATAATTCCATTTGTTTTAAGCCACCCAATTTGTGGTACTTAAATACCCCAATACAAATAACCTGATTTTTTTTTTAAACCTATGTTATTTATACTCTCATGTAAGGCAAATTGGTCTCTTTAGAAAAAAAAAAAAAAAAAGAAACAGAGAAAGGGGGAAATAAGAGGTATGATCACAGAAGTTTATATCTTTGTTGTTTTTGTTTTGTTTTGGGGCCCAGAACTGAGTATTCCTCACATTGGGCATTATATAAAATCCTAGGGAAGACCTAAGATAATCAGTCACTTGATTATGGGCAAGAGGTATTGTGATGGTCTGCTGAGATGTCCACTCTCCCCTGCAGTGAGAGGAGGAGAAAAGTAGAGTGGCTTACTGTCCCTCCGGTATCACATGGAAGAGAGCTATGGAATGGTGAGGGTTGATTCTGAGGAACACACAAATTTTATTCTTAAATCAGAAGCTATATTGACATTCAAAGTGGAGATACTGTAGATAGATCTACATGTGTGTGTGTGTATATATATATATATATATATATATATATATATAAAACATGAACACAAAAGTGAAACAAGCACATTTAGAAAACTTAATTTCTCCAGCACTCAGTGTGTTTTGAGAATTAAGTGAGTTAACATGTGTTCACTTAAAAGAGTATCCAAGATATAATAAGTGTGAAGTAAGTGATAACCCTTATTTAACAGGAATAAAAATAGTCTAACATCAAGAAACATGAGAAGATGGGGATTAGTTCTGAAAATTTCCATAATTAAAATGAAAACACAGCAATATATTTGTGTAAATCGTCAAAGTACCATCAATACATTGGAGCAAATAAAAATGTATTTTAACATGTTTTGCATAAATATATAAGCACAGTTTCCTAAATATTACTAACATAAATGGGAGTCAATGAGAGACAACTAATCACTGATTAAATTGACCGTAATAATAACTGCTAGTGATATTAAGGGTCAGGGTTTGTGATGCCACAACAATTCTCATATACTATTGGTAGAGTTGTAAAAGAAGGCAACCACTTTGACAAGCTGCTTGTCGGTTTCTATAAATTTAAACCCAATCTTACTTTTTAATATTGCAATTCTACTGTTAAACATTTGCCTAAGAAAATTTAAAACATATATGCACAAAAATATTTGTGCAGGAAATCTTAACAAATTAATTCAAAATAATCAAAGACTAGAAATAATGTAAATGGCCATCCGTATGAGCATAGCTAAATTGTCTTGAATCTATAGGCAAGAAAATGCTTCCCAGCCATAAAATGATATAAGCATCTGATACAAACCAAACTATGAATGAGTACCAAAAATATTTTGCTGACTGTAAAAAAAAAAAAAAAAAAAAAAAAAAACCCAGAAAATTCATACTGTTCAATTTATGTGAAATGATAAAATATCAAAACCAAACTGTAGTGACTGAAACACTGTTTACCTGGGCCCTAGACAAGAGAATTATTGACTGAAAACAGGTAGGAGGCTGTATTGGAACAATCAAAAAGTTCTACATCCCTAATACATTCACATGGCTATATGAACCTGGGAAAATTAATTGATCTGTACACTTAACATGGTGCATTGCATTGTATCTTATTTATTTATTTTTAGAGAGAGATATTTGCTGTAGGGCATGTATACTCCCCAGAAAGACAGAGAGAAAGTGAGAACTCACCCCCAGGGGAGATGGCCATCCTTGATCCCTTCTTCCAGTATCCTTTTGGGACTTTGGGGCATGCACACACACGTGCCCAGTGTGAATTTCAAGACACCAAGTCCAGGATTTAACTACAGTCAGCTACGTGGAAGCCCAGTGATGTAACCATTACACCATCTGCTGGTCCTTGAATTTTTATATAATGACAAAAATGTAGTACTATATACAATATTGATGATTCAAAAAGGCAAATAAATATCTTAAAATTAACTTTCCTTGTGGTGGATAATCAAGAACTGGACTTAATGATATCAATTTTACTGAAAAGAGACACCATTATATGAGGCAAATAATAAATCCATAAACCTTAATTTGCTTTACTAATAAAAGATATTTGGCTCAATAGCTTTTTTCAGGTATTTCTGAACATTCTTAGAAAATTTTATTAAATAATATAGGAATCAGCAAGTAACATTTTCTTTCTCTCTCCCTCAGTGCAACATACTCTTATTTCTATGATTATAGAATAATCACAGTGAGACACAGTGATATTCTCAAGGTATATTGTAGTGATCTCTGTATCTGTGATGGGGGAGTTCTGATTTTCATATTTCTATTCTATATTTAAGGTTATTTATCAGTTTCTTCTGAGACAGAAAGAGAATCAAAGAGACTAGCACTCCCAGAAGGGCCTCTATTCCACCATCCAGCTCTAGAATCAGCTGGCCCAGATCCCCTGTGCATGCTCACCTGGTGCTCTCAAGGAGGTCCCAGATTGTGAGCCTAAGACTTGTCCATGTGGGCCCAGAACATTATCACTGTGCTGCTAGCTGGCCCTCACATGTTTATTATCAAGTTTATTTCCATTGTATACCAAAACATTTTTTATACCTGTAGAAGAGTGAAAACAGATCATATCTCTATCGAGAAGGGTAACTATGCAAACAAAGTACCATAAAGAATAACTTCCAAGTGCAGGGATTCCCAAGGTGCCCCTCAATACAGAGCATGCCTGGTTTTCTCTTGAGGCCTTGAACTCTGAGTTATAAAATAAGGGATAAATATCAAGGTTAAAAAATACCTTTGTTATCAGCAGAACCAGGTAGGAGGATATCCATAAATACAATGCAGCATTAGGAGACTTAGCCAGGCTGTCCAAGGTGGAACTGGTATGTCGGCAAGGTGTGGAGATGAGCACAGCAAATAGAGCACACACCTTCTAGGCAGCTCAGCCAGAAACCCAGTGGAACAGAGCAGTACTAGGTACTCATCCCACATTTCCAAATCATGTATTGGGTTGTCAGAAAAGCTGTGATGTATTTTTTTTCTATGTTTTTCTCTGCAAAATTGAGTCCTGACTTATCCAACAACCCAATTTTTCTTTCCACTACACATGGGTTGAATTGCAGAAAAGGAAAGTAGAAGATAACATTAGGAGTGAGGAAACAGCATTCCTCACACATAGAATATTGTTCACTCCACCACATCCTTATGCCAAAGTGACGTATTTGGAGACAGCCTATTCTGACAGCTATTGGGAGATCCTGGCATGAGGTGGGAGGGTAGAAGTAGGGCAAATGGGCAGTGGCTTCACTTCTCTGAAGTAGTAGAATGCAATTATTGGGTAACTTTTCTAAACCTTTTATTTAATGCTTTTGTCCTATGAATGTTAACATCTGTGTTCGCTTTCCTTAACCCTGGAAATGTATGTAAATAATCCCTTTTCTAGGGTCATTGTCATGGCCTAGTGGGTAAGGCAGATAGATCGCACATGGCCGACTGTGTGATTTCAGTCCTAGATCTGGCACTTGAGACACATTTCAGGTATGTGAGCATGCAGGCCCAACGTCCTGAAGGAGAGAAAGATGGAGAAAAAGGGACTGTGTTGTAATCATTCCCTTTAGGGAGTGCTTTCTTCACTTTCTGTCTGCCTACTAGCAAAATAATAATAATAATAATAATAATAATAATAATAATAATAATAGTCCCCTCTTTAAACTCCACATGATTAGAGATTGTAGAGCAACTATTCCCCATGAAGGGTGCCTTCTCACTTTCTCTCAATCTCTCTCTCTCTCTCTTTAGTAACCATACATGCATTCTAGCACAATTTTAAAGATATGTAACTTTAGAGAGCCTTTTATTGTACATTATTTTCTAGTCCAAGAAATGTGAATGAACATCAGTCAGAAAACCACAAATTCATAAAGATACATTTTTCTTTCAACAAGATTACGAAGAATTAAATAGAATCACTTCTTGTGAAAATTTTAGTTCCACTATTATAATATTTTGTCATTTAAAAATCTGCATTCTTATCAGACATTGCTACTATGAAAATGAAAACAATATTTGGTAGATACAGATGTCCAGTAAAACTATAACTCTTGTTTTTGCCACATCAATGTTTAGAATGATCTTTAAAATCTTTACTTCAAATACACATAAAAGTAAAGAACATTTTTATTCACAAAAAGACATTTTAAATACTTTGTAAATTTTAAACAATTTTAGATATGCGTAAATTTCCATACCCTTAAGGCAGTCTCAATTTGAACATTATCAAATCATGCAGGTTGTGTCTCTCTTCTAGACTGAAGTTAAATAAAATTGTTTCATTACCATATCTGCCGCCAAATTGCACGAAACATTAGCATCTGTTCCAAAGTGAAGCTCTCCCTGGGGCCATGTGCTGGAGAACTCTGTGTCCCAATGAATCTGAGAGAAGACATCAGATCCCCAAATGTCTCCAAAGTAATTTACTTTTTAGCAGCAGGAAGTCCTGGTCTGAAGAACAGAGCTCTTTGAAAAGATTTCAGTTTAATTATAAGGATTAGTTATTTTCATTCTAGTCATCATTTAAAGCAGCATTTTTCTGTTTTGAAAATCAACCCCCAAATGATTCACTTAGCAGGTGATACAGACCGAGTGTGTTTGCTTGTTGGACAAGCCAGCAGAAGAGATCGGAGAGCTAGCATTGTAGAGAATGATAAGTTAAACAATTGTTGATTAATTGCTAATTGTCAAAAAGAAACAGTAAACTGGAGCAGTGGATACAAGAGATAAGTATATACTAAAAAGGAGTAAGAGAATAGCATATAGACAGCTTGCTGAATTACGAAAACACCAGAACTGACATTAAAGACAGGATAATGTCTTAGAAGTCTAATATTAATTAATAATATGATCATTCAGTGTTAGTATTCTCTGAGTTTGTTTCCTCATTTGCATGAAGAGGACCTGATCCATAATATTTCTCAGGTTGTGTTCAGCTTTCCCATTCTATAATTTAACAAGTAATTAACTTATTAAAAGACAACATGGGACCAGCAGATGGCATGAAGGTTAAGGTTTTCTGGATTCCTCATGGCCTGAAAAATCACACTGGATGTGTGTGTGTGTGTGTGTGTGTGTGTGAAATCACACTGTGTGTGTATGTCAAAATCCCAAGGGGAGAATGGAGAAGAAGGGACTGGGGCATAGACTCCCTCCCGGAGATCTCACATTCTCTCTCTTTCTCCCTCTTTCTTTCTCTCTCTCTCTGACTCTCTCTGGCAAGTGCATGCACCCTATAAAAAACAAGCAAGCAAACAAACAAAAGGACATTTGCAATATAATATAGTCCCTATTCTATCGTTCTATTTGATTTTCATGGACCTGCTAGCAGTGCATGAGAAGTCACTATTTCAAGTGCAGATTATTTCAGAATTTTAGAATATATTATTTACCCCATTTTCTATCAGATATAATCTATTGGTTCAGCCACACTGGCTGTTTTTTTAATTTTGGGAAAGCATTAATGTTTATCATTTTACCTTAGCATGGTCAGAATATTTCTGGAGCGTATTCTCTATCACACTATTTAACAGGTAATCCACATTTAAATTACAAATCTATGCCGCGTGTTAGGAAAGAATGTTGTGACACTGCCACCCCCCCATTGTTTATACTAGCTAATACAGTCATATACTTATCATATGTTTGTAAGAAAAAAATTGTAATATGTGTACGATTTTGCTACCAATGCTTTAGAAAGCTACCACAGATTTAGTGTATTAAAACAACACAATTCTGGTTTCATATATAGTAAATTTATAGTATCTACAGTCCTCCTGTTGTACTTTAGGTCTCTGGACTGCTTCATTCTACATATCTACTACTTTGTTTCCTCTGAGCTACATCTCCCACTTCCTCCCCATAACACAAATGTATTATCACACAAATCTGTAGACTCATACAAGTAATGCAGAACTAAAATCACTATGTCTAAAGAGCTGTGCTTTTCCCTGGAAACTGTAAGGTAGAAACTATTACCTTGCCCATTCAGGGTGTTGTCAAAACTCTATTTCTTGTTATAAAACTTAAATCCCTATTTTCATGCTGATTGTCATTTGAGCACTCTTTTTAGCTTTTACAAGTCATCACGTTTGGGGGCTGGCAGGTGGCATGGTAGTTAAGGATGCTGGACCTGGCCAACTGTGGTTCAAGTCCCTGACATGACGGCTTTCTCACTTTCTCTCTCTCTCTCTTTTGCTCTCGCTCCCTCCCTTTGTCCCTTTCTGGTCAAATTAAAAAGAAAATAGATAAATGGATAAAATTAAATAAAATAATTTTTAAAAATGTCGTCACATTTTTTTACTCATCTCCTCCTTCCTCCTTCCTCTATCCTCCATTTTGTAAACCTTTATCAGAGCAGTTTCTTTGGCATTTCATACCCCTCCTCCTTCATGCATCTCATCTTTTTAATTTACCTGAAAAGCGTCTCACTTTTCAATACTCAGAAGTTTTGATTGAGCTGACCTCGACAATTCAGGATGATCTCTCATCTCAAGGTCCTTAACCTGACTGAAACCTATAAAATTCCTTTTGCACAATGAAGTCACATTCTCATTCTGGGAGTAAACATCTTTGAGCATGTATCCATCTGGGTACTACACTTTGTAATATGAAAAAAAAATGTTATTTAAATGTCCTTAAATAGAATGCTCTACATTTGGGAATTTCATAATCTATAGAGGTATGTTATTTACATTAACATCACAATTTTTAACACTAATTCAGATGAACAATAATGTAATTTCAATGATATCCAAATTTTACTCCTATATTGCTCTGTTCTGCTATTCCTTTCTACTAGTTTTTAAATCAAAAACCACCTCTTCATAAATTGTATGTCCATCATAGATTGGTAGTGACTATTGATGCATTTATTTTTTTAAAGATAATAACACTCTTAAAATTTAAAAACACTGGATCCCAGGGAGATCTAACTTGTGGTAGTTTAGTGGCAAAAACTATCAAACTTATATTTTTTTATAACTAAATAGCACTGAATTTCTAGACTGAAAATAAATTCTTTAAGTGCTAAGGAAAATGAGTGAAAATGGGTCAAAACTGCAGAAAATTATAATGACATTTATAGCATGGGATACTATAATCCTATGGGGGGATGGCGGACAGAGACAGAGAGAGAAAGAACAAATGTGTAGATCTATGCAAAGTATAATAGATGATCACAGAGCGTTCGTGCAAAAGCCTGGAATTGAATAGGTAATAGAGCAGTATCATTAAATACTGTGGAAAGAAACAAGGAAAAATGGAAGAAAGGGAAAGAAAGATTAAAGAAGTTTTGGGCTGAAATTCAGTACTCACGCAATCAATAAAATATTAGAAGTTTATTAAAAGGACACACCTTGAAAAAATACCACTCATGTCACCATTCACAGAATGCTGATAGTAGAAAGGTTTCACCAATTACAAAGATGTGTGGTAAATGAAAAGAAAACATACCATTCTATGACACAGAGGAGTAAAGTTACTCAGATGACATTATGCACAAGCTCTCACTAACTACCAGCCTAGATTAGAGCTAAAAGAGGTACTTGAAATGGATAAAGTATCTGATGCAAAATAACCTGGAAGAAAGTTCACCATTGCTGAACAAAATGGAAAGTCTATGTCTCTACTGGGGAGAAATGACTGAAGTTAAGAAAATAAGTTACTGTTTTTGTAATAAATCTTGATAAACCATTCTTTCAAGAAATGCAAATGTTCATATAAAAAATAAACTAAATAAATAAAATAGAGTATAAAAATAAGAATATGTTGGTATTACCCCTTTTCAGTTGAATAAGTTGAATTAATAATTATAAAATAAGCATATTCATGTTTTGAAACAATATATGGAAGCACTTAAGCAAATTATTTCTAAGAGTAGGTAAATTATTAAGACAATATTTCATCCTCAAATTAAATGTAGAGTTACAAATAACCTGATTCTAAGCTCAATTCTAGGAACTGAATGAAAACTACTTATTGCATGTGCACTATTTAAGATTTCTGAGGAAAAATATTAATAAATACATACTCTTTATGTCAACTTACAGAGAATACTAATTTAAATAATTTCCTCAGGCTTATGATACTATAATTCAATGAAAATTACAAAAATAAAAATATAAACTGATAATTTTAGCAAAAACTATTTGAAACTTCAGTAAAATATGCAGGCTCCTGTTTTTTCTGTGATTTGAAAAACGTAAAATATTGTAAGATTTAAATCAGAAGAGTTTGCTGTTACAGCAAATATTTTATTTAGCTGTCCAAGTGCCTATTTATGTATATTACTTACTCTATTATTTTGTGAGAAAAACCATCTTCTAAAAAGATTTTGTTGCTAGCTCAGGAACTCCAAACAGTGTCAATGATTTAGTAAATATTCAAAAAATTTTGTTGGGCACAGAGTTGTAACACTCCTTGAAATTAAAGAGAAACATACCGGAATCTGGAACCATTGTGAATTTTCTATTTTATATCAAATTTGCATTGAAACAATAACACTAGGTTTGCCTAGAATTTTTTGGACTTCACTGCAGTTCAAGTTTTCCAAAAGAAGAACTTTCCTAGATTGGCATTCACCTGCTTTCTTTCATAAGTTTGGTTCCCTAATAAACATTAATGTCTGATTGTGGAAAATCTAATACATGAAACAATCCTATTGAAAATAATATCTTCCAGTCTTCCAATACTTTAAATCACTACACATATTTATTTCTGTTTTTTTTTTTTTTTTTTTTTGGAGAGGTTTTTGCTACAGGGCATGTGCGAGCGCCAGAAAGATAGAGACAGAGAACTAGAAAGCAAGAAATCACCCCTCAGGGGGGGATGGCCACACTGCAATTCCTTCTCCTCCAATCTCCTCTCGGGATCTTGGGCATGCACACACATGCGCCCGGCATGAGTTTAAGCCACCAGGTCCGGGACTGAAACTGTGGTTGACTATATGAAAGTCCAGCGACATAGCCATTATGCTAACTACTGGTTCCAATTTCTGTTTTCAATCTATATCTCAAGTACATGTCATTTGCTAAAATACTGATATGTTTGATTGCTATGATTTTATCTGTCTATATTATTTATTTATTTATTTTAGAGAGAGATTTTGCTATAGGGCATGTGTGCTTGCCAGAGAAACAGAGGGACAGAAAACAATAAATCATCCCTCACGGTGGATAGCCACTCCTCAATCCCTTCTTTTCCATTCTCCTTTTGTGATTTTGGGCATGCATGCACATGCGCCTGACATGAGTTTTAAGTTGCTGTATCTGGGACTCGAACCATGATCAGCTACGTGGGAGTCCAGTGATGTAACCTTTATGTCATCTGCTGGTCTCTCTATTTGTCTACTATTAATGCCAAGAGGAAAAAAAAATACGTGTGTGTGTGTGTGTGTATATATATATATATATGACCAAATAGAATGTGTTGGTTTTATATACTTTACATTATTTTTAATAAATCAGGACATATTTTAAATATTTTTATCTTTTTTTAAAGAGTTTTTTTGCTGTAGGGTGTGTGCGCTCGCCAGACAGACAGAGAGAGACAGAGAGATTGAAAGGGAGAAATCACCCCCCAGGGGTGATGGCCACGCCGCAATCCCTTCTCCTCCATTCTCCTCTCGGGATCTTGGGCACACACGCACACATGCCCGGTGTGAGTTTTAAGCCACCGGGTCTGGGACGTGAACCGCGGTCGACTATGTGGGAGTCTAGCGACATAGCCATTACGCTAACTGCTGGTCCCTAAATAGTTCTATCTTATATAAAATAAACTACAACAGATGGCAAAGTGATTACATCATTAGACTCCCACATGGCCTACCATAGTTCAATCCTAGACCTGGCATCTTGAAAATCATGCTGGGTACCTGTGGGCACATATGAGCGCAAGAACCCAGGAGGAGAATGGAGGAGAAGGGATTGTAACATGGTCATCTGCCCTAGAGGGTGATTTTTTATTTTCCCTTTTAGTGTCTCTGTCTCTCTTTTTCTTTCTTTCTCTCTTCAGCAAGTTCAGAAGCCTAACACAAAAACCTCTAAAATAAATAAGTAAATAAATAATTACACATTACTCTCCATTGAATATTTATGATGTGGTAAAACATACTCTCAAAAAGTTTTTGTTGTTGTTGTTGTTTATTTATATCTCCCATCAAAGAGAGAGATTGACGCAAATAGATAGGTCCTCCCAACAGACTTTATGCTGTGACTGTGACCCACCCTAGCTTTAGCCAGCCCTGATCATGGGACTTCCATGTCGAGAGTGCTCAGGGAAGTCTCTGGACGTGAACTCGGAAATTTCTATGTGATTCAGACACAGAACACTGAGTTGCAATGGCACCACCATCTGACCTCTCAAAAAGAGGTTTTTATGAGCACTTCCAAATTTTTTCACGCTATATCGAATTCTTGGTGTGATCAAGAAACAAATTAACTGTAGATATTAACCAATTTTTTGTGTATTTTATGGGACTGAGTTACTCAGAACTTTAAACACTACTTTCCATACCAAGAAAGTAATTATTAAACTTCATGTGTTTTTTGGTATTTTGTGTTTGTTAAATTCTACTAGTAGTAAGCAATAAATTACAGTGATTTTCTTTCTTTTTTTAAAGATAGATTTTGGCTATAGAGTGTGTGCACTCTCCAGAGAGAAAGAGACACAAGGCAAGAAATCACTCCCCAGAGAGAATGGCCACGCTGCAATCCCTTCTCTTCCATTCTCCTCTTGGGATTTCAGGCACGCATGCACATGCTCCTGGCCTGAGTTTTAAGCCACTGGGTCTGGGACTCGAACCAAGGTTTACTACATGGGAGTCCAACAACATAACCATTACGCCATCTGATGGTCCCTAACAGTGAATTTTCTATTGACGTTTCTCAGTTTCTTTGTTTATCAAGATAAAAGTTTCTGTCCATTTCTAAAATAGAGAACATGTTTCTCACCTGACATAATTCTCGTTTTGATAGTCAGGTTCTCCGTCAACATATAATCTGACTCCTACAGAAAATGCCTTGTTTTGATTCCTCTACATGAGAGCTAAGCACACATTTTCTTAAAGGAACAAATAGTAAATCTTTTTGGTTTGCTAACCAAGATGAAACGAAAGTCATGTAGTTATTATTGTAACTATTTTTATGTAACAACTTAAAATTATTATTAAAAGTGTTTTTAATTTATCAGGTTGCAGAAAAGCAGAGGGGGGACCAAAATTGGCCATCAGGCCATTGTTTGCTAAGCCATAATTATGTGAGAATGAGCCAGTGATGGGTGCCCATCATTGTTATATTCAAAATTCATTTTGGAAAGCAGTAAGATAAAACTTTTTTGGAGATCAGAAATATAAATGATTGTCCATGTTTTTTTTTTTTTCCAAATAATTTTCATATTGTTTTCTCATTTTAGTGTCCTTCGAATTCAGTTACTGATTTCCCTGAACTGGTTCTTAATTTTTTGTTTTGTTTTGTTTTCTGTGTTTTGTATATCTATATTTTTTCCTGGAAACCACATTACACTGCATTGTCCCAAAGTCTTTGTTGATTTTTCTTTAGTTTATAATAATTTTAACACATTATCTGGAAGTCATTATAGAGTCATCATAAGTTTCAAAAAATGTACAAAGAGATTTCATGTGTCTTTCATTTAGCCTCTCCGAAGGTAACTGGCGAGGGACATGGGGAGAGAGGGAATGAGTTGGGACGTGTGTATTTGCCATTTTCTTTGAGTCCAGATCTCTGCCATTACAGACGTGCTCCCATGACATGAATTAAAGCCACGGCCACAACAAAAGCTTTTAATAGAAAAATAAGATTTTACAAAATAAATAGATACAAAAGTGCAACAAAACATAAAGGGGAAAAATAAAGAAAATAAATACACCCAAAGACTTTTGAGTGGGGAAGGTGCTAGGTAGAAGCTGAATTTGGGATGGGTTAGGTGGTACTTTTTTAGTGAGATCTGGAAATTAATATTTAGCAGGGCTAGTCTGTCATTGTAGATGGCTTCTTTGTTTGAATTTGTGGACTCGCATCTGTGCCTCTGACCTTCTCCCTTGGGTGAAGAATTTGAGGAATTGATTACCTAATTACATCTGCCTAGTGTGGATTGGAAGGTGTGTGTATTCACATAGTGACTACCTGCCCTAATAGGTTATTGCCCCAGTGGGAATGAGGATGTTGACCAAACATCCCACTGGGTTCTCATGTACATATGTGGAATGACTGGAAAGAAGATAACAGCCTTTCCTAAGTGTTTTTCTTTAAGTAAACTTAGGTAATAAAGATGAAAAATGTAATCAGCCTCCCCTTCCAGGCTCCAGGTGGGAGGAAGGAGTCCTCACAGAGGGTCAGGTTCTATCTCCTGATAAGTTGTGATGGATGAAGCAGATGTCCTTCGCTATTACTGCAGGACTGACCATTCATGTCTGAGTGTCTACCTAGTGTGTAACATCTTGCATTACTACAACACGCTATCAAAACCAATAAATTGTCACATGCACAATTCACAGGGCTTATTCAAATTCACTAGTTTTAGAAGCACTCTGTGTCTGTGTGTGTGTGTGTGTGTGTGTGTGTGTGTGTGTTCCTATCACACTTCATCACATGGGTAGCTTTGTTAAAATCCAACAAGTTAAAAACCTGTTCATCACCATAGGGATCATTTGTGCTACTCCTCTAGCCCTTCATAATCACAGCCAGACCCTTTCCTCCTACCCCTAATTGCTAAAAGCCACTAATATGTCTCCATCTCTATAATGTTATTTCACATAGGTTCTATAAATCAAGCCACACAATATATATCCTTTCGTGTTGCTTTTATCAGCCTGTACAGTTCTCTTGTGATTACCTAAATCGTTGTATCAATTTCTTTATTTTTTTTTTCATTTCAGAGTAGTATTCCAAGTCATTGATATGCCACGTTTTGTTGTACTATTCACCTGTGCTGGCCTTTTTATTTTTTCAGAGTTTTTGGCTATCAGGATAGAGCTGCTATGAGCAAGTGTGTGAACATTTTTGCATAAATATTCATTTGTGTTTGTCTGAGATTGATACGCAAGGGTAGTAGGCTTCCATATTTAGAACACCCAAGAACTATTTTTGTTCATTTAATTTATTCATGTTCTCATGGCCCATTATTAATTTTTTTATTGATTACATTTCTTGTTTCTCTAAAAATATGAATAAAAACATTACAGAACTCTTATAACAGAGACTCTTTTTCTTCATATTGCTTTTACTCATTTGATCATTTTGGTCTCTATCTTTCATACTAGTTGCCTTCCAAAAATGTTTGTTGACTTTTGTGTTTGTTCTGCTTGTATTTAAGGGTGGGCGTCTAGAAACCTGACAGAAGGCTCTGAACTCACGATTTTGGCTTGATATTGGTATTACCGATCATAATTCATTGGACCTTGACGATTCATTGGGGGAATACTGATGCTATTTTCTTTAGTTATTTCCCATTGAACGTGATAGATTCCCAAGAGGCGTTTCTTCCAAGTGCTGCCTGCAGAATTTAGAGCTAGCTGTTAACATCAATGTAAACTAAATGTGGGGAGAGGGCTAGATGTCTCAGCAGTTAATACGTCAGTATTTATTAAATCCAACTTTTTAGTATTTTTCCATAGAATATACAGGCATCTATCAGTTAAGAGAATTCCTTTTCGTTTTTGGTGTGATTTTGTTAGAGATTTATCATTTTACCAGTTTTTACAAAGCTTCAATTTTAGATTTGTTTCATTAACCCTCATCATTTTACTTTTATTTTCTATTTTATCTTTAAAATAAAAAGTATATGCATTTACTGCCTTGTGATGCAGTCATATTGTGTCCATTTCCATTTGACTCACCATAAAGAGTGACAGAAACTTAAAGGATGACCAGAGAAAGGAGTGTGTCCTCCATCAGGGTACATGCTCAGGTTTATGTGTAAACATGATTGTGCAATTGGTTTAACCATGTTATCCCCTTAAATAAGACAAAGACAAAAAATGACTCATAGTTTGAATGACAATTGCATAAAAAATTGTTAAATAAATATTCATTGTTTTCTTTAAAAAAGTTTCATTGTGCAAGTACTAACTAATTATTAATAAGTTAATTGCATTAATACTGATAATTATGAGTTAAATATCTTTCAGTGGGTCACATCTTTTTTCTCTGTATTTTTTTTTTTTTTGGAGAGATTTTTGATTGAGGGTGTGTGCTCTCTCCAGAGAGACAGAAAGAAACAGAGATACTGAAAGCAAGAAATCAACCCCCGGGGGGATGGCTATGCCACAATGCTTTCTCCTCCATTCTCTTCTTAGGAATTTGAGCATGCACACACATGTGCCCTGTGTGAGTTTCAAGTTGCTGGGTCCGAGACTTGAACTACAGTCAACTACGTGGGAGTCCAGCAACATAACCATCATGCTATCTGCTGGTCCTGAGCCACATCTTCTAAAGAAAATATTTTCTTATTAATTGTAAATATATACATCTATATATCTATATATACATATATATATATCTATATATACATATATATATATATATAAAATTGTGTTTAGTATTGTATACTTCATTTATTTATTTATTATTGTCATAATCGTGTTTATGTTACATTTAATCACATATAACTTTACAATGTATTACATTTCTTTTTCCAGAAGGAATACCATGCACATCAGTCAATACAAAGACATTAAAATTCCCATCATCATCAAATAGCTTTTCACTA
Organism: Tupaia tana; assembly: GCA_026018925.1. Lineage (NCBI taxonomy): Eukaryota > Metazoa > Chordata > Mammalia > Scandentia > Tupaiidae > Tupaia > Tupaia tana. The sequence continues at coordinate 158,393,177 of JAKSZU010000001.1, forward strand.
TTTTTTCCAGATTCTTCTTATTATTATTCCTATTATTTTTAAACATTCAATCACTGTTTATCATTTTGCTTATAAAAAGACTTTACTCAATATGAAATATTTTTTATTGTCTACAAAAGGTAAAAATATATAAAATGGGATATTTATGGCTACATTCATCAATGAATTTAAATTTTATATAACACATTTATGTACTCTTACTGAATTTAGATGGCAATTTACAGTTATAAGTTGCATTAATAGAAATGCAGCCCAGAGGATATAACTGGTATTACTAAGAAAATTATTTATACATATCAGATATGAATAACTTGCTATTAAATTGAATTAATATCAGTGAATAAACTTTTGTCCTTCTTACTAGCCACAATATAAATAATACAATTTTCAGATTTTGCAGTTTATTAAAATTCATGGGCAAATACAAATATATGGCAAGTAAACATTCTGAGGTATAAAAAAGCAAGCCAAATGAAAACTGAAGTATAGGGGACAGTAGGTGGCCTGGTGGTTAAGGATCTAGATTCCCCATGGCCTTCAGCAGTTCAAGTCTCAGATCCAGTAGCTTGAAAATCACACCAGGCACGTGTGCATGCGTGCCCAGAATCCTGAGAGGAAAATGGTGGAAAAGGAATTGTGACACAGCCATCTTCGCCTAGGACAGTGATTTATCACTTTTCCTCTCTCTATCTGTCTCTCTGGCAAGCTGACATGCCCTGTGGCAAAAACTTTAAGAAAAAAAAAAAAAAAAAAAAAAAAAAAAAAAAAAAAAAAAAAAAAAATCCCTGAGGTATTTGATAACCAAAAGAAAAATAGCTACTCACATAATCACAGGTCTTGTCAAAAAGTAGCTCCCTAGTGTCAAATGCAAATTTGTGAATTTAAATAATTTTCTTTTCCAAAATCCAGAAGTTATTCATTATGTTCCCATTTAGTACAGGCTTTATCTGAAGAGTATTAATTAGTTTCTTGGATCATTTTATTAAAGCTTGCTAAATATAATCAAATTGTCAAGAGACAGATAAATAAAATAAGATTAAATTAAAATTATTAATGTAACCAATTGGGTCACTTCTTATGTGTTTATGAGACACTGTTGTTCATTTAACTAGTTTTGGTAATTAAATGAAACTTTTAAAAATATGTTGTCTCTTGAATTTTAAGTCATTTGAATGTACATATACAGTCTTAGTAAGACTTAAAATTATTCATTATGTCAATAATCATATCACTATAATTAAAGTTAAATTAACTAAAAAATTTAATTTGAATAAAATTTAAAAACTGGGATGTCTTATAATTCTTTTTGAAAAGTTTGTACAGCTTGTATTTATGCAAACATAATAAATTATGAATTTGACTAGAGGTTGGTAATATGTGAACTACAAGCTATATATGGTATAATATTTCTAACTTCACTGCTTTTATTTCTACCTATCTTTAAAACCTAATATATCAGAGACCTTGTATATTTTACTAACTTCTGAATAGACTTGGGGTTATTCTGCACCTAAGAATAGCAGGCACATATGTTTAAATGAACCAATAATTCCAAATACAAACATCTCTGTTTTTAAAAAGAAAAGTCAAATATTCATGTGTACAAGGTTAAAAGTTTTCTCAAAGGAACATAGCTAAGCCTATGACTGTCTTAAAAAAAAATTATCTTAACAGAGAGGATGATTTTACCACAATTTTATTGCTTCTGCAATGAAACAGTTTAATTTTTTTTATTTGTATGATAATTTATTTTTCTTAATTAAAGGGGAAAAACAAATCATGGTAGTTTCTGGATTCTTGAACAAATCACAGTATTTAATATCTTCATTTATATTACTTAATGAGAACTTGGTACACATTGCTAACATGATGTTGCTAAGAGCTGCACTGCTGAGTTGATTGGGTCGGAAAATGCCAGGGAGGGAGCTGTTAAAGCATCGCACTAGTGAGAAAGATTAAGAAGCTCTGTCAATGGAAGCTTCGGAGATGACTCCATCCCTTTGTGTGTTGTTTCAAATTCTACAGTGCTTATCAATTTTCCTTTAAACACAGTTGAACTGCATTAATTAAATTACATTACAAAGTCTACTTATAATACTTCTTGTATAATAATAAACAAGATATTTCTACTATTATAGATAGTATATTGTGTGTTCAATAACATTTAGTGAACATTTTGTGTAACAGGGATTATATGCAAATGATAAAATGTAAGGTGCATATAAGAATCTAAAGCATATCAATTTTTTTATCTTTTTGGTGAGTTCAATAATATACTCAATTACAAATATCCTTGTAATATGAAAAAGAATTGGAGCAAGACCAGCATAAGGCATGATGGTTAGGTTGCTAGTCTCTCGTGTAATTCACTGTGGTCAAGTCCTGGACCTAGCAACTTAAAACTCACACCAGGTACATGTGCATGTGTGCCTAAGATCCCAATGAAAGAATGGAGGAGAAGGGATTGCACAGTGGTTATCTCCCTTGGGGGAGGTGATTTCTCACTTTCTGTCTCTCCAGGGAGCACAAGCTCCCTATAACAAAATTCCTTTTAGGACCAGCAGTTAGCGTAATGGCTATGTCTCTGGACTCCCACATAGTCGACCACAGTTCGCATCCCGGACCCAGTGGCTTAAAACTCACACCGGGCGCATGTGCATGCGTGCCCAATATTCTAAGAGGAGAATGGAGGAGAAGGGATTGTGGCGTGGCCATACCCCCTGGGGGGTGACTTCTCGCTTTCTGTCTCTCTGTCTCTCTGTCTGTCTGGTGAGTGCATGTGCCCTATAGCAAAAACCTCTAAAAAAAAATTCCTTCTTATAAAAAAAGAAAAGAATTAGAGCAACCAGTGTCTCAATTCTATTTCCAAAATTTTATGTTGGTTTTGAAATAAAAGAGGAGACATTCATAGTAACAGCAAACATAAAAAAAAATACGATTAATGTATCTATATAAGTGTAACTAGATTTTCAAATGAGTTTTGGTTAAACTCTAGAATCAAATGAGGGTCAAGGACATTTCCCATAAATTCTGTTAGTTATCATACATTACCAGCTGATGCTTCTTTGTCCTCTTTAGTTCTATATTAAGACAAATTGTTTCTATTCTTTTTTTTCTTTAATTTTTAAATGTCAATTTCTTTAATACATTCAATCACATGTTACTCAGCTTGCAAAGTGAATCTTTCAATGATTTTCAAGTCTGCTTCCAAAGAGTGTAGTGTAGCAGTTTGAGTCCCAGATCCAGCAGCGTGATTAATCTGTGGTGTGTGTGTATTTGTGTGTGTGTGCATGCCCCAAATCCCAAGAAGAATATGGAAGAAAAGGGATCATGAAGTGGCCATCCCTCTTTGAGGTGCTTTCTCACTTTCCCTCTCTCTCTGTCTCTGTCTGGTGAGCACATGCACCCTGTAGCAAGTAAAAATAAATAAATAAGCACACAAAAATATACGTTGATTGCACTGCACAAATAAAACAAATATAAGGATACTTCAAAAATTTTCGACACTAGAATTAAACTACAAGTATGTTCTGGGTAAAATATTTTGATATCCATGAATTTTTTTTTTTCATAATAAGTTTTTTTCATGAACTTTTCGATGACTCCTGTATTTAAAAAAATAAATAAATAAAACTAGCGATGTCCTTAAATACAACCTTTTGTCCTTAAAATCAACCTCCTGCCTGTCAAGATATACAGATACAAGGAAGGAATACTGGAAAATTACTGAAGAGAAATAACAGAGGGAACGGCTGAAGAAGTTGTCATTGGAAGAAATCAACAAGAGGCCAAGCACTTCTTCCATATACTTTAATACGCATGAGCTCTCTGAGATAACATGGCAAAGCAACAGCATTGAAGTAGTGTGTATTTAGAGTATGTTCTGAAACAATCAGTGATTAGTCACACACTGAATCAATTTAATAAATTACCTAGTCTTTTTAATCACTTTGTCAGTGCTGTGATTTGAGTGTCCCTCTAGAACTCATGATGCAGTTAATTGCCGCTGTAACAGTATGGGGAGATGGGATCTCCCGGAGATTAGTCACGAGGGCTCTGCCTTCAGTAATGGGTTAACATAGTTACTGAGGGACTGTGTTGGTTACCTTGGAAATGGATTTCTCAGAAATGAGGAGTTCCTGATAAAAGCGAGTTCTGCTCTCTCTGTCTCAAGCTGGCTTGCCCTTCTGCCACATTATGAAACGTAAATTTGGAGCCTTGCACTGAAACTCACCAGCTTCAGGCTGAGTACATTTCTATTATTTACAATGTACCCAGTCTGAGGCATTCTGTTATGACAATGAAATGGGTGAAGGCGATCATTTACAAAAGTTAAAATGGTGGAACAAATTAGATGGAGGGTGCATTATAATTACAATGAAGAGGAGGAGGACTTACTAAATGCTTGTCGTTATGCATATTTTGTTTTCTTTAATTGGCCTGAACATTTTTTATTTCTACATCACTTATCAAGTTCCAAATATTTTTCTCTTGTGCTTTTGTACTATTTTTATTAGAAGCTAAAAGATTCCATGGCCTATTTTATAGTACAGAGAGAGGATAATTCTATGAATTATCGTTTTATTCTTTTAGTATGGAGGTTATTTTGTTTTCTTTGTTACTTTATTTTTAAACACTAGGATCTCATATATATTGCAAATTAACAAGGCACAATAATGGTTTGCGTTAGTTTCCTTTCTTTTCTTTTTTAACACAGGGTCTTGCTATATCATGATATTCCTGCTGCAGCCTCCTCAGTTGCTGGGACTACAGGCATGTACCACTTGGCTTAGCTCTTCTTAGAATGAGTTCTTGCAATACCGCCCAGGCAGCCTCAAGCCCATAAGTCTCTTGCCTTAGTCTCCCAAGTTGCACATACCACTGCACCTGGCCTAAAGGTGGGATAGGATAGGATAGACTGGGAATTCAAACCAGGCCTCCATTTGGTCCCATCTAGGGGGTACAGTATCTTAGCAGCATATTATGTGCCACCAGACTGGGCCTGTAATAGTTGTTTTCTCCTTTTTTATTATTCTTTATCAACAATTATTTACCTTTAAGAATGCCAATTTGGGGACCAGCAGATGGCATAATAGTTACATCATTAAACTCTCATGTAGTTGTCCACGGATTGAGTCCTAGATCCAGAGACTTAAAAGTCACACCGGGTAGATGTGCATGTGTGCCCAAAATCCCAAGAGGAGAATAGAGAAGAGGGGATTGCAGCATGACCATCCCCCCTGGGAGGTGATTTCTTGCTTTCTGTCTCTCTGTCTCTGTCTGTCTGATAAGTGCACATGCCCTATAGTAAAAATCTAAAAACAAAAAAGAATGCTAGTTTTGGGGCCAGCAGGTGGCATAGTGGTTAAGGCACTGGACTTCCACATGACACACCACAGTTCACATCCAGGACCTAATAGCTTGAAACACACTGGGCACCAGTGCATATGTTCCAAAAATCCAAAGAGAAATTTGGAGAAGAAAAGAATGCAATGTGGCCATGCCCCCTGGGGTGGGGGATGATTTCTTGCTTTCCCTTGCTCTTCAGTGAGCACACATGCCTTATAGTTAAAAAAAAAAAAAAGAAAGAAAGAAAAGAAAAGAAATAGAAAGAAAGAATGCCATTTTGCTTTGCAGGTAATTTATTCTAGTAGATTGTTGTAACTAATAACTAAATGACTAGCATTCCAAACATGTTCAAAATGTTCTAATTAACTCTGGATATTACCACGTTACTTATCTAACTTAAAAGCTCTTGGAAATTTGGTCTTCCAATTATAGTATTTAAGATAGCTGACAGGAGAGAGTTATATCTCTTCCTCTGTAAAATAACTAACTTTGCTTTGTTCATGTCCATTTCATATTTTTATGAAATGGTAAGTCCCAAGTACGTGAGCGGTTTTTCAAACTTTTATTAAAAAGTGCATTTTTTTTTTTTTTTTTGAGAGGTTTTTGCTATAGGGCGCATGTGCTCGAAAGACAGACAGAGAGAGACAGAGAGATAGAAAGCGAGAAATCACCGCAATCCCTTCTCCTCCATTCTCCTCTCGGGATCCTGGGCATGCACGCACACGCGCCCGGCGTGAGTTTAAGCCACCAGGTCTGGGACTCGAACCGCGGTCGACTACGTGGGAGTCCAGCGACATAGCCATTACGCCAACTGCTGGTCCCAAAAAATACATGTTTTGAAAAAAGAAATACGTACGGATTTCAAAAAATTTTGCACCACAATAAACTTGTACTTTAATTCTTTTCTTTTTTTTTAAATTAAATTTGTGTAGTTCCCTAATACTTCTCAGATACTGACTTGTCCAAAGCATTCCTCTTTCTGGAAAGTTGTATGGCTAAGAGAATAATAAGAAAGGAATTTGTCTCAATGTTACAAGTAGGTTACAATTGTATTCACTTCAGTCTATCATCTATCTAAGATACAATTAACAGTGAATTTTTTTTTATCAAAACTTTTAGAAAAGAGTTTTGCTGCTAAAAAAGTATATACTTTGAGAATAAACTTGGTGGGTTATTATAAGACACTTAACCTCAAGGGGTTTTATATTCTTGTTTATTGCTGCCATTGATAGGAGATTTCTAAGTAGATAGGTAAAAAACAAATTCAACTTTTCTTCAAATTCTTACAAGAATTTTGAGAAAGAAGTATTCCTACAAATTATACTCAAGTCTTGGATCATTTGAAAGATATAAGGAATACCATTTCATTGGTTTATATAGTTAAGCCCTTCAATATTTATGATACTTCTCTAATTTCTTCATTTTAAAAGTCAAAAGGGAACAAAACAAATCACATTCACAAAATGATGCTGTTATCTTCCTTATTATGGATTTTTCTTAACTAACCCTAGCCATTTGAAAACAAAACAGATATTAAGATTCTCATACATGAGCCATACACAGAAAGAAATCCTCAGTCATAAAGAAATATAAATTATATTTCCATAGTGCTCTAATTGCCATCAAATTTAGTACATCCCATAATTATCCATGTCCTTATTGAAATAACAAGCAAATATTAATTAGTAAATATTGATTATGGTTTACATCTATAGTCAGAGTTTATTAATTTATGAAAACTGGGGGAGAAATTAACTGAAAAACATAATGATAAAGGTACTGAGGCGCACGAGCAAAGGAAAAAGAAAGAAGACCTGCATTTAGAAGGCCATGTGTACTCAAGCTTCGTGTACATGGCTTTCAAATAGATCTTTGATGTTAGATGTGTTGACCCATACCCGAGGCAAGATAAATGTCCATCATGCCATTAGTAGATCTGAAGAAAGTGAATGGTGATATGCTGGAGCCATGGGGGGGGGGGGATGATTACTCCCATGCTTTCTTCAACTTTCCTATTATTTGTTTCTTGAAAGATAAAGTATATTTGATATTGGGTTAATATGATAATTGTTATTTGTGGCAATTGCCTCAGGGCATGTGTACTTGCCAGAGAGAGAGAAACAGACACAGTGAGAGGGAAAGTGAGAATTCACCGCCCAGGAAGGGTGGCCACACTGCAATCCCTTATCCACCATTCTCCTCGTAGGATCTTGAGCACACACTCAAATGCACCTGGCATGATTTCCAAACCACTGCGTCTGGGACTCAAATCATGATTGGCCATGTGGAAGTCCAGTGACATAACTGCTATGCAATCTCCTGGCCCTATCTTTTTTTTTTTTTTTTTTTGGAGAGGTTTTTTTTTTTTTTTTTTTTTTTTTTTTTTGGCTATAGGGTGCGTGCGCTCCCCAGACAGACAGAGACAGAGAGACAGAAAGCGAGAACTCATCCCCCGGGGGGATGGCTACGCCGCAATCCCTTCTCCTCCATTCTCCTCTTGGAATCTTGGGCACGCACGCACACATGCGCCCGGCGTGAGTTTTAAGTCACCAGGTCCAGGATGCGAACTGCGATCGACTACGTGGGAGTCCAGTGACATAGCCATTACGCTAACTGCTGGTCCTGGCCCTATATTTTTTAATATAACCTTTTTTCTGTAAGTTAGACAGCAGGATCATCAGTCAGGAGGCTGTATGATAGAATGTTGTAGTAATTCTTAATACAATTTATTAATGCCTCTTGAATCCACATTCTTGACTGGTCACACCCACACTGATTAGGCTAGTGTTACATTTATTTGGTCAAGTGATATAATTACAAATATGACACAATCAGAAACTAGACACAAATGCAAAGGCATTGGAAATTGATCTTTTTCTTGCCGTTCTTAGGATCTCTGACACTGTTTCCATTAGGAGAATTCTGTAATATCGTTAGAGAAATATAATCTAGTTACCCTGACCACCCCAGCTGATCACTAACTATCACCAGAATCATAGACAACCATCTCATCTGCAGGGAGTCATAGAGAGAAGATGCATAATGAACCAACCCAAGAGAAGACACAACCAGTAAAGTCTAGCCCAAATTGACATGCTGAAAGAATTACAATCAGAATAAAGGATTATTATTTTTTATTTTCAATATTCTATATTTATAGGATATATGTATGAGAGAGAGAGAGAGAGAGAGAGAGAGAGAGAGAGAGAGAGAGAGAGAGAGAAAGCACCTCTCCCAGGGCATTTGGCCATGCTGTAATCTCTTCTCCATTCTCCTCTCAGGATTTTGGTCATGCATGCACATGTTCCTGACATGTTTTTCAGGCTCTTGGTTCTGGAACTCAAACTATGCAGTCAGCCTTGGGATCCAAACATCTTAACCACCTCACCACAGACTGGCTTCACAAATGATTATTATTTTAAGCCAAAGAATTCTCACAGTAGCTTGTTAGGCAGCCTTAGATGACTTGAATTGAAATTGGTACCTAGACGTTAGTTGTTATTTGTAACAAAACCTCAAATCAGTGATGTTGGCTTTGCTACAAGGTGACTGGCAAAGTATTGAGGAGACTGCTTAATAACCTAATAAAATGTCAAGTCCTGATACACAGTAGTGAGACAATTGGAAAACCATTTGTCTGTGGTACTTGCAAGATAAAAAATTATACCATCTGAACTGTTGAAGCTAGGCAAGGAAATCTCCGAATAGAATACACAAGCAGTAAGCTGATTGCTTTTCAGCATTATGACAATATACAAAAAAGGCATATGCTAGGTTAAGTAATGACTACTTTGCAAGCAGAATTTAAAGGTAATACAGAGAGGACAGTATTCAATTCATTGAGAAATAAAATTGATTTTCTTTTTCAATTTATTGAACACAAAGACTGTCATCAGCTGAATTGTGTCCTTCTCAGATTTATATTTTGAAGTTGTAACTCCTGATTTGGAGACGAAGTCTTCAGAGAGGTAATTAAGTTACACTGTGGTCATTATGGTGGGCTCTACTGCAAATGACTGTTGTCCTAATAAGAAGAGGACACTGAGGCAATGATGGATACTAAGTGAAAAACACGTGAAGTCTTGGGAAACACACAATCATCCACAAGCCAAGCAGAAAGGCCTGAGAAGTAGCCAGCTCTGACAACCATCTAATTTCAAACTTGCTGCGGATTGGGAAAAACATGTTGTTTCTTATTCTTCTTTTCATATGGTGCATGTGTCCATTCTATCCTGTGTCACCACTGTAAGCTGGGTTTACTAGAGCAAATAACAAGGCTTCTCAATGTGGGGGCTCATCCACATCCAGTAAGGCAGGTATCATAAGATCCAGACCTTTAAGCTTGGTAGTTTCATTATATCAGATGGCTGGTTTTCTTTGAGAGAAAGAATTGCACGTGGGGGACAGGTGCCATCCTGTTGCTGTGAGTTGACAATGTTAAATTATCACAGTAATGGTCTCCAGTTTACTGTTGATTTCCTGGATTCTTTATGCGATCTTACAGATTGGATGTGGACTTGTCTATCCCGTGTGAGTTGAACAGGGAGACAGCAGTGAACATGCCATGAACCATGCTTCGATTTTGGAGCTTGTCCTATTGCTTCATGTTCTTAATACCTGCCCCTTAAGCCAGCCAGTGGTGCAGTGTTTAAAGCAGGTGGTCCCACATGGCTAATTATGCAGTTCAAGTCTCAGACATGGTGACTTGAAAAACATCCTGGGCATACACCTGAATGTCTGCACAAGATGTGGAAAGAGGAAATGGAGAAAACAGGCTTGTGGCATTAACGTCCCTCAGGGGTGCCTTCTCACTTTCTCTCTCTCTTTTACTCTCTGTCTTTGTCCACCAAACACACATTCTCCAGAAATTTAATTTTTAAAGCCTGCCTCTTTAAAATCATATAATGAAATACAGGATAATTGGCGAGATTTGAAGAGCTCATTGACTTAATAACTCTTGCCACTTTATCTGAGAACCAGAAGTGGAATCCTTGGACGGACCGGTTGCTCACCACTAGTGCAGATGAGCCAGACTAAGGCCAGTAGCTCAAATTATTAAATTGTAAAATTGTGAATTCACTCATTTTTGTTTCAATGCACCCCCAATAGGGTCTTGATGCCAGAATACACCCCCAATTTCAGCCAACCCAGATCATGAGCACATAATATGCCTGGCATACTTACAGAGATCTCCAGACGTGAAACTGGAACATTCCCTTGCTAGTCAACTTTCACATAGTATTTAGAATTACCCATGCATTACTATCCTGCCCATTAAGTCTGCTGGTGTACTCTCTCCCTTATTCTCTCTTGCTCTAGAATGAAGTAAATTAGCTTAACTTAAAAAAATATTTAATTTTAGCAGTTATTATTATTATTCAAGTTGACAAGAGAAAGAGAGAGAGAGAAAGTGAGCGTCTGATCTGGAATTCTAACCACAGTCAGCTATGTGGGAGTCCAGCACCTTAATTATCATGCCAACTGCTGGTCCTACTTTTTAAATAATATATTTTATTTTATTTTAATTTATTCTAGATATTCAATCACTATAAGGCACTTAGCTTGTAAAGTTAATTTTCCAACTAGAAAAAAATGAATAAAAAAGGAGACCTAACAGAGATTTTACAACAAAATAAAATAAAAATAATAATTATTCTTTTTAAAAATTATTTTTTTAATTTTATTTATTCATTCATTTATTTTTAGTTTGATCAGAGAGAGAAAGAAGGAAAGTGAGAAAGCAAGCCATCAGGTCCAGGACTTGAACCATGATCAGCCCCATGGGAGTGTCCAGCACATTAACCACCATGCCACCTGCTGGTCCAACCAATAATTATTCTTTAAAAGTTTTTTATTCTCTCCAAATTTAAAAGAATGATTCGTTATTGATCATTTATTGCTGCTTTTATATGTAATTAATGCTCACATAGCAGAAATAGTCTATTCTTTGGCATGAAAATAGTCCTGTTTTCTCAGCATTGCATTTCTTATATTTTTAAATGAAATAATAAAATTACATTTATCTTTAATATGTTGGAGTACCAAAAAAAAAAATAAGTAAATATACAGAATTAGCTTATGGAAGAATCTACATTCAACAATGTTTAAATGTTTCTTCTGTGGTTGGTAATAACTTTGTGAAACAAATTCACAGAAAAATAAGATGGAACGATAGTTAACCATTTCTCTTTGTCTCAGTTTTTAATTAAAAATAATAATTATAATAAAATTGTTCAGCTCTAACATAGTACCCACCCACCCATACACATGCAGAATCGCAAATATACAAAAAAAGCCAAATTGAGTGAAAAGAATAATTAACATCATCTCAGACAGTTTAATTAATGTGCCAGTGTTTCTGCACCAACTCTGCAAGTTAATCCATAGCATAACTCTTTATTTATTTTTTTAAAGGATAAAACCTGAGTTCTCAGGAATATCTACCTAATTTCTGGTCTATTCTATATCTCATTAATTTCATTGCATAATAGGTATATTCCCATATTTTCTATAAAGATATACTTTTATAATATGTGTGTCTAAAAACCTTGAATAAATATATAATGTTTCTGTCCACTTAAAAAGAGAAAGGCCCAGGAGCCAGGCAGTGACAGAATGATAAAGAAGACACTCTGTAAGACTTTTCCACGTGCAAATGTTTCCAATTCTGGCCTAGAAACCTCCCTGAATATCCTGGGTACACATTCAGCCTTGATCTGGGACTAGGGAATGGTGGGAGTAAATCCATTAAGACCCTGTTGGGAATGCTCGTTTTCTGTCTCTCTCACTTGTGGAAGAAATAATGTTTTAAAAAAGAGAAAAGGAATAGAAACACCAAACTGAAGCCAATCCTAAACATTATAGTTTTGTTCTTAAGAAGGAAAAATAAAACCAAAACTGAGTGTGAAGTTCAAACGGTATACATTGTTTAGTATGCATTTCCACATATATACTATGTTGGGCATTTCATTATTTCCATTGTAAAGATCAGATCTTGGAGAAGGGTAAGATCCAAGGTTATCCAGCTAATAATTTACAGTTTTGATACCTCATCGTGACTTTCTGAGTCAGCTAGTACAGCCTTTTTTCTTTATATGATGGAAAAATAGTTATACACAGACATACACCCACACACACACACACACACACACACACACACGTGCAGAGACACATGGCATTTGCCTACCAAATTAAGAAAGATTCTCAATCTTATATATGCTAATAGTTATATTGTTATATAAGTTATATATACTAGTATTGTTATATATGTTAATATATGCTATATATTATTTTATAAGTTATGTATGTCAATAGTTCATAAATGTACATGAGTTATGGATTTTCTTTTTAAAATGACTGTATCTAGAAGCTCACTAGTTTCACACTAAAATATGAATGGTTAGAGGCCAGCAGGTGGCATGGTGGTTCAAGGCGCTGGATTCCCACATGACTGAACATGGTTTGAGTCCTGGACCTGGTGTCTTGCTTTCTTACTTTCCCTCTCTCTGTTTCTCTCTAGTGAGTACACATGCTCTGTAGAGAATTAAATAATAACAATAATAAATAAAGTTAAATAAATAATTCTTTAAAAATATGAGTGCTTAATTTTTAGAAATTATAATTTGTGAAGTAACTTTTATAACTTATTCATTGGTCAATTGAGATTTATTAATATAAAGGTATGACTAACTGATAGTACTACTTACAGTCAGCCAAGTGACAGGTTTTTCTAACCATGGATCTTAGGAAATTACTCAAATTATGTCAGATTCCTTTTTATTCAGTCTCTAAGTGAAGATTAATTTTTTGCTCATTCACAGTAAAAATTTCTTGTAAACAATCACAAGAATATATTTAAAAATTCCAATGACTTGACTAGAAATATGTGTACATACATTTTAAACAAGTAAATCCCTCTATAAAAGTGACTTAGTCCCCAGCTCTCTGGACATAATACAGCTAGTATTCTTTTTTTTTTTTTTTTTATGGAATGGGCTGTACTGTGAGCTAATCTTCTCTATGTTCCAATTTTAGTATATGTGCTGCCACTGCAGCTTTTAGGGCTTACTGTGAGCCTATGTTAGTAATTGCCATGTTAATAATTGCCTTACAAATATCCATTCTCTCCTTCTTCAGGTCCTAGTTCCATATTGTAAGAACAATAGGCTCATTGGAGACTACTCACCTGCTTGATCCCACCACAAGTAATAGTGGGTGGGTTTTGTGCACAGTTCTGGTCAAGAAGTATTAAATAATTTCTGAAAAAGCATTTGCCTTCCTGATAAAGGCCCATATCTTTCTTCCTTTCCAAACCGTGCAGATGCTATAGCCTTCTTGAAATCAGTAGGCAACCATCAGGAGGTTTATAGAAAAGCTAATATAAGATGAAAGATGGGGCTTGAAACATTTTTGTACCTAATTAATAGAGCTGAGGATATGTCAGTGCTTTTATCATCACAATGATGCCATGAGTTACATATTTATTACCAGTAATTTGTACATTAAAATGTAATAAAACAAAGAAATATTAATGTATACCCCAAGTCTTCCTTTACACAGTAAAGCAGCTGTGGAAGTAGAATTTGTATACAGCCATGGGTAGCTTAAGACTGGGATACCACCTGAGAAATGAATCATTAGGTGATTCTGTCATTGTGCGAACATCACAGAATGTACTTTCAGAAACCTGGATGGCATAGCCTGTTACAAACCTGGGGTATTTGTTATATAACCTGATGCTTCTTTTAGGAGCACTGCCACACATACAGTCCATCTTTGACCAAAACACCATTATAAAGTCCATGACCCTCTCTGTGTATAAATGCACACATGCATATATTGCAATCCTGAACACAGGCAAACTGGCTTCCATAAGTTTTCTCCATCTATCTTTCAAGGAAAAATGTTCTGTGACCTTTAACACTGAGACAATATAAAAAGAGTAGGTCTGGATTATCATAGAATGATATAACTATGCATCTGGAGGAAAAAAAAAAAACTCTAGGCAGGTACAAATAATATAAAAAAATACATCTATGCTATTTGACACAAGAAAGCTTATGCTTAAATATGTGTGTCACTCCTAACAATTCACAAGTTGGAAAACACATAGTATCATAGACTATTCACATAAAATTCTTTTTGTTTCAATTGTTTGTATGTAGTGTATTCTTTCTGAATTAACTTCTAAAAGCTATGAACTACTTAAATGTTTTGGGTCACAGGCTACTTATATGTAAAATGGGGGTAATTAAAATGAGGTATATCCCAGAGTCTGCTGGTAAAAGTAAAATAAGATCAGGCACATAACAGGACTTATTAAGACTTTCATGAACTACAGAATGAAAATGTTCATTTTTCTACATAACTTACAATATATTCAGTAAAACCCTACTACTTGGAATAATAACAGATATTTTAAAGAAAACTCATGTGGTCAAGAGGCAAAACAATCTTTAGAAATATAAGATAAAAGAAAACTAAATACATGTGCTTTATAGTGTTGTTCCAGATGGTTTTATTGCACTATTGTTTTTGTTCTGTAGAAGTCATCTAAGAAAACTGATACTTTTTAAAAAGATGTCAGGGACTGGCTCCATGGCCTAGTGGTTCAGTGAGCCAGACCTTGTGTGGCTGATTGAAGTTTGAATCCCAGTAGTGGCAGCTTGAAAAAAGCATTGGGTGAATGGACAACTAAAGCCCTAACAGGATAACGAAATGAAGGATAAAGATTGTGCTGTCACCACATCCCATTCAGGGGTACTGTCTACCTCTCTCTCTGTCTCTGTGTTTCTCTCTGGCATATGTATATAACTTTTAGCAATTAAAAATTTTAAAAAGTTAGGTGAATGCGAGAATGTGATAAAAACTACAGTGAAAAATGTCTCCAAGTATGCAATAGAATATAATGTCTGTCGAATTTATCTCTCCAAGGTCTGCTTAAAAAAAATACTTCTTTATGATACTCCAAAAATATTTAAGAATAAATCATTACTGCTATCTAGGAACTGAAATTTGTGGTTAATAGTGCAAGAAATGTTTGGCTTTCCTGCTGTGAAATATTTTAATTATCCATCAGAGCATATTTTAATTGGATGAGTATTAATTTCAAAATAAATGCCTAAGTTACCAATATGAGCAATTCACATATTTGGACAAAAGAATTATTGTAACAATTTTATCTAGTCATAGTGTCAGGTAAGGAGTCAAAGAAATGTAAAGAAATAAGAATCCATTAGAGAGACATTGTATGTCTCCACTTAACATATACCGACTATCTGCACTCTATGGTAGAGACTGAGGGACTAGAGGATATAACAGCATTAAAAATTGTTATGGAAACTAGAGACAGAGTGGAAGAAGAGTGTGGGAGGGGAAGAGCATAGGAAAGGGAATTTGGCTAAAAGATAAAATTATAAGATATTTGTAGGATACAGACATGGTTTATTATCTGTTGATGATGTGTATAGTATTCTCAACCAGGCTGAACTGAAGTGCCTATCATGCTGGGTAAAGTCTCTCTTCAATCTAAAGGATATATAGCAATTGAATGTACAAATACTACTAATAATATAAATAAATAAATAGAAAAACATGCTGAGTGTGTATGGGTGCATTCCCCAAATCCAAATAGAATAGAGAAATGAAGGAAAAAGGATTGCAGTGTGACTGTGCTCCATTGGAAGGTGCTTTTCCTCTCTCTCACTCTCTTTCTCTGTCTCTCAGTCTTTCTCTGTCAAGTGCACACATTATCTAGCTATTAAGAATCATGCAAATTTATTTTTCCATCAAGTGACAGGTAATATATAAGCAATTTCTGAAAGCTTAAACTGCAAGAATTAGTTAAAAAAAAAAAAAAAAAAAAGAAAAAAAGAAAATAAAAACTACCTGTGACATTTTCTCTGAGTCAGGATTTCCAGCAATAAAATAATTATCTGTCAGTGCTATGACAATGAAAATGGTTTACCTTAGGGGAAAGAGCAAAAAGAAGATTATCTTTTTGAAAAATCCTAAGACTAATCTTAAATATATCGTTGTTAGCACAGAGTACATTATTGTGTGAAATCTAAAAGTATAGTGAAAGATTTAATGAATGTGACTTTGTGTTCAATACAAATATAACAAAGAAATATTGGTTCTATATATCGATAATATCCTTGTTGATTGTTGAATTAAACTTTCTAATTTAGTTGAATAACATGTAAAGCCAAAGACCATCAGAAATACACTTGTGTTAACGGATAATAATTGCATTACTTGTAACTAAATAATTGAGCTTTTTGCAAACAAGAAAGAATGCTCTACTCAAGGAACTCTGAGCACTGTGTGTCGGAGCCTTACTCTGAAACTTGGCACGTTGCTTTATTGTCAGATTGTAGTTTTGTTTGGAGCATGTGGGTATGAAAGCCCTTGTTTTAAGGGTTCAAGTTTAGATAATTCTATAATGCATGTTATAGATTATTTTGTTATGGTTTATCTGTTTTGAGAGTCAGAGTACAAATAATTTTGCACAATGTGGTTTTTGTTTAAATCCTTATCACCCTTTCTGTCATGCTGTCAACAGTTCTACTTTTCACTTCTTCTCTGCCACAATCTTCTATAATTCTGTAACCACGCTAGATGATATATCATTATCTTTGGAAGACATGAAAAATTCAGGCATATACTATAATTGTTCATAAACATGTATCATTTTTAATGGCTATAGTTCTGACCTTTATCAGTATTAAGCCGTAATATTATTTTTGTTGGATGATCCTACTTTGAGTCATCTTGACTGATAGCAGCTACTTGTCAATATATCAGGGATTATTATTTAAGTTTGAAACACAACTCGTATTTCCTATAATCTTGTTTAGAATGCCTCTATGTAATCAAATGATGTTTCTCTTTCATTCCATATGGGTTGTCTAATTTGCCAATATTTGAAAAAAATAGTCCTACTATAGTAAATGTCAATGATAAATATTTCGGGAATGCCATAAATAAAGGACAGGGATCAACTAACATTACAGAACTTTGCAACAACAGGAGGAAGTAATGGAGGACAAATAATAATCAAAGAGAAAGTGAATCAATCTAGGGGTCTTTCTCAAGCACATTGGGTGAGGCAGGAGGCCTAATGCACTGTGTTTTTCTTCCTGAAAAGCCTGGACCAGCTAGCTATGTTTATGAAACTTTAGAGTTAGAGATTCTCTGGGAAAAAAAAAATAGTTTACAGGTTCTAGTAGTTGTAATAATTTCTTTTTATGAGAGAATAGCTGATGTTATTTTTTAAATAATTATTTTTATTTAATTTTGTACATTATTATTATTATTTTTAATTTGATCAGAGAGAGACAAAGACAGATGGAAAGTCAACAAGTAAGCCATCAGGGCTGTGACTCAAACCATAGTCACCCATGTAGGAGTCCAGTGCAACAACCTCCATGCCACCTGCAGACTGATATTATTTTTAACATAGAAACATATTTTGAAAGGTAATTTTTTGTAGTGTTACCATTCCAATAGTAGCATTCTCTAGTAAAATACTCTCTACACTCAACTTCCAGCACATTCATTCTCCAGTGAGATTTGCAAAATATGTAGTGACCAAGTCTAAGATCATTTAGGCCCTGATTTGTTGGCTTGTATGGGAAGGTGATCCATATCACTGATAAGTCAGGACAGATTTGGTCAGTTTACCAATAAACACACTGCTAGAATGGGAGAGAACTGAACCCCTTATTGAACCATCACATAATTAACTTAGTGTATCTCTAGACATTTAATCTGTCATATAAGTATACTAGGAATGTCCTCAATTTGTGAGCAGAGTCCATAAAGAGTATTTCTAGATAATATTGAACCTGTCTTTGCATATAAAATTTAGTTCCTTTCATTTAGCCTATGATACATTTTAACTGACATTTGGTTAAGTTTTCCTTCAAACATAAAAAGGACAAAAAATATTTCAAAATAGTTACATTCATATATTTTTCAAGTGAATAACTAAGTAAGATTTTCTGTTTCAATGTTTCATGTTTGTTTTTGTCTCTACTATAGTTTAAATTACCTAGAGTTTTTGAGAAAATTAAACTTTGAAGAATGTCTACCACATTTAATTATTTTAATCTCATTCATTATATAAATCAAAGCAGTACAATTTTATTTTTACTAGTGGCTACTCAGAAATCCTAAAGATTTTTGGATACGAAAAACATATTGACATTTTCATTTTTCTACATATGTGGTTTGAATTTAGGGAAAGACAAAAAAAAAAAAAAAAAAAGTGACCAAAGGAGACAGATAAGCTAAAGATGAGAAAAGGTTACATGGTGATATAATAACATAATAACACAAACATAAATGAAAATTATTTTAAAATGTAATTTATTTAAAACTAAGGAACTATTCAATATTATAAAAACTATTTTAAAGCATGTAAAGAGCAGAAAGTGTGTGTTTTTTTTTTTTTCTTTTTTAAAGGGAGAGATTTTTACTCTCATGTGATCACCAGTGAGACAGAGAGAGATAGAAAGAGAGAAATCACCCCCCAGGAGAGATGACCACACTGCAATCCCTTCTCCCCCATTCTCCTCTTGGGACTTTGGGCACACACGCATACACATCTAGCATGAGTTTCAAGGCCTGAGGTCCAGAACTTAAACTGCGGTCCAGTGCCTTAACCACTACACCACTGCTGGCCCCAGAGCAGAAAGTGTTGTCAGTATATTTTAATATTAAAAGAATAGTCTCTTTCTGAATACAGAAGAAATTATTAATTTTCAACAGTAAAAAAAATGTTTTGTACTTTTTCATTGCTGTTCATGTTAACAATTTGTAGTAGTTAAAATATTTTATTTTTAATGAAAAACCTATCACAATGAACTATTTTTAGTATGATACATATAATTGTGTCTCATTAAGTCAGGATTGGTAGTTAATAGAAAACTGAGCAAATCAATATCCATCTAAGGCATTGTATATTGATACTTTATCTTTTTTTTCTTTTCTAAAACAACTATTTGTTTAATTTTATTTATTTGTTAATTTTGACTAGAGAGAGAGAGAGAGAGGGAAAGTGAGAAAGCAAACTGCCAGGTTTAGGACTCAAACCATGGCTGGTTATGTGGGAGTCCAGTGCCTTAACCACCATGACACCTGCCGACTCCAATAGCATATCCTATTTTATAAGATAGGTTTAATGTATTCTCTAATGTTCTAGAACAGCAAAAATTTTCTCACTTTAAGAGAACTGGTACTGCTCACTCTAATAAATGAATAAAAATAAATTAGAAATTTTTATTACTCTGATATGAAAATGTTTATTTTATGCATTCATTTAAATAACAACACATACATTAAAGTAATACAAAGTTATTATTTATCCATCTATTTAATTTTACTTCCTTCCTTCCTTTCTTTCTTTTTTTCTTTTCTTTCTTTTTTTTTTTTTTTTTTTTTTTTATAAGAAAGGGCATGTGTGCTTGCCTAAGAGACAGATAGATAGGGAAAATGAGAAATCACCCCTCAGGAGGGACGGCCATAATGTAATCCCTTCTCCTTCATTCTCCTCTTGGGATTTGGGCACACACACATACACACCCAGTGTGTTTTTCAAGCTTCCTGGTCAGTGACTTGAACCACAAAGTCGATCATGTAGGATCCAGTGACTTAAATATTATGCCACCTGGGGACCAACAGGTGGTGTGGTGGATAAGGGCACTGAATTCCCACGTGGCCAACCGTGGTTCAAGTCCCGGACCTGGTGGCTTGCTTTCTCACTTTCCCTTTCTCTCTCTCTTTCTCTCTTTCTCTCTCTCTCTCTCTCTCTCTCTCTCTCTCTTCAAATAAAGGAAAAAAAATATTACGCCTCCTAATCTATTTAATACACAGTGTGCTAAATGTGATTAGAGACATATTTAAGTGATATCATTAAGGAATTCTAAAGTATATTAGTAGTTAACGCAATATATAAGAACTTTTAAGGTCTTAAAGATAATTAAGTATCTTGAGATTATGACAAATTTATACGTTAAGTCCTACTTGTTTTTAGTATTAAAACAGTGTGCTGTCTGTAACTTGCTTTATATTTATTTATCTATTTTTGGTTTGTTCATTTAGATGTTTATTTCACTTGTCCTCTTTCTTATTTATGGGATTTGATTATTTTCTTTGTACGCTATTTGATTTCATTAGCATTCATTTAGCTGTTACTGTTATTTAGTCATGACTCTAAATAATTAATAGATTTGATATTAAAATAAGATAATCTTCCTACATTTAGCAAGTTACTACTTCATGTTTTGTTGTTTATGTTCTGTTTTTCTTATTAGGGTGTGTGCATTTGCCAGAGTGAGACAGAGAGAGAGAGAGAAAGTTAGAAATCACTCCATAAGGGGGAACCAGCAGTTAGCATAATGGCTATGTCGCTGGACTCCCATATAGTCGACTGTGGTTCGCGTCCTGGACCCTGTGGCTTAAAACTCACGCCGGGCGCGTGTGCGTGGGTGTCCAAGATCCCGAGAGGAGAATGGAGGAGAAGGGATTGCGGCGTGACCATCCCCTCTAGGGGGTGATTTCTCGCTTTCTGTCTCTATGTCTCTGTCTGTCTGGCGAGCACACGCGCCCTATAGTGAAAATCTCTCCAAAAAAAAAAAAAAAAAAAAAAAAAGAAAGAAATCACTCCATAAGGGAGATAGCCACACTGAGCTCTCTTCTCCCCAGTTTCTTTGGGAATTGGGCATGCACTCACACTAGCTGTGCAATTTTTTTCAAGACACTAGGTCCAGGACTCGAACCTCAGAGATGGCCATATGGGATCCAGAGTTTTTTTCTTCATGCCACCAACTGAACTAATTACATCTTTTTTTATGAGAAATTTGATGATTTATAAATGATCACCACCTGCTCTGTGCTCTTCTTGTGTCTTGTACATAAATTATTTAAGTCAAAAACCCTGTAACGAATACTTATAATGTTTACTTTCAACAGTCATATGGCTTTTAAGAAATTAAGAGAGGTAAAATCCAATCATTGCATATTCTCTTATATTTATCCATGTATTTACTATTTCTATAGCTATTTTATTTATTTATTTATTCTTTTATTACTACAGATTCAAGATGCTAGTGTTATTTTCTTTCTCTTTCTTTCATTCTTTCTTTCTCTCTTTTTTTTTTTCTCTCTTCCTCTCTCTCTCTCTTTCTCTTTCTTTCTTTTTCTTTTCAGAGAGATTTTATGGCATGTGTACTTGCCAGAGAGAGGCAGAAAGTGAGAAATCACCACCCAAGAGAAATGGCCACACTGTAACCCCTTCTCCTCCATTCTCCTCTCAGGATTTTGGGCATTTACACACATGAATCTGGCATGAGTTCTAAGCCACTAGGTCCGGGACTCAAGCCATGGTTACCTATGTGGGAGTCTAATGACATAACCATGGCCCCCAGCTAGTGTCATTTTTCTTTAGTCTGAAAAACTCTTTATAATTTCTTGTAAGTCAGAAGTATCTGATTAAAAAGAAAAGAAAAAAAACCTCTCAGATTATCTAATAATTTATTTATTTTATCCATTAATGGATAGCTTCATTAGATATAAGATTTGGGTTACAGCTTCACTTTCCTCCCGTTACTTTAAACATATTTTTCTAAGGATTTCTGGAGTTTATTGTTACTACTAGAAAATTATCTAATCACTTTGCCCCTGATTTTCCCCATAATTTTTTATCTTTTTCTCTGTCTATGCTTAGTTTATTGTGGAGTAGGCATGGTCTTCTTTGTGTTTATTCTACTTAAGAATTTGGGGCTTTCAAAATTTAGAAGATAATGTTTTCTACTAAATCTGGGAAATTTTTAGGATAATATTTCTTTAAATAATTGTTTGGTTTCTGTCTGTCCTTTAGACTTCCTTCTTTCTAGAATTTTAATTACTTTGTCTTTTTGTTGAATTCCTTCATTATATATCACAGGTTTGTTAAGCCTGTTAATTTTTCATCAGTCTTCCATTTCATTTTTGGGGGATCGAAGAATAGCTATTAATTTATTTTAAAGTCCACAGATTCCTTCCTCTGCCGCCTCTACAGTGCTGTTGAGAAAGTCTAGTAGAATTTCATTTCAATAGTGCACATCTCCTAGAATGCTCTTACTACTTTAGCTCCTGTTTTCCTATTGACATCTCCTACCTGTAACACAGGAAGGCTATATTGCCTTTAATTCTTTGAATACGTTTTCCTTTATTGTTTGCTAATGTTTTGAACTATTTTGGCGTCCTTTTTCTGTTAAGTTCTTCTCATGTACAATTTCACTAGTTTCATTATTTCCCTGATAGTCATCTTTTTCTATTCCTTTGCCTGTCCAGAGACCTTTCAGTGAATACTTGCCATTGTGAATAATATGTTGTTGCAAATTTGTATTTCATTCTCTCTTTTTTTTCTGAGCACCTTTTGTTCTTCTTGCAGTTTTTAAGGGAAAATATATTTTTTTGGTCTGTGTCCCTGGTGATTTCCTTTTACGAGTTAGTAAAAAATTTGAAGAGAGTTTATGCTCAGATATTGAACTTACTTTCTCATTAATTCTGTTAATTCGGGAGTCTGCCCTAAATTTCCAGTTGCTCAACTTGTATCAGATTTTGTCCTCTGGCACATAAATTAAGTCTCAACTTTCAGCCTGTGAACTGAAAACTGGCTAGGGTATATGTTCGGATTTGAAGAACAACAAAGACTCAAATATTACCTGGACCCACTCTGTCTTTCAGGAGAAAAAAAATTTTTTTTATGATCCCTGCCTATTTGTTTGTTTGTTTTTGTCCTAGGTTCCTCGAAACTATTCTGTGCATATATACTTAATTTTCAGTAATGAGTCTCTGCACCTCGTATTCAGATTTTGTATATCATGTCTTCTGAAGGTCTTTTATTTCCAAGACTTTCTATAATTTTTTTTTTCTATTTCTCTTCTATCCCTGAATTATGTTCTTTGCCAGCCTACAGGTAAGACTGTGATTTCTTCTCTCTTTCCATTCTACTTGTCATGGTAGTCAACAATTATTCTGAGGTAAGAAATCATGAACAGGTCATTTCATTACAGTTTTTCAAGAAAAATACTCCTCTGACTCGTTTGCTTTAAGGATATTTACTAATATGTTCACATATTCTCTTTATTTTATTCTGATAGCTATTAATTATCTGCAGAGGGTTCAGGAAACCACTTAAACTATATTTTGTCATATTTTACTACCACTGACATTGACTCATCCTAACATCTATAAAATATCCATAAAATAACTAAATATTTTCTAGTATAAACTTTCAATATGTTCATAGGTTAAAAAGAGACATAAAAGTGAAACAGATATTAATTTATAGCCTATGTAAATAGATAATAGATCCTTTATAAATCTGATTCTCTTAATTTTTTACCCTTTTTTCCCCTTTCTTTCTTTGTTTTAAAATGTTTTTATGAAGTTTTTGCTATAGGGCGTGTGCACTCGGCAGAGAGACAGAGAGATAGAAAGCAAGAAATCACTCCCCAGGGGGGATGGCCATGCCACAATCCCTTCTCCTCCATTCTCCTTTTGGGATCTTGGGCATACACGCCACTGGGTTTGGCACTCAAACCACAGTTGACGACATGGGAGTCCAGCAACATAGCCATAATACCAACTGCTGGTCCCTACCCTTTTTATTTCAATACTATTGGGTCATTGAAAAATTCATGATGTCCTTTCTGTTTTCCTGTGCAAAAATGCATCATGAATTTTTCCACTAACCAATACATTATTTATTTGTTTATTCAACTTTCTTTACTTCTTTATTCCATAACAGAAGGACAAAGAGAGAGAGGCAATGAGTGAGAGTCAGAGAGTCAAGCATCCCCCTCGAGATGTTCAGACCACAAATCCCCCACATGACCAGGGTGCTCAGAGAGGTCCTGTTATGCAATCCTAGGACTTTGCTCATGTGTGACTAGCAACATTGCTTCCTGCCACAGTTTCAGGCCCCATTTTTCAGTTCATCTGATTTCAGAACAATGCTCTATAATTAGATTTGAGTATCCAACATAGTGCCATATGTCAATCTTCTTCAAATGTTACTCTTCCTATTTTGACTTCATTCTTTGGTCCTAATTTCCATTCATCCCATTTATTTTTATGTAATAAGTTTTTGTTTATTTATGCATAGTGTTAATGATTTCATATAAAACAGGTACTTTTACTTTTCATTCTTATACTATACAACCAGAGGTAGTAATAACTGATAGTATCTGTCCTTGGACACTAGCCAAGTAAGTCAGTTATCAACAGGAACTGCCTAAAATTTCATCCTTGAACACTGAAAGGAGGGATGGCAGGACTATTCGCATGGTTCTGATTTCTTCATATGGATTCATACTTTTTTCCTAGCTTACCAGATTTTCCCCACATATTCTGTTATTTTTCCCCTTATTTATTTATTTATTTATTTTTGGAGAGATTTTTGCTATAGGGGCGCCTGTGCTTGCCAGAGAGACAGAAAGCGAGAAATCACCCCCCCACACACCCAGGGGGATGGCAATGCTGCAATCCCTTCTCCTCCATTCTGCTCTCGGGATCTTGAGCATGCACGCATGGGCAACCGGCATGAGTCTAAGTCATCGGGTCCAGGACTTCAACCATGATCGACAACATGGGAGTCCAGCGACATAGTCATTACGCTAAATGCTGGTCCCCCATATGTTGTTTTTCCCCTAAATCCTTAGTTTTAGAATACAAACAAATAATTAAAAATACTTTCCTGTGCTCTTACCATTTTTTCCACTTTTTTATTTTATAGAAAATCATTATTCAAATTCTCTTTCCAAACATAAGTCATTGATATAAAGTTCACATTCAGTTGTCAGCTCAATGTCAATGATTGGTTAGGAAATTCAATTAAAAACAAAAACTCCTTATGACAAAATAGTTCTTGAACCTTATAGAAATATCTTTATTAGGTTGTCTAGTGTTTTAAGAGCAAAAACTATAAACTGGAGTTCTAGGAAGGCAAAAGGACTTGATTACATCACAGAATGATAGGATTTTGTTACTAGAAGAATCAAAGAATCAACTTCTAGATATCTGCATATACTACATCAAATTGTTGGAATACATTTTCTCAGTTCTACATTATATTTCATAGCAGATTATTGCTTATAATTACATATACAGTATTAATGTTTAAACAATACAATCAATGGGTATTTCATCCAGAAAAGTAGTCTAGATAACAGAAATAACATTCGAAATATGTTTCAACATTTTAGTTTTCCCTACACAATAATTCTACTCATCTAATAAAATGAAAAATCTTGGGGTCAACAGATGGTGTAGCGGTTACATTGCTGACTCTCATGTGGCCGACGACAGTTGGAGTCACATGGCTTGCATGTGCATGTGTGATGAGAATGGATTGTGTTTTGGCTATACTCCCTAGGGGGGAGTGATTTCTCACTTTCCATCTCACTGTCTGTCTCTCATTCTCTCTCCGGCCAGCACATGCACTCCACGGGAAAACCTTAAAAAACTATTTTTTAAATGATAAGATTAAAAAAGGCATAAATAAAATATAATGATTAATGACATAATGTATACTATGCTGCCAAATTGTACAAATAAGCATATGTAAATTAAAAGATTTTGTGAATGAAAATAGAATAGTTTATTTTGAGGTAAGCCACAAGATAAACATTGATTTAAAAGCTAAGGAAAAAAAAAAAACCTTTTGTTTTACATTTGACTTCTATTAATCTACAGTACTAGTTAATCATCATCATAATATAATAATATTGTTAATACTAATGGCAACAAATGCATAGAGTACCTTATGATTTCAGAAAAGTTCTTACATATGATCATATTTAATAAAATTTCGTTATATGGGGAGCAGCAGCTGGCATAATGGTTATGTCTCTGGACTCCCACGTAGTTTACCGCAGTTAGAGTCCTGACCTAGTGGCTTAAACTCAAGCTGGGGACATGAGTGTGTGTGCCCAAGATCCCAAGAGGAGAATGGAGGAGAAGGGATTGCGGCGTGGCCATTCCCCCGGGAAGTGACTTCTCGCTTTCTATCTCTCTGTCTCTGTTTTTCTGGCGTGCGCACATGCCCTATAGCAGAAATCCCTCCCCCCCAAAAAAAAATTCTTTGCATGAAAAATTAATACGAGGGTCAAAAAATTAGACCAAATATTTAGCTTGAGAATAAAGACTTTATATGGACTTATATAACCTTATAAAATCCATATTGGCAAGTTATAAGCAACACCTTATTCAATGAAAGGGAAGCAGTGACATAATATCTTCTGTGCTTCTCATATTCTAGGGCTATTCCAATGTGTAACTTTAGGTATTATTTTTCATAGAATTACAAAGAGACTCTGAAGATGCATTAACCCAAACTGAACTAATCAAGCTTTACCATCTCTGATTTATATGAAGCAATTTATCTTTTTTAATATTTTACAGTTGCTGCCCATCAGTACACATTATCTAATTGTGCCTACCAGATGCAGAAAAAGATAAAATGTGTGCTGTAGATAGAAACCATGTATTATACTAATTGTAATCTAATTTTTTAAAACTATAGCAAAAGCAGTTATCTGCACATGGGAGTGTCTGATTTAAACTTGTTTCTCGATCATGCTATACATTTTAAAATAATGGCAATAACTGACTTGGGTTATATCATTTCAAGGCCTTGAGGTCACTATTGAAAGAAACCATATTATTTAGAATAATTTCAAGTCTGAAAAAAAGGTTTGTGGAAAAAAATTTTAAAAGAAATATATCAGATTTAAATTACTCTGAAATTGCAAAGCTGTAATTTTGTGTGCTCACATCTTTTATTCTTCTCCAGCTCTGACAGAGTAATCTCCTGATAATATTTTAATAGATAGATTTCTAAGCCAGTTCTGAGCAGAAAGTCAAAATCCATTTTGTGATTCAGATGCATTATAGTTTGAATTCATGGAGCCTTTAATTATCACTCTCCCTTTGCTAAAATCATGCATTTTTTTCTTTTTGTTTCGATTTCATTATGGTATTGAAAGGGCAATTCTGGGTAAGCCACTAATTTTATGAATACTGACTTAACTGGAAAGTATTTTCATATTTAAATGAAATTCACGAAGTACTTTTCATAGAAGTGTAAAATCTGTTCTATTGAGACCGCATTAAATACAATTCTTGCTTGATAACTTTAGATACGTCCGACAATTTTGTCTCTGATGAACTATAAAGCCACTAGTTAGCAATATGGTTTATACAACAAAATATTTTAAAATTTAACTCTGTTATCAATACATTGGATATTATTTACTGATCACATTTTGTACATATGCTTTGTTATCATTTTCCTGGTTTAGCAAATTCTAGAACACAATGGAATTTGAAGTATGTGAGAGAATGAAGAATTCACGTAATGAAGGATGTTAGACATTTTTATTCTCCTTTTTATTTCCAGTGACTCTAGCAAATGTTCCATGACATAAATCTGGGGGTTATCCTTAGCTTGTATTTCTCATTTACTCCCACTATAAAATTGGTACTTGTAAACTCCACCTCTTAAGAACTAAAAATTCACTGTGTCTTTTTTCTTCCTTCCATTATTTCCTTAGTACTAACCCCATCATTTTGTCTGTGGGTGACTACAGGAGGTACTCATCTATTCCTGACAAGAGTCTTATTGCCATCCATTAAATTCTTCACATTACTGCCAAAACTAATTCTCAACTTCACCTACTACTCTAACTTCATTGATGTCATCTATAGCTAGCACCCTATCATATTCAGGCCCCTAATCTCTAGTCCACTGCTGATTATTCTAGGGCCTTTGCATATTATCCTGCATTTAATTTGCATAGTCCTATATTCTGCCAAAGTCTAAAAGTTATTAGGACTCTGCAACAACATCCAGAAACTTTTTTTATAGTTCTTTTATGATAAAGTAATTAAAACTCATCTGACATATTCACATAGAGATATGCATAATAAATCTCTGCATTAAAAGTTAAACTAAAGAAAGTTCAAACTAAAGAAGTCATCCTTATCAAAATGCTTGTTCAAAGTCAACTTTGAAATAAACCTGTTCAGTATTTCTTTCTTTGAATACAAACTTTTAAGCCATTATTTCCTTTACTTCTCTATAAGAAAAAAATCTTCATTTCTGTCCCCTTCCCTGGAACTATAAAGTTATAACCAATTTGGAGAAGCCATGAATCCAAAAGGATACTGTGTCAGTAAGAGTTCTCCAGAAAACAGAACTTATAAGTTATGTGGGTATAGATATGAATATAGATACATAGACATAGACATGAGGGTAGAGGAAGGGAAAAAAAGAAAGAGAAAAAGAAAGAAAAATTGAGAAAGATATTTATGAGAATTTTCTTGTATTCTTAGGGAGACCAAGAAGTCCCGTAGTCTGCTGCTTGCCAGCTGGACAACTAGCAAAAGCAGTGAGGGAGATGCAAATTAAAATCATAACGAGATACCACTTAATCTCAGTCAAAATAAGATGAAAAAATTAAAGAATGATAAATGCTGGTGAGGCTGTGGTGAAAAGGGACACTCCTACACAGTGAGTGGGAATGCAAATAGAATAGCCACTGTGGAGAACAATATGGAAGCTCCTCACACACCTACAAATAGGGACCAGCCAGGGTGCGGCAATAAGGGTGCCGAAGTCCTACATACTGAGCAAGCTTCTAGTCCTGGACCTGGTAACTTGCTTTCTCACTCTCTGTCTCTCTCCTTCTGTCAAGCACATGTGACTTATAGTAAATTAAATAAAACTAATTAATACAAATTTTTAAAACCCTTACAAATAGAATTACCACATATTGCAATAATTCTACTCCTGGGTCTCTACACAAAGGACAAAAAAAATTCAGTCAGAAAAACACTTATACATTGGGAACCAGCAGTTAGAGTAATGGCTATGTCGCTGGACTCCCACGTAGTCGACCGCGGTTCGCATCCCAGACCTGGTTGCTTAAAACTCATGCCGGGCGCGGGTGCGTGCATGCCCAAGATCCTGAGAGGAGAATGGAGGAGAAGGGATTGCGGTGTGACCATTCCCCCTGGGGGGGGTGATTTCTCGCTTTCTGTCTCTATGTCTCTCTCTGTCTGTCTGGCGAGCGCACGTGCCCTATAGTGAAAACCTCTCCAAAAAAAGAGAAAAACACTTATACATTAATATTTATTGCAGTATTCTTCAAAACTGCTAAGACATGTCCAAGAACATATGAATGACTTGAAAGAATATGGTACATACACTGTATGGAATACTACTCAACCATAAAAAGCAGTTTGACCCTGGCATTTGTTAGAAAGTGGTAGATGAATATGGAAGATAATAATGATGAGTGAAGCAAGGTAGACATGAAATAGAGATTTGTAGGTCCCCACTTAATGTTCCCTAATGTGTGCACTCTCTGGCAGAAATGGAAAGACTGGAAGGTTTAAAATCATGGGAAGCAACTATGACAGATGATGCAGGAGGAGTGTGGACAATGAGGGGTGGGAGGAAGAGAATCACGGGGAAGGAAAAGCAAAACATTTAAAGAACATAAAAAATAAAAATTACCTGTTGATGATAATGTGTATGGTAGTATCTTTGAAATAATAAGTAGTGTATTCATTCTGAGAAAGCTAATTTTGTATGCTCTAAAGATGTACAGTAATTAAATATAGAAAAATTCAAAAAAAATAAGTGGTGAGGTATTTCAGTCTGAGTCCAAAAGCCTAAGAAACCGGGAGCTGGTAATTATATTCCTCTGAGTTTCAAGGCATCCAAGCTATGGAGTGCCAATGTCTGAAAGCAGAAGACGAATGGCCTAGCTGAAACAGAGGGTGAATTCATCCCACTTACACCTTTTATTCTAGCTAGCCCTTCAAATGAAGGATAGGATGATGGCCGCCGGCATTGTCGAGGGAAATCTAAACTCAGTCTGCTTATTCAAATGCTAATTTCTTCTGGAAACACCCTTAGACACACACACAGTGAGACACACACACATGCACACATACACACAGTGAGAAACGCACACATACACACAGACACACACACATGCACACATACAGTGAGACACACACACACATGCACACATACAAATAGTGAGACACACACACACACACATGCACACATACACACAGTGAGAGACAGCGAGAAAGATAGGGGAAGAGAAGAAAATAATGTTTTACCACTTGTCTGGGCATTCTTTAACCTAGTTAAATTGACACATAAAACTAACCACCACATGTTCATTCCTGTCAACTCGGCACCCATATGCATCTTCTTAAATCATACCTAATCTCCAAATATAATAACAAGATTGTGATTTCACTTGTTTACAACCCAAAATGCACTGATGCCTTTCCCAGAAGAGGAGGTACTGGCATGAATAATGATGTTTCTCTTCTTCCAACATGCCACAACTTAAATACTATAATGTAAAGTGGACATTAAGTCAATACGCGTTATGCTCCATGACGAGAACAGAGAAAGAAATAAAGCACAAAGATATTTGCTTAATACATGTACATATACACATAAATGCACTCAAAACAAAATGAGGAAATAGTTACAACAATTACAGTACTCGTTTCTGTAATTGGTGACGCTTCATTGTTGATATTTATAACTATCTTCTCTAACAGTCTGTATTCCTTTTGACTCCAGCAATCACCTCAGCCAGTTGTGGCTACTACTGAGCTGGGTGACTGAAATAAAAAATCTTTCATTCCTAAAGGGTCTGGGCCATTCTTAGTCCTGTATGGATTAACTTGTTACTGTTTTCTATTGACGTTAAAATAGCATGGTAACACTAATGGACATTCTAAGGTATCTCCTGAATTTAAAATGTACTCTTCCATTTCTTTTCTTGTGACATAATAATGCAAGTGGAAGTTGTGGTTGGTAATCTAAACCAATCACCCAACCAACACCACTCATTTCTCCTTGTTCTGTTCACTCGGGTATGAGAAGCCCAGAATGGCCAGGTGGCAGTCTGAAACTCTAGTTCAATGGAATCATTGTTGTATCTCTTCCTTTAGAGCTAAGATCTCTAGTCCAGTAGAGTAAGTTCTGTGGAAAGAAAGCAAACATTTTGCTTGTAGAGTACTAGGGATGAAAATGAGTAGTGACACTCTCATTTCTCCTCCTCGATGCCTGACTATTGAGAAAGCATAACCATGTATTGGATGCTGATTCAAAGCATATATACCTCTATTTAGAATTGTATCCAGCACTATAAGGATAACATGGTAAAACCTGTGAATTCCATGAGCATAAGCCATTACTATACTTCTTTGACTGTGAAGTAGACTTCTTGATAAGAAGTGATGCTTTGTGGAATAGTGTGATGATGAATAAGGCATTTTGTAACTCCATGAATGGTAGTTTGGCAAAAGCATTGCATGCAGGGGAAAGCAAATCCAATACCATAATGTATATTGGAGTAAAAACAAAACACTACACCTTCCATGATGGAAGTTGATCAGTTTATGTAACTTGTCACTAGGTAGCTAGTTTATCCCCACCAGAGAATGGTGCCATATTATAAGCTCAGAGCTGGACTCTCCTGCTGACAGATCAGGAATTTAGACATGACCCCAGAGATTTGCCTCAGTGAGTAAGAGTCCGTTTTCTAATCCCACACATAATCTCCATCCCTGCCCCTCCACACAGCTACTTTGCTCATGAGCCCATTGGTAATGACAAGGGTGTCTGGGAAAGAGGCTGACAGGTATTGACAGAATGGATCATACTAGTTTGTTCATTATTAAAATCCTCTTGAGACCACAGTATGGTAACCATTGGCATGTGAGACAAATATCTTCACTTATTTGCTCATTTAGGAAGGGCTATCTTCATATCTTCTTCCAAAACTATTCTTTGTTTCAACTTTTGAATCATATTTCTTCTAGTTCTCAGGCAATCTAGGTAAACCATTGGCCCTGGTCCATGAATTAGTATATAATCCCACATCTGGTCATTTCTCCTTTCAAGAAAACTATACAAACAAGTGCATTACCTGAAGTTATACCCACTGAGAAGATTTCCCTTCACACCCTCCTTCAGGGATGTACTAGAGAGGGGCTGTGGTGAGGCAGCCATTCACTTTGAGGCAATGCCTGCATACCACACAGAGCCATCTATAAACCAAGCCATCTTCTATTCCTTTGTAAAATGCCTATAGTAAATTTCCTTTCAGGACGTAGGTACAGATTGGGAGAGGAAAGGGGTAGCAAGAATCAGGACCATAGGCATTTGGTCAACGTTTTCTTGTAACATGCTTGCCTTCAATGTCTACTCAGGCCTCGAGGAGCAGGTTCACTGCACATGAGTTACAAACTTGTGAAAGTCCAGTGAGATCAAACACACATAGACACATTTCATGAAGCAGATTATTACTTACAGAAGGGCAGTAAGGGGGAAAAGAAGTCTCCAGGATCCATTATGATCCAGTCCTTCGGGGTCAGTTGAGTCTCGAGTACGCATAACCAATTTGTGCTGTGGTTGAAGAATCCTCAAAGAAAGATCCACCTCTCAGGGACCATGGAGGACATCTTGCTTCCAGGTGACAGAAGAACAAAGCCAGGCTATCTTGGGCAATTTTTTTTTTTTCTAACTCAAGATGTTACATTCCCTAAGACAGAAAAAGAAATGAGGCTCTGTCTGTTTCAGGCAGTTCCACCCTTTCTCAGGATATTGTATTCCTAGAACACTCCACAGTTTATTCTTGAGAACTAAAAGCATGAAAAGAAGAGAAACACATCAGCCCAAGGCCATGCAGGGAACTGTCCTGCAAGCCAATCAGGTGTGTATTATTCCATTTGATGACAGAATGTTGCCATGAATGCCCCACTTTATGGTTTGTTGAGTCAGATAATATGAATGAATAGTTCATGATGGACAGCTAAGGTCACATGGTGACTTGGTGACCCATGATCGAGTTCAGTGTCTATCAAAACTCAGTACAAGTCCTAGAGCTGTCTCTCAAAAAAGGAGTACTTTCCAGACATAATAACAGTTTGGAAGCTGATAACAATGTCCTCAATCAAAAAATGAAAGGCTCAAACCAGATGTTTTGTTAACACTCTTCACTGTCTGGTGTCTTAGTTCATTTGTGCTTCTGTAGCAAAATACTCCAGAGTGGAAAGTTTGTAAAGATGAAAAAGTTCATCTCTCTGGGCTGGAGATGGGGAAGTCCAAGCTTAAAGCACCAGCCTCTGGTATGAGCCTTCTTCCTGCTTCTCCTTGTGGAGGGCAGAAAAACAAGAAAGGATGACTACTGCTTCCCCAGAAGAGCAGAGAAGAGAGGGGAACATCCACTCCTGCCAACCTTTCTATAGAAGCTCTGCTCTCATAACCAAATCATCTTCCATTAGGCCTCACCTTCCAATATTGTTGCACTGGGAACACATTTCCACTACATGAATTTCGGGATACACACTCAGACCATGGCACTAGATTAATCTGAATCAGTATAGATTGAAGCATAAGAGTTTAAATTTTATTTATTCGTGTATTTCTCTAAAGAGGTAGTAATCAAAGTCCCAGCATTATGTCCTCTCTATGGGAAGTGTTAGAATTTCTGTAGGATTAATAGCATCCTCTTTTTAATTATGGACTGTTACTGAGTCATCAGCCTCAATGGACGGAGTTGGCATAGATCTACTGACAACAAGCCCACATTCATTGAGTGACTATAGAGTGATTAAGAATAACCATTTAAATCAGTCGCTCATATTTTTCACTATTTAAACACTCAAGGATAATTTTAGATTTAAAAAAATCACAGTAAAATGCTACAGCATAAATAACTGCTGATGCACTAGCAAATACCTACATATTTATTTATGTTATGAGCTTAAGACCAGGGAATTGTGCTTAGTAAAACAATATTCATTCAAAAAATCTTATTTCCTGGACATTGACAAATCTGAAATAACGAAATATGATTTAATCAAAAAGATAATGATTTGATGCTTATGATTAAATGATTTTTTTACTTGGAAAATAAGTTAGACTCATTTAGAGTGTGCATTACCTCATGTGATGGAATTTTTTTTCCAGGAGATCGACATGTACAATTTATTATGAATATGCCTGTTCATAAAGTGAAACATGTTTCTACTATTACAAATTTCCCCGTGAGACTTGACATAATCTATTTTTGTTGTAAATCACTAATGTCAGTAAGCACTAAATAATTTAACTGTTTTTTTTATTTTTAAAAACAAAGAATATTTAGGGACTTACCATTTTGGTAATAAGAACATTGATGGAAAAAGCTATTGTATTAATACTAGTGACTGTGGTAATTTTCACAGGAGACATAAATTGATTTTACATAACAACCTATTTTCTTAAAGTAATTATAAATTTATATCTTTAAAAGGGTAATATATTATCAGATACATGCAACGCTCCTTTCATTTTAATGCATTTTAAAATACATTAAAGATATGTAAATATCTTTATGTATTTTATTTTTAATGTTATCTTGCATTATTTTTCCTGACTTACCTGACCCTTGTGGTTATAATTGGAAAGCATCCAATTTTCTTCAAAAGTACAAATATGATGGCACAGATGTATGTTTTATGTCTATAAGTTGTATAATTTATCAATACTTTTCTAATTACATTGCTGAGTGATTAGCATAAATATTGTTTAATTCTTTTCTAAATCTTAATCACTATTCATCTGGCCAATACGCATATGGCAGCAGGGGAAATTTGCATCACAAATACAGCAAAGAGCTGATGAAACTAATTGCAAAGTTGTTAACCATGCTCAAGACAATTTTGTTTTTTGCGTTTAATTTTTAATTTTATTTTCCTCTTTCTTTTGTAAGCTAATATCACTTTACTGAAATACTAAAATGCCTCTGTCTTATTTCAGGAATTCTTCAGTACTAATATTTTACATACTTTACATTGCAGAACTGTTTTATGCAGTTATCTTCTTGCTCTTGCTAAGCATAATGGCTAATAATTACGCTATGGAACAATAATAATGAGCAGGCTATCAATCCCGGCTCCACATTATTCACTTACTCTATATATTTAGGCAAGTCATACAGCATCTGTTTGCTTTTGGTTCCTCGTCTGCAATATTTCTCAACTAGCAGAATTGCCTTGGAGACTTGAAAGAAAGAATAAGTTAAGTAAATGAACATAGTGTCAAGAATACAGCAAGTGGGCTCAGCTGCAGTGGTGCACAAAGTGGGGCCCCTGTCCAATGCTAGAATCACATGGAAGACTGGGATTCATATCCAAGGTGACCTGAAACATGCGAGGATGCACCCTGTGATCCAAGCTGGAGGGAGGATCATGGCATGACGAGACCTTGTGAATGATGGCTTGTTTCTGTCTTTCTCTCAAGAAATGAAATTAATATGAATCCAATACACACACACACACACACACACATATATATATATATATATATATATATATATATATATATATAAATATTTATATATACATGATATTACTATTACTTTGTGGAATTATTTTTCAAGTCAAAAACTATTTGTTCCCACCTAGTATGCCACATATATCCATGGCATAATTATTGTGATATTTTTCGTAAAGACGAATAGTCTACATAGATATTTTACTGTCACATAAAATCAGAGACATAGAATTTTAAAAAATGCATCATAATATGTCATAGATACAACTTTGTAGTCTGTTTTATATTTTATGTAAATGACTACTATTGGAAAATTTCCTTGTCGACAAAGGAAGTTTCATTCTTAGTGGTCATATAACATTTCTGACATAATTAAGCAATTTCATAACCACGGTTGTCAGACTTTTTGTAATACTTAAAATTTGGCATCTTTTAAAAAGTAGTGTTATTTGTTATTGTGTTCTTTTTGCCCAATTTTCTTGGATATATAATATTATTTTTTTCTTATATTATGTGGTTAATAATTCTGCTATGGCAGATAAATTTTAGATATATTTTTCTGATACTATACTTACCTTTTAGTCAATTAATATTCTTTTTTTGTAATATTAATAGTTTTTAAAATTATTCAGTTATTTGTATTTAGTCACATCTCACATCTGTCCACATTTTCTTCAAATTTCCAAGACATTGATTAATTGCTTAAAATACATTTACCCAAAATTAAATACAAAAAGAGGTACTTTTTTCTTCTTTTTTTTAATAATTGACTATTTTGACTATTTTGTTGTAAGTCATTAGGAGCATACTTGTGATTTTTAACTGACACTTTGGGATGATGAACAAGACGATTTTTCTGTGTGACCTAAACATTCTAGAAACTGAAGTTTATTGATTAATCCAAAAAAGAATTAAATAAAACTTCTTTGTTACAGGATAGGAGAGAAGAATAATATGATTTTTTGAAAATTATAAATTACAAACAAATACAGTCATAAACAAAACTTCAGTTAGGTAGGTGATACAATTGTATACTTCGTGATCTTTCATTGTTTTCCTTTCCCCAATCTCTCATTATACAAAAAGAAATAAGTCTTCAAATCAGCATTCTTGGGAAATATACATCAAAATAAGTCCTATCAGGGACAATTCATTACATTCAGAACCACACTGTGTTGTTTCACATAATGCACCAAGTAATTTTTTCCTTCTATGCTACTTCTTTCTTTGCTCCTCTACGGTTTATCATTTGAGATTTTGATTTTTCTTTTTCTTTACTTATCATTTATCTTCTTCATCATCTATTTATTGTATTTTATCAATCTATTACCAATGAATCTATATATCATCATCTACCTATATTATGTTATCTCCATGAACTTTTTATCTGTCATAATATTTGGCTCATTTAATATTTTTTGCATGACAATGTTTTTTAGAACACTGTTTATTACTGTTATTTGCCATTTAGATTTTAGTAGATATTTAATAATAGTTATTTTGTATTCTCTTTGATAAATAATGTTATCTGAATTTCTAGTTTTTCTCATTTTTAGCCATTTTTAAATTTTAATTGAAAAAAAAAAAATGTTTGCCAGAAAGCATGTGAGCTCACTGGAGAAAGACAAAGATAGAAAGAGATGGAAAATAAGAACGCAGCCCCCCATGGGTGATGGTCATGCTGCAATACCTGCTTCTTCATCCCTCCCTCCTTTCAGGGTTTGGGGCATGCACAAATATGCACCCAACACGCGTCTGGGACTTGAACTGTAGCATCAGCTAGGTGGGATCCTGCCTCCTTAGCCATCACAGCAAGGGCTGGCCCTACCTATTTTAAAATTACATTTGATAGACATTCATTTGTAATTTGCTTCTTACAGGAGCTTCTGTAGTGCTTTCTACCCCAAATCACTTTAGCTTAAGAACTGGCTTTGTTAGAATTATTCAGTGTCCTTAAGCAGTGTGACTCCAAAAAGCTCAAGTGTGCATAAGGGTACAATTATTGTTACAAATTTCATAGGAGCCATTTTGTAACCTTGAACTAAGAGCAAGAAAGATGTATTTCTTTGATTACTATCTTTAATGAGCAGATTTAAAAGTTTTTTAGCTCATCGTTATATTGTGAGCGTGGCCCTTTAATCTTCTCTCAGCTCCACATTTCTAATGCATTTTAGTTTCCTTACCTGAACGTGCTCAGGCTGAATTTTATTTCTTACAGCTTGTGCTGCAATAAACTCCGGTTTCATCCAACCTCTTCTGGTTATGTCCAGTGTGAGCTCATGCATATGACCTGCCTTTGGCTCTCTCCTTGTTTGGCTTTGGAAATTTATTTTTATAAGCTTAGTCTAGCAATATATTTGATAGGTTATGTGTTGCATTATGTTCAGCATGCTAAAAGTTTTATAAGAGAAATGTACTTTTAGGATATCAAAATCATCGTAACATCAAAGCAGTTCTTCTTTTAACATATTTGCTCCAAATCTGAATTCCCAATAAATAAATTCTGTTTCTGTAAATTATGTTAAATTTGAAATAACACTGGCATGATCATATATTGCTCATCGAGGACATTTATCCAACTAAGATAATTTTAATGTATATGAGTGTTAATTATATACATACTATATGTTATATATGTACTGTATAGTAGTTATATATAAGTGTATATAATTTAATATATATCATATATGTGTGTATATATACACATATATGTATGTATGTGTGTAAAATATATATATATATATATAAATATGTGTGTATGTGTGTGTGTATGTGTGTATATATATATAGTGTGTACTTACTTTAAGGCATCAGAAATTACTGAGATCTATTGTTCATCATCATCTTAGTGTTAGGGTATTGAAATATACTAATTTTAGCAACTGTGTTAAGCCTAGGGCTCTATCATTGTAAGAAAGAAATGAATTTGCAATAAAATCCTTAATTTAGCCCTAGTGTATAATTTTGTATCAGTTAGATTTTATTGCAAAATCTGTCATTCCAGATGACAACAGTCCATGCTTTTTAATATTTTTGTACAGGGAAGCAAAAAACGAGAAATTATAATGTAACATTTTATACATGATATTATGTTGTTTTATTTATGCCTATTTAAAACTCATTAATGAATGTAATTTTAGTGATTATATAGTACTACTATCTGCAAAATATTCTCTTTAGTTTGTGTGGCGGTCATCATTATACAGGTAGGCAGTTGAATTGTTATCTGTAAGCTTAAAGGGGGGAATTGAGAGCCAGAAATGACAAGAATTGTGATTACTAAGTAGGTGAATTAGTTCTCAAGCTGGATTTTCTTACTCCATTTTTATAATATTTCAGTTCTTATTTTTATTCTTAATACAACAGAGGTATATGTCAGGAGTCTATTTTAGCAGAGCCAGTCTGAAGTCTTTGCATTGTGTATTACAGTCAAACAGGCATCAGTCCAGACATTTTGGTGCTTCCTTTATTTTTAACAATAAAGCCTTATTCACAGAACTGACTTTTTCTGATAAGAAATATTTCATCAAAACAATAATACTCTCTATTTCAGTGTGAGGATTAGCTTGTGAGGATTTTGGCTACAGTTTATCTACTCTATAGACAGATGGTATTTATAAAAATAAATCATTTCATAATAAATAAAGTTTCTGAGTACTTGATATTTCTTTTGTCCTTTTTAACTATGTCAGGTGTTTCAATAGCTAAGCAAAAATGACATTAGAAATTTGCCTTCATTTTTCTTTATTTTAAGCTTTTTCTTTTGTTTCCTATCAGGGAATTGTGGGGAACTGCTCACATTGTACCTACCTTTGACAACTATATAGCAGTGAAATCTCCAAGAAAAAAGTCTTTGCAAAAGGCATATCCATCCTATTTTAGATAGAGACCAAGGAAAATGAGCCAAATAATGGATACTAACCCATTAAAATCCACAGTAATCAGTCCTCACCCTCTAATTAGCCTGGAACAATAGGGATTTTAAAAATAAATCTGGTAAGACTGTATGTACTATAAACCTGATGAATACAACTGGAAAATTAACTCTAAGAAACAAATAATAATGGAAGTATTTTACTTCTATGCCACCATCTGGCCCTATATGTATATATTTAGATCCTTTTGAGCTTTTTTTGTTTTACATGATGAATATTCATTTACATTTACCTATGTTTTTACTTGGTTTTCAAACCTGCTCATGTGTTTATCAATCTTTTAATTTGTAGCACATCAAACTTTTTAAAATCTGATATCCATTTCCTTCAATACATGTAATAGTCTTGGAATTTCTTACACCACTTATCTTTGTAGTGACTGTAATTTGATTTGTTCCAACTAAAAATGTCTTTATATGTCCTAATTCTTGAAAGATATTTTCACTACTGTGCGGAAAGTTATTTTCTCTTGATACAGAAAACGGGCTGACATAGATGCATTGATTTTCTTCACTGATTCTGCTAAGAACTCAGTCATCAGGGTAATTGTCCCTCATTGCAGCTAGTCTAGCTTTCCTCCTGTCTGACCTCTAACTTTAAAAATAAAAATTCTTTGTCTTGATTTTTTTCTAGTTTCGTTATAAAATAGGAAGGTATCATTTGTTTTTATTCACAAAATTTGTGTTGTTGTGGAATTTTTTTTTCTTTTTTATGCTTATCCCAACAGATAGTAGGAGAAAAGAAATAAAAGCCTCCCTGAAACAAATTACAAAGATTAACTGTAATAAACTTGGATTTTTCCAGCAATGGCGGAAAAACTATGACAGTGAGTTTCATAGTTGTGTTTGATATTTTCATTAAGTATAGTCCTTTACAATAAATTTCTGTCTTCAACTTCTGCTCATTCTGACTTAGATTGTTTATTTTTATTGCGTTTGTTTGTCTTTGATTAGACTCAGCACACTGCGCACTGTAGTAGACTATCACTTACATAAATAATTTGATTCCTGAGATATCACTATATTATTGCAGAGATTTTTCTTTTCTCCTACTAGACACTGCGGATGTTAGCAGTCTAGATCCAAGATTTATTGTTTTCAGGTGCTCTAGTTAATGTGCTGAATAAAAGTCAACACTATTATTCTTACTGCACAGGCTCGGTGTTCCTTGCCCAGAGCTGAGTGTGTTCTGTCAAGGTCTCAATAGTTAGCAATTGCTGAAATCCAACCTCAGCTCATTCAGCAATTCAAAAACCACTGAATGCAAAACTCTGTATTCCTTACATTTGTAAGAGCAGAAGTATTTAAAGTGGTTTAGCCCTGTGCTCCAACCCAAGAGAGAAATAACTGCTTAGGATCTCCAAGTGTGGCTAGTATTGAGTTCCAACTCTTATTTCTCCATACCTGAATTAAACTGTATTTAAGTTGTAAGCTCTTTACATTTTGTTTCAATCCCTCACGTATCTATTCTAGACAACTAAATGCACCATGGCAGACACAACTCAGAATCACTCGAGTTCTTTATCGTTTTCCATTTTTCTTCATTATTTCTCATGTTGAAGAGAAAAATATAGTTTTTATCCTCTTGTTTTAGTTGTCTGTAGAAGAAGAACTGGCTCAAATTAATGAGATTGCCATCGAGAGAATATAAAAAATATATATATATATGTGCATACATATATATACATATATATATATACACACATATATATTTCTATGCCTATTGAGATAATCAAATGCTTTTCTCTTTATAATAACTAATGAGTTAAAATAATCAATTTTTCTAATATTAGATTAACATGACATTCTTATAAATTTTTTTGCATTTTTATGTATACAAACACAAATACACATGTATTACTTTATTTGATCTGCTAATATTTTATTAATAATATTTTTATTTATGGTTTTCAGCAAAATTGGTGACAATTTTTCAATTATCATAGTGCCTATACTAAGTTTTATTATAATATCTGCAATGAACTCATATTAATTTGTGGACTATTTTCTCTTTTTTACTATTTGTAGAAGATATATTTAAACAAGTCTTTTGTTGCTATTATTACATAACCATTTGACATATGTGCTATCATTACCAAATTATTTTTTAATTATTGATTTTATTTATTTATTTATTTATTATTTATACATTCAATTGCTATACATCATTTAGATTGTAAAGAGACTTTACCAAGCATGATGTACACCTCAGTCCAGTCCAGTTAAGAATATTATACACATCCTCGTCAACAGATAATAAACCGTATCAAATTAATTCTTTAATTCCGATTGGCATTCTAAACCATGAGAGGTGGCCATGTAAGTCCAGTACCCTAACCACCTCCACCTGCTGGCCCCAGCCTGCTCTTTCTCTTTCAAGTAAACATTGTATTAGTCCAGGGACCAGCAGTTAGCGTAATGGCTATGTCGCTGGACTCCCACATAGTCGACCGCGGTTCGAGTCCCGGACCCGGCGGCTTAAACTCACGCCGGGCGTGTGTGCGTGCGTGCCCGAGATCCCGAGAGGATAATGGAGGAGAAGGGATTGCGGCGTGGCCATCACCCCTGGGGGGTGATTTCCTGCTTTCTATCTCTCTGTCTCTCTCTGTCTGTCTGGCGAGCGCACGCGCCCTATAGCAAAAACCTCTCCAAAAAAAGAAAAAAAAAAAAAAAACATTGTATTAGTCCATTATGACCACATCTTGATTAAAGAATGAAGTGTCTCTTCAAAGAAATATTTCTTAAATTATTTGTTTCTTCCACAAGATTGAAAGAGAGAGAGAGAGTATGAGAGAGAAACAGGCAATCCCCAATGAGGTCTTCATGCCACAATCCAATTCTAGACTCAGCCAGCTCAGCCCAGATCATAGATCTGTATAATGTGCCCAGCACACATAAGGAAACCTCTGCACACAAACTTGGGACCTTGCCACATGGCTGCAGGATCACAGCGCATTTGTGTTACTGTTGGACCACCACTGCTAGTCCGTCTATAAAGATGTGATTGTGTCTATGGTTGATTAATGTTTCCAGAAAAACAACAGAAGTGAGAAACAGCAACTACTACAACAGTCTAAGTGATGTGTAAGTAAACACATCTCATTTATAAGTATAGCTGGGAAAATATCTGATGAAGGAAAAAAGGAGAGTGAGAATTGAGGTGTTTACATTGATTCAACAGATAATAAAGAGAGTACTAAGATTTGTGATCTAGAAAGTAAAACAGCCATATATTTATTCTAAAAAGCTTTATCTGGCTAAGAAAGATGAAAAGAGAAAGTTTGGAGGCAGCAAGACTAGTTAAGAGACTGTGTAATAGTTCAAGGACAAGATAACAGATTTTTAACACCACTTACATTAACAAAAAGTCTGGCATGCTGCACTGACAAAATGAATGTCTTGAAAATTAATAGACTAAATTTAGAATGCAATAGTTCTGAGTGCTTTTTAAATTTTTTTTTATTTTAAAGTAGAGATCAAACACTACAGCACATAAATAGAACACAGTCTACAGATGTTTTGCTGACTTGCATAATGCCAAAACTTTAAACATTTCAAAATAAAGTTATTTTTTCTAGTTCATTAAACCACTGATATTCTACTGTTCTATTTGTGTTCAACCTATAATATTTATTTTCTTGGTGAGGATTACTCTGTTATAATTGAGAGATTTTTGTTACAAGGTATGTGTGTTCACTGGCAAGACAGAAAGAGAGAGAGAGAGAGACAGAGAGAGAGAAATCACAACACAGGGGGATGACCACACCACAATCCCTTCTCCTCCATTCTTGATATTTTGGGCACACATGCAAATGAGTCTAGTGTGAGTTTTAAGTCACCAAGTCTGGACCTCGAACTGCGATTGACTATGTGGGAGTCCAGTGATGTAAACATTATGCCATCTGCTGGTCTCCTGACTACTATAATGGAAAGAGAAGCCATGCCCAATTCTGTTCTCCTAAGCCTATATCCATTGCTGTACTTTCTTTTTTTTCTTTTCTTTTTTTTTTTTTTTTTAAGAGAGAGACAGATCTTTGTTATAGTGCACTTGTACTTGCCAGAGCAACAGAGAAAGACAGAAAGTGAAAAATCACCCCCCAGTGTGGACAGCCACACTGCAATCTTTTCTCCTCTATTCCCCTTTCAGAATGCTGTACATTTTAAATGTTTTTTCTTATTATTATTTTTTAATTTGTTGTCTCAGAAGAAATTCCAAAAACCTTGTATTGAGATCCAGGTATAGCTTGCTAAATTTTTCATTTAGTTTCCCTTAGGTTTTATTATGTTAATTATCTTATTAAATAATTTAGTTATTTAACTCTCTATTGCCTATTTGAGTTTTCTCCAACATATCCTACTGGAAAAACTTCACAATGGGAAGAATCTTTGTCTTGTTTATTAGAATATAGCACTTAAATTTTTTCCAGTCACAGAAGAGTATCAGTAATCATTCAGTGAATGTGGATTATATAGTAATAATAACCAATGCTAGTGGGGTGTTTATTGTTTTCATATATAATTCAATAAAGTTGTGTATACTTATACATATGGTAGAGTCAAACTATGTAAGGTCAGAAGGCAGAATATCGTGGGAACCAGCAGTTAGCCTAATGGCTATGTCGCTGGACTCCCACATAGTCGACCGCGGTTCGCATCCCGGACCCGGTGGCTTAAAACTCATGCCGGGCGCGTGTGCGTGTGTGCCCAAGATCCCGAGAGGAGAATAGAGGAGAAGGGATTGCTGCGTGACCATCCCCCCTGGGGGGTGATTTCTCGCTTTCTGTCTCTCTGTCTCTCTCTGTCTGTCTGGCGAGTGCACATGCCCTATAGCGAAAACCTCTCAAAAAAAAAAAAAAAAAAAAAAGAAAATTCAGAATATCCTCACCGTTGTTATTGGTATATCTGGGCTCAGAGTCAATTGAAGCTTATACTTCCCATTAAAATGCCCATCACATTTGCTGTTTCACATTTGGGGGAAAATATTTTAAAAGTTAATGACATTTTCTAAGGAACAGAAGACATTTCATATTTTGGTAGATTTTCTAGCATCTGTAAATTCACTGTTAAATATCAGTTTTGGTGTGTGGCTAGAGATTATGCACTATATTTTCTGTCTTCTTATTTTAGTAAGAAATAAAACATTCCCTGTTAATTCACCTCCCATATTATGGATTATGCTAAATACTGATAGAGAATAACAAGAATGAGATCATTTTCCTGCTTC
This sequence comes from Tupaia tana, assembly GCA_026018925.1. NCBI lineage: Eukaryota > Metazoa > Chordata > Mammalia > Scandentia > Tupaiidae > Tupaia > Tupaia tana. The sequence goes on from JAKSZU010000001.1 coordinate 158,438,096, forward strand.
TATCACTGCATTATACACTTCATAAATAGGAAAAGGCCAATAACAAAACAGGCTAGAACTGAATAGAGAAAAAAGATCAACAGCAATGTGTTATGAGAATTAAGAGGATTGACTACACACACATTAAAAATTCTCAGTTTTCAGTTTTCTTGTGACTGTTTTGCTGTCCTTAAAATTTTATTTGAAGAGGGCAGGGCAGAGATACAGGTGGGTTATTTAGCATTCATTTTCTGTTTGAAGGAAAGTTGGCTGTATATTCATTCAGAAGAAAAGTAAGTGAACTCATGTGCCCCAGGCTATATTTTGACTGCTTATTCACCAGAGTAGCAAAACTAAAAATATTAATTTCAATTGTATATTTTGCAGAAGTCCTTATGAAACCCTCTAAAAATCTTTATAGTTCACTGGTGCTGCAAATGGCTCTGGAGAAATCTAAGGCCAGTGTGATATTTTCTTTTATGACAAGGATGAGCATTTGGCTTATTATCCAAATCAGGACATGTGAAAGTTAAAATGGGGCTCTGTTGCTATTCATTCTGAACATTTATAAATTAGAACTATCTCACATCCTTTTGATATATTATTATGATGTGTAGAAATTGCTGATTTTTTTCTCATAGGAAATGAAATAATTTAATTAATATTTAAGTAATTTACATATTTTTCTTTATTTTCAAAGTTATAATACGTGATAGGGTTTATTTCTGACTTTACATTCGTGGATCAATTAGTCTTGATATTAGGTGTTCTCTTTCTATTTTTAAAGTCAGGTCTGTGAGCTCATATTTTATTTCTACCTTTCTTGTGTCTTTGCTTTTCTGTGTTCTTGCACCTCTGCTATATAATCTTCCTTTATTAAAGTGTTTTATTCAATTGAGTTGTTCTGCTTTTGGGAATTTTATTAACTTATTTCTACCATGAGTAAGAGAGGTGGTCTTAGTGTCCTAGTCTGCCCCAGTTCCAGTCATGGGCACAGCATGCCCAGTGTACTCAGCCCAGTGTACTCAGGAAGGTCTCTGGATGTGAACATGGATTCTCCCACATAGTTCAGCCTTACAGAGCTTCATGTTTTACAACTGTGCCACTGTCAAGACCCAATCTCTTAATTTATTCAAACTCTTCCTGTAGTACTTAGTTACAAATTTCCTTTGTTTTATGACAGCATTTTTCTAGAGTGTTTTCTTTTATTAGCGTTTACTCTGTTTCTTATCTTCCTTTCTTCTTACAGAGTATGTTCCAGCAAGTTCTTCTGTTAATAACAGAGATCTTGTTTCTGTCAAACAAACCTAAGCACATCAACTTTAGGAAGACATTCAAACTGTAATGCATTTTAAAAATAAGTTATAATTTTATGGTAGTTTCTCGAGAATGTAAACATTCAATTACCATATAATAAGCCATTTCTCCGCAGGGTATATACTCAAAATAATTGAATGTAGGAACTCAAAAAGATATTTGTACAGCAATATTCACAGCAGCATTACTCACAATAGCTAAAAGGTGAAGCAATTCTAATGATCATTGGAACACAAACAGATAAACAAAATGTGGCCCACACAAACTATGTGATATTATTCTCTCCTAAAAGGGAAAGAAATCTGACCCTGTTGGCCAGCTAGAGCAAAAAGGCAAGTGAGGCATGCATGCCTCTTCCACCCTGGCCCAGAAGGACAATGTGGCTGGGACATGCTGTCCTCACTCTGGTATTTTCAAAATTTTGGAATCTGTTGACAGTAAACTTTCAGCTTATTTGCACCTGTACTTACGTCTGATCCTTGGCACTCAGCCTCACAGATAGGAAAAACAAAACAAACAAACAAAAGAAACAACTGGACTGTTGGGTGTATGTTGGAAGTGCGCCAGAACTGGTGAACAGAAGCATCCACATGTTGTAGCATCCTGTATAATGGTGCCCTTCAGCATCCTCTTCATACAGTAGCTTGGGAAAATGCCAAAATGCAATCACCATCAGATTTCAATGTAAACAATTACTTATCTACCAAAAAAAAAAAAAAAAAAGCATGTTCAGCCCTTTAATCACTGAACATGGAATGAGGTAAACTTCCAGATGTTGCTCTCTATTTTTGTTATTGAGCCAGTGGTCTATATAAATAATTATAATGTAACCATTTAATACTCAAATAATTTAATACCCTGTAATAATAAACTTTAGTACTTGCACTACAACATATTATTCTACAAATTGGATTGTTTTGTGTTAAATGCTAGATTTTAGTGTGGTATCTCTAAGGCCCATAGTAGAAAACAAAATTGGTACATTTTCACTGTGATTTGGAAATGATAAATCTTCATAGAATGGATAAGAAAGAAGTAAATCATTATTTGTTTGTTTTCACTTTATGTTTTTAGTTTCTGAGACAGAATCTCACAATGTTACTGAGGTTGGCCTTCCATTTTTGGCCCCCTGCCTCAGCTTCCTGAGATGATGGGAGTACAGTCTTGCCCTCCTAGCAAAACTAGAAATTCTCACACATGCTGCAACATGGATGAACCTTGCAGACATTATATTTCATGCAATAAGCCAGACACGAAATGAAAAATACTGTATGATTCAGTTTATATGGGAAGCTTGAATAGTCAAATTCATAGAGGCAGAAATGTCAAGGGCTAGGGTGGTGGAGAAATGGGGCATTATTGTTTGGTTAGTATAGAGTTTCAGTTTGTGAATATGAGAAATTTCTGGAGATGAATGGTTGATGATGGTAGCACAACAATGTAATGTAATTAATGTCACCACTCCATAGATTTAAGTAGGGTTAAAATGATAAATTCAAGGTCAAGTACATTTTACCACAATTAAATTAATATTTGTTATTTAATAATTTGAAGTTCTTAAAAGGATATTTGCTTAATAGCAAAGTGATGACAGAGGTTCAATTTGTTTTCCAGGGTAATTAATTTACTTTAATTAAAATTTTATTTTAGAACAGTTTTAGATTTTTAAAACAGTCGCAAAGGTAGTTCAGGGATTTCCCACAGACCCCACCCTGTTTTCACCTATTACTATCATTTTATATTAATATGGCACTGTCTTAGAATCAATGATCCTGGGCTGATGCACGGACTTACTGTATTCTTTAGTTGGTACTCAATGATCTCATCCAGAATGCTACATCACATTTAGTCACATCTCTATGGGCATTTCTAGACTGTGCTGATTTCTCATGCTTGGATTTCGACCACTGAAGACCCTCTGCCCAGACTTCACCCTCTTGCTCCCCAGTCTAGCCAGGATTCAGAGTGCATGTCACCTCCTTCTGCATTCCTGATTGCTCAGATTTGACTCTCAAAAAATAAGAAAAAACTTAGAGTCCATCAGATGACCAGAAACCACCACAGAGGCACAAGTAATATGAGAAACGAAAAAAATATCTCTTCTCTAATGGAAAAGAATAACTCCTCGTCCTCCACAAAACAAACAAACAAAAACAAGGGAACTCATGTAAATGTCAAATAAAAAAAAATAAATCTTCATAGTGACCAAGCTAACAGAGAATTCAAGAGAATTGAGACGACGAACTCTAGAAGATGCAGGAGGAAAGAGACACCGAGTTCCAGGAGGTAAGGATGTTCTTGCATGATCTGAAAGAGGAGATACACATCATAAAAGAGAATAAAACAGAATTGTTAGAGATGAAGGCTGAAATACAGGAAATCAAAACTTCCATTGAAAGTATAAAAAGCATATTATATCATGCAGAAGATTAAATCTCAGATGTAGAAGACAGAACCTCTGAACAAGAAAAATTCACCAAAGAGACTGAGAAAATAATCCCCCAAAAATGAGAATAACATACGAGTAATACTAGATACCATTAAATGCCCTAACTGAAGAAACTAGTAAGAGTATTGATAATCTATTCCATGAGATCCTGGAAGAAAAGTTGCCAAACCTAGAAAGGCACTCAAGTATCGAGACCCAAGAAATACAAAGGACCCACATAGAATAGACCCAAGAAGATTTTTCCCGAGGCACATCATAGCCAGATTGACAAAAACCACAGACAGAGACAAGATACTAAAATTGGCATGAAAGAAACATCAAGTTACTTTCAAAGGATATCCCATAAGGCTAACGTCAGACCTCTCCTTGGAAACAATACAAGCAAGGAAAGAATGGGAAAATATATTCAAGATGTTAAGCAAAAAAAATTTCAACCAAGAATACCCAGCAAGATTATCTTTCATATGGGGAAAAAAGACAAAAATATTCTCAGATAAACAAAACTTGACAGAATTTACTAACACCAGACTAGCTCTCCAAGAAGTGCTGAAGGGAGTACTACACCAAGCAAACTATAAAGTCGGACACACAGAAATAAGAGTACGAGAAACAACCAAGAGAATGGCCAGACTAGGGACAAGTCTGGAGTTGAATGTTAACTTGCAAGGTTTAAATGGAAAGATCAGATCACAGTAACACTGCAAATTCAAAATAGAAGTGAGATTAATTATTAATTATGTGCATCTGAACTAATGAAATAGAAATTTTTTACTTTAGAGTAAAACATTACTGATTTTCTTTGATGCTTTGATTTCCAAATTTAAAGATTTTTGTCTTCTCTTGAACTGTTGATAGGTTCATCTACCTACTATTTGAACTGAATCCTAGCCTTTTTCCTGGCTTTAAGTTTTAAGCAAATTTCTCTTAACATTTTTTTTAAATTTTGATATATTAAAACTAAAACTGTTTTTGAAATTTAAAAAATGCAGATTAAAAAAACTGTTAATACCTATTTAATGACTGTAGTAAGCTATATAGCCACAGCAAGGTGCAACTTTATAGTGTGTTCATTTTACTCACTGAGTTTTACGCCTAAAGCCAGACATGCATTCATAAATATGTATATGTCAGCTTTGCTTGCTATTGAAAATCTTCAAATTAATTAAGGTCTTTAGTGAATCAAAATGTGGGAAAAAAGTTATGGAAAATTACTGTACATATCAGAGACAGTGTGGGAGAAGGGGAGGGGATTTGGCAGAGAGTGAGAGGGAGGAATTGAGGTGGGGAGAAAGCAAAATATATAAGAAACAAGAAATGAAAGATTAAGTTTTAATGATAACATGTATGGTAATATCCTTGATTAAGTCAATATAGAATCAATACTGTATGGAAAAATCTCATTTTTTACACTGTATCGCTATATATACAGTGAGTGACTATGAATAAATTAATTAATTTAAAAAATGTCTTATGCTTTTCTTGTTTTGTTTAACTTTGAGGAATACTGCTGAGATATTTTTGTAGAATATTCCTCAGTTAGGTTCTTTAAATATTTTTTTTCCAATATTTGACTAGGCTTAGGAGTTTCTGAGTGGAAGAGCACATAGACTCCATCCTGAACATAGCATATTAAGAGTGTGTGTTAACAACATGAAATCACTGATGACGTTAACCTTGTCAGATTATGCCAGTGTGATTGAGCCCCTCACTCCCTTTCCTACTTCACTTTTTGAAATAAATCAGGCCACACTTAGTGGGCTAGGAATTACAATTCACATCCTTGAATATAGTGTATAAAACGCACTTCTTGGGGTTAACATGTGGCATGGTGGTTAAGGTGCTGGACTCCCATATAGCCAACCATAGATCAAGTCCCAGACCTTGCAGCAGCTTGCTTTCTCACTTTCCCTCTTTCTCTGTCTCTTTTTAGCCACATTCAAATAATAATAATAATAATAATAATAATAATAATAATAATAAAATTAAATAAGTTTTTATTTAAAAAATGAACTTCTTGAAATTCTTCTGCATGGTAGATTTGTCTGTCGTCTTGTGGTAGGCAGTTTGTTAGCCATGAGCGGGCAGCCCTAAGAGAAAAGCGAAAGGCTCATCTAGCTTCAAGTGCCAGGAGGCTGAGGCAATTTGCCATATTCCTTCCTTAAGGCTTGAGGGAAGCATACAGGGATAGTTCGGAGATTTTCTTTTATCAAAAGGACCCAAGCAAGCATTTTGGTCATTAATACGATAGACTAATTGGGCGATCTAATTGAGGCAACCTGACTCGCACTGGGCATACGCAATTAAGTGATCAAATTCCTCACTTTACCTGTGAGGAAGGTGTGCACGTAACGTATGGATTCAAATTTAAAGGAAGAACATAGGCAGCATAAGGGGCTGCCCACTAATGAATATTCATGACCTCTAGTAATAAGAATAACGGTTGACCAGTATCGGGCGCGGTTGCCGCTTGGCAATCTGCCCGCCCAACAACTTTTTTGGGTGTACTTTCTTTCTTTCCTTTCTTTTCTTTCTATTAAACTTTCTTTTCTATCTACTTCATTCATGGTTGTGGTTTCATTTTGAGCCTAGGGACAGATCTCTAATTTTAGTGATCTGGACCCAAAGAACCAAGGATTTCACAATGCAGCTCAACACTTTTCCATCCTTTAACAGTCTCCCATTTATTTCTTTATTCTATTACTTATTTATATTTGGACAGAGTTATGCACATTTATTTTATATGTTTGATTATAAACAATAAGACATTATTTTACTGACGGGGCCATGCAGACAACACAAGTTGGTAAAGAGGCTGTCTCCCATGGCCTGGGTTGGGAAGAAACGGCAAGATAAAGCCAGCGATTTACTAACTCTCCTTGTGTCGTTTTACTGGCCTGTAGTCAATTTCTCTACCGTGAGTTTTACTGTTATTACGGTACCTTGCAAGGGTAAAATATAACCCCCAACCATTACAATAAAGCCAATTAGTGATCTTGTAGGAATGTGGTTCCCTAAGAAGAGGGCGGGAAGTTCGAGACTCCCCCACTTGTCTGTTTAAGCCAAAATTAATATATGTTAGGTCAAATTAATATAAGCCAAAGTAGCATCAGTAGCATATGAAAACTAAGTTAGTTTAAGGCTAGTCTTATGTAAATACCCCTTGTTAAAGCTACAGGTAGAAGTTAACCCATGCTAGGCAAATTCAGCACATTCACCACATAACAGAGACTCAGAGATAAAACAAAAGAACTCACTAATTAACAGGCTCAGCAAATAAAATGCAGAAACCCACAGGTTTATAAAAGGAAAAAGCCTGGCTGGGACAACAGGATAAACAAACCTGAGGGATCCAGAGAAAGATTACCTTAGCTGGGAGCTCTTATCTAAAGCAACAGGTAGCTTTCAACTACAAAGAGTTTCTCATCTATGTGCTATTGACTATGAAAAACTGCTAATAAAACATCCTGTGTTGTCTCTTGAGCTACAAGATCATCTTCCTTTCCCATATAGATAATAGACTCAACCTCTATTGTTGTAATGTATGAATAGTCCATATATTAACTGTGTCTTTACTTAACAAGACAAGATTTCTATCTAGGCCTTTTTGCCGCCCAGGACTGAAGTTACCAAACATCCTGCAAGCCCCCTCTTCAAAAGATCCTTCCCAGTAATCAAGATCTAAGAAGATACAACAGACAAATAGACTTCCTCATCCTAAAAACTGTGATTGATTTTTAACTAATCTGACAAGACAAACAGCATGTTTTATAATTATTGCTTCCATGCTTTGTATACCCTGTTCCTTAGAGTAAATTTTTTACTGCCCCTCACCCATTTACTTGCATATATCACATTTTCAATAAAAAGGCACGATGATTCCTAGCAGTTGTCACTCCTCAGAGAGCGATCCCTGGGAGTGTCCGGCATAGGACGCGCATAAAAAGGCACCGAGGCCTCTGTCTTCTGTTCACCTGCGCTGCCTCTGTTGAGTCAACCCACCCCCGCCGAGGCTAGACCCCGGCATTTAACTTTTTTCCCAAAAAAAAATCCAGCTTTCCTAGAAGTCATTTTAGTTGTTTCCTTTGTCTCGGTGGCATGTCCTTACTATCACAGTTTCTTCTGAGCACGTCCTTATTTCCTACCATTACAGGAAGCTCCAGGTTTGCCTCACGTTTCCTTTGCATGAGTCCTAGATCAGAACCAGCCATTGTATGAATGGACCACAGTGTGCCTTCCATACTGAGAACATCCTGAATGTCTCCAGTTTTTGGCAACTATAAGTAAACTGGCTCTAATTTTTATCTATGTGCAGATTTTTGTGTTAACATAACTGTTCTAATCTGTACTGTTGATAATAAAAGATAATACCTGATAATTGTTTAAAAGTAGAGATTTTTCTAATAGTTTTGGAGGTCCAAGGTCAAGGGACCACCTCTGGTGAAGATCTTGTTGGTGGGGTCCTGAGATGGCACAGGTGGCAAGGGCTTGATCACCGTGTGCCTGAACCCATGTGTCTCTTTCATTTCTTCTTATGAGGCTGTTTGACTCTGAACAACAAAACCAGCATTTGAGAAATTCTAGCTAAAGAAAGCAGTAAGCAGTTACTAGAAGGTTATCATAATTTTTACAAGTCCAAATAAAGAAATTAATAACTATTAGAATTATATATACATTTATACTCTCTCTCTAAATATATATATATATATATACACATATATATATATATATATATTTGCATAGAAAATACATCAATGCATCATGACTTTTCCAACAACCTGATATATACATAATACATTTATTACTAATAAATGTAAGAGCTGAAAAAAGCCTTCTTTAAATAAAATGATACAGACCATATATGTACACACAAGAGAGAGTGAGAGAGAGAGAGAAGCTCCTTTAACAGGGTGTCATCGTGCAGTGGTCCCCTGCCCTTTCTCACCTTGGTAAGCTGGGCACCTGGCCCCTGGCCTTTCCCACCTGGTAGACGGGACATCGCACATGGCATGGCTTCCGGCTGAACCAGGGATCTGGGTATGTGGTCAGCCAAGTGGCCACTGATTACGGTCAGCCAAGTGGCCACTGATTACTACTGTATGACAGTGACTGAGCCATCAAAGCCTTTTGAAATATTATCAGTTCCCTTATGCATAGTCATCTAAAATCCTATGCAACTTCAGTTTGAATTCCTATACACAGATGAAAAATTCCTATTGGTTCATCTTGAACAGTATGAAAACATGAAAAACATGCTATTACTACATATGTATTTGGGTTGGGGGATATCCTCACTAACATTCTCAACAAAACATATAACATAAGGGATTGGGGGGAAAAAAAGAGTAGTGTTAAAAGACAAAATGACACCATGATTACTTATTCTTTAGGGATATGTTAAAGATTTATTTCTTAAAAATTTTGGGGGATAGCCAGTAACAGAATGGTTAAAGTGCCTGGATCCCACATGGTCAAATGTGATATCCCAGACCCAGATCCGGTGGCTTATAAAACATGCCAGTTAACTGTGTGTACATGCCAAAATCCCAAAAGGAAGAAGACAAGGAGGAGAAGAAATTTCAGTGTGACCATCATCTGTGAAGGTTGCTTTCTCACTTTCTTCCTCTATCCCTGTCTCTTTTTAGCAAATGCATGGGCCCTCTCATACATTACAAAAAAAGGAAAAAAAAAAAAATTGCTCTGTTGCACTGGTCCCATAGCACAGTGGTTAAGTGCTATGTAATGGGACCCAGAATCCATGGCCAAAAACAATTTAAATCCTGGTGCCTGGTAGCTTGAAAAACACACTGGGCATGTTGGTATGGGTGCTCAGGGTACTGACAGGATGGGAAAGTGGAGGAAAAATGATGGTATCATTGTGTGTGACCACATCTTACTGAGGATGTTTTCCCTCTCTCTCAGGCCCTCTGGCAATTACAAATAAATAAATATAAATAAATAAATTTGTGCTCTCTGGTCAGCCATTTAAATTAGTGTTACAGTTTGTTCAAACTTGATCCTGTCTTTTTTATTTTCTACTCTTTATCGTTTAGTAAACTTCTTTTCCTTTACATTTTTTTTTTTTTTTGAGAGGTTTTTGCTATAGGACGCGTGAGCTTGCCAGACAGACAGAGAGAGACAGAGACAGAAAGCGAGAAATCACCCCCCGGGGGGATGGCCACACCACAATCCCTTCTCCTCCATTCTCCTCTTGGGATCTTGGGCACTCAGGCACACGCGCCCGGTGTGAGTTTAAGCTACCAGGTCCGAGACTCAACCGTGGTCGACTATGTGGGAGTCCAGCGACATAGCCATTATGCTAACTGCTGTTCCCTCCTTTACATTTTTATATCTTGGTTTGATTCATGGAAAAGGTCATTAAATGACAGTGAACCATAACCCTCAGATCTCATTTAATCTAATCTCATTTCTGCTTATCAGAAATCATATTTAGTAGTAAATATTTCTTTATTCTCAATCATTACACTGATGTCATTTTCCCCAGGTAACTTTGTCACCCAATTTACTTTACATATAGGTAAATACGTCTTATGAATGGCTGGCTGATACCTTATTGTAATCTCATTCTCTAGCATCTCTTCATGCTGCCTCTATAATGCTACTTTTTCGTATTAGCTTTAAGATAGAGAACATGGAGAAAAACATTACTATGGAAAGTTATTACATGTAATTTTCATCTTGGGCCTCTTTGCTAAATTAAAATTTGATGAACATACTCCAAATCACGAAGCATGCATCTACTGCACCTACTTTATTTATTTATTTTTATTTATTTTTTTTTTTTTGAGAGGCTTTTTGCTATAGGGCACATGCGCTCGCCAGAAAGACAGAGAGAGACAGAGTGACAGAAAGCAAGAAATTACCCCTGCAGGGGGGATAGCCATGCCGCAATCCCTTCTCCTCCATTCTCCTCTCGGGATTGTGGGCATGCACGCACACGTGCCCGGCGTGAGTTTAAGCCACCGGGTCCGGGAAACGAACCATGGTCTACTACATGGGAGACCAGTGACATAGTCATTACGCTAACTGCTGGTCCTGCACCTACTTTATTTTTTAAAGAAATTAGCTTTCCTTAGTTTGACTTGCTATCTACTTCTGAGAATTAATGCATTTTTTTTATTCTTATATGCTCTAAATGAGTCCTTTGCTTCCTTTATTAAGCGCCTCTATTGTTCCCACTGTAGTGCCTGTTTCTGTACCTAGTGAGACTGACAGTTTGCACACCCAAAGAGTGTGCACTGCCAAGGAGTGCTGTAAACAATATTTCTCTCTTCAATTTATTTATTACAAATTTAAATTTAAAAACTCACTAACTTCTTCCATAAAAATTAAAATAAGTTTAACTCATTTAATAGGCCAATACTAAAGGCTTTTCCACAGCAGAAAGAAGCTATAATAAAATATAACTTAGAAATACTGCAAATTTTGGGACCAGCATTTAGTGTAACAGCTATGTCACTGGACTCCCATGTAGTCGAAGGCAATTTGAGTCCCGGACCCAGTGGCTAAAACTCACGATGGGCGCATGCGCGTGTGTGCCCAAAATCCCGAGAGAAGAATGGAGGAGAAGGCATTGCAGCATGGCCATCTCCTCTGGGGGCTGATTTCTCTCTTCCAGTCTCTCTGTCTCTCTCTGCCTTTTGGGTGAGCACACACGCCCTATAGCAAAAACCACTCCAAGAAGAAAAAAATACTGCATTATTTAAAAACAGCTGTAGGCCTCTTGTCAGGCCATGTTACTGATAACATTATCTCTCCACTTGACAAAGAAATATCCACCTTCCCCTCAGGAGTGCCGTGACTGAAGTGCCTCAGTTCTCTCTAGTCAGTTCAGCCTATTGATCAAATTGACTCTTCATGAGAAAGGAGGGTTGCTGTCCTCTCTCTACAGTCTGTGGCCTCTCTTCCAAAGTAGGATTTAGATAATAAAATTCTTCTTTTTAATTGCTTCCATCACATTTTTTAAAGAATTATTTTTATTTAACTTTATTTATTTTAATTTGACCAGAGTGAGAGACAGAGAGAGAGAAAGTTGGAAAGCAAGCCTCCAGATCTGGGATTTGACGCACGATCAGCCATGTGGGAACCCAGCGCCCTTCACACACACCACTGGCCATCCCCCAGGTAATAAAATTTCTAATATAAAAATAAGAAATTTTGACTGACCTTTGGAGAGTCCATAACCTTTAGAAAACTAACTCACTTTAACCCAGAGGAACGTGGTGTGTTCTTAAGACTTCCCCAACAAAGAATCACCTACAAAGCATATCCCAAAGACTGTGCAATTTGGTATTGAAAACACATCAAGTGAGATCCCACAAATAACCCGCTTTATTATTAAAAAAGTACTTTATATAATCTTTTCCCTTGTCTTAAATAAGTGAAACTTCTTTCTGGTCTGCTTTCACTGATTTCTAGCCAAGCTCAACCTCTGTGAAGATTTATATGAATAACAAAGAAATGTAAGATAATTTATAGGAATAAGAAAAACAAAAAAAAATAAGGAGAAAAATGAGTAGAGCAAAAATCAATGGCCTTGGGACCAGCAGTTAGCATAATGGCTATGTCGCTGGACTCCCACGTAGTCGACCGCAGTTCGCGTCCCGGACCCAGTGGCTTAAAACTCACGCCGGGCGCGTGTGCGTGCGTGCCCAAGATCCCGAGAGGAGAATGGAGGAGAAGGGATTGCAGCGTGGCCATCCCCCCGGGGGGTGATTTCTTGCTTTCTATCTCTCTGTCTCTCTCTGTCTTTCTGGCGAGTGCACGCGCCCTATAGCATAAACCTCTCCAAAAAATAAAAATAAAAAAATAAATCAATGGCCTATACTACAATAAGATATTCTTTGCTGAAGACAATGAATATGGTATTAATCTTGATTTGATTATCACAAACTACATACATGCTTTAAAAATCTGTGTTGTACCTCACAAAGACATACAACAATTAAAGGTAGATAAGAAATTATAAAATAAAATGAAATTGAAAAATTGAAAAATGTAAATGGTTGGAAAAGAGCATTATGTGCAGAAGAACAGATAGGCTAACAATTTGTCAAACAGAAAAATTAACTTCTTAGTTGAAATTATTTGCCTTTCCAGTATTTTATTTTACCAAAACTTTTTTAAAAACAATGTACAGTATCTCTACAATTATATCTGAAAAACAAAAGCATGCTATAAGTTTTAGCTAAGATAAAAGAATACTTTAAAAATCTTATCAAAATCTCATTAAATATTGGGGAATGAGAAATGGACACTGTATTTGCTTATGAACTAAAAAAAAAAAAAAAAAATAGAGCCAAACAATAAGCCAGACCTCCAAAAAGTGATAACTTATACAAAAATCTGAATACTAGAAAAAAATGATACATTAAATATAACTATAGACATATGTTCGCACTCTAGTAATTTTTGTAGAATTCATGTAAGCATGATTTGAGTTCACTTTAGGGTGCAGATATATCTGGGAAAATGTGTAATATAAATCTTCTAGTATTTTTTAAAGGAAGACTCAGATTTTTTGGAAAGGGAAAATAGAGGAAGGAAATATTGAAGAGAGCATGATGACTATTTCTCATGTCTGTTGTGAGTTTAGAATTTTTTATTATGTCTAAGTTTTAAAGACAAAGAAAAGAAGTCAAATAAAAGTAAAAAAAAAAGAATACATGGAATTAACGCTGTGTGATAATAATCATTGTTTATGGAGGGTGTTAGGGATGTAGTGTATTGGGACTTACATGATGTGAGTGGGCTGCAAGGGGACCACGGCTGGAGTAAGTGTCAGCAGAGGCAAAGGTGGTTTCATCAACTTTCGAGACACCTGTGTTTGCAGTGGTGGGGAGAACTGACAAATATAATTCCAGTGACGAGTAGCTCAGTTCACACACTCTGCCTCTAACAATGGGCCTCATATCTTAAATCCACCACACGCTTTCAGCCTGAGTTTGGAGAAGCCTCAATTTTTGCATCTAGACATTGTAAAATGATAAAACCTGTATGACAGAGATGCTGTTCAAAGATTCTGGCAAAGTGCTGCCCACAGTGACTGATAAATTGTAAGTATAATATGTTCTCTGCACACTAAGCTGTTAGATTTTCTCCCTTCCCAGTCATGCCCTTGGAGAAGACAGCAGAATGGGGTAACGGTGAGCAGTGTTCTCAGCATTGAGCTGCATCAGCGAGAAACACCTGACCAAAACCTAGTGCCTTTGGGGCTTCCACAATGGCCTTCTCAGAGTTCTGTGTTGCTGAGGGATTTCAGCAACAGAGATCACAAAAAGACAACAGATAAAAAAATTAATTAAAAAAAAGAGAGATTAAAAAAGACAACAGAAAGAAACAAATAAAGGTGCAGGGCTCAGCGAAAAACCATGTTCCTTCCATTGAACTGTAATTCCTCCTTTAAAAATGTGTTGCCTTCATTTCTGCAGTTTATCATTTTACTCTGTTTAACTGTAGGAAGTTTTGTATTGCTGTCAACTGAAGTTTTTATTCCTTTGGACTTGATTTCACTTCTTCTTAGCTCTAATGTTTCTGGGCTGGATGCTTAAAAAAATAAAATTATTTTTGTTTCTGAATATTTTTAAATTTATTTTTGGAATCATTTTCTATTTTACTTATTTCTGGGGGTAGGCTGTGTGTATGTGTGTGTGTGTGTGTATTTTCGTACCAAACATATATTAAGCTTGACACAACTTTATATCCTTTTCTGCTTCTCTACCCCCACACACATACTTGTATGATTAGTCTGAATTATAATTTTCCTAACAAATTTTTAAATATATATTATTTTATCATTATAGTTTGAGATACATGTTTTCATTTCATGTAGCTTTAAAGATTCTTAAAGGAAACACACACCAAAAAAAAAAAAAAAAAAAAAGATTTCCAGATGTCTTTTTCCTCCTAAATGACTAAATTTTATTATTTTAGGAAATATAATTAATCTATATCAATGACTATTTTATTTTTTCACAAGGACCATCTATAATCATATTTAAATATATAAAAATATATTTTTTAATTTTCAATGTTTCCCCCAAAATTAGCATCTATAATCACATTTTATAAATAAACTTATGGATATGAGCAAGTGATTTTTTATTTGTTTGTTTGTTTGTTTTGGCATAGGGTGTATGTACTCACTAGAAAGAGACAGAGAGAAAGAGAAAGAGAGGGAAAGTGAGCAATCACTCCCCTGGGAAAAAGACCATGCCACACTCCCTTCTCCTCCATTCTCCTCTAAGGATTTTGAGCACACATCCACATACGCCTGGCATGATTTTTCCAGCTACCAGGTCTGGAACTTGAACCTTGGACTTGGCCATGTGGGATACAGCTACCTTAACCTCTACATCACCTGCTGGCTCTCAAGTGATATTTTCTTTCTGTTCAAGTGGAATGTAATGTTCGAGGCTAAGTGTTTGTCTTTGATCCATAGAAGAATCCTGGAATTTGCCTAGATATATTAAGTAGTATATAGAAATTGAAAATAAGACTTCATACTCTCTGATAAAAATAAGGTAAGAGATTTCTTCCCAATCTCTCTTATTAGAACTTTTTTTTTTTTTTTTTTTGGAGAGGTGTTTGCTATAGGGTGTGCATGCTCGTCAGAAAGACAAACAGAGACAGAGAGACAGGAAGCGAGAAATCACCCCCCTGGGGGGATGCCACGCTGCAATCCCTTCTCCTCTATTCTCCTCTTGGAATCTTGGGCACACATGCACACGCACCCAGTGTAAGTTTAAGCACTGGGTCTGGGACTTGAACTACAGTTGACTAGATTGGGAGCCCAGCAACACAGCCATTATGCCAACTTCTGGTCCCTGTAAGAACATTTTTCTACATAAAATTTGTGAGTTCTTTAACATGTTTTCAAACTTTTTAAAAGTTAAATATACCTTTGCCAGCTCTAGTACCCAGCAATATATATTTTTAAGGACCTAGGAACAATATCTTTGCAATGTAATCATTAAGGAAGAGAGCACTCCTATCCCCTGGTTTCTAAGGAAAGATAGGAGCATAATTTGAACTGATTATACTCCTCTAAATAAAAATATGAGAAGTTTAATTTTTCTTTGTATAAAGCCAATTAACTAACACAAATGGTGCCTAATTTTCATGTAAATTTTGGATTGCACTATAATATAAGAGTGTTCAAGTCATTTTATATAAAGACTTGTTACTGTTTATCTTGAGAAAATATATGTACTGGGTTGCATGTGCTTGCTTAGCTATCCATAGTCTTTAAACAATTCATGAAAATATGTTATGAAAAAGCTATGTATGTATGTCAAAATTAATTTATACTACAATTCCACTTTTTTTCCCACAAGTTTTTGGGAGCACCCTTGTACAAGATTTCTTTGTCTTTGCAAGCTCTTAATAGGTATCTTGTGATACTCATCATATTCTGGCCTCATATTAATTGAATAGTAAACTTTTTTTTGTGGAAGGGCTTTCTGGGTTAAGAAATTTTGTTTTTAGTCATATACTGCAACAAGAAGCAATCTGTAATTTTATGGAATAACATAAGATAAAAGGAACAATGAATTAAAGAAATTTAAGCCTGAAAGAAGAAAAGGTACTTATAAAAGCATTCTTATTATCAAAAGTAAGTTATTGAAAAACTAAACTTGTTTTGAGAACATTCCTTCTGACTCTTGAATACCTCTCTGACTCTTGAATTCATGGAGTAAATTAGCACTAACCCTTACATGTATTTAGGGAATGAAACAGCAATACATGACTATATTATTAATCATAGCTACTTACATATCAGAACATTGTAAATGCATAAGAAATTCAATAGCACTAAATAATGTTTTTGATTGTGATTTTCCAAAATATAATACAAAAAAATTAGGACATATTGACTTTTTTTCCCTTCTATACCAAAGTGTTCTATAAAAGTTCCATTGCTGTCATACTCATATTATCATTGCTTACAAGTTTTCTTTAACCTACCAATCATATTCATGTGACTGAGTACAGATAGCTAGAGGGCCATTAAAATTAGCCAGAATCAGGAGCACCATACAGTGTAATGGTTACATTGCTGGACTCCCCATAGTCAACCACTGTTCAAGTCCTGACACGGGGCACGTGAGCATTCATGCCCACGGTCCTGAGAAAAGAATGGAAAAGAAGGGATTCTGGTATGGCCAACCCCCCTAGGGGGTGATATCTTGCTTTCTGTCTCTCTCTGTTTTCATCTAAAAAAATAGTAATAATAATAGCCAGAATCATCTTGAAATGTGGACTATGAGCCCAGCTGTTGGGGTTTGCACTATTAAACTGGATTACTCAGCAGGGAGGCTGCACGGCATGCACAGGTTTGCTGATACTCACTTCTAGTCTCAGCTACTAAGGCGGCTTCAGCAGAAAGATCATGACACATCAGGACTCTGTCTAAAAGTAAGTAAGTAAAAATAAATAATAAAAAAACTATTTTAAACATCTTCAGTTCGTTTATAGTACTCAGAAGTTGTTTGCTATCCTTAAAAATCAAGTGCTTTGAGGAAGCTTCAATGATCACTCTATATACAAGTAAAAATTAACCTTGTTTCTAATAATAATAAAACATCAAAAAATAAATCATTCTGAAGAAACATATACTATAGTATGTGTAGGTTTAGTATGTTTGTGTCATTTTAAAAAGCAAATTAACTAATGTCAACTCCTTGCGTCATGACGCTAAGGTGGACTCTTGGCAAAGGTACTGTCTCTCTTTCTTGGGTGAGCACACACACCCTATAGCAAAAATCTGCCTCTTTCAAAAGGATGATTTGTTATTTATATTTTATATGCATAAAATAACATAAATATATATATATATATAACATGAACATATATGTTATATATATGTAACATAAATGTGTTTAGAAAGATTATGTCAAAATGCAATTAGATTTTCAGGGAAAGAAATAAAAGTTCTCACATGTTGGAACATAATAAAAAAATCATAGCCAAAAATTTACTGAAAAATTAAACGTGCAAACATGTTTATTAAAACATTTCATGGTTTAACCCATATAGTTCTGATCACAAACTTATAAGAATGATTAAATTTAGTGTCTATAATGACACCAACTTAGATGTAAAATTCTTTATTTGGAGGGAAGTTTTTACATGAGTAAAAACTCATGGCAGCTAAGTAGAAGAGAATAAAGAAAATAATATAATCATGGACTTTCTTTTGCATCATAGGAGAAAATTGTAAATGAGAAGACCAGGACAAAAAAAATAAATATTTATCAGAAATCCCTACCTATTCTTTATCCCAGAAAATTACATAGCCTCCAGGAAATGCTTGAGGGTTGGAATGAGTTTCCCTCAAAAACTTAAAAGAGAAAATAGCAGTAAGATATCTACAAATGATCCTAAGAAATGTACATCTGCCATAGTGAATTCTTAGGAAAACAATGGAAAAAAAACATTAACTCTCCAGACAGTGGAATCTAGGGGGCAGGTTTCAAATATTCTTATGAGGGCTCCTTTACATCTTTAATTATTATTATTATTATTGAGGTATTTTTTTTCTCCCCATAGGGCATGTTTACTTGCTGGAGAAAGAAAGAAAGAGACAGAGATGGAAAGTGAGAAATCAGCCCCTACCCCAGGACGATGGCCACACCCAAATCCCTTCTCTTCCATTCTCCTCTCAAGTTTGTTTTGGGCATGCATGCACATGTAGTTGGCATGATTTTCAAGATGCATCATCCAGGACTAAAACCTTGGCCAACAATGTGCGAGCTCAGTGCCTTAACCACCATGTCACCTGCTGGCCCCAACTTTTAATTATTATTAATGTCCCCAATATTATTTATATGTATTTTAAATCTATCAAAATTTATAGTGCTAGGAATTAAAACCTAGAAATATTTAGAATTAGTTATCTTACCCTAGTTATTAATTAATTTTAAGTAACTATAATAAGCAGGCTAACAAAAAATAACAGAATTACATTTTTCAGGACAAAAATGTTTAGGAAAAGAAAATGTTTTTACATTATATTTTTGTAGATCTCTTTAATATCTGACTTGCTGGAAGACAGCTGAATTCTTACATCTATTCTGATATTAAATTTTTGTGATATTACAAATCATGGTGTTTCTGGAAGATTTTGCCAAACCCTAAACTATCAAATAGGGCAAACACAGATAGAATAATAAAATTGTTATAAGTCTTTTTTCACCTCTAGACCTTAGTAGTGTAGGAGGGCTCACACTTGGAGAATTGTTTGTCTGGAATAATGACGTGAGAGAGATTAGACGTTAATGAATGTAAGAATGTGCACCTCATTTGCAACTTGCGATAAAGGTTGATCCGGAAATAGAAGTATCATCTTGGAAAATAATAAGTTAGACAAGTTCCTGTGTTCAGTCTAACATGTTCATCATAGGTCTTCAGGCTGAGAACTCTTGAGAGACTTGGTTGACCTCTATTCTTACCTTACAGTAGAGAATATGACTGAGGGACAATAAAAAATGAGATAAAATTTTAGCACAAAATGAAAACAAAAAAGAAAAAAAAAGGACTATCAGTTAAAAATCTCTCTCTGAACTCAAACTAGTTAGAGTTCTTCCTTACAGGTTATAATTCCAGAAAATATTAAAAATCTTATTTCAATATAAGTGACATTTTATTGGCCACCTAATATATGTGTTATTATGCATATTTTAGGCACTATATTAAACTTTGAGGTAAATATATAAATATAATTCAATTTTAAATATATATCTATATTAGATATGCTTCAGTAAGTTAAATTTAACTTAAAAGTGTGATGAAAATGTTATTCAAGATTCGAGATTAAAAGAAAGAGTTTGATTTTCTAGTACAAAGTTCTCATGAAATCATTGTTTAAAAACAATGACTTTCTGTTGTGCCATTTTCCTTTCCCAATGTAATCTGTGCCCTAATATAAAATATCAAAATCTTAATGTTTCATATATCCTGGGAAAGGTGCTTTACTACTTCAACCTTTTCAATATTCTGCATTTTGATTGTCCTGTCCTTTCACTTCACTTACAGTTTACAGCCTCAGTGAACTGTGGGGAAGAAATTAGATTGTCAAGGAAAAAAAAAATCACAAAATGCAAAAGATAAAAGGCTTTGCCTCTAAGTATTAAATTGTTTTATATTTTTAATCTTTTTAAGAAATATTAATGATTTTGGGGTCATATTTTGGGAGACCTTTTGACTTAAATCAAGATATTTCTATTATGATATAAGAAGGTGAAATATTTTCCTGTATACATGTATGTGGGTATATGTGTGGAGAGTCCAAAGAAATGGTACATTGTAAAATAGAAACTATTTTCTCTTTGGTTGTCAGGCTTGTGCAATATTCTCAAAGCTAGTATTCAAATTTGAATGTGCAGAGAAGCAGGCAGTGTTACTATGTTCAAAAAACTCTTAATTTAAACTTATTTATGGCCAGGGGACTGTAGATGATCTGTAAAGACTAAATAGAAAGTGTAGTTGACGAGTAAAACAAGGAGAAAGTGAGCATGGGTAACAAACACTACCCTTTAATACACAAGGCAATTTCACGGAATGTAACATTGCTGTTCATTGCTAGGAAAAGGCTGTTATAATTAGACGTGAAAATCAGAAAGCAATGTTTTTAGCTTGAAAGCTATACACTAGGCTGAAAAGAAGACAAGATAGAAAATTGGACTGGTAGGAAAAGCTGCTCTGCAAAACTCCAGCTTCACTTACATTCAAACTTACGGAAACGATATTCCAGTCAAAGCCTGCAGGTTCTGCTTGCTCATAAATGCTTTCACTTGCACGCTATGTTCTTCTTTCTCCTCTTTTTCCTCTCTGTGCATTTGCAAATGTATATATCTATCTTCATTAAAACTCAATCAAGGAGAACATTTGTATTTCTAGCTGAGAAGCAGTTTTCATGGCTTGCTAAGCAAACTATTTTATTGTGTGCATATTATTGTAATGTAACTCGGGGAATGACATTAGATAAGGCATTTCTTTCCATGTTTTGTTTAACCCAAGAGATTTTAAGGACTAGGTGAAATAAAGTGGAAATATATAAGACTTAAAGAGAAGGATTACCATGACAATGGAACCTTGATAACTGAAGCATAGAAAGCATGCTTTCTAATAACCATATGCATTTCGGAGCATCTTTAAAAAAATAATCCCAGAGAAATAATGAAATGTCCAAAAATAATAAGCTTTTTCTAAATTTTTAAAAATAACACTCTTTTTGTTCTAGAAAGGTTCACATTCCAATTCCTTTGCTAATCCACAAAAACTCTCAAAGATAATAACACAAATTGCATTTTATATTTCATGCCTGAAATTGCAAAGAAAAAGTTGTTATTGTCATGTATAGTCAGCCAAGACTACATCCACTGCTCTATTATGGAACTCTGACCAAAAAAAAAAAAAAAAAAAAATATGGTCGCTTGGGGCTAGGTTATATCATCAAATGAGAAATTAAATATATATATATTTTCTATGTGTGTGTATGTATTCTATTTTCCCTGAAATATTTTTAGTTTCAGTTTTCATAATTTTAGAAGTAAATAGACAGGGTCCATAATTATAACTTTTAAAAACACTAACTTTTAAAAGATCTTATGGTAAACTTATCAAAACATATAGATTATAGTCTCTTTTAATACATCTTCAAATATAAGCACAAGCATTCATTTTATAAATTTAATCATATGAATATTCAATTATAAATTTTTAAAAAATGTACTGATTGTAAATTTATATAATCATACATAAAGCATTATATAATAAATCTCTCCCTGCATAAACCACCATTAAAATAATTATTTTTAGAACTTTAAAAATACTATATAGAGCTTTAAGTACAGATGTCTAATTTTTTTCTTTTTTAAGTTTTGCTGGAGGGTGCTTGCACTGACCAGAGAGAGAAATAAAGAGAGAGAGAGAGAGAGAACATCACCATGGGGCACAGTCATGACACAAAGCCTTCTTTCATTTTTCCCTCCTTTTGCGATTTTGGACACTCAAACACTTGTGCCTGGCTCATTTCTCGAGTACGCTGATCTGAGTCTTGAACCATAGGGTTGGCTCTGTAGGACCCAGTCAACTTAATCATCATGCCATGGGGCTGGCTCTGTCTTTTAAAACAAATAAGCTATCTGGATTTTATGGGGAAAAAATAATCCTAAATGTTGTCCGAAGTGTTTTATTAAGAGTGCTTCATCTCAGGTCAGCAGGTGGCATGGTGATCCCATATGACTAACTCCACAGTTTGAGTTTAGCTCTGGCAGCTTCAGAAAGGAGCTCAAGCCCCATGTGCAAGGGTGCCCAGTGTCGAGAAGAGAATGGAGGAGAGGGGATTGAGATGTGGCCATTCCCCATGGGGAGGAGGGGGGGAGGGGATTTCTCTCTCTTTCCTCCTCCTCTGGGCAAATATACTTATTATTTATAAAAAAGAGTAATACATCTCAATCCTACCATCACTGCTGCTTCTTACCACCATTTTCAGTTTCTTTCTTTACCTTAGCTTTATGGCTGTAGCAGAAATGTAATACACTCCTTAGCTTTCTCAGCTGGTATTTGAAGATAAATCTGCACAGGTTGACAGATTATTATAGTAATATTGGAATACTAATTATTGTTGCTAGTATGTATTTACTTATTTTGGCCCTTATATTGAAAAGAGATAAAGTGGGTCATAAAATGCAGAATTTATGAGTTAAATATTTATTTATTATATATATATATAAGTATATATAAATTAAATATATATAACATCATTAAATATATATTAAAAAATTTGTGAAGAGAAACTAGTCCTCAAAATTTAGTTTGCAGAATTTTCTCAACCAGAAAGAGAAACATGAAGTCCTCCTTTCCTAAGTGGTCAACCCATTCAGCGATTCATGAAACAATTCCCTTTGTAAAAATCCAGAAGCCCACTGAGCAATTCCTGCACCAGGAGTGAGCATAAACTCAAGCCACATAAAGCTGAAGAATCTGAGGCACCTTCTCATCATAGTCATTCCCCTTGGCAGAGCATCACCATATGGAGGAAGCCCTCAGATCAAAGCTTCTGCTGGGGAACATGCGAAAAGGCTGAATTCTGTGCTCATATTCTCATTTGTGAAAGTGGTCCAAGTGATGTGTCTGTCTTTCCTGAACTGGGCACTGACAGCGAAGGTGCCCAGGTTGAGAGCTGTTGATAACAAAGGTAGTGGTTTATACCACGTTCATGAATGTGCCATAGCCCTACTCCCTGGCTTAGGGTAAAGCTAGTGGCAAATACCACCAAACCCTAGCTTCTCTATGGAAAGAAGAAGTGGGACCACGTGTCCAATGTTCCAGATAGTCACGGACTGCCCAAAGAAATAGTTTCTGTCTTGCCTATCATCCAGTGCCGATGGTGTCATGCATATGCTTAATGCTTGGGGAATCTCTGAGGAAAGCTCTCTCTCAGACTAGAATACACTCACTTGTCAGAGCACATCCTCCAGCATAGGGCCACATCACTAGGAGGAAACCCCCAGCTTCCAGTTTCTTCCTGGAGAGGGAAAGACTTTGATCTAACATGCAGTATTCCAGCTTTCTAGGGGGCTGCCCAAGGAGCTAGCTACTGTCTTACTTGTTTTAGAACGCTAGTGCACCCTAATACAGTCTGGCTACCTGGGAGCTGTCAAAAACAAAAAGTCAAAGGTTTAGACTACTGCACACTCATCACAGTCTTAGTTCAAGATAAGCATAACAGTAAAACACACACACACACACACACACACACACACACACACACACACCAATTTTCATCAACACAAATTCTCAACTAGCTTGTGGTCCAGGGCAGGAATGAGAAGACTGACAAATTTGTCAAGTGTTCAGCCTCCTCAGGTAGCTGCCAAAGGCATTAATTTTACTCTTACCTATCTTATACTACAGGTAAATTCTGACACACTCCAGATACTCAGGAGTCACTGAAAGAAAAAATGAAAAAAAAAAAAGTTTGTGCATGCTGCTACTCTTGAAGACCCAGGGTAAGTGAACAAAATTTGGCCAATATTTCTAGGTTTTTTTTTTTTTTTTCCTGGAATAACTTTTCAATAAAGTTGAAATTCAAATTTTGAGCTCTCTCTTTTGTGTATATCCTTTGTGGTAGAACCAGAGTTTTCATTTGTCCCACAGTGCAAGAGTAGGATGAATTGTTCCAAAGCGCTCTCCACCTGGGAGCGAAGGCCCTTCTTTGCTGGCGCTGAGGGAGACTGAGGAGAAACAATCGTTCCTCTTCTACTTTTTTTTTTTTTTTCCTGTCCTTTTGTAGCTCTTTTCACCTTGAAACACTAATATTTCAGACAGCTGTGTAGTCCTTTTCAGACTGAGCTTGCAGAGAATTATAGTTGTAAGAGATCACTTCCTAAGTGCTGCTCTGGAGTCTGTAGAGGAATTCTCACACTGTGCCTCAGGCTCATTTGAATAAATGCATATACTGAATACTCAACTCCTTTTGCATCTTCTGTCAGTATCTTAATGGTCACTTCCATAGCTGTTATCAAACCAGATGCCCAAGGTCGAGGGAGCCTATACCTGACTCCCAGAGCACAGAGCACAGTGAGGAGAATGCAGAGTGAAACAGAGAAGTGGGAAGCAAAGGAATACTAGCCAGGCCAGGAATAGAACATTCCTATTGTTCTGGTATAAATGTTCTGGTATAAAACATTATCTTCTTCTTCCTCTTAAGAAATAAAATCTTCCTTTTACAAAGTTGTTTTACTCCCACTCCTCTAGGTAAAGGACACTAAAAGGAAGACACAATCTTATAGATCCTGGAATAGAGATCGAGAAGACTAGCTTCAAAATCCTTTGAGTGATGTTACTTAACTATCCCTTGACCTTGAATGGCAGAAGCACAATTTTACAGTAGACTTCATTTTTTATCGAATCTGATTGATGGGAAAGCATGCTGGTTTTTTCCTCTGACAACCCCATTTTATCTTTCAGTGAAGAGTCTCTGCAAACTTGCAGAAAGCTGAATGAATCTTTGCTGTCAGAAAGAGAGCAATTTGTGAAGTGATGATAGCTGCAACAATTTTGAAGACTCCAAGTAAATGTCAGTCAACTATCCATGCATAGGGTGGCAGGCATGGGAACCAAGATGTGCTGCTTCTTACTGCATCAGGATCAAGGCTTTGCTTCTTCCGTGTGCCTTTTTTTGTGTCTTAGAAGTTGTGACTTCCCAGCTGGATGCAATTGGGTGGATAATTGATCACAGAGGTCCCATCAAAAGGAGTAGGTTTACTCTTCATTGAACAAGAATTTGAATTATTTTTAACTATCAATGTATTCTTTTAAAAATATAGATATCAGGTCAGTAGGTGGCATGGAGATTAAGGCTATGGACCCCACATGGCCAAATCTGTGGTTCGAATCCCATACCTGGTGGATTGAAAAATCACACAGGGTGCATGTGCGTGCATGTCCAAAGTCCACAGAGGAGAATAGAAGATAAGGGATTCCAGAGTAGCCATCCCCCTCAGGAGATAATGTTTTATTCTCTCTCTCTCTCTCTCTCTCTCTCTCTCTCTCTCTCTCTTTCCCAAGTGGACAAACTAAAACACAAAACAGTATAAATACCGATGACGTATTTATTAAAGATTTCAATGGAGATCATTAGTTTTAAAAAGATGTAAAAATGTTTGCTACAAAATGTTGCTACAAAGTGGTGACCAATAGTAAATTTGCAATTAAAGACTTTAGATCCAATAAATACACTTGTCTATCATTTTACAAAACTGTACTCAAATTTAGGTAATAATATTTTTGGAAAATTGAAGTCAGTTCATGTATGTGTTTGCTCTTCTAGATGTGTCAGGCACCTCTGTTTCTGTCATTCTATCTGTCTCCCTCGTGGAAGAAACAAATAGATAAAAGGGAAAAAAAATGAAATTGTTGATCTGAAGTTGCCAGAGATATATTTATATGTTCTAATTTTGTCTGGTTTTCATTTTATGTTCTGTTATTAGTTAATGACTAGTAGAGTCACTCAATTTAGTCTCATATCCCCTTAGAAGAAATAAAAGACCTTTATTGTTTAATGGTTTATAATGTTTTCTTGGAGTTGCTTTGCTGGTGATATCTGTGCACAGTTACATAAATGGGAGTCTGGGAAAGCAGAAACATAATTGACGAGAGGTTCCACTGGGACAGCTGCAGCCCTGTTTTACAACGTTCTTGTTTAAAAATGTAGGGACTAGTGGTTCTGCCACGTCCAAAGTACAGGTATCCATAGGGAACACATTTTGTACTTTGAAAAACTAAAACTTAATTTTTATAGACTTTTGTGCATTTTTAAATGTTTAAATGTTTGTGAAGTTCTTATGTCATATTACTTTTCATATAATTACTACTTTTGACATTTCAGAATTTGATATATGGATAACAAGATGAATAGTTGCTCAGAATTTTGTAGAACTAGTTCGTTGATTTTTTGTTCATTAGGCAAAAAAAGGGGGGAGGGGAGTATGGATGTATGTTGTACCAACTTATGCTCTATTATTAGGGAATGTTTTATTATTAAATTAATGCTGATTTTTTGAGTTTCTTTGCCATCTATATATCTATATAGACATTAATGTAAAAGATAAACATTACATTGATGAAAATAGATATCATTAAAGGGATGTAATGTGCTATTTATTATTGGGATTGATTTCAGATTTCTAGTCTTAACTCAGATAAGTAGAAATTTACTTTTTCTTTCTCTAATTGTTTAACTTTTTCACAATTTCCTATTTATACTCATGACCAGAGAACAGGCATCTTACTAGGTAGGTCCATTTACGTTAGCAATTATTTCTGGTTTAACCCAGTAACTCACTGATTTACTCAGTCTTTCTTGTAGGTAATATACTTAGTCTTCTAGAATTTTCAAATGGTCCCTTTATCTACATTTATACTCTAGTTCAGGGATATTTTGCACTGTTCTGCATCTTGAGATGTCGGTATCTGTTCTTACTGCATGTACGACTGAAGTGGCCTGCGTGTCTTGCTCTTCTAGAACACTGGCTCCTTTTATTACACTCCATCCAGCCCAAGTGATCCTATACGTATACCTTCAGTTGGCTCAATACATCAGCACTGCTACCCATCTCTCTTGTTCCTTTTGGGACTCACAGGAACTTTAGGATCCCCTCTAGGTTCTGTAGGAGAAAAACAGAACAACAGAGAGAGTGGTAGAAGGAGGGGGTATGTGAGATACGAGTCCACAACTGCTGAGGCTTTTTCCTTTCTGTTATTTCTGACTCCTTTGGGCTTCTGAGAGCTTTCCCAGTTTTGTAAAACTGACTTTCTCCACATTTTCAAGGGAGAAATAAGAAAGTAATTTTATCTGCTATTTTAATCTGTAGGCCTGTGATAGGGGAGATATTTTTATACCAAATACTCCACATATTAAGATTCCCAGTCTCAAAGTGTATTAGTATACTTTTAGAAAAGGTTTCTACATTAAAGTATTTTACTTATATCTCCTCACCATCTGTACTAATTATATATTACCACAATAATGTTACATAACAAACAGTCAGTCATCCTCAGAGGCATAAGGCAATAAATTACTACCTCAGGAACATGAAGGTTCAGACTGATATAAGCTGAGTTGGCAGGGAGGTTCTGTAATTGGAATGTTGGTTGCATTATTGTTAATCTGTGATGGTTTTGGAGACACTTGGGGCCTTGTGACTGTGGTCTGTATATTTCTTAATACTTCGCCTTGGACTAGCCAGGGCATATCCTCCTCACGTTGATAGCAGAGTACATGAGTGGGAGCAGAAATCAAGTGTTCTTTCCTTTCTCTATGTCATGCTTGTTAACATTTCAAAGTGAATCAGACGGCTGAGCTCAGAGTCAAGGGTCAGTGCAGAAAACCCTGGCAATTACAGACTGCACTGTAAGGTCACATACCAAAGACTTTTATATACATGAAAGCACAGTAATGTCATCTACTCAGCAAATCTTTTGTCTTTTGGGTTGGAAAGATTCTCATAATTCTTGATGCCTTCTTTCATTCATAATATTTGTTTTAAAAACACGATGCCCAAAAGCAGTGAAAATAGTTATGGACACTGAAGACAGTGAGGTACAGGGGCTAGGGGTATGAGAGAAGGGAAAAATGTAGAGAAAGAAAATCAGGTGAAAAAAATCAAGAGGCATGATATTTGTGGGACATAGAAATGGTTTATTATCTGTTAATGATAACATGTGTAGTATTCTCCACTGGACTGGTCTAAGAAACATTTCATGTTGAGTGAGTTCTTTTGTAAGTCAAATGATGTATAGCAATCGATGTTTTAAAAAAATGAGAAGAATAATAAAAAAACCCACTATGCAAAATGATTTTTATTTTTTAATAGAAGGAAGTTATTAAAATCTAAAGAGAATATGTTGTTCTTTATACTTTATGAAATTTTTATTATAGGCTAGTTCTTGCAAGTGAAGTGACTTATTTCAGAGGAAAAAAATGTGTATATTTTCTCATCTACCAATAAACTAATTGAATGTATTCCATTGCAACAGCTTCAAACTTGTCTTCTTTTTTTTTTCAAACTTGTCTTCTTAACCCCGCTATTTCTTTTCTATATTCTCTATGTAGCAGAGAGTTATATTTTTAATTATTATTACTATCATTATTGTTATTATTTAGAGGATTTTGCCTTAGGGCATGTGTGCTTGCCAGAGAGACAAAGACAGAAAATAGTGAGAGGAAAAGTGAGAAATCATCACCCGAGGGATGGCTATACTACAATCCTTTCTCTTCTGTTCTCCTCCTTCATGGGCATGCACACACACACTCCTGGCATGATTTTCAAGCCACTAGGTCTGGGACTCGAACTGTAGTTGGCCATGTGGAAGTCCAGTGATATAACCAGTGTGCAATCTGCTGGCCACTGTATAAGTTGTCTTTTTAAAATATAAATCCATTTTTATCATTCTATCTCAGTATCTTGGCATCTTTAAACATTAAATACAATTTAATATAGTTATCATAATTTACACTCTCCTTCCAGAACCAAATTCTATGTTTTTCTGGCTTTAGCTTTCACCATTTTCCTTCACCACAGAACTCTTTATTTTATTATTTATTTATTTATTTTTGGTGGAGGCTATATATAATCCCCAGAGACAGAGAGAGAGAGAGAGAGAGAGAAAGTGATAAAGCTCCCACAATGGCAAATGGTTATGCCATATCCTTTCTTCTTTCAAGATTTTGGACTTGCTTGCATTGCATACATACTCAACATGTTTCTCAAGCTGCTGAATGTAGAAATTGAACTGCCCAGTCAGCTAGTGTGCCTTATCTATGCCGCCTGCTGAGCCAAGAACACATATTTCTGTAGTCATACTGAATGACATAACAGAACCATATCAATGTTATTCTTGTTTTCTATGATTTTTTTCTTCCCACCTAATGGAGTGGTCTTCCTCAGTCACATGACTGTCTCTGTACTATTTGAGGTTTGATCTATTTACATGACTTATCACTAGAGTCCACTTGTTTTCTATATTTTACCCCCCCAATGACTTATCACTAGAGTCCACTTGTTTTCTGTATTTTACCCCCCCATGCTGTTATAACAGCTTGTCTTTCTTGATTATCACTATTTTTTTTTCCTAGTACCAAGAACAGTGTTTGGCATATACATATTTTTTCTAAATTATGTATTAGATGAATGAATAAATTAATGAAACACAAAGGAAAATGATCCTTTTATACATGAAGAATTTTTTTTGCCACAGATTTATGCTTTGATGGCAAATTTTCATGTTTAGGGAAACATAGTATTAGGCTGTTGGAGAAGTCATGACATAGTTTTTCTATGTTTTCTATTCAAAAATGAATAATGATTTTCCCAGAATCCTAATATTACTCAGAAAGTGTACACAGAAAACAGAGTTAAATAGAATAACAAATTCTGTATTTGATATATAACATTTCCTCTAATTCTGTTAGGTAGGAATGCATTACTATTGCTTTTGGAAGAGAAAACTATAGTATGGAAGGTTAAGTGACACAACCAAGTCATCTAAACTTATCTTGTATTCATGGAATATAAAAACAACTTCTGTTTAAATTTCCTTTCTACTAGAAATATTCCTAAGTTGCGTTTCTTAGATGGTGTATTAAGCTTTAATACCAGAATATGGAAACATACGAATGGATAAATATTTATGTAGATAGATGGTAGACAATTTTAAAAGTCTGCCAAAAGCATTTTTGGTGATTTCTAGTAATAGAAATCAATTTTGCTGAATTCAGCTATTTAGACAGTGCAAAAAAGATTCAGTATTTATATTTTATTTAGGCAAAAATTATCTAATTCTATTTAAAAGTTAATCATATATTAAAACTCAATATAATGCAAAATATGTCATAATTGGATATTTGAACAAACTCATTTTGTTTTATTTTGTTTATCTACTGATTGACATTTCCATGTGCTTATGGCATCACTAAACAAACTGTAAATAAATGTTAGAGCATTTATAGTCTGGTTAAAAATTTTGTAAATAACCAATAATAAACAAACACATGAAGTACTTCATTGTTTTAGAAAAATGGAAAGAGTATGTTATGCCATCCCAAAGTTATAGAGAGTAACAAAAAGCATTAAATTTTTTTGAAGAAATGTTTTTGCATTAGAACAATGTGAAAGAAGTTTGTTTTAAAGAAATTTCTTCAGATATTTTATCCCTAAATGAAAAATGAGAAACTAGAAATTCTCCACTATTCTTTTCTAGTTCTCAATTCTAATGTCAACTCAACTATTCTGAATATCCTACTGTGTTAAGAATCTAATTGCAATGTACAGTTTTGGGTAAAGCAGAATTTGTAAGCAATAAACTTGAATTATGTAATGTAGACACTTTTCAAGCAACAATTTGTTTTCAGTTTGTTTGTTTTTATTTTTTTTTCTATAGGGTTCACATGCTTATCAGAGAGAGACACAGAGAGAGGGAAAGTGAGAATCACTTTATGGAGGGATGGCTATGCTACAATCACTTCTCTTCCATTTTCCTCTCAGGATTTGGGGCAAGTACACACATATGCCCAACATGTTTTTCAAGGGATCAAGTCTGGGATTCAAACCACAGTTTCAGCTATGTAGGATTCAACACCTTAACCACCACACCACTTGCTTGCCTTGAAACACAGTTTTTATTTTTCTCATGGCTTATAATTAAATGAGAGAAGAAGGAGGTAAACTGAGGAATAAATGCTAATCTGAAGAATCAAGACTTAAAGTTTCGGGAAAATTTCAGTCTATCCAAATTGTGAAAGAACTAAAATTAGAATATTTACTTTCAGGAAGCTATTCTTTAGAGAGAAAATTCGGGATATGACTGGAAAACCTTTTGTTAGTTTCTCAGAAGCAATAAAAGATGACACCACTCAGTTACACTAAAAGCTGTTTGATGAGATTAGGGATGTCACTATGGATCCTTCAGACATCTCAACAAGTCAAAAATTGAGATAAGCATATCTACGAAAGACATGAGGAGACGTCTCTTGTTTAATGGAAAGCATCCTTATGACATATGGGAAGCACACAAGATTTTTGAAAACTTTATACTATTGATCATGTCAACCTGGAGTGAAAAGAATACAGATGTTGAAGTGAAAGAAAACTGGCCAACTTCCAAAACTAAAGGTAGGACGCAGACTTAAAAAAAAAGAGAGAGAGAGAGAGAGAGAGAGAGAGAGAGAGAGAGAGAGAGAGGGAGGGAGAAATGCAAAGATAAAAACCACCCAGATTCAAACACATCATACCCTATATGATAAAGGAAGGATAATTCTGTTGGCAGAGCCATTAGTCTAGAGAGGGTAAAGATGTGAGCTACAGAAATTTATTTCCAGGCCATAAACCCTGGGAATGAATAATAATTTATTGTAGTATGTTCAGTAGGATTTAGAAATGACTTCAGGGTTGAACAGAAGGAACTAACAGAATATAAGATATCGAATATATTCGGCAAGGGAGTTTTTGACATGCTCTAATATTTAAGGAGAAAACTACTGCCATAAGGAAGAATGACACAGAGAGTGAAAGATTCATGTCTTATAAAAATGAATCATGTGTTATGGAGAGTAGGGAATATAAGAAGATTTAATGAGAGAGAGAGAGTGTTTGAGAAGATGAAAGCCAGAGATTGACTTACTAAAATTCAAGTTTCATCTATCACTATTACCAGGAAAATTTACTCTGAAAAATGCAGCAGTGGAATATACATGTATGCTTATGTTTTGTACCCTTCAACAAACTCCTTCCCACTTACTTAAGACTTTACCTTTTATTCAAGTCCTTCAGAAAGCACTAGTATTTAAAAATAAATCTGCCAACCCCCCTCAGTGATTAGTTAACAATGTCTACCACAAATGATATTTTTTTGGAATATGATTTTTGGATTATATAGTTTTGATGCATATCTTTGTGGGGTGTATTATATGTTTTGTTTTGTTTTTGTTTGTCCTAGGACATGCCTACTCTCCAGAGAGAGATAGTGAGAGGGAAAGTGAGAAATCACCTTCTAGGGAAAATGGTTAAGCTGCAATCTACTTTCTTCCTTTCTCCTCTTGGGATTTTGGGCACCCAAGCACATTCAAGCCACCAGGTCTGGGACTTGAATCACGATCATCCATGTGGGACTCCAGCATCTTAACTACCACATCATCTGCCGGCCCACATTATCGTTTTTTAAAGTATGTATACTGTGTTTAATAATCAAATCAAGGATATATATGTATTTATCTTCTTCAATATTGAACATTACATTATATTGTACACAGTTGATAATAGTTCTACTAGGATTTGTTTGTTTGTTTTTGCATATTTTCTGAGTGTATTATGTTATCCATGGCTTTTACTCTGCTATTACAATCATGTGCATTAAAATTTTTCTCTTACACTTCCTCCCTCAAGCTGCTCTTGATCTCCAATTATTCTATTTCTATACTCTTAAGCCCTTCAATTTTCACCAGAGTGTGGGCATTTGCTCTCAGTGACATCCCTAATCCAGTCATTGATAACTGGATACTTGGGTTGTTTCCATAACTTAGTTATTGTGAATAATGTTGCACTAATTATGTTCATAATATATACTACTAGTACTGTTCAATTTTTGTGTATATGTTAAAATATATAAATATGTGTGTATATAAATACCTACAGACTAGGACCAGCAGTTGGCATAATGGCTATGTTGCTGGACTCCCATGTAGTTGACTGCGGTTCAAGTGTCAGACCCAATGGCTTAAACTCATGCTGGGTGTGTGTACGTATGTGCCCAAGATCTTTAGAGGAGAATGGAGGAGAAAGGATTGTGGTATGGCCATGCCCCCTGGGGAGTGATTTCTCCTATCTGTCTCTCTGTCTCTTTCTGTCTTTCTGGTGAGTGTACATGCCTTATAACAAAAACATCTCCAAATACATACATACATACATATAGACTCACATACATACACACATATATCTATACTCAGAGAGAGAGATATACACACAACATGCAACTGTTCATATTATATTTGTTAGGGCATATGTCTACCTGAAACTAAACCATTGATTTTTTTTTTTTTTTTATGGACCTTAGGAATTTAAGTGAATCATTGACAGAGGACCACATACTCCGTATCTGCCTGTTTCCATGCAACCTGGGTTCAATGATAACTCATGGGTCTACAGCTCTCTTTGGCATCTTCTCTACCTTAAAACTTTGGGAGGCCATGTGTAGGACACATGGTGTAGAGTAAGAATTCTCTGAAAAAAGGCAGGATGTGGAGGGACAAGGCATAAACTCATAATCACTATGCATTTTAAAGATTTATAAAATTTGTACATGAGTAAATACCAGCAATTTACAATGTGCTAGGGAATAAAACAAATAGGTCTGGGTGGAATTAAAAATATACCGACTACACAGTGAAGAAGATGAGGTTACTTTCTTTTTTTTCTTTTTGGAGAGGTTTTGCTAGAGGGCGCGTGCGCTCGCCAGACAGACAAAGAGAGACAGAGAGATAGAAAGCGAGAAATCACCCCCCAGGGGGGATGGCCACACCACAATCCCTTCTCCTCCATTCTCCTCTAGGGATCTTGGGCACGCACGCACACACACCCGGCGTGAGTTTAAGCCACCGGGTCCGGGACTCGAACCACAGTCAACTACGTGGGAGTCCAGCGACATAGCCATTACGCTAACTGCTGGTCCCGAAGATGAGGTTACTTTCAGGCCAACAATGGTAGTTATGAATAATATCAGACTCATTTGAACACACAGGTCTATGAAGGCCCCAGAAAGTAGGTTAGTTTTTTTTTTTTTTTTTTTTTTTTTTTTTTTTAAAAGAGATAATATGTGTTTTACTTCAGGGACCAGCAGATGGCATAATGGTTACATTACTGGACTCCCACATAGGTGACAATGGTTTGAGTTCCAGACCCAAAGGCTTAAACTCACAAAGGCAAGTGTTCATGTGTATCCAAAATCCTGAGAGGAGAATGGAGGAGACTGTATTGCCACATGGTCATCTCCTCTGGGGAGTGATTTCTCACTTTCTGTCTCTCTGATGAGTGCATGCACGTATAGCAAAGAAAAAAAAAAAAAGAATGTGATTTACTTCCCTCTAAAAAGTTTCAGATTCAGGAGTTTACATTTCTGACTAGGTAAAAACATATTAATATTAGAGATAATAGAGATAAGTATTTCTTTCTTTTATTTTTTATTTTTTGGAGAGGTGTTTTTTTTTGGGGGGGGGGAGGGTACAGGTCGCGTGCGTTCGCCAGAGACAGAGAAAAACAGAAAGACAGAAAGTGAGAAATCACCCCCCAGGGGGGATGGCCACGCTGCATCCCTTCTCCTCCATTTTCCTCTGGGGAACTTGGGCACACACACACACGCGCGCCTGGCGTGAGTTTAATCCACTGGATCTGAGGCTCAAACCGCGGTCAACTACATGGGAGTCCAACGACATAGCCATTACGCTAACTGCTGGTCCCAGAGATGAATATTTCTTGATAGGAGTTCTTTACATTAAAATGCTTTGGTGACCAGTAGTTTGCATAATAGATATGTCGCTGGACTCTCATGTAGTCCACTGTGGTTTGAGTCCCAGACTTGGTAGCTTAAACTCACACTGGGCATGTGTGTGTGTGTGTGTGTGTGTGTGTGTATGTGACTGAGATCCCGAGAGGAGAGTGGAGGAGAAGGGATTGTGGCATGGCCATCCACCTGGGGGATGATTTCTCACTTTGTTTCTCTGTCTCTCATTGTCTTTCTGGCAATCACATGTGCCCTATAGCAAAAACCTTTCAAAGAAAAATAATGTTTTGTATAATCATTAAAAATATTAGCAAAAAAAAAAAATGTATGGGAACCAGCAGTTAGCATAATGGCTATGTCGCTGGACTCCCACATAGTCGACCGCGGTTCACGTCCTGGACCCGGTGGCTTAAAACTCACGCCGGGCACGTGTGCGTGTGTGCCCAAGATCTCAAGAGGAGAATGGAGGAGAAGGGATTGCGGCGTGACCATCCCCCCTGGCAGGTGATTTCTCGCTTTCTGTCTCTCTCTCTGTCTGTCTGGTGAACGCACCCGCCCTATAGCAAAAACCTCTCAAAAAAAAAAAAAAAAAAAAAAATGTAAGGACAGCACGTGGCATGTTGGTTAAGGTGCTGGATTCTCACATGGTGAATAATGGTTTTTGTCTCGGACCTGGTTGCTTGAAAATCACACTGGGAAGGCACATGCACGTGTGTGCCCAAAATCCCAGGAGAATGGAGGAGATGGGTTTGTGGTGTGGCCATCCCTCCTGGATGGCCGTCCCTCCTGGATGGGGTAATTTTTCACATTCCCTCTCTCTGTTTCTGTCTACCTCTGGTGAATACATACGCTCTATGGCAAAAAACTTAAATAAACAAAAAATTAAACTCAGCAAATGGCATAATAGTTACATCGTTGTACTACCACATAGTTACCCATGGTTTGAATCCCAACCCAGTGACTTGAAACTCATGCTGGGTGTGTGTGCATGCATGCCCAAAATCTCAAGAGAAGAATTGAAGAGAAGGGATTGTGGTGTGGCCATCACCCCCATGGCATGATTCCTTGCTTTTTGTCTCTCTCAGGTGAGTTCACATGCACATAAAAAAAAAAAAAAAAAAAAAAAAAAAAAAAAAAAAAAAAAAAAAAAAGCAACCTTGAAAAATCAGCTAGTCCATGACAAAGATGCTTTGAGAAAAGAGTCAAAGTGACTATTCTTGAACCTTTGCAAACTCCTTGCATCCTAGCCATGTAAGAACATGAAGAAAACTCCATGTTTTGGTCTTAGTTAAGCAAGGACAGATAGTACTTGTCCTATGTATCTTTAGAAGGACATTAAGAATAGCTCTTCTATGCTTCTACGTTTTTCAGTGATTGTCATCATTCTGGTTTGTACTGATTCAGAATTGAATATGACAAGCATTTATTTTTTTGAGAGATTTTTGCTATAGGGCGCATGTGCTCACCAGAAAGACAGAGATGGAAAGGAAGAAAGTGAGAGTTCTCTCCCCAGGGGGGATGGCTAAACTCTGTTCTCTTGGGATCTTGGGCATGCACTCACACACGCCCTGCATGAATTTAAGTCACCGGGTCCGGGACTCAAACTGTGGTCAACTATGTGGGAATCCAGCAACGTAGCCAGTATGCCATCTGCTGGTGCCAAGCATTTTTTTTTTTTAAAGAAAGATTTTTCTTTAGGTGCATGCGTTGGCCAGAGACACAGAGTAAGAGAGACAGAAAGCAAGAAATCACCCCAGGGGGGATGGCCATGCCACAATCCCTTCTCCTTGATGCTCCTCTTGGGATTTGAGGGACACAAATACCTGGTTTGAGTTTCAAGCTGCCAGATCTGGGACTCATACCATGGTCAGTCATATGGGACTCCAGTGATAAACATTATGCCATCTGCTGGTCCCATGACAAACATTTTGTTATGCAATCTACCTTGTTGAACAGATGAAAATGTTTCCTAATATACTGAAAAACTTTAAATATTTAAATTAAAAAACATTCAACTATGATTGCTGGCTGTTATTTATGATGTACAAATGCAGTCAGAAACTTTTTTAAAAGGACTTTCCTAGCTCAGAAAACAGCCTGAATGTCAAGAAATGACTTAATTGCAAGAGGAGACGATAACAATGTCAATAAGTTCTGAAAAGCAAGGTTTGTTCCAGGTAATCTATAATGTAGTAATCCCAGGAGATAATCAAGAGCTGACTATAAATTGAAAA
Organism: Tupaia tana; assembly: GCA_026018925.1. Taxonomy (NCBI): domain Eukaryota; kingdom Metazoa; phylum Chordata; class Mammalia; order Scandentia; family Tupaiidae; genus Tupaia; species Tupaia tana. The sequence continues at coordinate 158,475,152 of JAKSZU010000001.1, forward strand.
TACATTGGGTACTTGGCAAAACACTTGAAGAAAAATCTTTCAGGTGGAAAAAACAAGTAGACAATTAAATGGGAGGCTAAGCAAACACCTGGTCCTAAAATGTGCTTGTTAAATTAAATAAGAAAAAAATATTTATCATATTAAAATCACTCAGCATTACAATGGGATGCAGAGGTATTCCTTCATAACAATACATAGCATACAATACAATATAGAACCTAGAAAAAGTAGATACTAAAAATTTTAATTTGTAAATTTTTTTGAGAGGTTTTTATTATAGGGTGCATGTATTCACCAGAAAGAGAGAGACAGAAAGCGAGAAATCATACTCCAGGGGGATGGCCATGCCTCATTCTTTCTTCTCCATTCTCCTCTCGGGATCTTGGACACGCACGCACACCTTCCTGGCATGAGTTTAAGCCACTGGGTCCTGGACTCGAACCACGGTTGACTACATGAGAGTCTAGCGAAATAGTCGTTACTCCAACTGCTTTTCCCTTTAAAGTATTGTTTTAGAAAATTTATTTAATTTTATTATTATTATTATTTTTCTTTTAAATTTGACCAGAGAGAGAAAGTGCAAAAGCAAACAACAGACAACAATGTCCAAGGCTTTTTTGTTTTTTGACTGTTTTATCTTCACAGTGAATAAACATCATTTGAGATCTAAGGAGAAACTATCTCATTCCTCTTAACTATACTTTTAACTATATGTAAGAATTCATTTTATCTTGACTGTTAGATATATTGTGCAAAAATCCTTGCTTTTGAACCTTACTTTTGAACGTTATTAAAAAATGTAAGCCATTGATTTGACTTCTTGTACACCTATTATAAACTTAAATGACACCTACTAGTCACTTAGACCTTCTCGAGCAGCTATTCCCAGCCATTTTGGCACCCACGACTGGTGTTGCAGGAGACAATTTTTTCACAGACTGGAATGGGGAGAATGGTTTGGGTATAAATCAAGCACATTACATTTATTATGCACTTTATTTCTGTTATTACATTATAATATATAATAAGATAATTAGGCAACTCACTATAATGCTGTATTTGCAGTTACTCCCCGGTGCTAGCCTCACTGCCTCAGTTCCACTTCAGATCATCAAGCATTAGATTCTCATAAGGAGCACACACCCCAGATGACTCGCACGCATAGCTCACAATAGGGCTCATGCTCCTATCAGAATCAACTGCTACCACTAGTCTGTCAGGAGGAAGAGCTCAGGTTAATGTGAGCGGCTATAAACATAAGTACAGTTTTGCTCACTTGCTAGCCACTCACTTCCTGCTGTGTTAGCCCGGTTCCTAAAGGGCCATAGACCGATACCAGTCCATGGCCCACAAGCTGGGGTCCCTGTGCTAGAGACTTTTGATGTTTCTGTTCAAAAAAACTTTACTACCTTTAATAGAAAAAAATATTGCATCTAATAATGATGTTCATTCATAGAGAAATAGCTGCCCGTGTTTTTCTCAGATCAGCATAAAATTCAGTGATAATTCCTGTTAAAGCAGAAGACTCTTTTTTTTCCTAAGAATAAGTGAATATGGCTTTTGTGTAGAGTTTTTCTATATTTAAGTGTCTTAGGTAGGTCACACAATTTAGGTAAGCAATAGAAGCAGTCACCACTTTCTGATTTTAAAAAAATTTCATCTGTAGAGTAGTCTACATATGTTCATCAAAATGTTTCTAGAACATCTTTAAGCACAAATTATTTCTACCTTCATTTGGAGAACTTTAGGCCACTGAATTAGTTTTACTGAATTCCTTCTTATTTCCTTTGTATCAGTCTCATCGCTATTCCACGTAGGCTAAGCAATGAATCTTTTTATGTCTCTATCTCACTCTCTCTCATGCTTATTTAGATCTCATCTTTTCAAAGTATTTCTTATATATAATACAATCTTACTAATGTATTTTTGAATACATATAAAATAACCTCTTTGCTTGAGGAAAGTTGAAAATTCTAAAGTTTTTTTTAAAAATATATAAATATGTATTCTGAAGTAAAATTGTTCTTCTTTATTTCAGTAACATTTAGGAGAAAAGCTAAAGCAATTTTCATGTAGTATAGTTGAACTTTAACAAAACAATACTAGTATGACAGCAATTTAATTTTCAGAGACCCTTTCAACATTTCATTAATCTGGGACTATAATTCCAGTTAATAAAAGTTGCTAGTAATAGACATTAAATTCCAACATTTACTAAAAATTATTTTTTAAAAAATCTTGTCTCATGAAGAGAAATGAAGGAGGCTTTATCTACCACGCAGAAGTAAAACAATGAAGAAACCAATAGAGCAACATAGAGAATAGGAAGAAATATGTGTAAACCATGGATCTTTTAAGGAGTAAACTGTAAAGATATATAAGAAACCTCTACCAGTAATTTAAGATTAAAATGGGGGCCCTTCTCTCTTCCTTGGTGCTGCCTATGGAGGTGGCAACCATCTCCTACCCAGCATCACGGCCACCCTCAGACCCTTCATGTAGTCCAAGATCATCAAAAACGGGGTCAAGAAGTTCATCTGGCACCAGTCAGACAGAAATGTCAAAATTAAGCGTAACTGGTAGAAACCCAGAGATATCGACAACAGGGTGCAGAGGAGATTCCAGCGCCAGATGTTGATGCCAACATTGGTTACAGGAGCAGCAAGAAAACAAAGCACATGCAACCCAGCAGTTTCTGGAGGTCCCTGATCTACAATGTCAAGAATATCAAAATTTTACCCTCAGGCCAAACTTTTATACAAACTATGTGCATATGAGCACACATAACTGTATACATGTTCTTACCTCCTCATAAGCGCTACTCTCCATAAACTCTACTTTGCTCTCTATCAGCCTCACTCAGCATTTCACTCTACATTGTGAACCTGTCCTTTATCACTTCAAACACCTGACATCTTTAGCAATCTTAATCAGTAAAACAAATTCTGACTGTGCTTGAGTATTTTTAAAACTTTTCTAAAGTAAGATGATGTGCATTCTCTAAAAAAATGAATCTTCTAGGACAAGGGTAATAATTCTATAGTTCTCATATTCCAGAATTTAAAAGGATTCAAATAAATAAAGATGGTATGATTTCAGTTACTCAGTTCAACTTACATTAAAACTGGAGGGTTAAGAATTCAACTTATATGTACTGTCCCACCCTCAAACAATTTCTACAAGGTGATGTGGATTTTGATTAAAAGGTACAGTCATTTTAATATACAGGATTCTCAAACCCCCCAAAATATCATGTAACTGAAAATTATTACACATGCCAAAGTAATTGTATTATGCACTATATTCCTATTAAAAACAAAGTAGATCTAATCAGATAAGTAATATCAGAGCTAAAAAAAAACTAATTAAATTGAATAAGATAACTCTGAGTAAGTTAAAAATGAAAGGGTCATTTGCTGTGTGCTGTGTATGAGGAGGAAGGTAGGTGATTTAATTATGAATCTGAACTTCTTGAACTTGACATTTATCTCCTTGGTGCACAGTGTGTAAAGCAGTAACCCATGCAATATAATACAAGGCTGCCAAATGCATAAAGTCACATACACACAAGGTAACAACTGAGAGCTCAATTCAGTTCTGGATAAGTTACCGAAAGAGTAACTATTATAGAGGGAACCTATTATCTTTACACTCAATATGCAAATAATGTAATACACTATTTGAAAGAGGAAAGAATAAAATCTCCTAGACAAAATATCTGTCACAAAAATGTCATGCATTTCCATATTCTTATCAAATTGTCTTGATTTTATTATCAAAGGTAATAATAATATTCATTTTTACAGCAATTAATCACCTTGACATAGAAAAGTAAAGTAAAGTAAAAGGATAAGGGTGACCAGCAGTTAGCGTAATGGCTATGTCACTGAGCTTCCATGTAGCCGACAGTGGTTCAAGTCCCAGACCCGGTGGTGTAAACTCACGCTGGGCGCATGTGCATGCGTGCCCAAGATTCTGAGAGGAGAATGGAGTAGAAGGGTTTGCAGCGTGGCCATCCCCCCTGGGGGATGATGTCTCACTTTCCATCTCTCTGTCTTTCTCTGTCTTTCTGGCAAGCGCACGTGCCCTATAGCAAAAACCTCTCCAAAAAAAAAAAAGTAAAAGGATAAGGTCACATGCATGATGTTGATCATTTCTGGTCAACATTCTTAATCCACCTTTTCTTTTCTTTAGAGATGACATTTAAGATTCAAAATATTCCCTGTTTAAAAAAAAAAAGAGTATACTGTAAGAGTATTCTGTAATAAATATTTCAAGTAGTTGAAGATGATTTTTTCAAATGAAAATTATTTCTTTTTCTAAAACATATATATCCATATAACATAGTCAAAAAAGTGATTCATACAATGAAATAGCTAAAAGTTAAAAAATGTACCTGCCTCATTTGTTAAAATTTTATATTTATTTAAAATTTATTCTTTCACGATCCAGGCTTTCTTTGTCCTTACACATTTTTATGTTTTCCTTTCTCTAAAAACTTTAAATGGCTACTATAGGTAAAAAGGAATCTAATGATTGTGTATGTGTATGCATATGTGAGAGAAAGAGAGAAAGTATACTCTTACATCATATGAATATCTTTCATTTTAGTGACTGAGCAACTATATTTTTTTAACTCTATAGACCTATAGCATGGTTTTATTATCCTTTATGTTTATTAACATTATTTAATTAATTTGAATTGGCATTTATCCATTGAAATGGATCTAATATCAAGTAGGCAAGGGAAAAATAAAGGATGCCACATTCTTAATCACTATTTAATGGAAATATCTGTCTCTTGAACTCTAATAATTCTTTATTGTACTTCTCTTTTAACTTGATATCAATTCGTATTTTACAGCATTTATTCTTTGCCAAGCCATGTGCTTGAGTACTTCCAAAATAGTGTTGAAGAGGATTTGAATCTGATTCACTTTGATTAAGGAATTCCTAGCCTTGTGAGAAAGACAGACACCTATAGAAATAACTAATAGGACTTGGAGCCAACAGGTGGTTTGGTGGTTAAGGCACTGGTCTTTCACAGTTCAAGTCCCAGACCTGGCAGCTTATTTTCTCACTTTCTCTCTCTGGTGAGTACACATGGTCTATAGCAAATTAAAACATCATCATCATAATAAATAATATTAAATAAATAGTTCTTAAAAAGAAAAAAAGAGATGACTAATGGGACTGATTACAAAATGCTTGTAAATGTACTAAAGAGAAGGCAACTATATCTGGTTGAATTTTCACAGAAGGCAAAAAGAAAAGAAGACCTTTATAGAATAATCAAAAACAAACATTCAAAATCTCAGAATGAATGTTGGGAAAAGTAATATATATTATATAACTTAGTGGAAAGTATATTTATGTGCAGTATGGTGGCTATTGGAAGAAATATGCTTTATTCTGGTTCTCAGGCTACTATAACAGAATACCACATAGTGTGCAACTTACACATCCGAAATTACTTTCCCCACAGTCTGGAGGCTGGAAGTCTGAATTACAGGTACAAGCAAAGTTGGTGCTCTCGAGCTCGTCCTCGAAGCTCTTGGACAACTCCCTGCTCACCGTGTCCCCACAGCCTTTTCCCTGTGAGCAGGGTACTCTGCAGGTCCTTGCCTTGTCTTAATATGACATCAGACCTAATGGATTAGAACCTCATCTTGTAACTTCATGTTACCTTAATAACCTTCTTAAAGGCCCTATCTTTACATGTAGTTACATGGGGTGGGGGTTAGGGTTTCAACATAGGAATTCGGGGATGGGGGGCACATTTCCATTTGTAACATTTGATCAAAGATGAGACTGAAAACTTAAATGGGAGCAAAAAATGAGGTGAGCCTATTCTTTATGTTAGTTTGAAGTATCTCCTCAGTTTTTTTTTTATGTAAATAACCAAGAAATAATTTTATCCTGAAAGATATTCTAATGGGTAGTAATGTGTTACACCATCAGATGACTCAGAAAAATAACTAATTGTCTGCACTAAAGAGGATGAATAAAGGAAAAAGAAGAACTCGAACCTAGCTAACACATTACTGTAGTAATATGCAGTTCTTGTCTAATTTTTAACTAAATTACCCAAATTTTGTTTCCTTTGCAGAATCAAAAAGAAATGGACAAAGAAAAATACCGATACATTGCTCCCCCTCCAAATGCCAGTATGTGACAAAATTCAATTTCTTGATATGAAAGAAGGTGTCTTTTGTTGGGAATTTGAATAAAAGCTATTGTACCCCTAATTACGAAAACAAAAATCATCTATGTGGAAATGCTGAACTTCATCCTTCACTCTTGTCATCTCTGAATTTATCAAATGGTAGTATAGTAAAATGGTAATAAGAGAAAAAAAGCCACATGCTACAGATTGTAAGTGGAAAATAGAATAAGGCCTAGGAGCTTGAGAACATCAGAGGATTATATACAAACGTGAGCCATCAACATTTAACTTTCTGATTATATAGCAAAATAATTTCCCAGAGGTCTTCTGGCTAAAGGTGGTAGATTCTTTCTCTTTCCTATCTATTAGTTTTCTTCATCATTCATACATGAGCAGTTTTCAAAAAGTTCATTAAAATGAATATTATGAAAAAAATAAACATGGAATTCAATTATTTTGCTCCAAACGAAACCATTACTTTATTTCTGATTTTTCACGAACTTCTCAAAGTCCTTTTGGAGACACCATGACAGGAAATATCAGGTCTCTGAATCAAAGAATAAGCCATTTTTACTCCAGAGCATGCATTATTTATTTATTTGTTTGTTTTGTTTGTTTGTTTATTTATTTTACATTTGCTGCCAACAGTGCTCCTTAGAACAGAGCATCTTCATTTGTGTCCCTTGGATCCTGATCCACACAGAGTGGTATAACAATGGCTTTCTGCCACATTCTGCACGCTGCAGGACTGCACAACATGAGAGCAGCACCAAAATGATGAGATAGCATGGTTAAAGTTACAAGGCAAAATAAGGTCAACGAAGGGGTCATTGCATACAGAATTTCAGATAAGTCACTTTAATATTAGGTTTCACTACAATAAGAAGAGAAGAGTCTGGTGCAAGGACGATTGTGTTCTATAAATATTAATATTTAGCAATAGAGTGTGGTATCATAGAAGTTAAATGAAGAAAGTGTAAAGGAAGAGAAAGTTGGGAGACAGGGTGAGAATGAAAATTTGTTGATAAAAGAGTAAAAAGTTTCAAATACACAAGACAACAACAAAAAGATTCCAGATGCTGTCAATACATCATGTCAAATGTAAACTGAAAGATAACCATCCAATATAGTAGCATGGAAGTAATCTATCATTTAATATAGAACATTTTTTTGGAGAGATTTTTTGCTATAGGGCACATGCACTTGCTTAGGAGATAGAGACAGGGAGACAGACAGCAGGAAATCACTTCCTGGAAGATGGCCATGCCACAATCCTTTCTCAATTCTCCTCTTGGGATTTTAGGCATGCATATACATATGTATATGCTCAGCATGAGTTTCAAGTCACTGGGTCCAGGATTTGAACTATGGCTGACCATGTGAGAGTTCAGCACCTTAGCCACTATGCCACCTGCTGGCCCCTTAATATAAAGCATTCTTTTTTTTTTTTTTTGAGAGATTTTTTCCTGCTATAGGGCACGTGCGCTCGCCAGAAAGACAGAGAGAGACAGAGAGATAGAAAGCAAGAAATCACCTCCGAGGGGGGATGGCCATGCTGCAATCCCTTCTCCTCCATTCTCCTCTCAGGATCTTGGGCATGCACGCACACACACCTGGTGTGAATTTAAGCCACCAGGTCTGGGACTTGAACCATGATCAACTACATGGGAATCCAGCGACATAGCCATTATGCTAACTGCTGGTCCCAATATAAAGCATTCTTATGGGCTATAGCTTCTGTAGATATCACTTATTGTTATCTATCTATCATCTATATCTATATCTTTATTTTTATCTATATCTATATAATGATATTCCATTACTTTTACTTTTTCTATAACAAAAAGCATAATAAACTGTTGAATTACACCAGTTACAATACATTTTACATTCAGATTGTAATTCAACTTTTCTTAATCAGAAATCTTACTATTTAATTATAAATAAATATCAAGGATAACAACACAAAAGAAATAGAAACATGAATAAGGGTTTTTTTTAAATTAATCACAACTCATTTTCTAGAATTTAAAACTATGATGGGTGCACAATAGCAGAATAATATGACAGATAACTCACTGCTGAAAACTTAACTCATTTATAGGTTTTAGTTTAGTTGTTGATACTAGTTGTAGGTTCAGTTTAGTTTTGGATATTCATAGAGCAGCTAGTGGACAAATATGATAAGGATACTGTTTACTGTTTAAGCTTTCTTAAACTTTGCCCACAATGTTCCTAATTTTTGACAAATGCTGTCAATAATTTAGTGGTTAGTTAACCGAATGGAACCTTGATCTTGTACTGTAGTTACTGAATATTATAATGGAATAAGTGCTATGGATTATTGCACATGGAAGTAGTTAAATGTCACACAAATTACTCTTGCATTCTTTTCTTACAAATAAATATTTTCATGCTTCATAACACAGTATATATCATGACCTCTACTACATATTCAGATGACCTTTTCAAAAGTTATTCTTGCCTCTTAGATTTATAATTTTAAAGTCAGAAGAAAATAAAAATGCAACTCCTCAGTTAGCATGAAAAAATATTTTCTTTTTATTTTTTTAACATTTGATCTTATTTTAAAGAAATTCCCAAAATTATTTTATGAGTTTAACAGGAAGCATTTGTTAAATATAGTTCTTATATTTCTGTTAAGTATCCAAATGTTAGCAACAGAGAATGAACAGCTCTCTTATTGACTCTCCAAGGTACTGTTATTCTCAAATCTTGATTTAAAGAAGTAGTAAAAGGAAAAATATAGTAAGATGAAAGATATGTATTGGAGACTAGAAATGGAAAATGCAAGGCATACATTTCTTTAGCTGGAACAGAGTATTATTTTAATGATAGAAGGTTGTAAATGTTTCAGTAAAAACTTTAATTCCCAAAGAAATGCAAAGACAAACCACAGTCTGGGAGAAAATATTTGGAAAAAATACGTTCACTAAAATACTGCTATCTTTGGCCAGTTGGTGGCAGGGTGGTTAAGGCTGCTGGATCTTACATGGCCGACTACATGTGAAGTCCCTGACCCAGCTGCTTGAGCAATATGCTGAGTACATGTGCATGTGTGCTCAAATCCTGAAAGGAGAATGTAGGAGAGGGAATTGTAATATTGCCACGCCATCCCCCTTGGGGGGAGCTTTCTTACATTCTCTCTCGCTCTCTCTGTTTCTCTCCAGCAAGTACATGCACCACGTAGCAAATATAAAATAGTTGATAGAGGGACCAGCAGTTAGCGTAATGGCTATGTCACTGGACTCCCACGTAGTCGACCGCGGTTCTAGTTCCGGACCCGGCGGCTTAAACTCACGCCGGGCGCGTGTGCGTGCGTGCCCAAGATCCCGAGAGGAGAATGGAGGAGAAGGGATTGCGTCGTAGCCATCCCCCCTGGGGGATGATTTCCTGCTTTCTATCTCTCTGTCTCTCTCTGTCTGTCTGGCGAGCGCACGCGCCCTATAGCAAAAACCTCTCCAAAAAAAGAAAAAAAAAAAATAGTTGATAGATAGATAGAGATAGATACATAGATAGATGGATAGATAGATAGATAGATAAGTAACAAAAAAATAACAACAACAACAAACCCTGCTTATCCCAAATATATAAGGAACACTTTAACTCAGCAGTAATTAGCAACCTGGTTAAAAATGGCCCAATGACCTGAACTAATACAACAAACAATATACACAGATAGTGAGTGTGATCTTTAGTCTTGGGTGTCAACTTGACAGGACTAAAGAATGCACAGAAACCTGATAAAACATCATTCAGGGTTTGTCTATAAGGGCGTTTCCAGAACAATTTGCATGCAGTTCTCAGTAGTTGATATATGGAAGAACCACCTGAATTTGGGCAGGCACAATTTAACTCACAAAGGGTCCAGAGGGACAAATAGAGAAGGTGAATGGGTCTCTTTGGGAAACAGCAAGACAACCCTTTTCTGCTGTCTTAGATATTAGAACTCAAGGCTTAGCTGCCTCCAAAGAGCAACAGTCCCCTAATTCATAGCCTTGATTTGCTAGTTACATCATTAGCTTCCCTGCCTCTAAGGCCTTTGAACTTGGACTGAACCACAGTACCAACTTGCCTATCGTCTGCTGCAGGACTTCTCAATGGCCATAATCACATGAGCCAATTCCCCCAATGAATTCCTTCTTATATGTTTATGTATATCCTCTAGATTGTTTCCCTTTGGATCCATGATTAATAGACCAAGTAAACACATGAAGCAATAGTCAAAATAATATGCCATTAGAGAATTCTAAATAAAATCAAGAAGACATCCCTAAAAACTTAACCAGTAAAGCCAAAATTGTAGAGCATCAAGTGCCATACACTTACATGGTTCAGAAAGCACTCTCTTGGTTTTTAACCAACTGAATTAAAAACTTACCTCTGCACAAAATCTGCACATGGATATTCCTAGCAGCTTTATTCCTAATTGCTAAAATTTGGCAGCACAGAATGTGGTAAATAAATTAAAAAAAAAAATTTAAATGGTACATTCAGACAATGGGGTATTGTTTGGTGCCTAAAGACATGAGTTCTCAAGTCATCAAAAGTCAGGGAAGAAATTTAAATGTGTGTAACTAAGCAAAAGAAACAAATATGAAAAGCTGCATAATGTATGATTTCAATTCTATGATATTCTGGAAAAGATAAAGGGCAAAACTAGAGATGGAAAAACAAATTAGGTGAAAGAGAGGGATGAAGGGACCAGCAGTTAGCATAATGGCTATGTTGCTGGACTCCCACATAGTTGACCGCTGTTTGAGTGCTGGACCCGGTGACTTAAACTCACACCGGGCGCATGTGCGTGCGTGTCCAAGATCCCAAGAGGAGAATGGAGGAGAAGGGATTGCGGCATGGCCATTCCCTCTGGGGAGTGATTTCTCGCTTTCTGTCTCTCTGTCTCTCTCTGTCTGGTGAGTGCACGTGCCCTATAGCAAAAGAAAAAAAAAAGTGATACACTTAATGAACATGAATATAAACTATAGACTTTGGGTGATAATGATGTGTTAATGTAGGTTTCTCTATCATAACAAATTTAGCATTTTAGAGTAGGGTGTTGATAACAGTGGAGGTCCTATATCTATAGGGACAAGGTTTGTATTTTTTTTGGGGGGAGAGAGTTTTTTTGCTATAGGGTGCATGCACTCACCAGAAAGACAGAGGAAGTCAGAGAGAAAGAGAAAACAAGAAATCACCCCTCAAGGGGATGGCCATGCAGCAATCCCTTCTCCTCCATTCTCCTCTCGGGATCCTGGGCATGCACGTATGGATCAGCTACATGGGAGTTCAGCGACATAGCCATTACGCAAACTTCTGGTACCGGGACAAGCTTTATGCGGGAACTTTCTATACTCAATTTATTGTATACCTAAAATTGCTCCAAAAAGTAGTTTATTGGGGTCAGCAGATGGTGTGGTGGTTAAGGTGCTGGACTCCCACATGACCTACCACAGTTTGAGTCCTGGACCTCGCATCTTGCTGTCTCACACTGCCTCTCTCTCTCTCTTACTTTGTCCTTCTCTGGCCAAATTCAAAATAAATAAATAAATAAAGTTAAATAATTTTTTAAAGTAGCTTATTAATTAAAATTAATTTTACTTTTTCTTCTGAGTTATATATAAGTTTTGATATAGCAGTATGTAGGGCTTGAAAGGTATATACAATATAAACATATAGTTATAAATATAATATATAATATTATATGAATATATATATAATATTTGTTAATACAAAACTGGGCTTTTTTACATGAATTCCTTTCCTTTCCTTAAGGTAATAATATAAGCAACAATTTAATGTGGAGAACTACTTAAGTAGAAAAATTAATTAACATACATTTACAAAAGTTATTGCATATTATTAAATAATTATATCTTATTATAAGCCAAGTTGCTGACAAATTTGGACATAGGAGTTTTCCTCATATTTAGAATTAGTGAAATTTTTTAAAGTTAATTTTTTGTTTTATTTCCATCTGAGATAGTGAAAGAATGAAAGAGAAAGCAGGCACTCCCAACAGTCCTCACAGAGTGATCTTACCTGCTAGCCCAGATCACAAGCACATGCATGTACCCAGTGTGCACAGACAGAGGAGACCTCAGGGTGTGAACCTGGGACCTTCCTATATGGTCTTAGCATCATTGACAACTGCATTACCACTGTAACATTGCATTTGGCCTAGCAACAGTTTTTACTACATAAATGTTACAAATTCAATTGTCCTGCATTTTGTAATTTTGACTCAAACTTACATAGCTTTATTGCAAAAATAGAAATGTTTTGTGATTATGTTACAAATTTTTAAATTACCTATCTTAACGAATTCTGAAAATATGCTCCTTTACAAAATAAATTAGTATAAATTTGAAATATGCCTGTAATGGAATGAAATAGGCACATAATAACTGCAAAATATTCCCTCCTTTGTTTGTAATGTTTTATAAATTTTTCTTTTGTAGTTCGTTAGCTACAGAATAACTTACACTTTTTATGCATTTACTTTTGTTTATAAGAACTTTTCTAGAATTTTTATTTAAAGTTTCTTTTCTATTTTATGGCTAGAGGGCATGTGTACTTAAAAGTGAGAGAGTCCCCCCTGCGGGGTGATTTCTCGCTTTCTGTCTCTATGTCTCTCTCTTTCTGTCTGGCGAGCGCACGCGCCCTATAGCAAAAACCTCTCAAAAAAAAAAAAAAAAAAAAAAAAAAAAAAAAAAAAAAAAAAAAAGTGAGAGAGAAGAAAATCACACATTCCAGTGGGTATGTTGCAACCTTTTTTCTCCCATTTCTTCAGAAATGTGGGTATGAGTGCAATACACTCATGTTTATTTCAAGTCGAAGGGGCTGGGATTCAAATCATGGTCAGTCTTAGGGGATCCAGCTTTCTATGCACATTGCTTAACCAGTATACATGTAGATGGCCCTTCTTGAAGTTTTAGTGTTTTCTTCATTTTAAAGAGTGGTCCAAAGGATTTTACAAATAACCATTGGTCTTTTAAGATCTAGAGAAGAGATCAAATTGTTTCTTTTTTTTTAAATTTTATAAGATTTTTAAGAAAATATAACATCCATTTTCAAAATTATAAGTGAAGTTTGGCAGGGATTATATTAAGTTGTTGGGAAAATTATGGGATATTTTTCTTTTCATATGCAAAAATGAGTAATGATGTTCCAGACAACCCAGTATTTGCTAATTGTCTGGAATAGACTTTTTTGCTAATAGAAAAATTACTTCAAAAAAAAAATTGTTCTACTAGTAGCTTGATCTCCATGTTTCTTCAATTCTCTTTATGCTCTCTGATTGTTGTTATGTATCATTACTCATAGCTTAATGGTACAAATAAGAAATGTCTTTAAAATAATAAAGTGGTAGGAATCTACATACTATTGAACGAAAAATCAAGAAATGAAAGTGGTTGAGGTTCTTATAACACATTTATTAATGGTTAAATCTAGAATAGTACTCACTCTGTATTGCATGCCAAAAATAGAAACATTAATACATCACACTTTCATTCCTGACACATAAACAATTAGAATCATAATAATGATACTTGGCAGTCATGTTCCCAGTGGTTTAGTGCTCTTTTAACATTACCTGCTTAAGGATATTCTGGTCTATCTGTATGAGAACTTTAAGACTATTTCTAAGGATACTCATTTTTCAAAGTTCACTTTCCATGTGTGTTTCTCATTCTTCAAGGCTAATTCTCAATTATATGTGAGTAGAATGTTCTATTATAAATTATTATTGTAGAATAAACCTTGTTTTGTTAAATATTTCAATGTTTTTTTGCATTTTATGATGGCTGATTATTGTTATTACTATAATTTTACCCTTTCAAGTCAGAATGCTTGACATTCATGGAAATGCTTTCTCCTCACAGTATTTGAGACTACTTTACAGAGAATTATACCCTTGTATTCTTCCTACTTCTAACATGCACTATTCAAAATTTGTGAATATCATATTTGCTTTTCATTAATCAACCTTTTTTTGAGGAATTTTGTTAATTGACACAAATTTCCTGTGATTATTATTTTATTTTTCCCATAGGCTAAAATGTAATTTCATGATTCTATGTTTAAATTGATAGGTTGGAGGCAGCAGATGAAGTGGTGGTTATGGTGCTGGACTCTCACATAGCTAACCACAGTTCTAGTCCCAAATATAATTGCTTGAAAATCATGCCCAGTGTGTGTGTCTGCTCAGGAGGAGAATGGAGAAGGAATTTGAGTAGCCATTTTCCTTGGAGGGTGATTTCTTACTTTTCCTCTCACTATTTCTCTCTTTCTGTTTCTAGTGAGCATACACACCTTATGGCAAAAACAAAAACAGACTGATAATTTGGTACATTGGTTACAATAACATAGTTAAGATAAAAGAATTAAAATTAGGTCAAGAAATTGGGTTTACAATTGGAAATAGATCTAAATATAAAACCAAAGAACACAAATTAAATCTTTATCATCTTGATTTTTACTGAAATGTCAGTTTTAATTCTTGATTTAATTTTCTCTGTTGGACTAATTCTTACTTCTTGAGTCTGTCGATTAAAGATCCACCTGAACATGGTCAGTGGTAGCATGAGGTAAGGACACTGGATCCCACAGGACCAACTACACGATTCAAATCCTGGACCCAGAGGCTTGAAATTCACTCTGAGCATTTATGTGTGCATAACCAAAATTCCAAGAGTATACTGGAGAAGAAGGGATTGTGGTGTGGCCATCCTGCTCAGGGGATGACTTTTCAATTTCTCTCTCTCTGGCAAACACATGCACCCTATAACAAACTACAGTAAAATTTAAATTAAATTAAAATTCATTTAAGCAATAGAATCTGGTGACAATGATGACTACTGGTTTTGAGATTAAAGGTTTTGTTTTGTTTTGTTTTGTTTTTTTCCCTTGTAAATGTGTTTTATATCACATTAGGCCAAAAGTTTGTTCAAAAACTTGTGATACCTTTAGATGAAGGAGGCAAGCAAGGTAGTATATATGAGTTTTCTATTTGTCGTATTACAAATTGTCATAAATGTAGTAGATTAAACACCTTTTCCTTATTTTTTTGAAGAAGGTTTTGCCATAGGATGCATTGGAGAAAGAGACAGAGACAGTGAGAAGGAAAATGAGAAATCACCCCCCAATGGGAATGGTCACACCACAATCCCTTCCATTCCATGTTCCTCCCGGGATCTTGGACACACACATGCAGGTGCCCAGCATGCATTTCAAGTCTCTTGGTCTGGGACTCCAACCATAGTCAGCCATGTAGGAATCCAGCAACTTAACCATTGTGCCATCTGCAGGCTTCTAAACACCTTTTCAAAAGAAAATACACATGACAGAGTCTCATTTTTCCTTATGACTAAATAATGTTTTATTGTGCACATTTAGCATATTTTATCAATCTACTTATCAGCCCTGAGGCTAATGCCATGTCTTGGCAATTACAAATAATGATACAGTAAACGTTGAATGTGCAAATCTCTTTCAGACTGGGTATTTTCCTATTCTTTTGGTTGACTACCAAGGAGTAAGATTACTGGGTCATATGTAGCTCTATTTGAAGATTTTTGAAGAACCCTCCATATTGGATTCCAGAGTGGCTGTACTAATTTGCATTCCCATCAACAGTGTACAAGGATACCCTTTTCACCACAATCTTGCCAAAATATGTTGCTCTTTATTTTCTTGATCAAAAACATTCTTACTGGGTTTAAGTGGTATCTCATTGTGGTTTTGATTTGCATTTCCCTTATTATAAGAAATACCAAACATTTTTTCATATTAATTTTAGCCATTCATGTGTCCTTTAGAGAGTTGTCTGTTGAATTCATCTGTCCATTTTGAAAATTGGATTATCATTTTTTTTATAAGCTTCATGAGTTCTCTATATACTCTGGTATAATTCCTTATTGAAAGTGTAGAAATAAAAAGAAAAAAAAAGTCAAATTTTCCGTGACCCCCCTGTGTTTATGTCTTATTAAATTGTGTTCCCTGTTAAAAGCCATTACCAGGTAGAAATCAAAGTGCAGATTGGGCCTTAAATCTCATTAGAGACTTGAGGATATTTTTTCCCAAGTTCACTAGCTGTTGGTAGAATTTACTGACTTCTGGTGCTAAGATTACTGTCACCATTCTCTTGCTAGCTGTTGGCTTAGAACTGCTCTTACCTGCTAAAAGCTTTTCTCGTGTTCTTGCTGCTTGTTTTAATGTAAATGAATAGCATCATGGCTTATTTGCTTTCTTCCAGCTCCATCATCTAGTGTCCATTGCTGCTAGCTGTCTGTTTGTGGGATCACCTGATTAGGCATAACCACTATGGAGCCGATCTCAGCCAACTACTTATGGGTCATAATTACATCTGTGAAATCCTATTTACCATATTGTTTGATAGTTCATTGTATATGTAGGTCTTACCCACACTCATGGAGTGATTATATATGTCATACACAATATACAAGAATGCAGAAATTTTGGCATCATCTAAGAAATCTTCCTATCAACATTTAAATAGCAAAAAGCAATGCCTATGATGGATTGAAATGAACCAAGTATAGGAAAAAAACAAAAAAGAAGACCTTTTTTTTTTTTTTTTTCAAGAAATGTATTTGTTAGGCCAAAAGTTATTGTGGTAGTTAAGGCATTGAATCCAACATGGCTGACTCTGTGGTTCTACTCCTGGATCCAGCAGCTTGGAAGTCATTTCAGATAAGTGTGTGTGCATACCCAAAATCCAGAAAGAAAATAGAGGAAAAAGGATTGCAATGTGGCCATCCCACACTGGGGGGTATTTTCTTACTTTCCTGCTGTTCCTCTCTTTCTTTCTCATCAAGCACACATGTCCTATGGCAAAAAATCTTAAATATATATATATATATATATATATATATATATATATATATATATATATATATATATATTGGGCCAGCAGGTGGTATAGTGGTTAAATGACTTCTATGTGGCCTACCATGGTTCGAGTCCCAGACCAGGTGACTTGAAACTCATGCCATCAGGCATGTGTTTGTGCATGGTGAGAAGAGAATGTGGGTGAAGGGATTTCAGCACAACGATCCCCTGTGAGGGTGATTTCTCACTCTGTCTCTCTCTGTATCTGTGGCAAGCACATACACCTTTAGCAAAAAAAAAAAAAAAAAAAAAAAAAAAGTCTCTAAAAAACAAAGAATTTTTCACCCTTGAGAGTCCTAGAGGTTCAATTGATTATCATAGTTATTAATAAAGACAGAGAAAGAAGTAATTAATTTATTCTACCTTTCTTACATAGTTTGGTTTCAAAGTAACCAGACAACTGATAAGGAAAAAGTTGTTTAATAAAGAATTATAAGTAAAAAATTAAGAAAAAATAATAAAGTGAAAAGTTAATCTTTTTGCAAATATTAATGAAATAATGGATTAAGGTAACTTTTGGTAATATCTGTTTAAAAAGTAGGTAAAATATTAATCATTGTTAGATTATCTGTCAACACGTATAGTCACTGATCTGTATTAACAGCACTAAAATTGGGGAGACCAGACAGTACACACTTCCTGGATTATTCAATAGGATATTTACAAGGTGGTTTACACATTTATTTCTCCCAATGAATAGGGCATGACTATAACAAAAGCCTGAAAAGCTCCAGCACCTGTCAAATGCTATTTTGCAGAATCATGAGCATAGACATATAGGAAGCACCAGAATGTTGGAAACTGCCAAATCAAAAATGTGTGATAGTCAACAGGATAAATGACTAGTTTCTTACACACATACACACACAGACACACACACACACACACAGCATAAAAATAAGTAAATGGAAACTCCTATTAATTATAAGAGATTTAAAAGGCAGCAAGAAAATATAATATTAGCATCAGTCTATATACTCATTTTAAAACCAAGTATAATAAATTTATTTGGTAATTAGAAACTTTTGAAAATGGCAAAAAAATTAGATATTAAAGAATTATTTTTAATTTTGCTACATGTGCTTTAGGTTGATAACAATTTTTATATTTACTCCCTAATAAATCTACAGATAGAATAATATGGAATTTTCTTTATAATGAATATGGACAGATAAAATTAGATTAGCAATATATTAATAAATACTGAACCCATTATGCATTATCTTACATTCACTATTCTTGTTTACATTGGAAAAATAAATCCATAGCCCATGATTTACTGTATTTGACTCACTGACATTAATTTTCTGAACTCCGTTCTGTGCTAACGTCAAGTCTTTGGTTAAAATACTAGTAATCTTCAGGTTTATTTATTTTTTAAAATTTTTAAGAGAGATTTTTTTAGGGTGTGTGTGCTCACCAGAGAATCAGAAAACAAAAAATCAGCTGTCATGGGGATGGCCATGCCACAATCCTTCTCCACTCTCCTCTTGGGATCATGGGCACAACTGCACACACACACCCAGCATGAGTTTTAATCCACTGGATACAGGACTCAAACTGCGATTTACTAAATGGGAGTCCCCCAATTTAAGCCTCATTCCATCTGCTTATCCTGCAATTCAGGTTTTTTAATCTTTATTTGTACTATCTTGTAGTAAGCTTTATTGGATTTTCCAATTCTGAAATTGGTATGCCTGCTGTGAATATTACATGTAAGAATAGTATGAAATGCACACATACACATAGAGTTAATTATGTTTTTTTATATTTAAAGAGTTACGAAATAGTCACAAATTTGTACTGCGGTGCTGTTTTTTTTTTTTTTGTTTGTTTGTTTTTTTTTTTTTTTTTTTTAATCATGGGGGGTCTCACAGAATATTAGAACATTTGATATTTTCTCCTTAGATATTCCTGGTCATTAATTTGAGTTGAATTGTTCTATGGACTAACCAAAATTCAAGCATGACAATCAAAATTTGTGTGATTTGGCAACCAAAAAGGAAGACTTTTTTTTTTTTTTTTTTTTTTTTTTTTTTAGCTTTAGCTTAGATTTTTAAAACAAATGTCTATTAGGAAGCTTCAAAGCTAATTAACCTAATGTAATAGAAGTTCAATATGAAGTGCTAGTCTTGTGCCAACAAGCAGATTGCAGAACAAGGGGGCTTACGGACCCATGGCAGATGAAAAAGTCTCACTGGCAGGAAGAAGCTCAAGCACCTGCCAACTCCTGTCCACCTACAAGGTGTGAGAAATTTGGGGTCAGAAATGAATTTCCAAAAATGGGCTACTAACTCTTCAACACAAATTTCTTTCTCTATGTCTGGTAGTAAACTCTAACAAACATAAATAAGACATATGGTCACTCAGAGGTATTTGAAATTTCAAGAAATCAAATCTTTCACTTTATTAGACAAATTGATATGAAACTTATATAGAAACTTGGAAAATTATGGAAAATATTCTCCATAATTAACGTCACTGCCAAATACTATTTGTGGAAGCTTCAGGAGAATGTAAGTGGCAAAACTATTCAGAAAGACTGTGCTGAGGCTATGCTTTATGGTTTTCCCAACAATACCAGCAAAGACATCCTGAGAAGAAATGGGAAAAAATTAACACAGTACATATTTCATGTTACTCTATCTATTCAGTAATATAGAAATAAGTAGACTCAGTTTGTTATTGTGCCACTGAAAGAAATACCAGAGACTATCTAAATTGAAGTTTATTTGGTTCATGTTTCTGGTGGGTGGAAAGTACCAAGCTGTGGGCCAACATCACAACATGGTTGACAGAAGCAGAGAAGACAGTGGATCCATGAAGAGGGAGAGAGACCTATGGACAACCATCTTCCATTTATAACAACCCACTTTCACAAGAAATAATCCCTTCACTAGAGCAAGAACTCAATGGACTTGAGAGACATCATTAGTCCATTTACAAACATGATGCCTCCATGATCCATTCACATCTATGAAGTCTCAACTCTTACCACCTACTCATTCCATTATACAGGGGAACAAATTTCTACAATAAGCCTTTAGGGTACAAAGTTTTATTCAATCCACAGAGGAGAGGAACCAAGGTGAAATTTAGGAGACAGGACAGAGAAGCATGGGCTATATTAGATTTAAACTCTTCACCTTTGACATTGAATTGAACATTAAAACTTTTCAATACCAATTATTGCCGTTGGTCTTGTCATCTGTGTGATCTGTTGGACCTATTCCTTGTGCTATTTCAGGTTCTTCCATATCTATCTTTAAATATTTTTATCTGAATATGACCAAGCTATTTTTTTCTCTTAAGATACACTTCTGTCCTGGTAATAACAGATAGTTAATGGTTATGTCACTGGACCCTCACATGGCCAACTGTGGTTCGAGTCCTGGACCCAGTGGCTTGAAACTCACACTGGTTGTATGCGCATGTGCCTGTATGCCCAAAATCCCAAGAGGAGAATGGAGGCAAAGGGATTGTGGCTTGGCCAACCTTGCTTTCTGTTTCTCTTTGTCTCCCTAGCAAGCACATGTGCCCTATAGCAAAAATTTCTCTCTCCTCCAAAAAAAAGTATATACACAAATATAAAATATATACAAAATATAATATATATGAATATATAAATATATATAGTTCTGTTCATTTAGTAGATTTTCAAATTTTTTTTATTTTTAATTAATTAATTAATTTACATTTATTCCCTGAGCATCATCAATTTTGTGAATCAATAAAATGTGGGGAAAAAAAGAAAGGAAAACAACTATTTAGTAGATCTTTATTCTCTTTTTACTTAGCTCTACTTTTGTCTCTTCTCAATTTTGAGGAGAACAATTACCTAATATCATTAAATTTTCATTAATGAAAAAAATGTGTTAACACATGCTTTAAAAAAATTATTTCATGTTCTAATACCACTAGAAATTTTAACCTATGGACAAAATTGAAGATTCACTCATTTACTAAAATTGAAAGATTTAGTTTAGGATGACATCTTTGCAGTTGTTAATATACTTAGACAAGAAACAATGTTTATTTTTATGCTCTACCAATTATAAAGGGTATAATTCTGTTAAAAATTAAAGGAGCAGCAAATTTCTATAATGGTCCCAGAAAAACTCATACTTTGAAATATTTTTTGTTGGCTATGAATTTATCTTGTTTGTTTTTATAGTCTAGATATTTGGGAAAACCAAGCATATCTGTATCTGAAATTTCTGGTTTTATGTCCTTGAATTCTTGTGAACATAATACTAAAATACATTGAAGCTTTTTTTTTTTTTTGGAGAGGTTTTTTTTTTTTTTTTTCGCTATAGGGCGCGTGCGCTCGCCAGACAGACAGAGAGAGACATAGAGACAGAAAGCGAGAAATCACCCCCCAGGGGGGATGGTCACGCCGCAATCCCTTCTCCTCCATTCTCCTCTCGGGATCTTGGGCATGCACGCACACGCGCCCGGCGTGAGTTGTAAGCCACCGGGTCCGAGACGCGAACCGCGGTCGACTACGTGGGAGTCCAGCGACATAGCCATTACGCTAACTGCTGGTTCCCGAAACTTTCATATGTATCAGGATTTGTCTTTACATAAACCTCACTTTTTAGTTCTTTATTGAAAAAGGAAAATAAATGTTGCAACAGCTGTCAACCCCTACTGGTAATCTATTTTCAGAAAAGTCTCATGATACTGTCCAAAAAGAAAATATCTTTTAACTGAAATGTCACTTAAAAGTTTTCAAAGTACTTTTAATATTTTACCAATATGTTCACTCAGTTCCTAATTATTTTTGGATCCTGCTGAGTAATTTTCTCAGCTTCTTAGTATGGTGATTTGCATTCCCTCTCACATCTGGGTTCTTTTTCTGCCTTTTATTTTGTATTGTTTGGATTGACATAGGAGCTTCAATTTTCTCTGCTTATGAAGACAAGATAAAACTTAAAAAATGAAAATTTCATGCAAAGTTGTAAATTGTCTCTAGATGTCTTATTTTTGCATGCTTAAAAAATGTAGCTGTATTGCTTTTTAATTTTTTTTCCTGTCAGAGAATTCTGGCAGAGACTATGGGCATAGACTTGTCTTCCAACTTTGCCCTGCAATAATTAGTACTCCATTTTGAGTGATGGCATCCTATCTAAAATTCATGTTGAAATTAATTATCATGGTAGTGATATTACGAGGTGAGTTATTTGGGGAAGGAATTAAATCATGACATATTTGCTCTCAAATGGTATTGGATACCCATATATAAAGGCTTGAAGAAGTGATTTTTGCCACCTTCTTTCCTTCACCTTCTGCCATGTGAGGACACAGCAAGAAACCTTTCACCAAATACCAAATGCCAACACCTTGGTCTTGCAATTCCCAGACTCCAGGAATAGGAGACATAAATTTCTATTGCTTATAAGTTACAAAATCGGTCTTATGGCTGCAAATGTAGTAAGACGAAGTTGGTATCAAAAATTGGGTATATATTTTTAAGTAACAAAACATATATTGCCACGAACATAACATCAACAACAAATATGATGAGGGCTCAGATGAAGAGAGCTGTAGGGAGAGTCTTAGTCTTCTGAGGTATTTTCTAAATAGTCATGAATAAAGTCGGTAAAAATATGGACAATAAACCATTTCTAATTAGTTCATAGATAGAAATGAAGAACAAGGTATTAGAAACTAGAGGAAAGGTGATCTTCATTACAAGGTAGCAGAGAGCTTGGCGGAAATATGCTTATATCCAAATGCTTTGTGAAGGGAGAACTTGTAAGTGAAGAGTTAAGATATTTGGCCAAGGAACTCTCTAGTTAGTTGCAGGGTGCTACATGGATTAATTTTACTTAATTACTTATAGTAAAATGAGACAAGGGGGAAATAACAGAAAGACAGACTATAATTAAAAGAGAAGAGTAATATAAAGATTTGGAAAATTCTCAGACTGGCCTTCTAAAGAATATAAGAACATGTTGAGTTAGGATGTACAATAGTTTGAATATGGTGTCTGTCCTGAAAAGTTAACTTGCTGGAAATTTGGTACCCGGTGTCTTGGTGTTAAGAAGTGGTGGAACTTTATAAGGAAGTGGCACCTATTTTTTGGTATTTGAATCCTGAGAGCAACATCCTTGTAATCATCCCAGGATATTCCCTGGCAGAAACAGAAAATAAAGGAAGTCATTTGGCTAATACTTCAACAAAAGCTATAGTAATATAATCAGGGTTACATATAATTAAAACTTAAGTTTCTAAAGCAAATATTACTTTGGATTTGAAGGATAAAACAATCAAAGCTCAACAGTTATCAACTTACCAAATGCATGGCAAAATGGATTAACCAAAATTGTATGTAGGATTCTGAACAGAATCCTTGGTTGGGGACAAATGATCATCCTGTTCTCCCTGAATGCCTAAAACTACAGTTTATTCTTGCTTATCTACATAACTGGAACACAAATTACGTAATCGAATGGAGTAAGCAATATTACTGGAAGCCATCTCCTAAGGTGGCTCATTAAGTATGTCAAAGTTGCTTGATCATCCCAAAATATAATCCAGAGGAAAAAAAGTTTCCACCTCCCAGGATAATTTTCTCATGTTGTCTGGGCTCTTTGAAACTTAGCAAATGGATTCCATTTAGCTTCCTCCTTTGTAAGGATATAAATATGTGGTAGTAATGATTTCAGGCAAGTCATTGGGTAAAACTTTTCTCTATCACAGAACCACAGCCATAGCAATTAGTAAGGCATTATTAGAAAAAAAAAATCATCCAATTTTGGGGTGTTCCCTTTGAATTGTACATTAACAGACGGTCCCATTTCACAGGGCAAATGATTCAATCGTTCTATTTTTTAAAAATTTGGCCTCTATTTCAATACTTATGTTGTGCCCACCAACCATGGTCTTCAGAAATCGTGGAAAAGTACAGTGGAATCATAAAAACATGGTTAAATGAATGAAAGTTTTCAAATTATTTGGCCTTATGATCTGTATCTGCACTTCTTTAGAGAAAAGTTAGCTATCATCCTTTGAAACAATTAATGGCAGACCTATGAAACTAGATGGAGGGCTATCTGGATCTGTTATAATTAAGGAAAAGCTTCTTATCTACTGTCAATAGTTAGTAATAGCCCTTAAGGCCAATTCACAAAATAGAGCAATTATTTCACAGAGATTCTGGTAAACAAACATCATCATATAATATTGAACTTGGTAATTAGGTACAATAGAAAAAATGTATTTACAAAAGTCCTTTCCAACCCAGATGAAAATAATGCTCTCTTTTGTACTATTAACTCACCCATATGTCACTAAATTAAAAGACAGTGAGTATGGATTCATGTTTCTTATCTAGAAAAGCTCTTCTGCCTTGTAAGGTCTGTTGAAAATACTACAGCCCTCAAATTAAAATTTATCAAACACTTCAAAGACTGTTCACTGAAACAAAATTTTTATTAAGCAGATGGCATCCGATATTGACAGTTACCCCAGGCAGGACTCAGGACCCGATCTGTGTAGGTGGTATGGTTTGAATATGTTCCCCAAAATTCATGTATTAAAATCTGGTGAGTGACCAGCAGGTGGTATAGTGGTTACAACACTAGACTCCCAAATGGCCAACCATGGTTTGAGTCCCAGACCTGGTGTCTATAGGAAACGTGTACCCACCAGAGAGAGAGAGAGAGAAAGAGAGAGAGAGAGAGAGACAGACAGACAGAAAGCAAGAAATCACCCCTTACAGGGGATGACCACTTTGCAATCCTTACTCCTCAATCCTCCTCTGGGGATTTTGGTGATCACAGACTCACATGTGCCCAGCATGAGTTTTAAGCCTACAGGTTCAAGACTTTAACTGTGGTTGACTACATGGAAGTCGAGCAATGTAGCTATTACACCACCTGCTGGTACCAAGTTTTAGTTTTTTGTTTTTTTGTTTGTTTGTTTGTTGTCCTGACCCAGGGGGACAGTCGAATAGGTTTCCTGAGGGAAGGAGTGAGAGCTGGAACAAGCGGCACAGTGTCACAACACGGAGATGACACAGTGTCGTCTGTTTATTGTGGGCAGCACGATACAGCACAGAGATGACGCAGTGTTACAACTCTTTAGGGTCGCGTCGTCTGTTGTGAGCAGCACGGAGATGACGCGGGGTCACAGCTCTTCAGGGTCGTCTGGAGACGATGTACTGTTACAACTCTTCAGGGTCGTCTGGAGACTGTGCGGTGTTTCAGCTCTTCAGGCTCTCCAGGGTCGTCTTCCTGGTCTTCCGTGTTGTCTGCGTTGTCTTCCTGGTTGTCTGGCTATTGTGGGCCAGGCATCGTGGTTATATACACGCTGGTGGGCCGTGATTGGTTGAATGAAGGATCGTAAAAGGTGGGCCGTGATTGGTTGTAAACGGTGGGCCGTGATTGGTTGTAAACGGTGGGCTGTGATTGGTTGTAAATGGTGGGTTATGATTGGTTGCTTTTGACCAATCATGAGGTGCCGGATATGCAAATCTGAGGGATTCTAGTGGCCAATCAGAGCAAGGTTTCGAAGGTCAGGTTTTATGAAGAGAACCAATCATGGCAATTGTTTGCTCTCTGAGAAACCTTGGCAGACTGACTGGTGTGCAGCCTCCCACAGTTTGTTAAATTTATGATAGAGAACATGTGTGTATGCATGAGGGAGAAAGAGAAGGAGAGAGAAACCCACTTGGCAGAATCTCATCACATTATGATCTTCTTTCCCCCACCTTGCTGCTTGTCAGGATCTTGAGCATGTGTCTGTCTGGAATGTTTCAGGTCAACAAGGCTGGGGATTTGAACCCATGGTCAGGCATGTGGCTCCTAGCAGTACAGTTCAGTACATGACCAACTGTACCTCCAGGCTGAGCCACAAGTTTAAAAAAAAAAAAAAAAAAAAAAACTATATTGCTTCTTTTACACAAAAAAATGTGTTCAAAATTTTGTTTTTAAAATTTTAACCCCATTTTTATTGTTCCTCTTTAAGACTCATTTCATTTAATTTGCTAAATTAAGTTTAGTATTTATTTTTGTTAGAACAGTCCAATTTATTGATAACATTTTCTACCTTCTGGTGCAAATTTGATTTTTTTTTAATAGTTTACAGTATAGCAGTATAGACACCTCTTGTGATGAAGAGTTAAGAAAAAATATCACCCTCCCTGGTGATATTTCACTTTCCCTTTTGTTGTCTCTTTCTCTATCTCTCTGGCAAGCACACATGCCCTAAGGTGAAAACCTCTACAGAAATTTAAAAAAAATAAAAAAGGTAAGATGGTAAAAGTAATATTTTTCTATCTTCCTGATTCCTCATGCAGAGAAAGACATTACATTAACATTAAAATAAGGGTCAGATGGTGGCACAGAGGTAACACAATTGGACTCACATGTGAAGTTGGTGGTTCATACCAGAGTCCTCTTTTACATGCAGGCCATGCCCATGAGGAAACCTGTGACCTAGGCTGGCTGAGTCAGGTGGGGATCACATCCTGGACCCTGTTGGCAACACCTATATCTCTTCCTCTTCTCTTTCATGAGAAAAAAAATGTGATTCATAAGATGGGTATTTTGGGTTGTCAGGAAAACCATGATGCATTTTTGCATAGAAAAAGAGAAAAAAAAGTCATAATTTTTCTGACAACCCAATAAATATTCACTTATATGTGTGTGTGTGTGTGTGTGTGTATGTACACATTTATGTGTACACATGTACACATGTATACATATCCCTCCTCCATTGTCCTCTTAGGATTTGGGGGCACGTATGCACACACACCCAGTGCATTTTTTAAGCTGCCAGGTCCAGGACCTGAAGTGAGCTGTCAGCCATGTGGGATCTAGCACCTTAACCATTGCACCCCCTGCTGGCTCCGAGGCTGAACAATATTCTATTGGATGTGTACACTACATTTTTATTCATTTATCTGTCAATAAATATTTGATTGTCCCCCCTTTAGTTTGACTATTATGAATAATGTTTCAATGAATGTGGAAGTAAAGATAATCTCTTTGAGACTGTGTTTTCAACTATTTTGAATACATATCTAGATGTGGAATTGCTCAATAATATGGATGTTCCATTTTTAGTTTTTAAAAAGAACTCCATCAAGTTTCTGATAATGGACACATCATTCTACACACTTACCAAGAATGTAGAGGGCTTCCAATGTCTTCATATCTAACCAACATTAATCCTTTCTCTCTCTCTCTCTTGCTTGCTCTCTTTTTTGATAATGACCATCCTACCAGGTGTGAGATAATATCTCATTTTGTGTTTCAATATTCATTCCTCTAATATATAGTGATGACAAGCATCTTTTCTTGGGACCAGCAATTAGCATAATGGCTATGTTGCTGGACTCCCAAGTAGTCGACCGCGGTTCGAGTCCCAGACCTGGTGGCTTAAAACTCACGCCGGGCGCGTGTGCGTGCATGCCCAAGATCCAGAGAGGAGAATGGAGGAGAAGGGATTGCAGAGTAGTCATCCCCCCTGGGGGGTGATTTCTCGCTTTCTGTCTCTCTGTCTCTCTCTGTCTGTCTGGCAAGTGCATGCGCCCTATAGCAAAAACCTCTCAAAAAAAAAAAAAAGCATCTTTTCTTACATTTCTTGGCCATTTGCATGTCTTCTTTGGAATATTGTCTATTCAAGTTTTTTTTTTTTGGCCTATTTTTCAATTGTATCATTTGTTTTTTTTCTTCTTTTTTATCTCTATTCATTTGTAGCAATGTAAACGTATATATACTCACCATGTTAATGATGTTACCCACAACAACAGACCATCCACATCAATTTCCAAGGAAAACATTAATCTTGGTCGTGCTCTAATTGAAAGGGAACAATAATTAGCTACACAATGGCCAACACTACAGACTCTCAATTCATTCAGCTTATACAATTCTGTCCGAAAAATTAGAGTAAACTTTCTGCTCACTGGGTGCCAAAACTGTTGCATCCAGATCAGCTACAGAGAAAGGCAGAGCTTTCTATGGAACATTTAAACAAGTGATGTCAAGATCCTGAAGCATTTCTTTGAAGAATTATAACAGATTATAATGTGGTTTTTCCAGGATAATGTTGAAGGTAAAGCGCAATCAAAGCAATGACTGCCATGAGATGGATATGGTCCAATCAAAGCAAAAAAAGAATGGTCAAGAGCAAAGGTCGTGGCCACAGTTGTTCTGGATGCTCAAGGCATTTTTCTTGTTGACTTTCTGGAGAACCAGATTGATAAAAACTGCTTATTACATGTTGCAAAAGCTGAAATTTTAGCACAAAAACACTTAGGAGAGCTTCAATAAAGAGTCTTTTCCCACCATGACAATGCTCCTGCTCATTCTTGTCATAAAACAAGGACAGTTTTGTGACAGTTTTTATATAGTCAGTTCTGATTTGGCTTCTTCTGGCTTCTTTCTGTTTACTAATTTTAATAACTATTTGAAGGGTATTTATTTTCCCTTGGTGTAAAAGAGACAGCATTTACCCGGTTAAATTCCTTAAAACCTCAGTTATTTGGAAGTGTACTAAATCACTGGAATCATTACTTATGTGTCATGAACCTGGTGGAGCTCATATTGAGAAACAGAGTTTGTATTTATAATTTTATCTTCAATTTCTATTTTCAAGGAGAATTTTGAGGTTCCATCTTTTTATGTGTGTGTGCGCGCATGCACGTGTGGTCATCAGAAAAGTCATGACGTATTTTTGTGCATTTCTATGCAAAAATGTGTCATGACTTTTCCAATGACTATATATGTATGTGTGTATTTATATCCAGACATTACCAGGATATATGCATCTTTGTGAAATTAGAGTTTCTTGTTATTATCCTGTGTGAACAATTAAATTCTCCTTATTGTTTTGTTTTCATGTTCTAACATGTTTAGAGTGAACAGTAAGTCATCAAACTTAAGTTTTCTTATGATGAAATGTGGTAATCAGCAACCAGTGAATAAAGACTTTTATTTCAAGCATTATTCATCAATAAATCCAAGTTCATTGTTTTTATGAATCTGCTGCCGATAATATCACTATGGCTGAAGAGTACTCCCTATAATCAGTTCCTAGAGTCCCAAATTTCTGCTAAGCAAGGATGATCTCTTTCTAAAGGATCCACTAGACCCAGAAATGGAGAAAATAAATGCTGGTTTAACTGCTTTGTTTATATCCTGCTGGAGAAGCATTGATTTTATCTAGAGAACTAAGGGAGGGCAAAGAAACAAAGAAAACACCAAATGGAAGCATTTGCACTTCCACTTTTCAAACTAGGGAATTTCTATATCAAAAATGTTTGTGGAGGGACCAGCAGTTAGCGTAATGGCTATGTCGCTGGACTCCCACGTAGTCGACCGCGGTTCGAGTCCCGGACCCGGCGGCTTAAACTCACGCCGGGCGTGTGTGAGTGCGTGCCCAAGATCCCAAGAGGAGAATGGAGGAGAAGGGATTGCGGCGTGGCCATCCCCCCTGGGGGGTGATTTCCTGCTTTCTATCTCTCTGTCTCTCTCTGTCTGTCTGGCGAGCGCACGCGCCCTATAGCAAAAACCTCTCCAAAAAAAGAAAAAAAAAAAATGTTTGTGGAAAACCCAATAATGGTTTTCAAAAATGTTTTAGGCCTACTCATTTTATTTATAGTAGAGAGCATGGTATGTGGACTTGTATGAGAAATCATAAGAGAGAAACACCTGGACAAGGTCTTACTCCACCATGACTCCCTGCCCATCCTTCTAGCTCATTAGAATCCCAAGTATGTGCTTTCAAGCTGATCCAAGACTACAAACATGTGTCTTTGAGCATTACAGATCAATTTACTACTGTCATCATGTTACAATTTTATGATAGGAATAAACATGCAATATTAGGCAGGTCATTACTTGATGAAGGAAGAGCTGAATTTCTTGGTTGAGTATTTGGACAACCCAGAGCAATTCTTCCCAGCCCTCTAGAATATAGCAAATTATAAACAGGAACCAGATAACAGTCAACATGATGGTGAAGTTAATGGCATGACTATTGGGGGGGAATAGTTTAGCTTCTTTAAGATTCTCAACAACATGGCAATTTATACTTCCATATTTATATGAAGAGGATATTAAGATCCCAAAATGAGAAGATGATGTGAAGTCTCTCAAATTTATTACTATTTACAAGTTTTATGATACTGCTCAATACACCAAATTCCTGTATTCTCTTGTGTAAATGTGGGCTGGATGGGCTGAGACAGTTGTGTGTGTGTTTAAGAGATTTTTGCTATAGGGCATGTGCACTTGCAAGAAAGTTGGAGACACAGAAAGCAAGAAATCACCACCCCTCTCCCTCAGGGGCTATGACCACATCACAATATCTT
The DNA here is from genome assembly GCA_026018925.1 of Tupaia tana. Classification (NCBI taxonomy): domain Eukaryota; kingdom Metazoa; phylum Chordata; class Mammalia; order Scandentia; family Tupaiidae; genus Tupaia; species Tupaia tana. Next base: position 158,505,577 of record JAKSZU010000001.1, read on the forward strand.
CTAATATTATCCTATAGCAATTTGGAGCATGCACACGTGCCCTGTGTGAATTTTACGCCACCAGATCTGGGACTTGAACGGCAGTTGACTATGTGGGAGTTCAGCAACTTAACCCTTATGCCATCTGCCAGTCTTGAGACAGAGGTCTTAAAAGCAGTGGTAAATATTCTGATGCTGTGGCCTGGGAAAGCAGAATGCATGGAATAAATCTGTATGGGTATTTGCATTAAAAGGTATAGGCAGGGAACCAGAATCCTCAGGATGAAACAGAAAGAGTCACTTCTTGGAGTATGGGGGCGGGTGGGCGGAGTCCTCCCTATTGCACAGATGCTGGAGACACTTCCTTTTACTGTGTTAATTGCAGCAGGACAAAATCAGTCATGTGAGTGACATGGTGGTGCCCGGCTAGATCTCCAGCAAGTAAATTCTTCCTTTTTTGCTTCTTCGTTCCTATGCATCATCCCAAACTCACATTAATTCTTTCTACATTTCCACTTGAGTTTACTGAACACCCTCTCCCACATCAAGACTTAGTTAGTAGCCATAAAACAGAGAACTTAGGATTCTTAAGTGACATACAGCCCCTCAGCACCTTTAGATTTGAATTTTTCTACACTAGTCAAGATTTCACTACAATGCTATATGAAAAACCTATTGTGTTCTCTAGTGTACTTACATTTTTTAAATTAAAAAATATTTTTAAATTAAAAATAAGAAATAACTGTGACTGTTTTTGAATATCTGTATTCTAATAAACTTTGTGGTTATTTAGTGATATGGCATGGAAATAAGATAAATTAATTGTGGGTAGGGAAGGAAATAAGATTCAAAATCTATTAAATGAATAATAATCTATAAAAATAACTTATTTTTGTTTGTAATGTGATTTATTTATACACAGTATGCAAGTGATTGACATTTAAAAAAACCTCAGAAACAGAAACAGCATATTTAATTGAAGAATGTGTTTCTCCTTTATCTGAATGAGCCCAAGTAATGGAGTCTAAAATTTTGCCTGAGTAAATATTATCAATGAACTTTCATCTTTCTCTTTTGGTAATCATCTTCATTATTTTTGTCATAATGGCTTTCAGATTTTAATATTCAGTCATAATACTGTATTTATTAGTGGTAACTTCCTTTTATTTATTAATAAAAGAAACCTGTTGTTTCAAATTAGAACACCAATAGAGACATTATTTGCATAGACATGGCAAAAGAATGATTAGATTAATCAAAAGTCTCTGATTAGTAGAATACTTCCTTGTGTCAGTCTCTGATAATTACTCAAAAACTATCAGAGTACGTGATATTTTAACTGAAAATATTTTCACATGCTTTCTTAGCTGCTTCACTTCCTTTAAATATACAATAGTACTTGCTGTTTTAGAATTACAAAATTATTCTGCATTATTTATGTGTACAAATAATCTGTGTTCAAGTTCAGTGTATGCTGTCAGTTTTAATTATCTATTTTTATAATCAAGAAAATTCTAGAATTCATCAGTAGTACTCAGGAAAAAATTGTATATATATATATTTGTAAGGAAAATAAGGAACATATGAAAGCACCAGAAATCTCTTACCCACATTAATATCAAAGCGAAGAACTCTCTCTGCAATGAGGCATAATGATCTCTATTTCAGAGCTTAGATAAAATTTCTACAGGGAAAAATATTCATATTTCTTAATAAACTATTTTCCTATTTTTAAAGTTCTTATCATATATAGAGCTAGTGAACAATATATCATTTTTATTTTGAAAATGTTTTAAACATGCTAGAGATCCTATACACATATTTTTCCTAATATCACTTCCATGAGAAATTATAAGCTGTCAAACAGGATCTTGTTTATCATTACACATCAGATCATGAACTTATGCTTCTGTAGTGATAACATTCACCTTTTCTATTTTCACAAATAATGAAATATCTAATTATTAGGGTCTTCTTTTTCCTATATAAGTATATTCCATTCATCAAAATGTTTCCTGGTCCCCACATTCTATATCCTTTGAAAGAGCTTTACTCCATCATTGATACCCCTTAATATTTTGCATCACCATAGTCCATTTTTTTTCTGGAAAATTTCCACCAACATATGAACATACTTTAGATCTTTCCATACAAAATAGCAAACACACAAGAAACACTCATTGGTTGCCATTCCATTTTTTTCTTACTCTTCACAGGAAAAAATATGCTGTTTTAATTTCGTAATTTGTCTAAGATTCTCTCCTGAAGCCCTTTCAATTATATTTACAGCTCCAAAGCTGTATAAAACCTACTTTTGCATGACTTCTGTATTGCCAAGTGCAGTGGTCTCTTTTCTGAGCTCGTCTTACAGAACCTCTCATTGGCATTTGAGCTCTTGATTTTAAAACTTTCTGTAATACAGACCTCTGTGATAACTCCTGATTGGAATAGCTTATTTACTCATTAAAAATTTTAACCTCTTAAATGTTCAATGATATGCCATATTATTTTACCAAAGAGCATACCTAGAGATTTGGATAGGACAGTCTTAAATTCTCACCAAAGGGGTCAATTATAATATGAGCACAAGACATACACCACATTTCCTTCTACACATTTACCATGGTTAAATTCCTAGTCATTAAATTTCCATTCATCAGTGTAGGTAAAAAGCGAGTCAAATTTGAGACTAAACTCTATCGGAGTCAGTTAGGTTTATTTCCAGCTTACACTGTGAGTTGATACACACAGGTGATATATTAAGAGATATGTAAATTACCACCAGAATTCATCCACATTCCCAGACATTCTAAATACTCAGTTGAAAACTAAAATAATCATTAACCCCATAGCTCATAATATCTTATACAAACTAAGGTGATACATGACTATTAAAATTAAATGCATTTCTAAAAAGTTTGTTTAACCAGAATAACATTAAAATTTAGTATATAATAAGAATTTGAAGAAAAACAGAAGAACTAAGTGTTAGAGCTGTGTAGGCTCAGAAAAATAAATAGTAGAAAACAAAGTCTTTACTTTTGAATAAATAAGTCACTTATTAAAATAGTCTTAGAAATAAATTGATGGACAAGGAAATGGCAAAACACACCAGATAAATAAGTACTCTAGTTTTGTTGCCTTTCAGGTGGGTAAGCCCTGAGACAAGTGCAAGAGGTTTACCAATCGTGTAATTACAACCTTCCATTGATGCAATATCTGTTATCTTTTCCATTCTCTGATCTCCGTTCTATTCACTCAAAATTATTTCCATAATTATCTCCTGAGTGAATTGCTTGTACCCAAGTTCTGCTTCCACATAGAATGCAGAAAGCCACAAGAGGACATTATTCCCAGTCTGAACAAAACAACACAATACACATTTCTCTTAAGTTTATCAGAGAACCCTGGTTAGAAGGTTGTCCAGTGAACCAGGGTGGCAAGTGCCAACCATTCTGAGAGTTGAAAGGAGAAGACAAGTGAAAATTTAACAAATTCTTAAAGGTCAAACAATGTTAAGTATGACATTTTAGAATCCCTAGGAAGCTCAGGTGCAATAGAGTTTACATTCATTTGCAAGCTCTTTTCCACCTCTGGGTGCTCAGGAGATAAATGAATAGGGAATGGAGATTTCTCAGTGTTCCTTAAGAAGGTCAAAGTCCACCTTGTCTGAGCAAATCTTGTAGAAGAGTTTTCACAATTTAGCATGATACTGATTTCTGATTCACTTCAGGATTTACAGCCCAGGTAGGTTTCTAGCACTCCACCAAAGGCCGAAACCTTTTGTTTCTGTCCTTCCCTGAGAAGCAGTGTACCATTTCCTGGAACAGAACACTGATTTCCTGCCTGTTCCCAATGATATCACTTGTTAGCTGGCTGAAGTTTATTATGGCAGCAGCAGTAGTTCCTTACGGCTTCTCATCAGGGCTACATGGCTTTTGCGTCTACATAGAGGTAGTAGATCTCTTCAGCCCTCCTAAGAGAATAACAATTTCTGGCTCTTAACCAAGCTGCTTGTGGTGTTTGCTTGTCTATGAAACAAAGGTCTAAAAATATGTTGAGGGATTCATGTCATCATTTTTCTTAGAGTTTTATACTCTGTTCAACCAAAGATCTTCTCTCAACTCTCTGCTCTGTCATAAGGCACACAGAAATATCCATTCTCAAATGCCAAGGAAGGAAAGCTGAAGAAGTTGAAGAGAGCACCATTCTTAGGTCTACCCTGACCCAGGCACCAAGAAAATCTAGAAAAAAAAATTAGCCATAGTGAAAAGAGAAAGTAGTTAACAGATCAAGAAGTGATCTAAGTGCTGGAGCAGTTAGACACAAACACACTAAATATGTAATACAATGAACTGCATAGGCCTAGTGGTTGAACAAATAATGGAAACTTCTATTTTGAGCATACTGAGTTTAAAGACAGCATGTAAGGGGACCAGCAGTTGGTGTAATGGCTATGTCGCTGGAGTCCCATGTAGTTGACCGTGGTTCTTGTCCTGGACCTGGTGACTTAAACTCACGCCAGGCTCGTGTGTGTACGTGCCCAAGATCCTGAGAGGAGAAAAGAGGAGAAGGGATTGCGGAATGGCCATCCCCCCTGGGGATGATTTCTTGCTTTCTGTCTCTCGGTCTTTCTGGCGAGCACATGCGCCCTATAGTGAAAATCTCTCAAAAAAAAAAAAAAAAAAAAGAAAAAAGATAGCATGTAAGTACATCTACCAGAAGTTGTTAATGCAGGAAACTGAAAGACGATATAAGGATATAGAAGTATGGAAAATGGTTAGAAATACTTAAGACAGTGTAAAAAGAGGCTGGGAAAAGAGGGAAGGTATGAGGAAATAAATTAAGAAAAAAAATAGAGAGACAAGAAATATATGGGACAAAGAAATGGATTATTATTTGCTGATGATGACATGTATAGTATCCTGAACTGGACTGGTGTGAAGTGTATTCATGTTGAGGAAATTCACCTTACAATTTAAGTGATGTATAATGATTGAATGTATAAAATAAAAATAAATAACATTGTCTTATATGTGGGATTCATGTACTTTCTGTGAGTAAAACTTTCACAGTGCTGTTATTTTTAGCCCTTTCTGGTACCTGTCTGCCCACATCATGGGATTCACTTGGTATTCCGTTTCGAGATGAAAAGATATCCTCATCTGATGACTCTCTGAACATCAGCATTTGTAGATGGAGTGTTTCTTCTGCTGCTACATGTCCTTGTACTTGGTGTTTCCTTAAAGAGAATGAAACCCAAGGATTTTGCTTGTGTACTAGATGTCTACCCAACAATGGCATGGTTCACTTCAGCACGTAGAGAAAGCTGTAGGTAAAATGAACATTTCCTAGATTACATTCAAATGGCTGAGGAAAAAAAATCTAATCTTGAGGATATCTTAAGATGTAGTATTGTCTGCTAATTGGACGTCTAATTCCAAATAAGTAATTCCTGTGTTTACTGTGAAAGTATAAGCTTGTTCTCCACTCTCAGTTGTACCCAAGTTTCCTGTGGGGAAATAATGATAGGTGCTGATAAGATTATTGGAGCCCCAGACCTTTTCATTCATTTGGATCTTGGTCAATTGCTATTACTTGGTTTTGTGAAATTTTGTTCTTGCTTGACTTCTTCCCCTTTTGAAGTACTTTGGGGCAGCCTTCATCCAATGTCCTTTATTTACACAACAGGTACGTTGGCTTTTCTGTAGGACTTTGTTGGGTGGGTCTTATTTATCTGGCTTAGACTCTGATTTTCATATGCTCTACACATGAATGATGGTCTGTTTAGCTTTTTAAATTTCTTAGTCATGATAGACCTTATAAGCACTATACACTAACTGGAAGGGCTTCATTCCAATAGCTCCTTCTACCCTCTGCAACTTATGCCTGACGTTGGGAGCACTTTATCCTATAAAGTCCATATTGATCATCTTTAGAAGCCATAAGGTCCAAGTTAGTCTGTCTTCTATAAGTCAGATATCAATGTCTTCTATTGTTTCAAACTTAATTTAATGATTTGTTTCCTTGGAGTTTCTAAGAGAATCTTAAACAAAATATATCAGGTTTAGAGAGAAATAATTTTAATTGAGAAACGAGTCAACTTGGCTAAATCAGACCTGTATTACAAAACTGAAAAGAAATTACAGTGTGACCATGTCCCAGAATAGGGGACCAGAGATAGGGGGCTTTCTGTTTCTCCCTCTCTCCTAATTTTCTTTGGTGAGTTCATGTACTCTCTGGCATTAATAAATAAGTAGGAAAGAAATAAAGATAGTGTTTTATTTTCAAAATTCATGATTCTTGTGACTGGAAAGTCCAAAGGTCTCAACTGTGATGTAAAAGATAGTAGCTTGCTCTCTCTTTTATAGTAAGAAGTTCTTACAAGAACTAACCTTTTTTCATGAGATCTAAAGTTAACTGAGTCTTATGAGATATTATTAACTTATTCAAGAGAGTGTTTGTCTCTATAAAGAAATCAATATGGGGACCAGCAGTTAACGTAATGGCTATGTCGCTGGACTCCCACGTAGTCGACCGCGGTTCGAGTCCCGGACACGGTGGCTTAAAACTCACACCGGACGTGTGTGCGTGCGTGCCCAAGATCCCGAGAGGAGAATGGAGGAGAAGGGATTGCAGCATGGCCATCCCCCTGGGGGGTGATTTCTTGCTTTCTGTCTCTCTGTCTGTCTGGTGAGCACACGTGCCCTATAGCAAAAACCTCTCAAAAAAAAAAAAATCAATATGAACCAGCTACTGCCCATTAGGCCTTACCCTGGGAAGCCATGAAGGAATTAAGTTCTCATTTAATGCCTTTACAATATAGTCAGTATAATCACGGATCAACATGTGAATTTCTGGAACACATAATCAAACTGTATTGAATATTCTAGAGTACATGACTACCAAAGGCTATCTTGAAAATAATTTTTAAAAGATTTAGAAAATATTTATATGTGTACACATCAACAAAGGAGATTGAAATCCAGTTACCCCAATTTAGTATAAAAATCTAACCAAAGTTTTAGTTACAGATTTTGAAGGAAGAAAGTTTAAAACAGAAAAAGATGAATAGGAGACACAAAATAAAAACAACCACAATATGCAAAAGGATGTTTCAACTATTGGGTTCCCATGTCCTACTAGACAGTAAAATTGTAGTAGAACAGATCAACATTAAAACATATTGTGCAAAAAGATTTTAGAGTAAACAGATTTTTAAAGAGGCTTGTTATGTTCACTGAGTAATTTAATAAATTATACATACACGTAAGAGAAAAACTAAGAAATTTTTTTGGAAAGGCTTTTGCTATAGGGTGTGTGTGCTCTCCCAGAAAGAGAGGGAGACAGAGACAGAAAGAGAGAAATCACCCCCCAGGGGGATGGCCACACCACAATTCCTTCTCCTCCATTCTCCTCTTGGGATCTTGGGCATGCATGCACATGCACCCGGCATGAGTTTAAGCCACTGGGTGCAGGACTTGGACTATGGTGGGCTACACAGCAGTCCAGTAACATAGCCATTATGCAAACTGCTGGTCCCAAATTTGTAAATACTATATATTCTTTATAATTGAATTCATATTAACTTATTAAAATAAATTAATTTTTTTTCTTAATAAGAACAAGCAAGAAGGAGTAACAAATTTTACATAGTTGTTTTTGTCATTTAGAATACAGTGTGACAGAGACCAGCAGTTAACGTAATGGCTATGTCGCTGGACTCCCACGTTGTTGACAGCGGTTCGTGTCCCGGACCCGGTGGCTTAAAACTCACGCTGAGCACGTGTGCGTGCGTGCCCAAAATCCAGAGAGGAGAATGGAAGAGAAGGGATTGCAGCGTGGCCATCCCCCCTGGGGGGTGATTTCTCGCTTTCTGTCTCTCTGTCTCTCTCTGTCTGTCTGGCGAGCGCACGCGCCCAATAGCAAAAAAAAAAAAAAAAAAAAAAAAAAAAAAAAAAAAACCTCTCAAAATAATAAAATAAAAAAAAGGACACAGTGTGACAAAATAGAATTCTTAAATTATAGGAAGGTCAATTAACTTGAAAAATCAATTTCTTTACAACTATTGAATAAGAGATATGAATTAAAATAAAAAAGTAAAAGAATAGTAATTAAACCTGAGTGGCATCATAATATACCTGATAAAAAATAAGAACTATAATATTTTACTAGTAATGTTTAAGTGTTTATATTTTTATTTTCAACTAAAAACTCCATTTTAATTTAGCCATTGAATTTCTTTTAGACTTAGCATTTATGTAAAGAATCTCAAATTTAAAAGTATTTGTTTTCATTTTAGTAAATGATTTTGCAAATTAGGTGGGAAATTAAATACAGTCTTATGCAACTTAACAATATTTTAGCTATCCATAAACCACATATCTATTTAACATGGGCTTATAATATTACAATAGGCTATACCATACAATTAGATGTGTAGTAGACTGTAAAATCTACACTTGTGAACGTACAATGATGAGATAAACTAATAATGAATTTCTTAGACCATAGCCCTATATATAAACAGTGTATGACTATATAGGTAATCATGTACATCTATACATCTGCGTGTGTATATGTGTGTGTGTGTGTGTGTGTGTGTGCGTGTGCACGTGTACAGGCACATGTGTGTATTTGGTTATTCTCTTCCTAATTATAACAAAGAATATTAGAGAGTAAGCGTTATTCTTATTCTGATTTCTTTAAATTAAATTATTGCTATTTCCAGTAAGTTTATTGAAAGTAAACTGAAAACACTCTTAATATAATGTCTTTCTCTGTTTTTTTTTTTTTTTTTTTTAGATCTTTATATTTCATTTATGAGAGAGAGAGAAAGGCATACCCCCAGGATCATTATGCCACGGTCCACCTCAGCCTTAGCTGTCTCAAATCATGGGCACACATTCTCACCATGTTCAGGGAGAGGTTCTAGGACTCGAACTTAGATCTTGACCATGTGGGGCCAATTGCACTACCACTGATCCACCACCTGGCTATTTTCTCAATGTCACTCAATGCCAGGTCTATTGTGTATCCACAAGTAGCTATTTTTAATTTTTTTTCTAAAATAATGTGCATATTTCTTCCTTATAAACCCCACAAAAAAAGGATACATAATATATAGCTTATTATTAATGTTCACTAATTAATTGATAAATCTACCATTTACATTTTCCCCCATATTTGAAGTAGCCACATTCTAATAGAAGAGTTTTTATCTGAATAATAATTGGTTTCTACTTAGATATAGATTATTTTGTGCTAAGAGTTATCATCATACATTGAAAATCATGACAAAACTATATTGTTTAAACGTCCAAGTTTAAGATCATTGTCACAAGGATTTGAAGTAAGTACCATTAATTTTAAGCAAGTTTACATTAACAAAAAGAATCTTTATTTTTCACCGCATATAGAATTTATTTGACATCTATTTACTGATTTTCTTTTGTTTTGTTGGTAAAGGCTACTTTCCTTAGATTTTTTTAAAACATATCAAGAATCAATGATATCATAAATAATATTTTCAAAGAATTGCATAGGTATTAGTTCACAAATTTAAAATTCAGTCTGGTAATATACAATAATAGTAATAAAAGCTCATTTTTACTATGGTTCATTTTGTTTCTCATTTTTTAAAACAATTTCAAGGATAATGCTGAGTATGTCTGTTTCTGAGTCAAAACTATAATAAACTCAACAAACCTTAATTGAGATTTAGAGAAGAAAACATGAAAACCTAAAATCTAGGCAGAATCTCCATACTTTAAATTCAGAGCAGATAGTTGAAAGATTTATTTTTAACAATGGTACACACAAAAGTTTCATGCAACACTTACATGGTTTGAGGCACACTGAGCATCAAGAGACCTACTTTTGGCAATTTCATTGAAAAGGCGTTTGTGAAATAACATCTTGTTCTCCTAAAAGCACTGTAATCCCTTGACTGATACATTATTTGTACATCTATCTTTCAGGTCCTCTTACACAATCTAAAGCATATAAGCTTTGCTTTTTAAAAAAATGTCAATATCTACTAATTGCTTCCTGAGTAGGTTTTGGTGTTATTTCAATGAAAGGTATAATTTAGCAAACAGATTTAGCAAGCAGCAGATAAAACAATTAGCACAAAGATCTTTTGTGAAAGAAGTGGCTGGCAGTACACCCGCAGTGAAGGCTGAATTCGTAATTTAGAAAACAGATTTAGCAAGTGGCAGATACAACAATTAGTCTAAAAATCTTTTTGTGGGAGAAATAGCTCACAGAATAAAAAGAGGGAAGACACATTTGCATAAAAATGATATGTCAATTTCACTGAAAAGCACAGAATTTTTCATCTCTACCTTTTAACCTTTCTCTTTGTTTAATGAGCTTTTCCCCCTCATATATTATAGTTGGTCAAAGCACTGCATAATCTCAAAAGTCATGACATAAGCAACATTGTCTTATCTAGTAGAGCCACCAGTTTTTTTAAATTATTTACTTAATTTTATTTATTACTATTATTTTTTAAGTTTGCCATAGGGAATGTGTGCTCACCATAGAGATGGGGGCAGAGGAGTGAGAAAACAAACCACCAGTTCCAGGATTTGAACTACAGTCAGCTCTGTAGGAGTCTAGCACACTAATTACCACACCACTTGTTGGCCCCGGGGACCACTATATTTTTAAAGGATAACCACCATCTTCTACCAGGTCACAGTAGCTACTGTATTGTGGAAGATAATGGACTCTTTTCTATATTCCCTGCTGAGCCTATGCTTGGATAGTCAGAGTTTGGACTTCACAAACTCTAATAAAAAATTTGAAAACCCAAATCAAGATGGTTCTTCCCATAGAGTAACTAGACAGAACATCATTCTTTATTAGACTGATAATACAAAAACAAGGAAAATGTTAAAATTGTGCAAATAGATCATAGAATGGACTCCCAATTGATATTTTTATTGAATTATACCAGTTGTTTTTTTTTTTTTTTTTTTTTTATTGAGTTGTATCAGCTTTACATTTTTTCCTCTTACTGAGGAAAGAATGGCAGTAATGTTGAGGTCAGATCCTCAGGGAAAGGCGCCGCACATCTCCCAGATCACAAATCAAGAAGTCCCAGTTACGAACCAATGTGATTCATTAAGGCACAAAACCGCTCAACATGTGAAGGTGTCACTTATTCAGCCTGAGCTACCCTAGGCTTAAAGTGATGAGAAACCTTCCAGGATCTATAACTTTTGCAAAGAACCTCTCTCGGCATTTAAAGTTATAAAGTCTTTAGGAATTACATGGTGTTAAACAATTTACTGATTTCAGAGATCCTGTATCAGACTGTCACATTTAGAACTCATTTATTTAGTTTGATGTCTTCATTGCCAATAAACAGCCACTGTTGTGCTGCCTAAAGTGCTTCACCATCAAGCCTTTATGGGTGATGTTGTAACTCTTCAACTTTGCTTCAGCTCAGACAATAGGAAAGTGCTTATAGACCAAGACTAATTTTTTTTTTTTTTTTGAGAGGTTTTTGCTATAGGACTCCTGCACTCTCCAGAAAGACAGAGCAAGACAGAGGGACAGAAAGCCAGAAATCACCTCCAACCAGGGGAGATGGCCACACCGCAATTTCTTCTTATCCATTCTCCCCTCAGTATCTTGGACACACACGCACACACGCCTGGCATGAGTTTAAGCCACCAGGTCTGGAACTCAGACTGCAGTTGACTACATGGGAGTCCAGCGACATAGCCATTACACCAACTACTGTAAACCAAGACTATTTTTAGCACTGTTATTACACATGCATATTTATAAACAACTCTCACTTATGTGATATGACAGTAGAAATTTATTTAATTTATTCAGTTCAGAAAAAGACATTGTACAAAGTATACATTCTTACTCATTTTCCAAGTTGCAATGATTACTCATGCTCACTCTTAACGTTTTGCTTATTGTCATTCAAGTTGCTGTTTTCTGTGTTTATTCAGTTCTTCACTGTTCTCAAAGAACAGGTTGGCAAATATTTTCTGGAAAGGGCTTTTTAGACAATATTGTCTCTATTGAAAGTATGTAACTCTGTCATTACAGTGTTATACAAGTGAGTATACAGTACGTATACAAGTGAGCATGGTTCTGTCCCAATGAAATTTCATTTCCTCACATGGAGGACAGGCATGATCTGACCCACATTAGCCATGGTAGGCTATCCTCCAATTTAGGGAATCATTAATCAGTGTGTTAAGTTGTATATAATTGTTTACACATGTTATATTTACGTTGGATGAAATTTTATTAGCCATGTGATTAGAGAATAATTGTTCATTCTAGGGAAATCCTATGAAATATGAATTTGTACCGAACAACAATATATCTTCAAAAACTCTTTTATTTTAGTGAAATGTTTTCCAAGCCCTTCTGTATTATGCTATAGTAGAAAATCTAATCTAATTTCTAAAGAAATTAATAAATATTAAAATGTAAATTCAAAAGATAACATGATGGGACCAGCAGTTAGTGTAATGGCTATGTCGCTGGACTCCCATGTAGCCGACTGCGGTTTGAGTCCTGGACCCGGTGGCTTAAACTCACACTGGGTGTGTGTGCATGGATGCCCAAGATCCTGAGAGGAGAATGGAGGAGAAGGGATTTCAGCGTGGCCATCCCCCTGGGGGGGGTGATTTCTTGCTGTCTATCTCTCTGTCTCTCTCTGTCTTTCTGGTGAGCACACACGCCCTATAGCAAAAATCTCTCCAAAAAAATAAAAGATAATATGATATTTTATAGCATAAAATATTACTTACATATAACACAATTTTTTTTATGTTTTTTGCCATGGGATGGTTGTCTTTTCTGGAGAAAAAAAGATACACGGAGAGGTAAAGTGAGAAAACACCCCTTGCTCCCAGGGGCCATACTGAAATCCTTTTGCTTCCATTCTCCTCTCAGAATTTTGGGCATGCATACACACACACACACACACACACACACACACCACACACGGTGATTTTCAAGTCTTCCTGTCTGGGACTTGAACCATGGTGAGCCATGTGAACATGTGGAAATCCAGCACCTTAACCACCATGCTACCTGTGAGCCATTGTATAACACAATTTTAATTTTTTTTTAACTGTCAGAGGACACGTATGTCTACCAGAGGGAAAGAGAAAGTAACCCCTGATGAGGCATGGCTATGCTGCAATATCTATCCAACTAAGATTTGTCATGTGAATGTGGATATGCCAAGCATGTTTTTCAAGTTTCTGAGACCTGGATTTGAACCATGATCAGCTTTGTGGTTTCCAGCTCTCCATTTGTGTAGGGCTTAATCACTGTGCTATGTTGCTGGCAAAATTACTTTATCTATTAAAAAATGATTAATATATTATCACCATCATTAAAGGTATGGACTAGAGATATTAGAAGTAAAAGAGGTTGAAGATATAAATTAGTCCAAAATCCATACGCCTCAAATAGAAACTGAAACCAGGAATATTATATTTTATAGCCCTGAGGGGAAAAAGAGTATATGATATCTTTTCTTTGCAAAATTGCCATTTTTTATGCAATTAATTGATTAGTTTCTCCTGTAGCACAAATTCTACAAATCAACAATTCACCTAATTAAATATGTATTCAATTGAGCTATTAGTATAGTTCTTTCCCCCAATATTAAAAATTATAGCTTATCTTTTAACATAAACCTATTTTATAGAATTAATGATTATGAAATAATGATAACCATGTATTTCATTTATGCAACTTGAATTCTACCACTATGTTATTTTCCTTTGCCCGTAAAATATCAAAATCAGTAATGACTCCTAATATAGTAAAGGAATCCTGCTGTGGTCTGTTTATTATTAAGATATTGCTTTGGTTTGGTATTTTATTTTTGTGAGGAAAATACAGATTTATGTATGTTTATCAATTTCTTTTTATGGCAGATTTGTCTGCAATAAATGTCTGAGTCAATCTGAAGAAGACTTAGACATTGACCTTGCAATATTACCATTGACTACTATTGAAAATAATCTATTCAGATTTTCCATTATCAATATATTAAAATAAACATAAGATTTTGTCCTTCATTTGAAGATCATACATTTAATGATTAGAATGTAGATGATATTGACGCAAATAAAACCCAAATAACCAAAAGAACTGCCATTTCATTTACTTGATTCAATAGCAGAACTGTTAGATTTAATACCAACATAGTATCAGAGGGTAAATAATGCCACAGATCTAGTAACTTATTTATTTATAGGAAGGAAATGTATCATCTAATCTCTTTAAACTTTGCTTAGTATCAATTATCTAGACCAGAGGTCTCCAATCCCCAAGCTATGGACTGGAACATTGCTGCCTGGGCTCCACCTCCCATCAGATCAGTGAAGGTACTGAATTTTCATGGAAAGACAAATTCTATTGTGTGATTGTTTGATTATACTTTGCAATGTGAAAATGGTGGAATTGGGGTTCACAGTGGCTGTCCTGTTCTTGGGTTATCCCAGACCAACTTCTCCCCACCTCCCCTGCCATCCATAGAGTGATTTTCTTTTATGAGGTTGATCCCTGGTGCTGGGAAGGCTGGGGACCACTACCTATACCAAAAGAAATATACTTCCAAAATTAACAGAAGTACAATATTTTGATGATTTTAGCAATAGCAGAAAGAGTTAATGTATTCATCCACTCTTCTTTTACATAATTTAGCAATTGCTGAATTTCTCCAGGTCCAAAATCTACCCATTTGTCCTTTGTAGTATGAGGTTATAAAATCTTCATTATGGGCTCATTGAAAATACTCTTCTCTGAGGATTCCCATTGCATTTTTATCATATTATAGCATTTACATTTTATTATAACTTTTCATATATATATAAATATATGTATACATATATATATATATACACATATATATGTGTATATATATATATATGTATATATATATATTTATTTATTTATTTATCTTCTCTGTTAAATCCAGAGAATCTTTGAGATCAGGATCTATATATTATTCTACTTGCACTGTGCATCTTCTAGTGCATTTGTTCATGTAACATATGGTAAAAGGAATTTTGTAGATGTAATTCAGTTTAGGATCTTGAAATGAGATTATTTTGGATTATCCAGGATGGACCCAATGTAATTAGGAAGTCTTGATAAAATGGAATCATGAGGATGAGCATGGGAAAGAGGTTTGAAGATTCTACTCTGCTGGCTTTGAAGATGGGGAATGGAACCATGAGGTAAGAAATGCTAAAAGAACAAGCCAAACAGATGGTCTTCTAGATAGAATGTAGTGATGTGGACACCATGATTTAGAAGTTCTGACCTTCAGAGCAATAAGATAAATTGTCTTGTTTTAAACTACTTCCCAGTACCTTTGCATTTTTTTTAAAAAAAGAAACTGATACAGCTTTATTTAATTTGTGTATTTTTATCTATCTATGTGTATGTTTATTTCTGTGTGTGTGTGTGTGTGTGTGTGTGTGTGTGCACGCGCAAGTATATAAGAAAAAGGTAGTTTATTACGTAAAAGTACACTCCTGGGAGGTAGAAGCAGGCCTCAGTAGAGAAAGAAAGAGTGGCTCAAAAGGCCTTTATGCATATTTCTGAACATATAGCTATGTATCCATCTATATTATTTAATAAGCAGTTTGACTCAATATAGAATAAATGCCTGGCATGTTCCGAGTACATATGACAGAAGATAAGCCTTGGGTAAATGTAAATGATCATTCATTTCCAGTAAATTCAACTTGATCGATTTTCTTGGAACAAGTGGTACATAGGCAGAAAATAGTAGAATTTAAGTTAAAGACTTAGAAATACATCATATCATTTGCTAGAAGCAGTAATTTAGAAATTTCATCTTTACAATGAAAGCTATTGAGGGTCATTGAAGAATTTTAAGACAAATTAATACAACATGAGAAGAATAGAAACAAATAGAAAGTTTAGGTGGAAAAGCTGAGCATTCTTAATTCAAATGGTGGTATTGCCATGTATTGAATTCATTAGAATGAGGAATTCTAAGCCAGCCTGTGGCCTGGTGAATACGGCGTCTGGGTCCCATGCAGTCCACCATAAGGTTTGAATCCCAGACTCAATGACTTGAAAAGCACTTCTGATCCTTGTGCTTGTGTGTCCAAAATCCCAAAAGGAAAGAGGAAAAGGGATTACAGTGTGAGCATTCCTCAAGAGAGGCAGGGGATGCGTTCTCACTTTTCCTGTCTCTGTCTCTGTTCAGTGAGCACATGCATCCTTTGCAACACAAACAAAGAAGGCATGAGGAATTCTGAGGCTTATTTTGAAAAACATAGCTTTAAGAAGATTTATTTTTGAGAGGTTTCTGCTATAGGGCGCATGTGCTCACTAGAAAGGCAGAGAGAGACAGACAGAAAGCAAGAAATCACCCCCCCCAAAGGGTGATGGCCATGCCACAATCCTTTCTCCTCCATTCTCCTCTCTGGATCTTGGGTACTCATGCACACGTGCCCAGTGTGAGTTTAAGCCACCGGGTACAGGACTCGAACTGTAGTTGACTACATGAAAGTCCAGCAACATGGCTATTACACCAACTGCTGGTCCCCCTTAAGAATAATTTTAGATAATATTTTATAAATGTAAAATTAAAATATAAACGTTATGTAAGAAATTTACATGGGAGATAAGAAAAGTATCTGCCATCAAAACCTTTTAAGCTACAGAACTGGACTGTGATATCATATATGTATATGCTCGTTGATGCAAATATATAAATCCAAACCTTAGCTTTATTCAGTTGCTTATATGCAATTTATGTATCTAATGTGCTAAAAACTGGTTAACTACACTTAGTTATCTCCCTCAGAAGTCCCTTCCTTTTATAAACAGAAATATACAAAAACAAGGGAAGTAAGATTTGATTATTTCCATTTTCAAAAGAATTTGGCTAGTTGGTGTGATGAGAGACAGAAATAATCTGAATTGTCCCTTTACTTCACGATAAATGTGATTTCCTCTTATAATTTATTTTTGCTTCCTGATCTGTCTGGCAAAAGTCAAAGTCACATATGGGAAAAGTGTAATATTTCATGGTGATTATGTGTTTAACCTATGCGGGGGCAGTTCTGGATATGCCTTGACAATGACAAATCATAATATAACTCTATCATTTGACTTAATCAAATAGTCAATGAAAAGATCTGAGAAAAAGGCTCTGAGATAATTCACTCAGTTAAAAAGAAAACGGTTATTTATTTACTTATTAATTTATTTTCTGAGAGTTGTTTATTTTTGTTTTGTTTTTGCTATGGGGCCTGGGCACTCATCAGAAAGACAGAGAGAAGCAGAGAAACAGAAAGCAAGAAATCACCTCCCCCCATCTCCCGGGGGGATTGCCATACCATAATCCCTTTTCCTCCATTCTCCTCTTGGGATTTTGGGCACACACACACACACACACGTGCACAGAGTGAACTTTAAACCACTACATCTGGGACTCAATCTGCAGTCGACTATGTGGGAATTCAGCGACATAACCGTTACACCATCTGCTGGTCCCAATAGATGTTATATTAATCTAATAGTTTTAGCCAGGTGGTCGGTTATAAATTATGACTAATGAAAAAGAGATAGTAATATTAATAAAACATTTAGGAAGTAACAGGGAATAAATCTCATCAATGCCTTCATAAAGGAGATGGAATCCACCAAAATATAAACTTATAACATTTTGAGAGATAGTAAAAAATATTTTTAGCTCACTGAGTTATAATGTTGCACACACAAGTCATTTCTACAAGGAGAGTAACTTAACTACAACAGTAAGTTTAGCAACATTACCCAATATGTTTGGAAACCCTCTCTTTTCTACACAGTTAATTGATTTTTTCACATTTAATTAATAAAATGTTTTCAATATAAACTTGAAACAGATTGATATATCTCTTAGCTGGTGATGATCAATAGTTTTACCTGAGTTGTAAATTATAAAAGTTTGCTTAATTTTCCTACTTCCTTCTCTTCTAATAAGATCTACTTGTCTATGTATTCTAAGCTTTTGAAATAACTTTTTAGTACCTACCAAATGCCTGAAATATTATATGTACTCAGGGCTTGTTGTTTCAATAAATTGAATTGATTGCATTAGATTTCATAAATAAGAGAGCTGTTTTGGGATACTTTTAACAAAAGGACTAGGAGCCAAAATGTGATAGCTTTATCTTATTTGTAATGTGTGAATTGTAGAACAAATTAGCAAGTGACATGGACAATTATGTAGAATAGGGTTTTTTGGGGGTGATTTTGTTTGAAATATTGAATTTATAATGCTTATTTTACTGGTTTCATATCATCCTCACTCCCTTAGCCTCAACATCTACCCCCGGGGCTACGTTGACATATAGATGACTTTTATACCAGATTAGATATTTAATAAGGAGATTTACCAAAATTGACTGTAGCTAGATATTAATCTACTCATCCCCAAAGTCTTAGTTGGTATCAGAAATATTACTAACACCCAGTGATAGAGTAAAAAAATATATATATTTCTTTCCCACTGTTACCAAGATGAGTGGTTTGAATTTCTTCTATATTTTTCCTCTTTCTCTGTTAGTTTTCCATCCAATTAACTTCTTTTCTCTTTAAGACTGCCTGTAGTGCTTTACAGATTTTTCCTCAACTCAGCTATGTGGTGTGATGGTTAAGGTGACTGGATCCTGTATAGCTGACTCTGTGTGTCAAGTGCCCAACCCAACTTGAGAATCAGGGTGGGTAGGGACCAGCAGTTAGCGTAATGGCTATGTCACTGAACTCCCATGTAGTCGACCATGGTTCGAGTCCCGGACACAGTGGCTTAAACTCACGCCGAGAGCGTATGCATGTGTGCCCAAGATCCCGAGAGGAGAATGGAGGAGAAGGGATTGTGGCATGGCCATGCCCCCAGGGGTTGATTTCTCGCTTTCTGTCTCTCTGTCTCTCTCTGTCTGTCTGGCGAGCGCATGTGCCCTATAGCAAAAACCTCTCAAAAAAAAAAAAAAAAAAAAAAAAACCAGTATCAGGATGGGTACATATGCACATATGCAGGCGTGCCCAAAAGTCTGAGAGGAGAAGAGAGGAAAAAGTATTTGGGTATGGCTATCCCTGCCCAGGGACTGATTTCTCACTTTCTTTCTCTCTCTGTCTCTCTCTAGTAAGTGCATGCTATCCTATAGCAAAAAAACTAAAGAAAACAAGTTTTCCCCTCATTGTGGAAAGAGAAAAGAGGAATATCCAGAGTGATGATGGCTCCCATTTAATCAAATGTTGGTCATTTCCTCTAGAAACTTGGACACATTTATAGCTACTAAAATAACTAGAAGAATAAAGGTTTCAAGTGAGAAAAGAAAGAAAAAAGAAATAGAATGATACACTGATATAAAGTGTAATTCTTTCATTTTATAAATGAAAAAAAAATAAAAAAAAAAAACAGACCTAGTGCACGTGTTGGCTTATCTAAAGCCATCTCTGAGTCCAAAGGAACAGTTAGGACTTAAATCAATCTGTCAGCAAGATAGTGCTTTTAATTCACATGTTTATATGTATGCCCCTGAAGTAGAATTTTATATACTATGTTGTGGGGAAAGTCATGACACAATTTGCATAGAAAAACATTAAAAAAGGTAGTGGCTTTTCCAACAACCTAATATATTTAAAGGTATCTATCACTTCGGTGAAATGATAAATACAATTTCTCTTTCTATAATTTGTACTACTATGAAAAATAACAAAAGCAATGAATATTTTTAGATGTTTCAAATTTTTAGAATTTCATATTATTTCACATATATTAGGAAATGACATCCCACTTTCCTCATATTTCTTCTTAATATTCTAGTGCATGAGATACCCACCCTCTTTCCACATACAGGAAGGCATTCAGCCCTTATATTCATGTTCTATTAGTTTTTCTAATGACATGAGGGATGTCTGAATGGAAAGCCTTTCTCTCACCAGGTACATTTACTGTAAAGGGAAAGAAAGTCTGAATGAAAGAATGGGGCGAACCTTACATCTTGTTTCCTTCTCTTTACATTTCCTAAACTCATTCAACAACACAAATGGATAGCTTTGCCCTCTATGTGCAGATCTAATGAACTGTGGTTGCTTTTAAATCAGCTATTTAGCTAACTGGACTTGCAGTGGATAAAGGAGTTCTTCTTCAGCATTAGGCTCACTTCCTCTCTCCAACAGTAACTTGGAAACATTTCAAGAACTTAAGGAGCAGTGTTATTCAAACAGAGCTTTTCTAGCTTTTCCAGTTAGTTAGAAATAGTTAGATCTGTGTAATTATTGAAACCACCAAAAAAGAGGAGACATATGTGTCAACTCGAACTTAGAGCAATGTCATCCTAGCAACCATACTGCAGCATAGGTGCATCGAACATTATTATAATTTCTTTTTTATTGATTGGAAATGGAAATGCCATGACTCATAAAGACAAACACTAGAATCAGCTTTCTGATTTAATATATTCCTCTTATCCTATATTTCATGGGATAAATTAATTATTAATTTTCATGTTAAGTTTAGGATATTAAAAAGTTACCAAATGGTTCTTAGATTTGCAAAATATCTTTCAAGTCTACATTTACATATTACTTCTCATGTGAATAAATTTCTACATTGATAATTGATCAACTATATATATATTTTTTTTCCCTCTGTCCCCATGCATGGATTAAATGTACTCTTGTAACTAAAACAGTGTTTTCATTTAAGGTTAATTTAAAATTTTTAAATACAGTTGAAAATATATACATATATTAAGCACTAAATAACAAGACCAGGTGGCATGGTATTTAAGGCGCTGGATCCCACATGCTTGACTGCATGGTTCAAATGCCAGACTCGGTGGCTTGACAAACATGCTGGACATATGTGTACGTGTATGTTGGTGCTCAAAATCCAGAGTGGAGAATAGAAGAGGAATTGATGCATGGCCATCACTCCTGGGGGGGATTATTTCTCACTCTTTCTCTCTTCATTTCTGTCAGTCTCTCTCTTTCCAGAAATTGCATACATCTTATAGTAAAAAGACTTTTTCTAAAAAAAACTACCTATATAACAAATCCCATATATCACATGTTGTAATGAAGACTTCATGAGATTATAAAATTAAAGCAAAACGTTTTCTATACTACCTTTTCTGTTACCAATAATCAATATTAACAATATAGCATTATTTATCATAATAACTGTAAATATTGATCCCTAACAATAGTTACATATTAACCTTAATACGTGTAACAAAGAAGGGCCAGTTGTGGTCACAGCAGTAATGCATGGGGATGTTAAACCAAAGCTCCTGGGTTTCCATCCTGGAATTTACCTGAGCATCATCTAGGACCCTGAGACTGGAGCAGATTGCACAAAACATAACCTGTGAATGAGTCTCTCTTCTTTTCTCTCTCTCTAATAGAAATAGCTTTTTATAACCTTTAAAAAGATACATTAAAAAAAAAAAAGGATCAGCAGTTAGCGTAATGGCTATGCCGCTGGATTCCCACGTAGTCTACCGTAATTCTCGTCCCAGAACTGGTAGCTTAAAACTCACGCCAGGCGCGTGTGCGTGCGTGCCCAAGATCCCGAGAGGAGAATGGAGGAGAAGGGATTGTGGCGTGGCCATCCCCCTTAGGGAGTGATTTCTCGCTTTCTGTCTCTCTCTCTCTGTCTGTCTGGCAAGTGCACGCGCCCTATAGCTAAAACCTTTCCAAAAAAAAGAAAAAAAAAACTAAAAAGCTGAGACAGAATCCAAGACACATATTTTTAATAGCAGAATAAGGATAATATCAATTGCGCAGAATATATTAGATGGAGCTACAAGGAATTTTACCTTAATTTTTTAGAATATCTCTTCCATTTTTTTCTTTACTTTTTTTTTTTTTTTGAGAGATTTTTGCTATAGGGCACATGTGTTCACCAAACAAACAGAGAAAGATTGGGGACCAGCAGTTAGCGTAATGGCTATGTCGCTGGACTCCCACGTAGTCGACCGCGGTTCGAGTTCCGGACTCGGCGGCTTAAACTCACGCCGGGCATGTGTGCGTGCGTGCCCAAGATCCTGAGAGGAGAATGGAGGAGAAGGGTTTGCGGCGTGGCCATCCCCCCTGGGGGGTGATTTCCTGCTTTCTATCTCTCTGTCTCTCTCTGTCTGTCTGGCGAGCGCACGCGCCCTATAGCAAAAAAAAACCTCTCCAAAGAAACAGAGAAAGATCTAGAGACAGCAAGTGAGAAGTCACCCCCACCCAGGGGGGATGGTCATGTCACAGTCCCATCTCCACTCTCCTCCTGGGATCTTGGGCATGCATTTAAATGCACCCAACCTGATTTTGAGCTTCCTGGTCCTGAACTTGAACAAGTACATGGAAGTCCAGTGACATGACCATTATGCCATCTGCTGTCCCAGTCTCTTCCTTTCAAAAGGAGAAACAATGTTTTATTCATCTAGATTGCCAAAATACTGTAACTTAGACTCTAAAAAAAATCATTTTGAAACAAGAAACAAATAGGTATAGAATTCAGATTGTAAACAAAGTGAGAGGTCTTGTCCATAAGTCAAATTTGAATAAAGTTAGGCCAGAAAATAAGAATGGCTCTAAGAGCTGAGTCAAGGTACAGTTTTTGTTGTTGTTGTTCATGATTTATATTTGTTTCTGATAGATAATATCTAAGCATGTTATAAAATAGAAAAAAAAACCACATATGTGGTGTCGATATAAGATGCATCACAGAAAAAAAATAACATTTTGGTAGCAGTGAGAATGTTCTTCAAAATCTCCTTTTATGCCAAAAAATTCAAAAGAATAACTCTAGAGCTTTGCTATCTAATATTATAATGGCTAGCCATGTGTAGCAATTAAAATTTAAATTAATTTAATTTAAACGCATTTGACAATGCAGTCATTCTGTGGCACTAGGTACATACATTTCATATTCTCAATGAACATATGGGCCTGGTGGATAACAGAGTATAGGGTGAATTTAAAATACATCTATCATCACAGGAAGTTCTGTTGGTTAGCAATACTGTAGACATAGAGATGAGTGAACATATGCAGCTGGGAATAAATTACAGCTCGATGAAGATTATCTGCCATGAGCAAAACCAAGTGTCCTCTTGGCATTCATTCTACTTGTACAGGTGAGATCTTCATGCATCCCTGTTAGGAAAGACCAGCTCTAAAGAGAGCTACAGTTTATCCCTAGAATAACCCTATACTTTTGATGTATTATGTAGAGAGGATAAAATATCTTGCAACTACATGATATTCCTTCCTTGAATCCATCCTTTGAAGATCTTTTTTTTATCAACTCCTTTGAAGTATTCTTTCTGTAAGTATGAGTGAGCTAAAACAAGCCTCAGGTTCTTCTTTGCGGTGGGGCTTCCTGTGTGAAAAAGTATAGATATGGTATTTTATGACAATTCATTTCTTAAACCATTTTTTTTTCTTTTCATGTTCATCTGCTTTGCTTTTATTTTTTCATGACAATGCAATGTAGAAAATGAAGGCAATGTAGGAGTGAAATAAAAAACAGTGAAAATACCAGAGAATCTGATTAGTGAGCATTTTGAAAAGCAAGCTTACAGTGTGGGTGAGAGTTTGAATAAGACAGATTTTTAACAAAGGATTAATACTGTAAGAAAGGAGGAATAAAATACATTCTCTAATATGAAATAATTAAGGTCATGCCAATTTAAAAGGAAGTTAAGGGCCAGCAGGTGAAGTGGAGGTGAACACACTGGATTCTCACATGGCCAATTCCTGGTTCTTTTCCTGGATTCAGTAGTTTGACTAGCACACTGAGCATGTGTACAAACGTGCCCCAAACCCCAGACACCAGAAGGGGCTTCAGCGTCGTCATCCCTCCTGGGGAAAGATTTCTCATTTTATCTTTCTTTCTCTCTCTGTCTCTCTGGCAAGTGCTGTACCTATAGCAAAAAAGAAACTTAAAACAAAAGAAGTTAACATTTTATGGTTTTAATGAGCTTAAGAAATCTTAAAATCAAAGGCTCAGAAAATTCTCAAGACACAAATTAACATTACTAAAGTTGATTTCTAGGACCTGTATAAAGAAAAAGATTTTGCGCTTCAGTTATAAAATCTGATAAAGTCTTTCAAGAGAACAGGCAGCCAGAATACACGACAAGGGTGAGATACACTTGCTATGGGGTGATTGCTGTCTTCAGTTCTTGGCATTTGTGGATAAGACATGGAAGACAGATGCCAGCAGATCAGCCTACAGTACAGAAATTTTATTTGGCTAGACAAAACAAGTACACTCTCAAAAGGGAAAGTGGGCTCACTGGAGTCAGAGCAGTCAGTCTCAGAGTCATCTATATGGGTTTCTTTCATGATGGCTCTGGTTCCCTGTACTGGTAACTCCTTTGAGTGACATCTCTCCTTTCATCAAGGGGTTGTCTTTGATTGACAGTCATAGTCTTGCATGTCTTACATACATCCAGGCATGAATTTTACCAGAATGCACCGTGCGAGTGGGGATGAGGGGGTGTAAAACCACAACGCTGACTTGTGAGTGCTGAGTGATTAGACCCAACACCTGTGTTCGTTCTTGTTCTGTGCTCATGAAGAATTAGACATGGTTACAGAGAGGGGAATAAAGTGGAGTTTATTAGGGAAGAAGTAAAACGCTTCCAATGTGGTGGAAGGGGGCCCAAATGGGTTGCTGAAGAGGGGCTGGAGGAGAGGGTTTTTATCTGACAGTCAGAGCAATGGGCTGGCTTTCTGATAAGGAAGTGTACTTTAGAAAATGGTTACATGGTAGTCTGAGTGATTTATTACCCTACTCTTTGTGGGGTCAGCAGGCCATAGCATTCTGTACTTCTTACTGGAAGGCAGTCACTGAATAGAAACTGTTGCCCTTAGCGACAGTTGCTTTAAGCTCCAAAGCACCCAGCTTTTGACTATGAAAACTTAGCCACTGTGACTCCATCCTGGCTCTTTACCCTGTCTATGTGGTCAGTCTCACTATCTCCTGTGTTATTAGTAAGAAGTCATAAATTCTTTAGAGACATGTCAAAGGGGTATATACTGTATCAGACCGTAGAGGAAAAACACAGAGACTTCATTTAAAAGGAAAACATTGTGACTTCCTTTGGGTCCTTACCTTAGACACCTGTAAGAGGGGTCTACTTCCTAACCCACTACTAATACATGCTAAGTGATAACAGGTAGCTTAAGGACATGTTGCTGGGCTAGTATGCATGTTCAGCCTTAAGACAAGGGAGTGGGGGAAGACAAGGGAGTGGGGGTCTTGGCCTTGAGGCAAGGCAAGCAGGAATTTGGCCTTGAGGCTGGATAGGGACTTGCTGGGTGAGGTGGGGTAGCAGATGACCCTTTCTTCTGAAATAGTCAACTGCAGGCCGGACTGATTCAGGTGGAAATCTTCTCTCTGGGACTGGAGAAGGGGAGTTGGGGCAGGCCTATTTCACCTTGCTCATGTGTCACCACTGTCTAATGTATTCCTACCTTGGAAATATTGAAGGTTTGGATCCAGACCACAACAATAAAGCTAATATTACAATAAAGTAAATCACACAGAATATTTTTAAAGAATTATTTTATTTTTAACTTTATTTATTTTGATTTGACCAGAGAAGGACAGAGTGAGAGAGAGAGAGGGATAGGGAAAGTGCAAAAGCAAGTTGCCAGGTCTGGGACTTGAATCACATTCACCATGTGGGAGTCTAATGGCCTTAACCACCACGCCACCTACTGACCCCTCGCATAGTATTTTTTATTTCTCAGTGTACATAAAAATTATACTGTAGTTCAGTTTATTAAATGTCTAAACAAACCAAGATATGTACTTCAAGTCGAACATACTTTATTGTGAAATAATGCTAATCATCATTGGAGTCTTCAGTAAGATGTAATGTTTTTGCTAGTTGAGGGCCTTACCATGATGTTGATGACTACTAAATGATTAGGGTAGTGGTAGCTAAAAGTTAGGGTGACTGTAACAATTTTTATTTTATTTTCTAAAGAGGTTTTCACCTTGGAGCTCATGTGCTCACCAGAGAGAGACAGAGACAGTGAGACAGAAAGTGAGAAATCACCTTCCATGGGTGATGGCAGTACCACAATCCCATCTCTCCATCCTCTTTCTGGGATCTTGAGTATAAAAGCAAATGCTCATGGCATGATTTTCAAGTCACCAGGTACAGGACTCCAACTATGTCTGGCCATGTGGGAGCCCAGCAACATAACCACTATGTCATCGGCTGGTCTATGGCTGTGACAACTTATTAAAATAAGGCAACAATGAAGTTTGCTGCATCAATTGAATCTTTTCTTCAACGATTTTTCTGCACTATGCAATACTATTGATAGCATTTGACCCATAGAAGAACTTTTAGAATTGAAGCTCATCCCCTCAGTCTCTGCCACTGCTTATCAACTAAGTTATTATAATATTCTAAATATTCGTTGCCACTTCAACAATACCTCTTCACCAGGAGTAATTTCCATCTTAAGACTATTTTCGTTACTCATTCATAGAAGAAATTCATCTGTTAAACTTTGTCAACAGACTGCATAAATTTAGTCACATCTTCAAGCTCCACTCTAATTCTCATTCTTTTTCTATTTTCGCCACATCTGAAGTTACATCTTCCACTGAAGTCTCTGTTTCTCAAAAATCTATGATGCTTGGAATCAACTTTATACAAACTCCTGTTCATGTTGCTATTTTGATCTCCTCCTATGAATCATGAATATTCTTAATGAAATCAAGAACATGAATCCTTTCCAGTGTGTTTTCAATATACTTTGCTCAGATCCATTTAGGAAATCACCATCTATAAGAGTTTTAGCTTTACAAAATACATTTCTTAAATAACAAAACTTGGAATTTAAAGTGACCATTTGATTCATGAGTTGCAGAATAGATGTTGTATTAACAGGCCTTAAAATATTAATGTTTTTGGACATTGCCATCAGAGCTCTAGGGTGATCATCTGCATTGTCAGTGAGAAGGAATTTCAGAAGGAATTTTTTTTTTTCCTGAGCAATCTCAAAAGTGGGTTTAAAATATTCAGTAAATCATGCTGTAAAAAGATGTGTTGTCATCAAGTTTTCATTGTTTCAGTTATATAACACAGAATTGTTTAGCATGATCCCAAGAGCCCCAAGAGTTTCAAAATAAAAAATGAGCATTGTCTTCAACTTACTCACCAGTGACACTAGCTCCTATAAGGGAGTAGGTCTATCCTTTGAAGCTTATAACCATGGTATTGACTTTTCCTCTCTAGCTACAGAAGTTCTACATGGCATCTCCCACTTTAATGCTGTTTCATCTACATTGGAATCTGTTTTTAGTATAGTCACCTGCATCAGCAACCTTAGCTAGATTTTCTCGATAACTTGCTGCAGTTCTATGTGGGCACTTGCTGCAGTTCCATGTGAGCACTTGCTGCTTCACCTTGAATTTCTATGTTTTGGAGATGATGTCTTTTCCTCAACCTCATGAACCATCCTCTGATAGCTTCCAGCCTTTCTTTTGTTGCTTGTCACTTTGCTCATTCTTCACAGAATTAAAGTCAGCTAGGCTGCCCTGGCTTATGTTTTAGCCTAAAGAAATGTTATGACTGCTTGATATTCTATCCAGACCCCTAAACCTTTATCCACAGTAGCAATTAGGCTATTTCTCATTCTTCCTAATATGTTCACTGGATTAGCACTATTTTCAAGAACTATTCCTTTGCATTCACACCTTGACTACCATTTACAAAAGTGGCCTAAATTTCAGCTTATCTTGGCTCCCCAAAGGGCACACACATCTACCAAAGAGAGAAAGAGAATAAGAGAGCAAGAGAAAGAGAAAGAAAGGAGAGAAAGAGAAAGGAAGTTCCACCCAGTGGGGCCTGTTATGCCAAAATTCATTTTCCTTCATTTTTCTCCATCCTATCAGGACCCTGGGTACAAGTGCAATGTGTTTGCCTTGTTTTGTAAGCTGACAGGGCTAGGATTCCAGCCCTACTAGGCCTTGTGGGATGCATCTCCTTCTAAATAACTTTCAACCACTGCATAACTGGCCCTGCCTCCTAGCTCAGCTTTTGACATATTTTTCTCACTAATCTTAATCATTTCTAGTTTTAAAGTGG
Source organism: Tupaia tana (assembly GCA_026018925.1). NCBI lineage: Eukaryota > Metazoa > Chordata > Mammalia > Scandentia > Tupaiidae > Tupaia > Tupaia tana. Next base: position 158,533,704 of record JAKSZU010000001.1, read on the forward strand.
AAAATGTGTGATTTATTTTTTAAGAGATTTTTCTGCCTAGGGTGCTTGCCAGAGAGAGACAAACACAGTGAGAGGATATGTGAGAAATCATGCCCCGGAGGGGGCGGGTAGCCATACCACAATCCCTTCTCCTCCATCCTTCTAGGATCTTGGGCAACCGTGAACACATGCCTAGGATGAGTTTCAAGCCACCATGGTTCTGGGACTAGAACCACAGCCAGGCATCTGGGAGTCCAGTGATGTAACTACTATGTCAGCTGCTGGCCCCAGAAATGTGTGATTTTCTCACTTAAACATTTGAAGAACATTGTGGAGTTATTTGGGTATAATTTCAATGTTGTTGTGTCTCAGGGAATAGGAAAGCCCATGGAGAGAATGAGACAAGAAATGGCCAGTCAGTAGAGCAGTGAGAATATACATAATATTAAACATAAGTTTATGGTCTTATATGCCTATATGTTTTGGGGTACATACTTCATTGCACCTCACCTCAGAACATAAAAATAGTATCATTGAAGATCATTGATGGGGCCAGCAGGTATTGTGGTGTTTGAGGTGCTAGACTCTCACATGTTTGATTATGGTTCATGTCCCAGACCTAGCAGCTCTCTCTCTCTCCCTCTCTCTCTGTCTCTCTCTCTCGTGAGCACACATGCCCTGTAGCAGATTTAAAACATAATAATGATACAATAAAATTAAATAAATAATTATTCAAAAAAATCACTGATCAGTGATAGTGAAGTATAGTGATGATGAAAAAGTTTGACATATTGTGAGAAATACCAGTCTGTGATACTGTGATATAGAGCAAGCACGTGCTGTTGGAAAAATAGTGCAGTTAGCATGATCAACAGAGGGTTGCTGCAACTCTTAAATTTATTAAAAGGACAATATTTTTGAAGCACAAGAAAGTGAAGCACAATAAGGTGAGGTATGACTGTGCAAGACATAGTTTAAATCGCAAGTGGCATGGGTTGCAAATCGCTGATTTGAAAGTGTCACAGGGGATCAAAACACAGTCAATGTTACAGTCACTTTCAGTGATTCTGACTGAAGAAGCCCCACAATGGAAGCATCAGGGTGAAGTGTCAGAAAGAGAAATGCACTTATACAAGATTTACTGAAATAAAAGCAGTATCACCATGGCTTATGGTACAGACAATACAGTCAAAAAGGGTGAAGGAAAACTTTTAAATATGATTAAAATGTAGAAAAATAACTCTTGTATAATCTCTTATGCAAGCAAAAAGGTGGAGAGTTGATTTGCTTGGTAGATGTGATGTGCAGGTATGATTGAAACACTTGATTGGGAGCAAAATGTATTCAGACATTTTAAGTCTGCTTTACTCAATTGAAAGGAGAAGGTTTACTATCACCTGTGTATCTAAACTAAGATTTAGCCACCTGACTTAAGTGATGATGCAATCCTCTGCCAGAGTTAAAAAAATAATAATGTGCAAATTCAAGTAGTTGTCGTAAGACCAAATAAAGTCATTTATATAACAACCTGTTTACATGTTAAAATTATATCTCACCTGTGTATGTTGGTTCAAGTGGTTTTTCTCTCTGACTTTCATTACTCTCTATTCATTCGTTACTAGTTTTATTTCCTTATGTGGACAAAGAATATCAAACTATCTGCCAAAAAGAGAATCATGTGAAGGCAGACAGATGTCATAGAAGTAAGAAAATAGATATAGAGTCAGACAAAGGGAAGGAATCAGGTTACTCCTGGAAACAACAACAGACGGTCTGTGTTTGTGCTGTTAACAACAAAATACTTGAGACAGGATAATTTATAATCAACAGAAATTTATTTCTCACTGTTCTAAATGCTAGTAAGGCCAAGATTAAGGTGCTGGTAGATCTGTGTTTGGTAAGGGCTTCTCTCTACCTTGCTTTGGCAGTTTGTTCTGTTCTCCAGAGGGAACAAACTTTGTGTTCTCATGTGACCAAAAGGCATAAAAGAAGGTATCAGTAGTTTCCTTTAGTCATTTAATAAAATTCCTCTTCCTACTTGCAAAGATGAAGGCTTCATGACTTAGTCACCTCATAATGATTGTACCACTTAATACAGTTGTTTTGGAGGTTTTAACATAAATTTTAGAGGAACTGTACTCAAACCATAGCCAGATCATACACTGTAACCTCAGAATCAGTCATTAATATGAATCAACTGTCCTTTATATTGGATTTGAACTCAGAGCAGTATGTGAAAATATTCTATGTGTCCACTTAACATATACCAACTCTCTGCACTCTGTGGTAGAGACTGAAAGACTGGAGGACATAAAAACATTAAAAATTGTTATGGACACTAGAGACAAAGTGGAATGAGCGTGTGGGAGGGGAAGAGCACAGAAAAGATTATTTGGGGGAAAAACGGAGAGGTAAGGTATCTGTGGGACACAGCTATTGTTTATTATCTGTTGAGGAGGATGTGTATAGTATTCTCAACTGGACTGAGGTGTATATCATGCTGGGTAAAGTCTCTTTACAATCTAAATGATGTGTAGCAATTGAATGTACAAATAATAATAATAGTAATAATAAAGAAAAAATAAACAAGAAGTGCTGTGGTTTCAAATATTGAATATCTCCATAAGCATGTATACTTGTCACATTATTTTAATGAGTTGTTTTCTGTTTATGGATAGTCTAGGTGGAAGCTACTTGATCACTGCTGGATTCCCAATTGTAAGAGATGATTCCAACAGGAAAGGACACAATCTGCTATCTTTGTAGTTTATATCGATAATAATAATTTGTTGTAACCATATTTCAGTAATGTATCTTCCTTTCCATTTTATTTATTCATCTAATGTTACTTGGAGTCACTGGGAGGAAATGACAGAGATCTTTATGAAATTAAATCTTGATACCAAAGCACTTCTCATAATGTTGGGAGATCTGCAAAGTATTTTTGGCATATGACTTTTCTGAATTTAGTGATAATTATTGGAAGTGACCAGTCTGATAATCTGTAGGTCATAATGTAAAACTGAATGACACAAAGAATACTTCTTAAATGAGTATGGCAGATTTTTAAACAAATGTTGTATATTTATGAGAGGCATTTGGTGTAGGAGAATAAATACAACAGCTGCTTTTTAATCATATGTAAAAATTATGATTATAATCTGTTACATTTAATAGCACAATACATTTGAAAGAATGTACCACTAAGTATTCACGTTACTAAGCATTTTTGCACAATAAGCACGACTAAAATAACTCACTCTGCTTTTCAAGCAGATTTATTTATTTTTTTTAAACTGCGCTCTTTTTTTTTTTTTTTTTTTTCCTAATGTCATGCTGTTAAATACCCTTGACTTAGTTGGAGAAAACATTGTTTTTTCAGCTTTTCAAATTAACCGTTCATCTGAACTCTTGATAAAAGTCTCTTGCCTCTGGAGAAGTGATGCTTCTTTGGTAAAACACAGAAATTAATGCTACATTTTTTTTTTAGGTTTTTACAATAAGCCATGTGTGCTCACCAGAGATAGAGACACAGAGAGAGTAAAAGTGAGAAATCACCCTCAGGGAAGATGAACATGCTGCCACCCCTTCTCGTCCATTCTCCTCTAGGGATTTTAGGCAAACACACATGTTCGTTGTGTTTTTCAAGTCACTGGATATGGGACTTGAACAGAAAACTCAGTCATGAGTTTTCAGTGATTATCATGAGATTCAGTGCCTTAACCACCAAGCCATCTTCTGGCTTTAATTCTGTATTTTAAAAAATATTTCAATGAGAGAATACAATCACTGTAACCAGGGTAAACAGCAACTCTTACTGCATTAAGCACTTACTAGCATATTGTGAATGGTGGCATTACTGGCAGTAGCACTAGTCATCTTCACATTTACCGTCATGATACTATACTTTATTTCACAATTATAATTAACCCTTAGAATAAATGTTCATCACTATTTACCATCTGGGTTTGACAAATGTTTCTTTTAAAATGCTTAGTCATTTTAGGAATAAATATAAAAAGAAGGACCAACAGATATTGCAAATTACTTGAAATTTTACAATCAATTTAAAACTAGTAAACACAAATTTTAATTCAAAACTTTCCTGAGCATCCATATAATTAGGACAAAGAGTCTCTTTTTTCTAAATATTTTCCTTGCTCTTTTCTTCAGGAGGTAAAATTATACACACACACACACACACACACACCCACACACACACATATATATATATATATATATATATATATATATATATATATATAAAATGATCTACTGAATAGCTTACAACATATTGTATTCTTGAAAAATGCTTATAGAATAAATGCAAAGTATTCTCACTATAAAAATATGATAACTATATGAGGTGATGCATTTGATAACTAGATATATTTATTCATTCCATAGTGGTTTCAAAATATATGTCCATCATTTAATGAAGTGTCATTTGGCTAAAAATGTTATGTGAGTACTTAAGATGTAAAAAATTAAAGTAAAAAAAATTCTGATTTGAAAGGCATATTGCAATGTATTAGATTGAGGGTTTTGTCAATTCCTGTTTTTTAAGAAAAGATAAAACTGAACAATAATGTCAAAAACAATTATTTTGTGACTACGAATATTAACCAGGTATCCACCAAGTTGGGAATATTTATTCAAAATAAATTACTGGGAACCAGCAGTTAGTGTAATGGCTATGTCGCTGGACTCCCACGTAGTCGACCGCGGTTCGCGTCTTGGACCCGGTGGCTTACAACTCACGCCAGGCGCGTGTGCGTGCGTGCCCAAGATCCCAAGAGGAGAATGGAGGAGAAGGGATTGCGGCGTGACTATCCCCCCTGGGGGGTGATTTCTCGCTTTCTGTCTCTATGTCTCTCTCTGTCTGTCTGGCGAGCGCACGCGCCCTATAGCGAAAAACCTCTCCAAAAAATAAATAAATAAATAAATAAATAAATAAATTACTGAACTTTGGCTAAGAACAGTAGAAGTCAGTCAAAAAAAGACAAAAAATACATGTGAGAAAATAAAGGGTGGATATTCTCTAGGGTTGTTACTGTTCCCTACCCAGTTCTACTCTATGGTATACACATCTAAGCAAGACAGGTTGATCGTAACAATCCAGCTTTATTGATGGAGGACTATGATCTGATTAGAACAGAGTGAATTATTAGTAATAATAGCAAACTAGAGCCAAGTTAATTTAGTCAGCAAAGAAAAGTAGTAATAATAATATTAATTTTAAAAACATTATGGGGGAGAACAGAATGCAGAGTTGACATAATACAACGCTTTATAAGAGTAATTTTCAACATTCACAACCACAAGTACAACACACTATGAGACAGAAAAATTTGATATATACTCAAGAAAAATGGTCAATGGACTGTTTCTGAGAGGCCTAGATTTTGAGAAAACAAAACAAAAACCAAACCCTTATTTTAAAAGAAGTTATATATATATATACACACACAAATAATATATAATATATAATTAAACACTGATAAAACAATTAAAATGAAAAAGATTATCTCAATTATATAAAAATTATAGAGTTGAAAAGTATAAAACAAGTTAAAATTTAGTTGAGCAGTTCAACTGTATATAATATTTATAATAGATATTAGAAGACATAATAAGTACATTTTCAGACAAATAGAAATAATTTTAACTAAAGAATAGAGACAATAAAGAGATCAAAATGAACAGAGACTCAGAGTCCAATGCATGTACCAACATACACATATTTTTGGAAGTCTACAAAGATTAGGAGAAGAAAAAAACAAAAAAGATATCTGAGAAAATAAGGGCTGGATATTTTTTAAATCTGATTTTTAAAAATTAATATATAAATCCAATGAGCTCAATAAAGTTCAAGTAAAAAAAAATGTTAAGATATCTGTACCTAGGTACACCATTTTCAACAACTGAAAGGCAAGGACATGAACAACTATCAAAGTAGGAAATGAATGGCTCATTACATATAGTGAGGTTACAATGTGATTAATAAGTTACTCTCAGAAAAAACTCAGTACAGGGGCATTTCATAAAAATACTTCCAGATAAATAATGATAAAATGATTTATTTCTGGCAGAGCTGCCTTACCAGAACTATAAAAGGAAGCTCTTTATGCTCAAGGAAACATGACGAATTGACCAAGTAAATACACATAAGGATATGAGGATCGTACCAGCAGGTGCTGTATTGGCCATTTCACTGGACTCTAGCATAGTCAACCACAGTATAAGTCCCAGACTCAGTGACTTAAAACTCATGCTGGGCACATATGCATATGTGCCGAAAAACTCTAAAGATGAGAGTGGAGGAGACAGAATTGCGGTGTGGCCACTTCCTCTGAGGGGTGATTTCTTGCTTTCTGTCTTTCTTGTCTCTGTCTCTCTGGTGAATTCATATGTCCTAGAGCTAAAAAACTCTCTCTACAAAAAAAAAAGAAAAAAGGTATGAATATCACTAAAAAGGCAAATATACAGGTTAATATAAAAGTCCATATAAATATATTTCTCTTTTTTCTCATAAATTCACTAAGAGTAATAAACTTGTATAAAAATAATAATAATAATAAATAGATTTATAACATATGTAGGTAATATGTGCATGACAAGGATAGCAGAAAGAAAAGGAAAAGATATTGAGTAATTTGCCACTATTAGAAGAAATATAGCTATTTATTTATTTATTTATTTATTTATTGAAATGAAAGAGAGATGGGGGAAAAAAGAGGGGAAAAGGTAAATGAAAAGAAATAGGTATGTTCAACAGGGTCTCATTAAGGTAGGATCCTGCTGTCCGAATCTTCAAATCAGCTAGGATTAGAGGAGTGCACTGCCACCCCGTGCGTGCTTTTCCAGGTCAATCCATGATTCAAACCCTCACCTTCCATGCAGCTGCAGCATCACAGAATGGCTCTAGCACCTGCCAGTGTGGCCAGGTTGTAATACTAACAATCTTAAGCTGCATGTGATAAATTAAGGTACATATTGTTTTCCCTATAGCAATCACTAAGAAAATAATTCAAACAGCATAGTGGATTTGAATAGACCTTTCTCCAAACAAGACTTACACAAAAAGCACATGAAAAATACCCAAGGTCATTACTAACTATTAAAGTGTAAAGGAAAACAAAGAGATACAATTCCCTACCATTGGAATGGCTGTAAGAAAATAGCAGGCAATAACAATTATTGGCAATGTTGCAATGGAATGGAAGCTTCCTCTATCACTTGAAAATGTAAAATGACACAATCACCTTGAAAAATAATTAAATAGTTTCTAACAACACTTTAAACCTAAGGTTGTCAAATGACCCAGTATTGCCTTGTCTAAGTATATTATTGAATGTATTAGGTCATTAGTAAAGTCATGACATGTTTTTCTATGTAAAAATGCATCATAACTTTCCCGATGAATAGTAAGATGAAAAGGATATGTACATTAAGCACGAGAGAACAAAATGGACAAAATATTTAGCTTTTTGACCTGCGAGGAACAGAAAATATCAGAGTGATCATTATCATGCTATTCCTTGAGCAATCTATTTAGACACTTGGTACAATACCATCAGATTGCTTGCATTCATTTCCTAGGATTGCGGTTATAAATTACTACAAACTTTATAGTATACGACAATACAAATTTATTCTCCTATAGTTATAGCTTTGAAATCAAGGTTGCATTTCATCTGAAGCCTCTAAGAAAAAAAATCTTTCTTTGCTGCTTCCAGCTTCTGGGATTCCCAATCTGATTTTAATCTCTGCCTCTGTCTGGAAACTTGCTTCTTTTCTCTCTCTGTGTCCTCTCCTCTTCTTTTAAGGATGCCAGTTAGACTTAAAGAGTTCCTGAATTCAGTAGGCCAAGGATCTTATTTTGATCTTTAAACAATTATATTTATAAGGACTATATTTACAAATAAGACCACAGTCTAGGTGGTTCCAGACAGATGTGATTTTGGGGGCAACCATATTCAATAAATTATATCTTATAATGTAATTCTGCATTATTACTGGATGAGGTCAAGACCACTACACAGCCTTTATAGGATGTGTAATCTAACATTATTGGATTCTTACCTCAAATTCAGGACACAATTTGAAAAACTTGTAACCTTTTGGCTCACAACTGTGGTATCTACTAACACAAACATAAACCACATCATCAACTGGCAGCTGAATTAATAAAATAATGGGACATTCTTCTTTAGGCATTGCTAATCTGTCAGCTCAGGAACAAGACCTTTGAGGTAATTAAAGTGCTAATATATTCATGTAACTAATAATTGTGATGTATAACTTCAATAGTAGTTTAGAGGATGAAAAAATAATTGGTCCTTCTCACGGCCTGTAAATATCCTGATCGATGAATTTCATATTTCTACCTCTTAAGCCATGAACTTTGCTAGATTAAAGCTTCTTATACTCAGAGAGAAAAGTGATGGTCACAGTTAGAAAGTGTGGGAAGGGAAACATATGTCAGGGACATTTCCTCTCAGTGTTTCCAGGCTTTAAGAAACTAATTAATGAGTAATTTTAGCAACTATAATTTTCCAAAGATAATGCAGAACTAGTTCCTACTAACTAGAAGAGCCAATGTGGGAGCTATCCAAAGTGTTCTGGAGAAGAGATGTGATGAGTATCGGTTATGGTCTCAAGTTCAAGGACTGATCCAATAATCACTTTGGACTGGGTCTCAAGGCGAATCTTCAGTTTGTTATCTTCATGTAAAATCACTGAAAAAATAGAATTAATGTAGGTCCTATGTGGCTTTCAGTGCTACGAGGGGTGGACGGTTGCATACAGTTTTGGTACTCTACATATCCTCTACTTTATGCAATTCTCTTTTTATTATTATTTATATGTTCAATTGCTATACATCATTTATATTTTAAAGAGACTTTACCCCCCACATGATGGAATGCAATTCTCATTTTAGCATACAGCTCTGCCTTAGCTCAGACTTTCTCATCCTGACAAAGCTAGCACATTAAATGCATGCTTTAGTTTATTATGATGTTATGAAACAGAAATATCTGAGATTGAATGACTTATAAAGACAAGCATAATTCTGGTGACTGAGCGGTATGAAGGTGCACAGTTGGCCTCAGGCCAGTCTCAGCGCTACGTCACAACATGGCCAACAGAGGTAAGAGGGGAGAGTGGACATGTGCAAAGAGAGAGAAAACAGCTCTCCACATCCTTTGTTTGTCCTTCACATGTCCTCAGTCAATTGAATAGTGATGTCCCATTAGGCCCCACCTCTTAAAAGTCTCTTACCTGTCAAAGTCATCACACCAAGGACCAAATTTCCTGGACATGAGCCTTTAGAAGACAATTCATTTTTCAAACCCCAGCAAGCAGCAACCTAGATTTATTTCAAAATGCAAAAGATATGGAAATAACCTGAAAGAAATCATAGGCCATTTCTAGAATCATTCACATATTTTTCATATTTACATAAGAGTTTTGAAATGCTTATTAATTAAGAGTTCAAACAGAATAGGTCTCTTCTTTTAGACACTTGATGCCAAGTATGAGGATAAACTACATGATTATTTCATTATAACTAAACTTTATGTCTAAGCATTTGAATAAACTAAGACTCAATATCCTGGTATTCTGCAAAACATCTTATCTATGGATTTTCCCCTGCTTCTACAAAAGGCATACACTGAGAGAGGAGTTCTTTCATTTGACCTCACATACTAGTAATAACTCATGGTACAGGGCAGGTTGATGGTAATTATCCTCAGATCCCAATGGTACTTTTATTAATAATAATGGTGATCAAATTGGAAGCCCTTTGAATCTGAGTAAGTGGTTGTAAAAACTGAAATTTCAACCTGATGAATTCACATGTAATCACTTATATTTATAGAACTTCCCAAAAGGATAGAATAGGCAATTGCAGAGAATGTACTCAATCGAATCTGGCCTTTTGATTTTATGTTTTGGAGCTACTTCTATATAGCAGTACTTATTAAAAGAAATAGTAACCAGAACCAAATACCAGACTTAGTTTTGAAGAAAGAATGCCCAAGTATAGTTTGTCTTAGCCCTTGCTACTAATTATTATTATCAATGATGAAATATTATGCTCTTATGACTTAGTCTGTGTTCCTGCTGAACGTAGACATTTAGGAAGGACTTGAGTCCAGTCAGTTGTTTTCTTGGATGATAATCGCAGAGAGCAAGAGAGAAACAAGTAGATTGAGACAGAAAGGAGGAAAAGCCAATATGCAGGCCTCTTAGTAAATATAATGCCTGTGCAATTGAAAATCAGTTCTGTTGGGACTTCCTAGATAATATGTACACTGTCTTTTTAAATTGTAAACTGATAAACATAATCTCGTCTTAATCTAATACAGGACATTGGCACTGTGAGCAGTGTTTTATTTCGATAACAATGTCTGAAAATGTGAAAGCAGCTTGGAACAGGGTAATAGGCAAAGGACAGAATAGTCTGCGGAAGTAGGTCAGGAAAAGCCTAGATTTGGGTGGAGCCTCAGGACAGTTTAGAAATGAATGGAAACTTTTCAGAGATTGTTTTATTGGCTACAACCACAGTGCTGATAGGAATATGGACAGTGAAGTTCATCTGTAGAGGTTTCAAATGGAAATGAGGAGCTGCTGGAAGCTGAAGGAAATTCCACCCCGGATATCAAGTAGCACGGAGTTTGGCTACATTGCATATGTGCCCGTAGGCATGGTGGGGGGCCAAACTGAGAATGGTGATATAAGTTCTCTAGCAGAACTTTCTAAACAGCAAACTTCCTAGACTGCTGCTTGGGTGTTTCTAACTGCATTGGGTGAAATTAAGGAAAAATTAGATGACATTTTTTTTTTTGTACAATTTTACTTGGCTAATTTTTCCCCTGAGAGAGACAGAGTGAGAAAGTAGAGAGAGAAGTCACCCTCAAATAGGGTCTTCATGCTGTGATCCCTGGCAGTCCTGACGACAGCTTGAGTCCTTGTTCTAGAGGTCTCAGGCTGTAGGTCTCGGCAGTGGCAGCAGCAGCCTCCACATCCCTGTGGGGCCACAAATGGTTATTCTGCAGGTGCATGGAGTGGGAACAGTTGTGATTATGGCATCAAACTCTCCATTCCAAAACCAAGAGGGCTTTTTAAAAACATCACACTTAAATGGGGTAGATCCCGAGAGGAGAATATTGAATTGTTAGATTTTATGATTTTTTTTCCATAGTGGTTGCACAGTTTTATAATCCCACCTCTAATACACAAGGGTTCCATCTTGCCTTGCTCTCTCTTGATGCTTGTTATTTTCTGGGGTTTTTGTTTATCTGTTTTTGATAGTGGCCATCCAACTCAGTGTAAGGTGCTATATCATTGTGGTTTTGATTTTCAATATTTGTATTGTTAAAGAAATGGCTATTTAATTCCTTGTGCCTTTTTTATTTTTTTTTTTTGAGAGGTTTTTGTTATGGGTCATGTACACTTGCCAGAAAGACAGAGAAAGACAGAGGGACAGAAAGCAAGAAGTCATCCCCTAAAGGGGATGGCCACTCTGTAATCCCTTCTCCTCTATTCTCCTCTCAGGATATTGGGCACGCATGCACACGCGCCTGGCATGAGCATGAGTTTAAGCCACCGATTTCAGGACTCAAACTGTGGTCACCTACATGGAAGTCCAGCGACATAGCCATTACGGCAACTGCTGGTCTCTCCTTGTGTATTTAAAAAAAAAAAAAAAAAATTCCAGAGGGAGTATGCACTTACTGGAGAGAGACAGAGAGAGCAAGAGCAAATTGAGAAAGCACCTCCCATGAGGAATGGTCACACTGAAATTCCTTCTCTACTCCGCCCTGCTTTGGGACTTTGGGCATGTAAAAACATGTGTCCATTATGGTTTTTAACTGGTCTATAACTTGAATCATACAGTTGGCCATGTGGGTTCCAATTGTCTTAACCACCATGCCACAGGCTTGCCCCTAGTTCAGTTTTAAATTGGGTTACTTGAGTTTTTGTTAAGTTGCAGGATGTTTTTAAAAATATATATTCTAGATACTAAAGTCTTATCAGATGTAAGATCTTTCAAACACTTCCTCCCATTCCATAGATTATCTTCTTACTCTGCTGATTGTGTCCTTTGATTCTGGGCACCAATACGCATATCCAGTGGTTTTTTTGAGCTGAACTGGAGATCAAATTTGTGGTCAACCATACGACTTCCAGTCTTTCATGGCATCCGCATTACCCATGTTACACGTGGCTGGCCATGATCAAAAGTTTTTTTTTTTTAATTTGATGTAATTCCATTGGTCTAATTTTGTTTTTCTGCCTTTGTGCTCACTATGATTTTATCACTTAAATTCATAAAATAAAGTACCTGAGATTACAAAGGTATCTAATGTTATTGAACTAATAATCAAACTTTTAAATTATTAAAATGCAGTTGTATTTAGACTTAGATTGACACATCAAGTGATGAATTTTTGTGGACAGCCACTAAGGATTAAACAGAGTGATGACTGTGAATATGAAATGAGTTCATCGTCCACTGCTTACCAATTTGTCTGAATCCAGTGAAATCATCAACCCACAGACAGCAAGTACATGAGCTGGGTTTAAGACTTACTGACAGGAAGCAAGGAGCTGCTGAAGCCTGGGATTCCTTGTGCTCAGTACCGTAGTGTTCAGAAAGGCAGCTCAGAACAGATAGAATCTGTGTTCACTTGTCCGGCTTGTATTACAGCTGAGAGGTTCACAAAGTAACTTTCATGGTGTATAATACCTCTTGGTCAAGAGGATTACTGGCTGAAGTAATAAAGGAAATTCCGTTTTTAGGAAGAGACTAGAATAGAGCCCAGACTGTTTTATTTTGTTTGTTTTTGGTTGTTGGGAAAGTTTTAATGCATCTTTTGCATAGGAAAACATAAAAAATGATTCATGACTTTCCCAATGACTTAATAATCCTCTGTATCTTAGGATATTGCGTCCCCAGAATGTTCTAGTTATTCTCAACAACTACAAGCAAGAAAAAGAGAATAACGTGTTGGTCTAAAGTCACCTGGAAAATCGTCTTGTAGTAAATTTACTGCAGGATATCTGCAGCAATTATGATGTGATGTGACAATATATACAAGTTTTTGTTGATTTGTTTGTTTTGTTTTGTTTTGTTTTAGTTTTCTTTGTGTGTATGTGTGTCCTTGTCCGATGTTGCTATCAGAGCAATACAGGCATTGTAGAAACAGTTTGGAAGAATTCCCTTGCAATAGTTTGAGAAAACTTGGTGTTGGCTCTTCTACAAAAGTCTAGAAGGCAGCTATGCTCACCACTATACCACCAACACCATAAAAGTTTGGTTAAGTTCAGCAGTTAAGTCATCCATTCATAGGTCTTTTTTTGTATAGGGATTCTGTGTTACAAATTCAGTGTCATTTGTCTGCTCAAGTTTCTTTATTTTATTTTATTTTATTTTTGCAAAGGGCCTGTGTGCTCACCAGAGATAGATAGACAACCCCACAATGGGGCATGTTCACTCTAATCTCTTCATTTCCTCATGCTGTCAGGATAGCTTTCATGGTAAAGCCTGTTTCCTGTGAGTGCACTCTAGGATGTCAGTTGGTTTTGGTATCAGGCAGATGCCATAGAGTAGTCTCTGTGTAGATTCTTCAGCTGGCTGCTCCAATAGTATGCAGGTGCGAGTCAGGATCCTCTGGTGGTTTCCACGTTGGGCAACTGTTGGCAGCTTTGGGCAAAGTCACTTTCCCGGGTACTCCTGTGTATTCCTGAAGGCCTCAGGTAGGCATGCTAACAAGAGAACTTTGTGTGTGAGTAGGGACTGGGAGGGCCATAGGTACAACATAGCTTGCACCATTGTGGGATGGCTTCAGTGATGTCCAGGTTCTTGGTGTTTCAGACACGGGATTGAATGAAACAGGCCAATAGCAAAAGTAAAGGGTAGTTTATTAAGTAAAAGTAAAAGTACACTCCTGAGAGATAGAATTAGGTCCCAGCAGAGAGAGAAAGAGTGACTCAAGGGCCTATACAACTTTTCAAATTATCATTATTCATAATAGAGTGTGTGTATGCACATACAAGTGTGGGAGTGAGAGCAAGAGAGAGAGAAAAACATCCCACAGGATCTGGTCACTTCACGATATTCTGTTCTCTAATCCTCCAGCCTGTCAGATCCTGGGCACTTACATGCATGCCCATCATGCTTCAGGCAGAGCAAGCTGGGAATCAGAACCACATGAAGGAGCCAACTTCTTTTGAGCAGTACATTTTTCTATGAAGCCAGTCTAATACACATTCTTTTTTTTTTTTTTTTTTTTTTTTTTGGAGAGGTTTTTGCTATAGGGTGTGTGCACTTGCCACACAGACAGACAGACAGAGACAGAGAGACAGAAAGCAAGAAATCACCCCACCGGGGGGAGATGTCCACGCCACAATCCCTTCTCCTCTACTCTTCCTCGGGATCTTGGGCACACACGGACACGCACCGAGCGTGAGTTTAAGACACAGGGTCTGGGACTTGCACCACGGTTGACTACGTGGGAGACCAGCTAACTGCTGGTCCCTAATACACATTCTTTATCGGTGACAAGTTAAAGATATTCCAATATTCCTTTTAATTTGATTACATCTATTTAAGGTGTGTTAAATTTCTGTTACATATTAGAGAATATAAAGATGCAATTTTTTGATCTTCATTGAAGTTCATGGTTGAATTCCATTATAAGCTAAAGATAAAATACCACCCCTGTAATGCTTGAGTGCATAATATAATAACTACTATTACGAACAAGTCTATTCATTTTCTTCCCATACCTCTGCCACACATCCATAGAGTATACATCTGAAATTGTCCTAAAGAGTCCCTCCTTTGGGACCAGCAGTTAGCATAATGGCTATGTCGTGGACTCCCACATAGTCAACCGCGGTTCGCGTCTTGGACCCAGGGGCTTAAACTCACGCCGGGCGCGTGTGTATGCATGCCCAAGATCCCGAGAGGAGAATGGAGGAGAAGGGATTGCAGCGTGGCCATCCCCCCTGGGGGGTGATTTCCTGCTTTCTGTCTCTCTGTCTCTCTCTGTCTGTCTGGCTAGCGCACACGCCCTAAAGCAAAAACCTCTTAAAAAAAAAAAAAAAAAAAAAAAGAGTCTCTCCTTTAAGGACATGGGAACTAAAGTGTTGCAAAAGTGTTTCTATATAGATGAGAAAACATTTGTTTTAAAGTGCCTGTTAAAGTCTTTCATTACTAGGATTATTTTATTCAAAATAATCAATGAAATAAAATTAACCATACAAATGCACACATTTCAAAATTTTAAAGGGCTTTGGCAATGATTTTTCCCTGCAGATTTTTATAATTCGAAGCATGAAAATTTAAGGTCATTCAGTATAATACATTTGCACAGTAAGCATACATGAGAACTCTGTTTAGCCAATTCCCATCCTGGCAATTAAATAAGTTCCTGCAAAAAGAATATTCATTGAGGAGCTATAACTCATCCATATGTCTCATTTCTTGAACACTGATTCAGTCAGAAAGCCAAGAAAAATACTGACTAAAAAAAAAAAGATTTCATGCTTTATGAACCAGGGAAAATGGAGTGAATTAAACACAAAATTTCAGGAGCTACTTCTTTTGAATAAATCAGCAGGAATTCCACAGTTGATCAGTTGCCCTAATGAATACAGATTATTAATTAAGTCAAGACCTAACAAAATGATATTTAAAAGAGAGAAAATCATGATAGATAATAAGACATGTGTAAATGTATCTTCAAAAGTTTGTAAAAACAAAAGCAATGTTTTCAAAGAAACTTCGTAAAAAATTATAACAGTAGAATTTTATTGAGGAGATACATTTAGAAAGCAATTTAGTTGTTCTTGATCTACTTTAGCAATTGATACTTCAGTACTATTTTTTTTAGCTCATTTACAGATTTCTTTTCACTTTATGGATTTTTTTCTGAATTAAAATGCAAAGTTATATCACCTATACCTTATAAATTTTATTTGAAATTTAACTAAAAATGAGTCATAGAGCTATATTTAGTATCATCTATATATGCTTATCTATACATATTTATACACATTACATACACATGTGTGTACAAATATATGACTCTATATATGTGTTATATATTTAACTTTAATTAAAGAATGCCAAAATAAATGTTTCTTTTACCCACTGACTCTGTGGAAATTAAAGTTATTTATTTAAGAACACTATATATACTCTTTAGCAGGATCTTATGTCTATTATGAAACTGTACTGAATTATACATACATATATATATATATACATATATATTTTATACATATTTATGTATAAAATTTTCAAATACTATTCATTAAATTCTTTCTTTGGTAACGTCAAGTTCTCAGAACTCAAGTTCTCTGAATTCAGTACAGTTTCACAATAGACATAAAATCCTGCTAAAGAATATATGTTTTGTTCTTAAATAAATAACTTCTATTTCCACTGAGTCAGTGAGTAAAAGAAAAATTTATTTTGGCATTCTTTGATTGAAGCAAGAGTTAAAGAAACACCCTTTAACCAGCATATCAAAATAATGAAGAGCAATTCCTTTGATGTTTCTTTTGTTGGGTAATACTTATTTCATTTATCCTAATTTACAGTATATTATGAGTGATAATTCACCTAACATCATAGCTTTGCAATGCACTTAGTAGATCATATTTCAAATATACTGGTAGACCTTCTTGAACCGTGCTATTTGTTAAATGCTTAATTTTTCTGTGTTTATATATCAAACATATTCCATGAGTAAAAGTTCGCTCTAGAACATGTTTGTGAGTGTGTGTGTGTGTGTGTGTGTGTGTGTGGCAGAACTCTTTCTTAAAAATGATCACAGTTACAAAACAATGTATGATATTGTTATTATTATTATTATTATTATTATACTTTAAATCACTTTACATCATATAGTTTGTAAAGAAAATTTACCCAACACAAAATACACCTCAGACCACTCCAGTTTAGAATACTATACACATTACAGTCAACATTTTTATTTAGTGAATGACATTCTTGATACTCTGGCAGTTCTCACAACAGAACATTCACTCAATGAATGTGTGCGGCAATATGATATGTGAATTGTATTGTTCAGGAACTCCACCAATATCATCAGCTGAGTATCAGACAAGTAAATATACATACATGAAACTAGATATGTCAGTTGGTTGCATGAAATTAAAAATATGTAGGGACCAGCAGTTGGTGTAATGGCTATGTCACTGGACTCCCATATAGTTGACCACAGTTCAAGTCCCAGACCCGGTGGCTTAAACTCATGCCAGACACATGTGTGTGAGTGCCCAGGATCCCCAGAGGAGAATGGAGGAGAAGAGATTGCGGCTTGGCCATCCCCCCTGGGGGGGGTGATTTCTCGCTTTCTCTCTCTCTGTCTTTCTCTGTCTTTCTGGCAAGTGTACGCCCCCTATAGCAAAAACCTCTAAGAAAAATTAAAAACATGCAGACAGATGGGTATATGGAAAGATAAAGGATAGAGTATGAATAAAAGAGAGACAAAATGAGGATAGAGAGAGAAATAGAGAATTAGAGAGAGGATTGAAGAGAGATGATAATATAGCATTTTATTTATTTTTAAAGAGTTTTGTTTTGTTTTGCTATAGCGCATGTGTGCACACCAGAATGACAGAGAGACAGAAAGTAAGAAATAATCCCTGGGTGGGGGGGAGATGACCACACTGCAATTTTCAGGATTTTGAACACAATCCGTAGTCAACTATGTGGGAGTCCAGAGACATAACCATTGTGTTATCTGCTGGTCCCAGTAAGGTGGGATTTTAAAGAAAAACTTTCTGAAATAAGATCTGAGTTCCAACTCTACCAGGTACAGCCCTGACTTTTTACTTGTTGACTTTGTAGTTATGAATAACTAAAAAAAAAAAAAATGCTGAGAACTAGCTGAAAAGGAGCAGAATTGTACCTGTTAGACAGCCTCATGCTTAGGATACCAGAGATGCCCTCTAGAGTCATCAAGGGAAAGTTGGATAAAACAGTGATAACCATCTACAGCTCTTCCAAACCTAATCATCTCAACATCAACTCTGTTAACCTTGCTATGTTGTCATATATTGGAGTCTTTGATAAGAAATAAAAATATTTTCTTTGATAAAAAAAAGAGAAAAAGTCATTAAAATTTTTTTTGTTTTCTAATTAAAAAGAATAACAATTTGAAAACATTAAAACCAGTGTCAGCAGGTGGCAAGTTGTTTAAGATGCTGGACTCCTGCATAGTCAACATGGTTTAGGCCTTGACCTTGGTGGCTTGAATATCATGCTGGGTGCATATGCTTGTGCCCTCAAAATACTGAGAGGAGAATGAAAGAGAAGGGATTGTGATGTGGCCATCCTCCCTGAGGGATGATTTCTCAGTTTCTCTTCCTCTCTGTCTCTCTGTCTTACTAATGTTTTCAGAAAAATGGAGAATATATGGTGGTGCTTCTTGAGGAATTTCTGAAGTTATTCTTAAGCTTTTTGTTCTTGTTTATTTTTACATCAATTTAAATACCATGATCTCCTGAATATATAGCATAAAATGCATTTTATTGTGAGGAAGGAGAAGAGAAATACATAGTCTTTACTAATAAAACTGGGTTATGAAAGAAGGGAATACTTTAGGAAAAGGAGTAATCTCAGGGGAGGTGTTTATTGGGAATTACATGTTTGTCCAAGTTTTTAATAAATCAGGTAAGTAAGCAGAGATCAGAACAAGAAACCATATATTTATAGATGATGAGTATCACAAAATTAAATTTTTTCAGAGACAAATATATAAACATGCTCAAACATGGGTATTTTATGCCAAAAAAAAAAGAAATATAATACAAGGGAAAAAATAACGCAGAAAGAAAAATGGTAGAAATGGTATACATAAAATTCCACAGATATTTTTAGAAATAATAGAAGGGAAGATTGTTGGGAAAATCTTCATTTATATGAACTCCTCTTCCCATGAGGGGAGACTTCATCTGCGTCTTGGTGTGCCTGTAATAATTTTGGTAAATGAAACTCTTTTGTTCATTGTGGATCTAATTATAATAATCTGTAAGCATTAGTGTATTTTTCAAGTTCTTAGTTTATTGTTCTTTTCTCTTTATGAGAAAACCTGGCCAACATCAACCTGGTAGATACCCATGTCTCTTGAGTGAAATATCCTAGTATCTTGACTGGTCTTGGGAGCAGAGATTGGAGAGGGAGAGTGCATGAACACTTTGACCACAGATCTAAATACATTGCACTAAATCAGTATACTGATTAGTATACAGAATGCATTATACAGTATATTTCTTCAGTATACAGAAGAAGTATACTACGTCTAATTTTCCTTATGAAACAGGATTAATGATAACAGTTTAATATGAGAAGACAGTAGCTACATCTAAGCTAGGATGGATGGAGCACAGACTTATTTCCAAAAGATGAAAATACAGTAAACATATAGTTTAGAATAATAGTTTGTAAAATTAGGTTAGTAAAGAATTAAAAATATTTAAAACATTTTTAAGATGGAATATAGAGATTCTGTAAACAAAAAAAACAAAAATGAAATGATTAAGCAATGATATAATGTAAAAATAATGTCAACATGGTATTTGATTAATAAATGATCTTGATTAATAAGATTATTTAGAAAATAAGCATTAATTTTTTATTAATTAAACAAAAATTGTTATAAAGTGAGGAAAAAAAAACCTGTTAGGGCATATGTAAAAGTTGCTACATATTAGAAAAGGAAAGAGAGAGACAAAGAAAGAAAAAAGAAGGAAACCAAGCAAGCAGAACAATAGAAAAATAGAACAAAACAAAGCAATACAAATAAAAACCACAGCAATTTCTGTATCTTGGTCACACTGGCATATTTAAATTAAGGAAAACTGCGGAGAAATGAAACTCAAAGAATAAGTCAGATTAACCTTAAACATTTTTGTTCTAAGAATAAACTTCAAGAAACAGGTAGACAATGTGTTTTAAAATTTTGAAGGTAAAAGATTTGGTCTTAATACTAGAATATTGAGATAAATTTTCTTTCATTTCTTCATGTAATCTCAGACAATCTCAGATGTCCAACACCTCAGAGAATCTAAGAAATACTGACTCGTCTTAGGCTCCCTGCAAGAAAAGCCTTAGATAGGGATTTCTGTGCAGTAATTTCTATACATATATGTATATATATACACACACACACACACGCATACATATATAATTTTATGTGTATATACTTTTTTTCTTTTCTTTCTTTTTTAATCATTGTACATCTTTACAGCATTCTTGAGGTAGCGGTCTCAAAAGAGGAATAGAGGAGCTGGATATGACCGTCCAGACCACCAAAAATGGATGAGCTTAGCTGGAGTCAACCTTAGCCTGGTTTGGTGAGGCTATCTGGAGTACGACTTACACTGCAGAGTTGAACACATGCAGAGTCCTCGTCATTAACCTGTACACCACTGTCAGTCAGAGAGACGTTGGACCACTGGCTGCCCAGCTCGAGAACCTCCTGAGTGGACACGTCTTACTCAAGTGAGGGTGATATGCAAAAGGAGACAACCGTGATCCATTAGCTGCCAACAATCAAAGCGTCCAGGGAATGATTATAGCAGCTCAGTGTTCTAAGAATGTATCCCCTTGGGGAATGTAAGCATCCTTACATTCTCTTCCTTCCAATACTCTGTTAACTTCTCTATCAATAACCTGACAACTACTCATGATGTTGATGAAAATCAAAGGGACATTAATGTGAGAGTCTAGGTGCTCTGCTGCTTTATTTAGCTCTATGGCATCATCTCCCTTACACTCTTTGAATGTAGAAATACAGACTCTTTCTTAATTTTTTTTTATATGCCATAAGGCACATGAGTTGGTCAAGGAGAGAGAAAGAGAGAAAGTGAAAGTGAAAGTGAGAAGACAGTCTCCTCGCACATAATCCGTTCTCCTCCTTCTCTTTCTCCTTTCAGAATTTTGGGCATGCATATATTTCTTAAGTTTCCACATCTGGAATGCAAACCATGCAGTTAGTCATGGGGGATCCAGCCCCCCTAAACCACCATGCCACTGGATGGTCCTAGAACCCCTTCTATCCACCTAATGCTTTTGTTGAATTCACTGGCAATCTATCACCAATAGATAGTGACTTCCCTGATAGAGTCAACCAAATTATACATGATACTAATAAAATCAGAAGATGCAGAATCCAAGGCAAAAAGGCATCAACTACAGCAAAGAAGGTAAGTTTATACCAATAACTAGCTCAAAAAAATTTAGACTCTGTAACAGTTATCATCTTGTCGACATTTAGTAAATATACCTATAATATAAATACAAAAGTTATATAAAATACCATGGAAAATAAAATGAAAAAAAAAAAGTTAGAAAGTAAGAACCTTGGTGCATCAAAAATTCTAAGTAAAATTAGGGAATTAAAAATCACTTGAAGGACTATTGTTCTGATTAAAAATATGCATTTCCATATTTAAAAAGTCGAAACAAGTATTAGTGATCAAGTTCTGTATCATCGTTGTTCAAAACATTAAATTAATAATAGATTTATAATAAAATAGTAATTATTTACATTTCTTGGAAAACTGATTTGGCTGCTGTGACAAGGCAAAACATATGTGATTAAATTAAGATGAAAGCTTATTCTTCCTTCAAATACTACGTTAAGCAAAATTTATCTGAGGCTGAGTATTACAATGATACTGGGGGACC
This sequence comes from Tupaia tana, assembly GCA_026018925.1. Classification (NCBI taxonomy): domain Eukaryota; kingdom Metazoa; phylum Chordata; class Mammalia; order Scandentia; family Tupaiidae; genus Tupaia; species Tupaia tana. The sequence goes on from JAKSZU010000001.1 coordinate 158,555,425, forward strand.
TGACTCCATCTGTATTCTGTACTTTCTTTAAAACTTAGTTTTCTTTTTGAATAGAGTCCTTTCTCTTGTATGCATCTCATTTCACATCTACTTCAAATTCAGTAGTTGAGTGTTTAAGAAAGGTAAATATATCTAGGTATAAATCAAGCCCTAAAAGTATATTTTATAAAAAAAGTTAGGACATATACTTTTTAACTTATTTTTTAAATTTTCAGATAAAACTGTCTTTACCATATAAGGCTTATATTTAAAAATAATGAATTATTAATCTTTTCCTAATGAAAATATCATACTGCAAGATGGTTATCTATACCTTTGAGTAACTAGATTAAGAAACAAGATTTTTGAAATTTATGTCAGTTTTTATTGAGTGGTGATTACTTAGAAAAACTGAGGTTTATGAAAAGTTATTTTTTAAACTTTATTTTATATTAAAGTATTTTGATGAAGACTTTGGTTAAATACTATGGCTATTTTTTCTCAATGACGTGTAATCTTGTTTTTATAAAATGTAAGATTTTTTTGTCTTTTTTTAGAGGTTTTTTTTTGCTATAGGGCGCGTACGTTTGCCAGACAGAGAGAGAGAGACAGAGAGATAGAAAGCAAGAAATCACCCCCCAGGGGGGATGGCCAAGCCGCAATCCCTTCTCCTCCATTCTCCTCTCGCGATCTTGGGCACGCACGCACATGCGCCTGGCGTGAATTTAAGCTACCTGGTCCGGGACTCGAACCGCGGTCGACTACGTGGGAGTCCAGCGACATAGCCATTACGCTAACTGCTGGTCCCAAAATGTAAGATTTTTGATATCTTTAATAAGCTCTTCCCAAAATTAACATTCCAGATTAATTTATTTTGACTTAAAATTTTACTTTGATATCCTTTAGTCAATCCCCTGAAGAACCTTAAAGGATATATTTCTCATTTTGCAGAGATGTAAACTGATTAGACTTATTGGATATATTAATGTACATGGGGAGTATTGTATTGTCAATTAATAAAGTAATGTTAAATATCATTAAGATTAAATTTATAGAAATATTTTGATATACTTTTTTTTTTTTAAGAGGGATATTTTTGCTGTAGGGCATGTGTACTTACTAGAGAGACAGACAGGCAGAAAGCGAGAAATCGTCCCCCATGGGGGATGGTCATGCCAAAATCCTTTCTCCTCCATTGTCCTCTCAGGATTTTGGGCACACATGCACATACTCCAGGCCTGAATTTTAAGCTGCTGTGTCTGGGACTTGAACCTCAGTAGACTATATGGAAGTCCAGCAACTTAGCCATTGCACCATCTTCTGGTCTCAGATATACATATTTTTAAGATCACGTAAAACTTGTAAATTTTTACAGTCGTAATGCGATATTATAATTCGTAGTTCTTTTTTTAATCTTTAAAATACTAGATGTAATAGAAATTACTAAATTTCTCTGTCAATCATATGTTATTATAATGAACCATCATCAAATTATTAAATATGATTATTCTAAGATTTTTGTCTTTCACAGTTCCAAAATTGTTTTCTCATGGAAAAGACTGATGAATACTCTTGACTACAGATTATGATAATTTTAAGGTCAATGAACTTCAGGCAATCTTGGCCTGTGTGCCATTATCTCCAGGCTTTCACTATTGCTCAAATGTGCCCAGAGGGGTTTTAACCCTGACTCCTAGTCACGTATCATTTCCTTCTGGCATGGTAACAGACCAAAAACTGGAATAGGTATATCTCAAAATCAGGAACAACTGAAACTTGATCATAAAATGATTGATCAGTGATGTTTTCAGAGAAAGACCGACCATAAGATGATTGATTACCAGTGCTCTCACAGAAAGATCTTGAACAAGAAGAGTAAATATGAGAGTTGTCAAAAACTAAATGGAGTCATTGATGTTAATTTTGACTATAGCTGAACCAGAAATGCTATGGAATAGGTCTTTTATCATGCTAGTAGGCTTAAACCATACCTTGGTGCAATGCACCAACTTATGCTCAAATAAAGTTCTTTTTATTTTACATATTTTACCTAGCTTGCCTTTTTACCTTTTTAGGGTAATAGTAAAAATGCAATTTTTTGTTAATTGTAATTTTTTGTTACCCACTACCTCCTATTATCTTCTAGAGGCAAAAAATAAATAAATAAATAAATAAATAAATAAATAAATAAATAAAAAAGTATTGACCTAATTGATAACTCAGTTATTTCTCATTTTAAATAATCTCATCTAAACCTAAAACCTCAAACTATAAAACTGGTGCTAGAAAACACTGGGGAAACTATGGAAGACATTGGGGTAGGCAAAGACTTCTTCTTTTTTTTTTTTTTTTTTCTTTTTTATAGGGCACGCGCACTTGCCAGAAAGACAGAGACAGAGAGACAGAAAGTGAGAAATCACCCCCCCCCCCAGGGGGGATGGCCATGCCGCAATTCCTTCTCCTCCATTCTTCTCCAGGAATCCTGGGCATGCATGCACACATGCTTGACTGAGTTTAAACCACTGGGTCTGGGACTCAAGCCGCAGTCAAATATGTGGGAGTCCAGCAACATAGCCATTACGCCAACTGCTAATCCAGGCAAAGACTTTTTAAATAAGACCCCAAATCACAGTCAATAATCCCAAAAATAGACAAGTGGATTTACATCAGATTGAGAAGTTTCTATATGACAAAAGACACAGTAATTGGGAACCAGCAGTTAGCGTAATGGCTATGCCTATGGACTCCCACGTAGTCGACCGCGGTTCGTGTTCCGGACCCGGTGGCTTAAAACTCACGCCGGGCGCGTGTGCGTGCGTGCCCAAGATCCCAAGAGGAGAATGGAGGAGAAGGGATTGCAGCGTGACCATCCCCCCTGGGGGGTGATTTCTCGCTTTCTGTCTCTATGTCTCTCTCTGTCTGTCTGGCGAGTGCACACGCCCTATAACGAAAACCTCTCCAAAAAAAAAAAAAAAAAAAAACCCAGTAACTAGTGACACTTGACAGCCCTCAGAATGGGAAAATATTTTTGTAAACTGTGTGTCAGATAAGGACTGATAACCAGAATACACAAGGAACTCAACCAGCTGTCCCAAAAAAAGATGATTAACTCTATTAAAAGATGGGAGAATGAGTTTTAAATCCACTCTCTAAGGAAGATATAACAATAGCCAAAAGGCATATGAAAAAAATGCTCAACATCCCTCATTATAAGGGAGATGCAGATATAAACCACAATGAGATATCACCTAACTCTGGTTAGAATGACTAAGATTTAAAAAAAAAAAAATAAATAAATAAAATAAAATGAAATGAAATAAAAAAGTTAAGTGCTGGTGGGGATGTGGTAAAAGGGCAACTCTCCTACACCACTGGTGGGAATGTAACTTGGTCCAGCCACTGTGGAGAACAATTTGGAAATTCCTCAAAGATCTACAGATAGAACTTCAATATGATCCAACAGTCCTACTCCTTAGTATCTACCCAAAGAACAGAAGAATTCTTAATTGGAAAAGTGCTTCCACATGGATGTTTACTGTGGCATTATTCACAATTGCTAAGACATGGAACCAACCCAAATGCTCAGGAACAGATGAATGGATAGAAAAAAACCTGGCACATGTACTCTCTGGAATACTATTCAGCCATTAAAAAAATAAATAAATAAGACCCTGACTTTTGACAGAAAGCAGATGAATATGAAAGATTTAGTCCTGAGTAAAGCAAGCCAGCCTATGAGGGAGAGACCTTATATGTTTCCACTTAATATATACTGAGTGTCCACGCTCTATGGCCAAAACTGAATGACTAAAGGTTATAAAAACTTAGTAAATGGTTGTGAATACTAGATACAGTGTGGGAAGAGGGCAAGTGAAGAAGTAGAGTCCGAGGAAGGACGTTAAGGAGAAAAATACAGAGGCAAAGCATTTATGGGTCAAAGAAATGAATTATTATCTATTGAAGATAACTTTATAGTATTGTCAACTGAACTAGTGAGAAATGTGCACAGGTTGGACTATTCACTTTGTAACCTAAGTAACATGAGATCAAATGTATAAAAGAAATTAAAATTAAAATAAATAAAAAGAAAAAAAATCTCACTGAAGTAAATATAGGTTCTATATCCCTTATAAATTAGGAAAGAAAATACAAATTCCCTGATGTGGAGAAGTTTTTATTTTATTAGTGAACAGATCTGAAGCAAAGAAAACAATTAGGAGATAATTATATAATTATAAATTGTGTATTATAAATCTTAACATAAACAAGGACAATATGACTTAGCATGAACATCCTAAAGGTCATGTTCAATTTTCATTTGAGTTATTTCTAATTCTTCATGTTTTGTGTCTTTTTAAATGGCATGCTTTAAAATTTTTATTTATGATCAACTTATAATAGTTGTGTATATGTATAACATACAGCATGCTATCTCTGTGTATGAACACCTTGTGTTATGTTCATCAGGAAATTAGCATATCCATCACTTTAAATGTTTATCATTGCTTTATAATGAGAACATTCCAAAATCTTTCTCCTAGCTTTTTTAAAATATATAATATGTTATTATTTAATCTAGTCATCTTATTGTGTAATAAAACAGTAGCGCTCATTCCTCTTACCTAACTGTAACTTTTTTTTTTTTTTTTGAAGAGGTTTTTGCTATAGGGTGCATGCGTTTGCCAGAAAGACTGAGAGAGACAGAAAAGACAGAAAGATTGAAAGATAGAAAGTGAGAAATCAGCCCCCAAGGGGGATGGCCAAGCCTCAATCCCTTCTCCTCCATTCTCCTCTCAGGATCTTGGGCACACATGCACATGTGCCTGGCGTGAGTTTAAGACACTGGGTCCGGGACTCGAACCGTGGTCAACTACATGGGAGTCTAGCGACATAGCCATTACGCCAACTGCTGGTCTCTCTAACCATTGACCAATCTCTGTTCATTACTCCCTCTCCACTGTCCTCCCCATTCTCTTATAACAATTATGCCACTCTGGGAAGGTAGGTTTCAAAAGTTGACACTAAGTGTATAATAAAAAAAAAAAAAAAAGCATGGATTTGATTTTTTAAACAAAATAAACTTAGTCTTTAATTTTATTTTTAATAAACTTTTTAGAGCCCCCTGTACTTTTATGAGAATAACTTTTTTGGAAAATTCCACATATGAGTTAAATTTGCCTTTCTGTTCTCGCCATTACGCTTTTTTTTTTTTTTTTTTAACTTAACATAATATCCTCCAGACTCACTCATATTGCTCCAAATGACATGATGTTATTCTCTTTTTATGGCTGACAAGCATTCCACCATGTATTTATACAGTATTTTCTCTATCTAAATATTTCTTTATGGATATTTAGGTTGATCTCATGTCTGAGCTATTGTGACTTGTACTGTGATCAACGTAGGAGTACAGGTAACTCTTCAACACACTGCTTTTATTCCAATTGGCTATATATCCAGTAGTTTAAAAATATCATTGTATATTATCTACCACGTTTTTGTGGTTTTACATATGAAATCTTTTATTAAAGAATTATTTAATTTTATTTATTATTATTACTTTTTAAAAAAATTTGCTATAGGGCACATGAACTCACCAGAGAGAGACACACTGAGAGAGAGAGAAAGTGAGAAGGAAAGCCAGCAGGTCTGGGACTGGAACCATGGTCAGCCATGAAGGAGGCCAGTAACTTAAAAACCATACTACTTTCTGGCCTCTATATACTCAATGTTAATTTTAACTGAACCCTGACAAACCCTAAATAACTTCAAGCCCATACTCTTTCCCACTCCATATGTTTCTCTAGTTTTTTGTTTTTGTTTTTGTTTTTGTTTTTTTGAGAGGGTTTTTTGCTATAGGGTGCGTGGGCTCGCCAGACAGACAGAGAGAGACATAGAGACAGAAAGCGAGAAATCACCCCCCAGGGGGCATGGCCACGATGCAATGCCTTCTCCTCCGTTCTCCTCTCGGGATCTTGGGCACCCATGCACACGCGCCCAGCATGAGTTTTAAGCCACCAGTTCCAGGACGCGAACTGCGGTCAACTACATGGGAGTCCAGCAACATAGCCATTACGCTAACTGCTGGTCCCATCTCTAGTTACTTTTAAAAAGAGGGAATCTTATTAAGAAAGAAGATATCATTCCTGTCATTTTCCACACCTTGTTTATAAAATATTCCACTCTTTTTTTTGTATGCATCCTACTTCAAGTGTTTAAATTAAGTCTTCTTTTTTAATAAATATCTGGAAAATGGTCATTGTTATTATTTACTGATTTAAACTCTATGTAATGCACATTATTAATAATTTTTAAAGTTACAATTACACTTTTTGAAACATATTTTCCATGGAAACCACCATGAGTCTTTTTCATGAAAGAAGCTGGCAAACAAATAATATTAAAAAAAAAAAAAATCTCACCCCACAACATATTTTGGAACTTAACAGAAGAGGTGGGAAAAGTATAGAAAATTACATGATTTCTGAGCTAATATCTATTTTTATAAATGTGAGCAATGGGTTAAAATTTTCTTTTGTAAAAGCATAGCAGCTGCAAGTTTATTGCTTTCCTTGAATTGAATGAGCAGTTTGTAAGATGATAAAATGCTGTTATTTTTAAAATTTATTTCTTATATTCAAGGAGCTAAAATTTTAGACATTAAAACAAAGATAAAATTTGAGGGAACCAGCAGTTAGCATAATGGCTATGTCACTGGACTCCCACGTAGTCAACCACGGTTCGCGTCCTGGACCTGGTGGCTTAAAACTCATGCCGGGCGCGTGTGCGTGCGTGCCCGAGACCCCAAGAGGAGAATGGAGGACAAGGGATTGTGGCATGACCATCCCCCCTGGGGGGGGTGATTTCTCGCTTTCTGTCTCTATGTCTCTCTCTGTCTGTCTAGCGAGCACACGCGCCCTATAGCAAAAACCTCTCCAAAAAGAAAGATAAAATTTGAGTTGTCATGTCATCCAAACAAGTTGCTATTCTTTCTATAAAATATGCTTCAAAAGAAAAAAATCATATAAAGAATCTCATCTATCAAACTTACTATAATTCCAACATTTGAAGCTACTGGTTTACAGGGAGAATAATTCTCAATTAGTTGTATGAAATTCCTTAGATAGATGTCAAGCAAAACACTAAATGCCAAGACACAAGGAATATATGAGTTGGATATTTATTTCAATAAGAATTTTGAGACTAAAGTGTATATAAAATCTATGAGCTGCTTATGGCCCTTTAGCTCTGCTTTTACTTTTGAAAATTATGCTAAGAGCATATCTCTAATATCTCCTCTTAACCTTTTCCTCACTTTGGATTTTCCTTTCTCCCTTAAGGCTGTTCAGATGCTCAGCAAGTTTTAGGCAAAAAAAAAAAAAAAAAAAAAAAAAAGAAGTTTGACTCACAGAAATGAGAATTCTCCTATCTTTTGATAAAATGTCAAGCTGGGTATGTCAGAATTTTAGTTAGAAAATCTAAGCTAATTTTCAGTAACTCTCTGAGTAACCATGGACTCATCTTTTCATGTATACAGAACCTTAATGAGCTCCTACTGGGAACCCCATTTTCCTGTTTTTGTTTAGAATTCCTAAAGGGTTTTGCCAAATATAAGTTACTTCTCCTCATTAAAGAAGCAATAAAGTCTTATTATTATTATTTTTTTTTTGCACAATGCTGGATTATAGTAAATTTCCAAAAATATTTAGGAGTATCAATAAAGTGCACCTAAGTCTTAAAATAATTTACACAATAAAAGAATTTTGGAATACAGAAAAGCTGAAATCATTAAGTCTTTATTAAACATATTTAAAGTAAGGATAGAGAAACTGATATGTTAGTCTGATAGCAAGGTAGAGAGAGTGGTACTTTTTTCTTTAGATAAACACTAATCGAATACAACAAAACCAATCCAAGAAGAGAGTGGTGAAGGGATTGTGGCATGGCCTTCTCCTCTGGGAAGTGATTTTTCACGTTCTGTCTCTCTGGTGAGTGCATGAGCTTAGAGCATAAATCTCTCTAAAAATTATAAAAGATAATAATAAATTAATAAATATAACAAAACATTAGAAAGTTCAATTAAGAACAACTAAATGACCTCTACAAAAATCTTGGTATAATAGGTAAGCATTTGAACTCTGCAGTTAGACTTTGGGTTAAAATAATAAGTATATTGCTCCTAGCTTGGTGATTTTGGACAAATTTGCAAAAAAAAAAAAAGGGATTAAACTAAAAATGTATATGTAAGAACATATAACATAGTCTAATATAAAGGAAGATATCAAAATAAAAATGGCAGTATATAAAGAATATTCATTAAAACTATTAAATCTCAGGATATATTTGATATCATTAAAAATATTCAGGAAGAAGGATTCTCTATTTAAAAATCATATTACTGAGAGAGAGATGTGGAGCAAAAGGTGAGATAAAATGTAAAAATAAGATATTTCTTAGATTATTAATTGTTTTTTCTTTGAGAGGCATTTGTTATAGGGTACATGCGCTTGCCAGAAAGGCACAGAGAAAAAGAAAGCGAGAAATCACCCCCCAGGGGGGATGGCCACACCACAATCCCTTCTCCTTCATTCTCCTCTCGGGATCTTGGGCACACACGCACACGCACCCAGCATGAGTTTAAGCCACCATGTCTGGGACTTGAACCATAGTTGACTACATGGGAGTCCAGCAACATAGCTATTACACTAAATGCTGTTCCCTAGTTTATCATTTTTAAAAATTATATTTTAAGAAGGCAATTAAGGGTGACTATGTAAAAACAAACTATTCATGACTTGGGAGAAAAATGTGAAGACAAAATATTATGTAATTGTGTAAATATAAAAAAAAATTAAACAACAAACATGCATAGATTTTCATGTAATTGCTATTTAAAATTAAGGCTAAAGTAAAAATATGTAAACCTATAATAATAGGAAATAAATACAGACCCATTAAGTTAATTATGAAATATAATGTACTAATTAGATTTTTTGAATTTAAAAACTTAATGTTTTCACAGAATCTACTTTCTAAGAAAATGTAAATGAAAAACTTTGTCCTAAAAAGCATCTACCAATGAAGGAGAGGAATTAGAGTTATAAAGACGGAGCAGTAAGTGAGACTGTCCTTTCCTATCTGGGATAAGACAAAGATAACCTCTTCAGCTTATTACTTAGCGTTACTAGGTAATTGCTAACCAATCTACTAAATGAACTTAAAGGAACAATAACTATTCAAATCTGAAAAATAGAGAAAATGATCATTTCTGCATGAAATGTCTGAAACATGCAAATCCCTCTAAGACAAATGGTGGAACCAATAGTAACAATATGTTCATTCAGTAAAATGAGATACACAATGAGAGTGTCAATGCCTTGTCTTCCTTTTATACACAAAGTAAGAAAATAATATAAAATCATGGACTTACATATTATGTAATGTCAAATAAAAACAGCAATGAAGAATTCTTTACTTAACCTATGAAAGATTTGAAGAGAATATGAAATGCTACTAGGAAATACTAAAGAAGATTTGAATAAAACAATGATTCTTTACTGAGAAGATTATTTTAAGAAAATATTCAGGGCCGGTCTGTGGCACTGTGGTGAAATGCAATGGTGGTGAGACTGACCCAACTGAGAGGGCTCTGGGTTCTGTCTGGAGATCTCCCTGAACACTCTGAGCAAACACATACCATGATCCTGGCTGACAGGCTGAATGTAGATCATGGTACAGAGACCACTCTGAAAGTGCTGTTTCTTTATCTCTTTCTCTGTGCTGAACTCATTCATGGAATAAAACAATAAACTTTTTAAAAAATGATTAAATTAAAATAAATTAATTAACTATTCAGTGATATTCTTCTTTATCCAATAAGCTCTGTCATTGCAATAAAACATGAAAAAAAATGAACAAAATAATCATCACATGTAAACATTAAGAATATCAAGGACATTTATTTATGACAATAAAAACAGTAAAAGAGCATAATACAGATCCAAGTACTGTAGTATTTAAATACGTGAAATAGTGAAATAAAATGATGAGTATTCAAAAAACAGCTCAGTTACATGGAAAAGTTCAAATACATTGTGGTACCATTACAAATTACTAGGTAACATATCACATTTTGAATAAATCTTATAAGAGCAACAGATTGAATATTGGTGGTAGTGAATGAATTGTTACCTCATACTTCAAAATAAATTCAAAACACATTAAATAAGAATACATATAATTCTGGAGAGCAACGTAAAAATTTTTAATGTAAGATTTTTGAAAGCTCTTTCAAAGCAAAACATTACCTTTAAATGTCACACACATACAACTAACTGTAATTTACTAAGTGCAAATTTAGTAGCACCACACAGAATAAACATATACAGATAAGTATGCTTATTACACACTTATACAAATACCAGAAATTTATGATATATGTATAATATATATATATATTATATAATAAATATATATATGTATATATATATGTATATATATATATATACATATATATATATACAAAAAGCAAGAAATCACCCCCCGTGTGGGATGGCCAGGCCGCAATCCCTTCTCCTCCATTCTCTTCCATTAACCTAAGTTAAAAAGAAAATTTTAAATGAGAAAGAAATATTTGCAACGTGCCTTATATAGAAAGGGTCCAATTGGGACCTGCAGATGGCGTAGTGTTCCCATTGCTTACATCACTAGGCTCCCATGTAGTCAAACATGGTCTGAGTCCTGGACCCAGTGACTTAAACCTCACAACAGGAACATGTGCACGTGTGCCCAAAATCCCCAAATCACAAGAAGGAAAAAGAGAATGGAGGAGCAGGGATTGCAGTGGCCATCCTCCCTGAAGGAGGTGACTTCTTGCTTTCTGTCTCTCTCTCTCTGGCAAGTGCACATGCCCTATAGTAAAAAAATCTATTTAAAAAAGGGTCTAATATTAAAACATTGTGTACATTTTCCAAACAGAAAACTAAAATATAACTCAAAATATTAAAAGGCCAAAGTTTTTTTAAAGTTCTGTGAAAAGAGTTCTTATTACATTATTAAATATCGCTCAAATGTGCTGTCATTAACTTTTGATAAATATGTAAATGTAGGACTAAATCCACAGCCTAGAGTTTAAAAGAGCCAATTCCCAAATGGTCAGTTGCTGGGTATAAATCCCAGCCCTTGTGGCTTAAAAAAATACACTGTGCTCGCATACCTGCATGCTCAGAAGACTGACAGAAGAGAGAAATGGAGAAAGAATTATGACAGGACCCCATGCTTCCTTCCTCTCCCTCTCTCTCTGTCTTTCTCTCTGATGAGTGCATATGATCTCTGGCAAAATTTTTTAAACATAATTTTGATCAAGCCGTGTTTTATAGAGGCCATCATCCTTTAGTATCCATTTTCTTCTTTGATTGCAGCTACAGATAACATTAGATTGACTATATCTTCTGACTCCTTTTAATTTTAGAAGCCACGCAAAAATATAGTCAATAAATATATATATGTATACTTTTTGGAGAGGTTTTTGCTATAGGGCGCATGTGCTTGCCAGAAAGACAGAGAGAGACAGAGACACAAAAAGCAAGAAATCACCCCCCATGGGGGATGGCCACACCGCAATCCCTTCTCCTCCATTCTCCTCTCGGGATCTTGGGCATGCATGCACATGCACCCAGCATGAATTTAAGCCACCAGGTCTGGGACTCGAACCAGGGTTGACTACATGGGAGTTCAGCGACATAGCCATTACGCTAACTGCTGGCACCTAGTCAATGAATATTATTAGACATTTTAAGTGTGCTATATTCTAAATAGTTTGACTATTTGTTCCTTCGTTCCCTCTAAACCTTAGGCTGAAATGTAGTTGTCATTGTAAGAGTCTTAAGAACTGATTAGGTCATGGGGACTCCATCATGATGACAGGGGAGGTACCATATAAAGAGGAAAATTCAGTCCCCTCTTTCACTTTCTCACCCTGTATGACCTTCCACGGTATGGTAACACACTAACTACTGGCAACTTGATGTCGATTTTTCCAGACTACACAACTGTGAGCCGATACATTTTTGCATTTTATAAATTATTCACTCTCATGTATTCTATTACAGCTGTACAAAATAGACTGAGGCAATGAGCAACATGCAGAAAGCATCATCAAAGACATCCATATTCTCCTAGTTTTCCTCCCTGTCATTGGTCAAAATGTGGATGTGATTGTTAGAAGTCGTCTTGGCCCACAAAGGCAAGAGCTGCTCAGTAGAAGTGTCAGGGTGACAGCACAGAAAGATGCTCCATTCACCATCCTGCTGGAGGCACAGTATCTGAGAGATAAGGTATGTTTCCCTCAAATCTGAGAGAACAGTGCATTTTTAGCTATAAGGAGGCATCAAACAGTTTTTAGAAAAATGAGTTACAGTACAAGTTCATTGTTGTGAAAAAATATTAAAACCTATACAATATTTTTTTTCATAATACATATTTTCCATGAACTTTTGGAAGACATCCGCATAAAGTGTTAAAAATGATACTGTCTGATCACAAATGTAATAACTCTAAGGGTAATATATATTGCAAAGTGACTATAGGTAACAACAATCTCTCATTGTAAATTCTATACGTTCTCAGAGAAGAAAGATAAAAATTTATGTGAATAACAGTACAGAAAAATTATCAAGAATACTCCTCCATAGATATTTGAGTAAAAGCTATTGGTAGAGGAGGGGCAGCTGGGGTGGCTGTGTTGCTAAGACACTGTGCTTTGCAGGCTGGGGTCAGGTGGGAGGACTGGGTTGGATTCCCAGTTCAATCTAATGGCCTGTCGTCCCAGTGACTTAGGAAATTCAGGCAGAGTTATGCCTGATGCTGCCTTGGGCAATACAGGGAGGCCTTTCCTAAAAATGGCCTAGACATGGTAGCATGTTCCTATCCCAGCGTGGAGGATGAGGCAGAAGTAAAACAAAATGTAGAGTTCCTGTCTCACTACTACAAATAATAATAATGATAATAAGTAAAGAGGGGTTAGCGGATAAGCAGGGACTGGAGAATAAATGACTACCGATTATTGAAGGTCGTGGGAAGTGAATTGGCAGGGAGCTCAACTGAAATAGTGTGGAAAGGCATGATGGACAGGATGTCACCGAAGTGTTCTTGTGTTTCAGCGTCTCTTTAAATATATCAGTCATTTGATCAAACCTCCCGCCTAAGTAGCATCTACACGTTTGCTGAAATTTCCTCCCATTTTAGTTCCCAAAAGAATTTTCAGATAAAAAATAAAATTTATAAAATAAAAATAAATTTTACTCTAAACCAAGATGAGTTAGTAAAAGGGAATTTGACATGTGCACACATACACGTTAATTAGAATATGTAAGTTTGACTTTGTCAAAGAAATGTATTACAAGTTCCTGATTTTTCCAAAAAATGAATAGATGGCAGTTTGGTTTATGTATACACAATGAGTAGGAAGCAGGAAGTGACAGCTGGCGGTGGCCTTCCCCAGCCTCTGCTCAGCCTTCAGCGCATCCCGCTCCGCCCCTCGTTCTCCTTATCTCCGCATCGCGTTCTAATGCACGGTGATATATTGCTCAGCTCTTTATCATCTAATTTAGCTTACCTATAGAACAGTTAAAAGTTAAAATTAAACTGTCTTTCCTATTTCTCTTACTATTATGTAAACCCTGTGGGGATGGGTTTTCCATTTTTATGTATCTAAGACTAGCGTGCTGCCTGGCATCTGGTGGATATAATTACTATTTCATTGTGAATAACTAAAGTTACAGAGTAACAAGTTAGAAATTATATTTTTTATAATACCCATTGTCCTCTTACTAGTAGGAAGCATTTTCCTGCTATAAATTAGTTTTGATGACCAAGTCACACTGCACATGCAAAGTGTAGCTGCTGGAGTCCAAGGTGTAGAAAGGAGGACAGGCGATAAGACCTCCGATGTAAAGAAAGCAGTGTCGGGCCAGAAGGTGGTTTGGAGGTTAAGGTGGCTGGATTCCAAATGGCCACGTTGTGATGCAAGTCCTAGACCCAGAAGCTTGAAAATCACACAAGGTTTGTGTGTGTGTGTGTGTGTGTGTATGTGTGTGTGTGTGTGTGTGTGTATGTGTGTGTGTGTGGCCACAATCCCAAGAGGAGAATAGAGCAGAAGGGATTGCAATGTGGCCATTCCCCTGGGTGAGGGGGTGATTTCTCACTTTTCCTCTCTGTCTCTCTCTCTCTCTATGTGTGTGTGTGTCTCTGACGAGGGCACATGTCTTATACCAAAACAAAACAAAATAATATCATTAAATAAGTACCCAATATCATATGGTGACATCAAGGTGAGTCAACTTAATTCATTATTACTTATATTACCCAATATAGCAATATTGTTTTAGTTTAATATCTTTTGAAATTTAAGAAAACACATTTTATCTTATACATAGCAATACACAAAAGCACATGTTTATTTTTGGATCAAAAATTTAAAAATAACTTGTGAAGGTACTACCAAATTAAAGGACAGGAACATAAAATTGAAACTCTGTGCTCCTTCATGAGAATATATTCCAGTCATTTTCTAAGCTAGATTTTGTGTATATTATTATGCTTTTAAAAAAATCAAGGTATATTTATCAGAACAATGCTAGACTTTGAGACTTTGAAGAACGATGCCTAAGATACACATGGAAGGGGCTCATTCTGTTTCCAGAATTCATTCATGCTTTTAAAGATTTTTAAGTTCATCTGCTCTCACTTTTTTTTTTGTTTGTTTTAATTGATAGAAACTTCTTAAGCATTCATGAGAGAGAAAGTACCCTTATCAGGATCTCCATGTAGACTACTTTTCCTTCTGCTTTTTAGTTTCTCAGAATCTTCATAGTTAACTGGTATGCCTGCTGTTTTCAGGCTGAGGATTCAAAACCATGTATGCCCATGTGGCTTCCAGTACTGCATTCTAGTAAGCTACATCTGTGCCACCTAGATTGTACCTGTTAAAATTTTTAAAATTATTATTGGAAAGAGAGTCTTTTTTTTTTTTTTTTTTTTTTTTTTTTTAGAGGTTTTTACTATGGGGCACATGCGCTCACCAGAAAGACAGACAGACAGAAAGCAAGAAATCACCCCCCAGGGAGTATGGCCGCACTGCAATCCCTTGTCCTCCATTCTCCTCTCAGGATCTTGGGTACGCACGCACACGCGTCCAGCATGAGCATAGGCCACTGGGACTGGGACTCGATCCGTGGTCGACTACATGGGAATCCAGTGACATAGCCATTACACTTTCTGCTGGTCCCAAAAGAGATTGGTTTTTTATTTAATTTTGCTTACTATTATTATATTTTAATTTCTTTTAGGGCAAGTGCACTCACCAGAGAGAGAGAGAGAGAAAGTACACTGAAAGGTCTAGAATTTGAATTGTGGTCAGGCATGAGGGAGTCCATGGTGCCACCCATTACAATGTTTTAATGTGTGAATAAATCATAATTTATTTCTCTTGTCATTGGGCATACTTATTTTTACAGTTTTTTTTTTTTTGGTGGCTATTATATAAATTCTAAACATACACATATACATCTCATGTTACTTGTAAGTTTGCAAATATCTAGGAATATGTTGTTAAAATAATAAAATAACAGTGTTAAATTGTTTTCAGAAGAGATTAATCATGTCTACTAAAAGTATACATGAATCTTCTAAAATTCAACTGATTATATTTTATTATATTTTCAGTTGTTCCTAATTAAGAAGGTGTAAATCAATACCATATTCTGACTTAATTTATGTTTTCCTAATTACTGATGAGGTTGAACAACTGCCCTTATGTTCAGTCAGGATTTAATTTACTTCTCTTCTACAATATTCTTTCCGCATTTGTCTCTCGCCTTCCTTGTATTTTTCATATTCATTTATAGAAATTTTTATAGACTCTGAAATCTAAGTATTTGGCAGTTACAAAAATATACTTTCTAAAGTTTAGAATTCTTATTTCATTTTCTTTTGATAAGATGAATTTAGTTGCAATGTGGTTAAACTTATTGTTCTTTTTTTTAAAGTAAATAGTATTTGCATTTTGTTTACAAAATTATTTCATATCCCAGACTCGGAAAGTATCTGCTATTTTTTTAAATAATTATTTTATTAAGTATTTTATGTTAGGTAAATTCTCTTTACAAGTCAAATGATGCATGGTGATTGAACGTTTAATAAATAATAAGAAAAAAAAAAAAATAATAATCTGAAAATAAAGAAAAGCTATTTGCTGTTGATGTGTATAGTAACGTCTTTGTCTTGACTGATATGCATGGTAATCCTGCTGGAAAAAGAAATGTTATTCACTGTAAAGATGTAAGTGATCAAATGTAATAAAAAATAAAAAGTAAAATTATCGTAACATAAAAAATATTGTTTGATTTAACTTTGCTTATTTATTTATTTGGTCAGGAAGGAATAGAGCAAAAGAGAGAAAGCAAGAAAGCAAGCCACTAGTTCTGGGACTCAAACCACGGTTGGCCATGTGGAAGTCCAAAGCCCTTAATCACCATGCCATCTGCCAGCTCCAGCATCTTTTATTTTTATTGAAACTATTTATAAATATACTTTTCTAGAGTGTTTGATACTGCAGGTGTATATTTACGGTTATAAAGGTGTTTCACATCTAAGCTTGCATCAGTATTGCTTGTTTTTTTAAAATACTAATTGTTAGCTGAGTTTTTGATGCCATCAATCTGGAGTTGGGCACTAGATTATAGATTCCCAGTTGATACTGAGACACTGGACTATGAAGGACACTGTAACAATCTATAGTATACACTTTCATATTAACTCATTTCATTATAATGTTGGTACATTGAAATACTTAAAATATAGAGATAATCATTTTTTTATGAGACTTTTGTATCGATATAAGGTATTTCTGTTTGATTGTTTTTTAAGAGAGATTTTTATAGGGCACATGTGTATTCTGGTTATCAGTCCCTTATTTCTCTCAGTCCCTTATTTCTCTGTTTATCCAGTAGACAGAAAAAAGAAGGGGGAGAGAGAGAGAGAGAGAGAGAGAGAGAGAGAGAGAGAGAGAGAGAGAGAAAGCACTTCCAATGGGGATGTGGTCAAACTGCAATTCTTTTTCCTCCATTTCTCCTTTCTATCAGGATTTATCCAGTAGGGATATTAGAGAGGCAGAAAGCAAAAAATCACCCCAAGGGGGGACGACCAAACCACAGTCATTTCTCCTTCATTCTCTGCTTGGGATTTTGGCCATGCATGCACAAACAACTGGTATGAGTTTCAAGTAACCGGGTCCATGAGTCCAATCACACTCAACTACGTGGGAGTTGAGCAATGTAACCAGTATGCTTTGTCCATGGCTCATATAATGTGTTTTGTGGCCATTTCCCCCCACCATATTTTCTTTAATAAAGGTTTAAAACCATGACAAATCCATTTTGCAGTGATTTTTTTCAGATCTTAATTGCTGAATTAATAACGACAAAAGCTGATAGTGGAGTGTGGGTGTGAAGTGAAGTGTTAGGATAGTTTGGCAGGTCTGCTATTTTGGTGATCTAGAGAAGAGACACACCTAAATCAGCAGTGGCAACACCCTTCTTCAGAACATTTTAAAATAACTTTGTTCTGAAAGTGCATATTTATAAGTTTTAGGTTCAGGTTTGCTTTTGTTTTCCTAAAACATAAGTAAGTGTAACTACCCATTTAATTGATGAATAATGAAAATCGTTTTTCCTTAAGAAAGGAAAATAATAGCGCAAGTATCTTAACTCTCAATTCCTAACATTTTCTGATAGGGATTACAATATTCTATATTCCAATTTTTAAAAATTATTTTAATTATTATTCATACATTAAAATGCTATACATCATTTAGATTATGAAGAGACTACCCAGCATGATATACACCTCAGTCCAGCCCAGTTGAGACTATTGTACACATTTTCGTAAACAGATAGAAAACATTGCCTGTGTCCCACAAATGTCTTACCTCTCCATTTTTTCCCCAAATTTCTTTCCTATGTTCTTCCCCTCCCATACTTTCTTTCTATTTTGTCTCTAGTGTCCATTCCAATTTTTAATGCTTTTATGTTCTCCAGCCTTTCAGTCTCTATCATAGAGTGCAATCGGTATATGTTAAGTGGAGACATACAATGTCTCTCTTTCATAGCCTGACTTGCTTCACTCAGCTATAAATCTTCCATATTCGTCCATTTTCTATCAAATTCCAGGGCCTTGTTGTTGTTTATGGCTGAATAGTATTCCATGAAGTATATGGGCCATAATTTTTCAATCCATTTATCTGTTTGTGGACATTTAGTTTGGTTTCATGTCTTCGCAATCGTGAATAATGCTGCAATGGAAATAGTTGTGCAAGCACTTTTTCGACTGAGTGCTCTCCTCTCCTTTGGGTAGACAAATACCCAGAAGCGGAATTGCTGGATCTTATGGTCGTTCTATCTGAAGGTCTTTGAGGAATCTCCATATTGTTCTCCATAGTTGCTGGACCAATTTACATTCCCACCAACAGTGTAGGAGTCTCCCCCTTTCACCACATTCTCTCCAGCACTACTACTACTTCTTCTTCTTCTTCTTCTTCTTCTTCTTCTTCTTCTTCTTCTTCTTCTTATTATTATTATTATTATTATTATTATTTAATCTTCACCATTCTTACTGGGGTTAGGTGATATTTCATTGTGGTTTTGATCTGCATCTTCCTTACAATGAGAGATGTTGAGCATTTTCTCATATGCTTTTTGGCTCTTCATATGTCTTCCTTAGAGAGTTGTTTATTCAGCTCATTTTTCCAACTTTTAATTGGTTAATCATTTTCTTCTGGGTAAGCTGCTTCAGTTCCCTGTGTATTCTAGTTATCAGTCCCTTATCAGAGGCATAGTTAACAAAAATTCTCTCCCATTCCGAAGGTTGTCAATTCACACTAATTACAGTGTCCTTTGCTGTACAGATCCACCTTAATCTGATGTAATCCCACCTGTTTATTTTGGGGATTATTGCCTGTGCTTTGGGGGTCTTGCTTAAGAAGTCTTTACATAGCCCAGTGTCTCCCAGAGTTTCCCCAGTGTTTTCCACCAGTAGTTTTATAGTTTGCGGTCTTAGGTTTAGATCTTTGATCCACTTTAATTTGATTTTTTGTTTATGGTGACAAATAGGGGTTCAGATTCATCTTTCTACAGGTGGATATCCAGTTTTTCCAGCAGCATTTTATAAAGAGGTTTCCCTTTTCCCACTGGATTGTCTGGTATCCCAAAGGGAAGTCTCTCATATTTCACAATTTATTTTAATTTATTATACTTAATAATTTGTAATTTTTCCAATTTAAATTTATGACACAAAATGATCAGTACCATTTACCAACTCATAAGGTATCCATTCAACATTCTATTCAGTCATTTATTTATTTATTTATTTATTTATTTTTTTTTTGAGAGGTTTTTGCTATAGGGCGCGTGCGCTTGCCAGACAGACAGAGAGAGACAGAGAGATAGAAAGCGAGAAATCACCCCCCAGGGGGGATGGCCACGCCGCAATCCCTTCTCCTCCATTCTCCTCTCGGGATCTTGGGCACGCACGCACACACGCCCGGCGTGAGTTTAAGCCACCGGGTCCGAGACTCGAACCGCGGTCGACTACATGGGAGTCCAGCGACATAGCCATTAAGCGAACTGCTGGTCCCCCATTCAGCATTCTATTCAGTCATTTATTTAGAATATATTTTACATAAAACCGATATCAAATTTTATTGCAATTCTGAAACTGAAATGTTTTATAGAATTTTAGAGGTACAGAAGCTAGGTTAACAAGCACGAAAATAAAAGAGCTGTCAGATTGCTGAGAGCGTGTTATTTTCAGGAATATTTGTTGTTGCACAAGTTATTTGTTGAGAAAGGACCCAGATCAGGGCATGACCAGGGTCCTTAATCCACAATCCACATAGAGCTCTAGTTCCCAGCTAAAGCTCGCTCCTTCTCAGAGTGCTGCCTTTTCTGATTTGCAATCTAATAGGTGAGAAATGGCAGCCCACTATGACATGCACGTTATATCTGGCTATCCTTCCATGCTTCTCGACTTTAAGGAAACCATATGTAGCTGTCTTTTATTATTGAATATAGTCTATTTTATTACCTTCATTCTCACTTGTGAAAATTAAAAAGTTTTGAATATAAAAATATCAAACCTTGAATACTGAAAGAATTAAAACAATAGGCATTTTATTAAATCAGTTTAAACATCACTTCTTACTCCTCTGGGAGTAATGTCACATGTTGAGTATTTATTTATTTATTTTGCCTCTTGAATAAGTACATGAATTTGAGTAAATCAGCTGGTGATGGGGGTTGTGAATCTTACACTCATTAAGCATAAATATATCTGTCAAGTGATTTAAAAAAAATACGTTGTACTTTATCTCAAATGAACAGAAGTATTTATTTAAATGTTCTAAAAATAAGATGCCAGGCCAAAAATTTCTTATTTATAATATTTTATTCCCAGTAAAAACTAATAAATTATTTTTAAAGGCCACACAGTACAGCAAGTGCTCTAGTAATTTTGCTACCAGTATAAGAAAATTGGTTTGACTCAGTCAAAATGGAGAAAAAACTGAAAGCCACTGATGTGTGTTCATGTGCTTGGGATGGCTGCGTATCTTGACCAGACTACATTTATTTGTATAATCTTATATCCTTTGTGCTAACTCCCTCATCAACTTGGTTTTAGATAATTGTCTTATATATAAAATATCAAAATTATTTAATTTGCAACATGAAAATGCAGCCTCTCTTTAAAAACATGTACTTTCAATGTTGTGCAAGCATCAGAAAAATAGTTTGAATTGGGTATTCTCCTAAATATATTACAGTTCTAACAAAAAAGGCCTAAGGCAAAGTCATTCTTGGAACAAACTTATGAAAACATGCTGAAAGAGGATCCAGCATTTGCCATAACAGTAACGTCCTTGGACTCCCAAGTAGTCAACCGCAGTTTGAGTCCTGAACCTGGCAACTTAAAACATACCCATCATGTGTGTGTGCATGCCCAAAATCCCAAGAGGAGAATAGAAGAGAAGATTTTGTGGCATGGCTATCCCTTCAGGAGGTGTCTCTTTAACTCTCTGGTAAGCGCATGTGCCCTGTAGTAATCTCTCTTAAAAAAAAAAAAAAAAATGCTAGGAACCAGCAATTGGCTTAATGACTATGTAGTCTACTGCAGTTTGAGTCCCAGACCCAGTGGCTTAAACTCATGCCAGGTGCATGCGCATGCATGCCCAAGAACCTGAGAGGAGAATGGAGGAGAGGGGATTGCTGCATGGCCATCCCCCCTTGGGGGGTGATTTCTCACTTTCTGTCTGTCTGTCTCTCTCTTTCTGGAGAATGCATGAGCCCTATAGCAAAAAATCTCTCAAAAAATTCTGAAATAAACTTTTCAAGATAATTTACTCCAATTATTTCATCAATGCAGAAGCAGATTCAAAAAAATCAATAGATGTTTAAGTTAAGTGGCAAAGATTCCCGCCATGAAATTTCAGGTGCTTTTCCATGATATGTGCTTTCCTTATGACATTGATAGGACTCTAAGTGATTATAAATTCATCAGTAATAAACTTCCTAGAAAATCATGCACCAAAAATAATACACTAGGACAAAGCTCAGACTGTATACTCATTAATATTAGATAAGCAAATAAAAATTAAGAATTTTGTAAAACATATTCTAAATTGTAATTAATAAAACAAGCCTTACGCTTTACTAATGTAGTCATTAACAATGACCACTGTGGGATGTGCTTTTTCTCTCTCTGACTCTCTGGAAAACCCATGTACCCTCTGGAGAAAAACAAAAATAAGAAAAGAAAATATTTGTTCATACATGTATATTTTTCTTGTCCAATTCTATTAAAACTAAATTTTGTCTTATACAATAACATTTACTTCAAAAGAGCAAGTCCGAAATATTACGGATCATGGAAAGCAAATTCTAGTGAAGAATTTCTGTATTCTAATCATCCCCCTATAATTTTTTAATGCAAATTATTCACTTCCATTGAGGCTCACTTGTTTTGTTTTGTTTTTAAAATTATGATTTCTGGTTTACAAATAATCAGGGAAGTTGTCCTTATCAAATATTCATATATTGTGCTTTTGTGGAATTTTTTAAGTTATAAAAAATGTTTAAGTTCTAAAGTTAGCTACAATTTGTTACCATGAGGTAACAAAATGCTGTAGTGGAGGAAAGGGGAAGAAAAGAATGTGAGCCTAACCAATACCATTTATTTTTAATAGTTGATGACTTCACAGTTATTTTGTTAAATTTCTCCATTGATCACACAGTAGTATTATAATCAATCAATTTGTCAGTGACAAATATTGTTTTAAATTTATTTTTATTTCTTCCATGACCGAGACAGAGACAGAGAGACGGAGCTGCCAATGGCCTTCACACCAATGTCCTTTCTCAGAATCAGCCAGTCAGGAACAAAGATGTGAGTCGTGTTCAGGGAGATCCACCTTGCAACACAGGCTGGAGACCTTTCAGTATGCCTCAGCCTTGCTGAGGATCGTGTTACTACTGTGCCACCATGGCTAGCCTGACAAATGCTTTTGACCAAAGACTGTTAGGGTTTAGTACACTTGTCTTATATTTAGTTTAGGTGTTACAACTTAGAAGATTATAAAGTGATTTTTGTTTTATGGTAGTTTAAGCAAAAATTTTTATATATGTCTTTAACCACACTGAACTCAATTTTTTTGAATAAGCAATAATGTAGAGAAGAAAAGGTAGAAAATTTTTTAATAAGTGCCATAGTTCCATAGCCTTTTTTTTTTTTCTTTTTTTTTTTTTTTTGGAGAGGGGGTCGTTTGTTATAAGGTACATTTGCTGACTGGAAAGACAGAGGCAGAGAGATAGAAAGTGAGAAATCACACCCCTAGGGGGATAGCCATTCTGTCTCTCTCTCCAACTGCTTGTCCCTTTTCCACAACTTTTTATGTAAACTCTTTAAATAAACTTGCAGATTTACAGGAAGGTTGCAAAGAAGTATAGACAGTGCCCATGTACCCCTCACCTAACTTCTTCCGTTGTTGGCATCTTACCATGGTTCACTTGTAAAACTCATTCATGTGCTATTTCTATTATAGTTTTAGAAGTTTAGTCTATGAAACAAACATCAGCTCACATTTAATGCATAGATGATACTTCTGATAACAGGTAGGTAGTTCCTCCTCTGCTTCACAGGTAATTTCGAGAACTCTAATGATGCTTACATGGTTCAGTATTTGTAATAATATATGATATTATCTACAAATTGACGATGTGAGGCATGTTTAGTGCAAAGTTTAGTTACTTATGAAATCTTACATTAGTTCTCAGTATCTTATTTTTCCTATTCCAAGTATATTGTTTCCCACTTTCCAGTTTTGCCATGAACTTTACATACAACCTTCTTGAAATCAGTGAAATTTATGCAGAAACCCAATCTCAAGTTTTCTTGCCTACCTCGCAAGCAGTTTCCATACTAGGAAGGAGGTAATCTATAAATACAGTGAGTTCATTGCCCTTGTTGGAAATAATTGCACTGGTAATTGACAAATGCTCGAACATTAGTATATTCTCACCATTGTTACACAGAAGGTGAATTTTTAAAAATCTTGAGTAACTGTGCTTCATTACATCATAAAGACTTCATAGAAATAGAGTTTATATGATGGCTCAGGATTTAAAAATCGAGTGATCACAGGGAACCAGACGTAAGCTGTCTGATGTAACTGAGAAACCAAGTGGCATGAATTTCGCCATTTTACTGGAGAGTGCATAGGCCTGTTCAGATGCAGAGATTTCTGGAATTATATTCTACCACTTCTTAAAAGTTATTTTATTTAGATTTATTTATTTGTTTGTTTGATTGATTTCACCAGAGAAAGACAGAGCAAGAGAGTGAGAGAGAGAGAGAGAGGAAACTCTAGCCACCATGCCACCTGCTGGCCCCAGATTTCACCTTTCAATGAGAACTCATCTCTTAATTTTTTATAAATAACTTACAAATGTGTTTTGAAACTGCCCAGAGAATACAGTTGAATAATTTAAATGATTTGAATTTCCAACTCTAAAAGTAATTTCCTCTCTAAAACATCAGATATATGGAGTTATTGAAAACACAAATTTTCAGGGGTATAGGATCCTGTCAATGTTCTATTGAGTGACCTGACTTTATAGTGAATCAGCTGTATCCACTGTAACGCCACATTTATCAACTTTTATTTTCTACTATATCTGCTTTGTAGCAGAGACCATTGTAGTCAACGATATCTAGTTTTATTACAATTTTATGCCTTTATCATATTAATCTGAATATATCTATGTTGTTACACATAAAATATAGCCACTTAAAAATTATAAAATATGTTGGTGTTCTCTTATGTAAAAGTGGGACTTCAAAAATTCATAGAAAAATAAAAGTATAAGTTTATTTTTGTGCAAGAATATTTTGAAATTCATATACAATTTATTCATAATATGTATGAAACATAGCTATAATGAATGTCTCAGATGATTATCTAACACCTCTGGAGAATCTGACTATGATTTGGAAAGATTCTCTCTACCATAAATCCCTAAGGACTGGTTATTGTAAAAACAGGCAATTTAAAATCACATAGCCACCATAAAATGCTCTTTAGATTTTAAAGAATTGGGTGGCAATTGTTTGGGAAATACAAATCAGATACTATTTAAAAAGATTTGAGGGACCAGCAGACGGTGTGATGGTTACGTCAATGAACTCCCATATAGTTGACCATGTTTGAGTCCCAGATTTGGAGGCTTAAAACTCAGGTAAGCCCATTCCCAAGATCCCGAGAGGAGAATGGAGGAGAAGGGATTGCAGTGTGGCCATTGCTTCTGGGGTGTGAATTTTCACTTTCTGTCTCTCTGTCTCTGTCTGTCCCTATGGCAAGTGCACATGCCCTATAGCAAAAATCTATTAATTTAAAAATAAATAAATAAAAAATTTGAAAACTTCCTCCTTGCCCTTGGCCTCATTTATTTCCCTTGACACTACTGGTTAGTCAAATATATGCATCTAAATATTATAGTTAAGTATATGTTGTATTTGATTATGTATATATTTTATTTTGTATATATTTATGTATAAGCTTTAAATATATATAGATAATAAAAAAATTAACGGTAGTAATATTACTCATTTAAACCTATGCATCATTTTGATTTCTTTATAGCACTTTCTCAGACTGGGATTAATGATTTTTGTGTATTATTGGGAGATCTATATACATAATTAATTTTACTTAACATATGAAGCATGAGCACCTAGGATAGGTTAAATAACTGTCAGAATTGCACAGTGAACAGTGATAAAGTTATAGCAAAATTTTTAAATCTATGTTTTTCTCCATCGATGCTTGTCAAATTAATGTGAGATGTTTGCAAAAATAAAATAAAATGCAAAATAGGGAACATACAAAAAAAAGAGAAGCTATAAAAAATTAGCATGATACATAAAAGTCTCTATAATCTAGTCAGTGAATACCACAATTTTGGATGTCAGATTCTGTCCTGCTTAAACTGAAAATACTCCAAATTCTCAGACCCACAAATGCTGCTCTCTTTCACATTCAATTTTTGGCACAAGTTTCTCCTGCTCTGTGATGTGTACTTTTTCTCTTTTATGATTTCCTAAATGGCTCTCGTTTTTTAAAACTCACCTACATGTCATCCAATCTGGAAGCCATCAGTGTCATTCTCAATTTGTGATCATCGCCCCTTTTCTATGTTCTTCCACCAATTTGAACATAATCTATATTTCACTTCAAAGAAAAAGTCATACTACTGGAAATCTTGCTACCCTGACCGGCTCTTCACTAATCTGCTAGCAATTTGACAGCAGAATGTGTATTTAGAGAATTTTTACAATGGATTTCCTGATGCTACCTAGTAGATTACCTCTTCTATACCTTATTCAGAATGACAAAGTGATGAAAAATTTAAAGAAGCACATATATGTATTGGTGCCTTTACACTGATTTGTGCACTGGTTAAAAACAACCTGCAATTTCAGTTAAAAATACTTTATTGCCCTGCCTTTTTCTTTTCTTTGTCTGAAGGTCTTATGTTCAGCAAATATGTTACATTACACTGGAATACAGTAAACATACCAATAAATTCCTGGTGAGCATTATCAAGCTATAAATTCAGAATTTTAGTTGTTTTTCTTTCTTATTCATTATAGAAAATTTTAAATGGCTAAAATTTTTGTTTCTAGATTTATTAAAACAAAAATAATGGAACATCCAGTAAAATGTGTTAAGAGATTAACTGTGAATTTTTTAGAATTATTCTGTTTAATTATTAATCAATTTATTTTATAGAGTATATTTTTTTCTTTTTTATTTGATTTCAACATTTCTTTACTTGTAACAACACATTTAGCATTTCTTTCTAAATTTAATATGACATTTTTTGTCTTTTGAATGATGCATTTACACTATTTACAATTAATTATTAATATGGTGAGGTTAAGTCTATTTAGATGCTATTTAAAAAAATTTGCTAGAAGGTATGTGCATGCATGGGAGAGAGATGGAGAGAGACAGAGAGAGAGAGAGAGAGAAAATAAGAACAAACATAGCTTTCATGGGGTATGATCATGACACACTACCTTCTCTATTTCTCCTACCTGTAAGTTACGTGTGTATATATGCCCATGTACTAGTATTTCCGGTACTCTACACCCTCTAACATGTATTTATACTTTCATGGTTAGAAAGTCAGTTTTTCCCATCTCAATTTGTGAGACTCCATAGACACCTAGTTATGTGTGTGTCAAGAAAAGGTTATGGTTGAATTTATTGTTTTATGGATAATAGGCCTACAGTCTGTTTTGTATAGTAAAAAGAAAACAATGATTTTAGAAGATCATTGAGCTGGGACAAGAAGATGGTGTGAAGATTACATCACTGGACTCACAAATGGCCAACTGCAGTTCAAGTCCTGGACCTGGCAGCTTGAAACTCATGCCAGGCGAGTGTGTGTGCCCAAAGTCCCAAGAGAAGACTGGAGAAGGGATTGCAGTATGGCTATCTTCTCTGGTGTGTGGGGGGGTAATTTCTTGCTTTCTGTCTCTCTGTCTCTCTCTGTCTCTTTGGAAAGCATATGTGCCCAATAACAAAAATGTCCCTACAAAAAAAAGAAGACTGTTGAACCAATTTTTAAAAATAATGTGGAGGACTAGACATATATACGTTTAAGCATTGCTACTTACAATAATTAACATTATATATAACAAATCGATCTTTATATTTATTAATGTAAGGATGATGCGTTAGTTCTATCTATGGCTTTCTATAATGACAAAGGAATACAAATGGAATTCTAAATTATTTCCTATATACTAAGTATTAAAAATAAAAAGTATATTGTAGGACTGACTGGTGCACAAAAATGTACAGTTCAAGAGAAGCTAGAGGGGGCCAGAAGATGACAGAGTTTTTATATCGCTGAACACCCACATGGCTGAGCGCAGTTTGAGTCCAGGACCCAGTGCCTAAAACTCACACAGGGCACGTATGGGTGCATGCCCAAGATCTCAGGAGAAGAATGGAGAAGAAGGGATTACAGTGCGGCCTTCCCCTGGGGCGGTTATTTCTCATTTTCCTTCTCATTGTGTCTGTCTGTCTGTCTTTCTGCCTATCTCTCTCTCTCTCTCTCTCTCTCTTGCAAGCACACATGCCCTAAGGCAAAACCTCTTAAAAAAAGTTACTTATTGAAATTTTGATTTCAATTCAAGCTTGAAATGCTCCTTAGATTGCCAAAGAAAGGTAATAATTACAAATACTACAATAAAATGAATAGATTATGATGGAAAGAGTTACTGGCAGAAAGACAGTTGTCAAAAATAAGTATCATTTTCATGCTGAGAATTCTCAGCATTTTGATTAAGAATCTTTAAAAATTTTTATAGATTATAAAATCTCTAACATTGTTCAATAAGATGTAACCGTATTCAAAAAATACACATGTTAGTAATCATGCATTTTCACAAATCAGGTGCTCTTTCCAGTATACAAATAAAGAGAAGGAGCATTGCAAGGACCCCAAACATTCTTCTCCTAGTCTCATATATTATGTACCTACTTCTTACTTCCTAGTTAATGCAACACATTCTCTTGGTGTTTAACAGCACGTGTTTATTCTTCCTATTTCCACACTTTGCACAGGAGGAGTCATTCTTTGGATATTCCTTTGGGTCGTGTTATTCCACGCAGCATTGTATTTAAAAGATTTATTCACATTGTGTTGTAACTTCTCTACCTAGGATTTAAAATTAAATTTGTAATTATTTATGAGATCAACATTTTGTTTAATTGTTTAACCCATAATAGAGTGCTTTAAATCAGAGAAAGTGGGATCATGAAGTTGATAAAATCAAGTAACTTTTTTTGGAAAGGCTTTTGCTATAGGGCACGTGTGTTTGCTAGTAAGACAGAGAGAGACAGAAAGACAAAGAGCAAGAAATCACCCCCCCGGGGGGATGGCCATGCCGCAATCCCTTCTCCCCCATTCTCTTCTTGGGATCCAGGGCACACACGCACATGTGCCCAGAGTGAGTTTAAGCCACCAGGTCCGGGACTCGAACCGCAGTTGGTTACATGGTAGTCCAACAACATAGTCGTTATGCTAACTGCTGATCCCAAATCAAGTAACTTTTGTAAAGTCTCTTAAGGTTGCTTATTTCTGACTTTTCTTTCACTTATAATGTGTACATTTATACCCCCCCAAACACAAACTCTAATAACTACTCTATATATTATTCAATAGAAACACTTATTACAAAATAATCAAAGAACTAAGTTTATAAAAATGAAAACTATTATATGTGTGTGTGTTTGTGTGTGTGTGTATATATATGTTTATTCTCAATTTATACCAGAATACAAAGATTTATCAAATCCATGTTTGAAGGTTTTTGAAAACTTTTGATTACTTCCTATATCAATTATAACCTATGGCAAGTGTATAAATTTTTTTAAAAAAATATTCATTTAATTTATTATTATTACTATTATCATTTTTAATTTGCTATAGGGCACATGCACTCATCAGAGACAGGGCAAGAATAAAAGAAAGGGAAAGTGAGAAATCAAGACTTCAGGTCCAGGACTCAACTGCAGTTGGCCATGTCAGAGTCTAGTACCTTAACCACCATGCACCTGCTGGCATCCTATATGGATTGTTTTTAGTTCATTTTAGTTTGGATTTTTGCCATAGAGCATGTGCACTGGACAGGGAGAGACAGAAAGAGAGACAGTGAGAGGGAAACTGAGAAGTCACCCATCCAGGGATGGCAACGCTGAAATTATTTCTCCTCCATTCCCCTCTAGGGATTTTTGGCAAGCACATTCATGTGCCAGGTATGATTTTTTCAAGCCACCATGTCCAGGACTCAAATCACAATTGACCATGTAGATGTAACTGCTATGCCATCTGCTGGCCCCCAAAACCACATATTTTTAAAATTCCCTCTAAGAGGGAGCAGCAGTTGGTGTAATGGCTATGTCACTGGACTCCCATGTAGTCGACCACGGTTTGAATTGCTGACCTAGTGGCTTAAAGTCACCCTGGGCACATGTTGAGTGCGTGCCCAAGATCCTGAGATGAGAATGGAGGAGAAGGGATTGTGGTGTGGCCTTCCCCCCTCGGAGGTGATTTCTCGCTGTCTTTCTGTCTCTCTGTCTTTCTGGCAAGCGCACACGCTCTATAGCAAAATCCTCTCTCAAAAAAAAATTCCCTCTAAAAACAAAACCTAGCATCCACTTTATCTCTACATCTAAAGTTAATCTATCCATTGTTTTACCAACAAAACATAAG
Source organism: Tupaia tana (assembly GCA_026018925.1). NCBI lineage: Eukaryota > Metazoa > Chordata > Mammalia > Scandentia > Tupaiidae > Tupaia > Tupaia tana. The sequence goes on from JAKSZU010000001.1 coordinate 158,585,298, forward strand.
ATAAATCTATGTATTGTTTTACATATCCATTACTTAAACCTAAAATTTAGTTTGTATTAGCAGAACTCTTGCAATAATTTCTCAATTTTCATCTCTGATTTTAATTTAACTTAATTTTTAATCTGTTTTTCAAATCTACTCCTTACACAATGACTAGAATGATCTTTATGATAGTGTTACTCCACTATGTAAAATTCTGATGACTTTCCACTATTACTAGACTGAGATATAAACTTGGGTTAATTACCCAGCTAGGTGGTACAGTCCATGTTGTACCAAACTGCAGTGCTGGAAGCTACATGGCCAGCTGTAGTTTAGATCCCTACTCTGGTAAACATGAAATATACTGGGCAGGTGCTCAATATACCAACGAGTTTGAGGGCTGGAGGAAGAGCTTTGTTGCATGACTACCTCTTCTCTCTCACACTCTTTTGCATGCATGTTGTTTCCATGCATGCACACATGCGCCATAAAGAATTTTAAAATGATAACAAACATATTCATTCCTACCTACTGGAATTGCACCTTCTTTTTTTTTTTTTAACTTGGGAGAGGTTTTCGCTATAGGGCGTGTGCGCTCACCAGGCAGACAGAGACAGAGAGACAGAAAGTGAAAAATCTCCTCCTGGGGGGATGGCCACACCGCAATCCCTTCTCCTCCATTCTCCTCTTGGGATCTTGGGCACACATGCACATGCGCCTCGCATGAGTTTTAAGCCACCGGGTCTGGGACGCGAACCGCGGTCGACCACGTGGGAGTCCAGCGACATAGCCATTATGCTAACTGCTAGTCCCCCACACCTTTGAAAGTTCAAATTTGGTTTCTGCTTATGCCTTCAAATGGATATATATTTCTGAAATGCATAACTTTCCACCCACAATCTTTTGTTCTTATCTCTACAATGTGCATAACACCTGTCAAACAGAAGTACCTACCATGCCTGCATCACCTTGCTCAATTTTAATTCTCTATCATTTTTAACATTGATTAATTTGTTTAGTATTTATCTCAATTATCCAGAATAGGTAAGCCTTATAAGAAAATTGTAACTTTGTTGTATTACTTTTGTAGGCACAATGACACAGAAGATAAACAAGATCTTTAAACAGATATTTGTTCAATAAAAAAGAGCATGAATAAAAATAAGTTGTAAGTATGCTTAATGTTCAATTAATCTTTATTTAGTTTTTGCTTTTATTAATTGGGATGTACATATATCACTTAATATTAAATTTCATTTTACACCAAATATAAATATCATTCTCTTTTCATGTAAACTATGAGAAATGTTTATAAATCATGATGATACCATTTCCTCATACTGTCTTTATTAGTTTTTTAGGTATAAAACAAATTCATCACTTTCAAAGATAAGTTTTGTCTAATTACAAAATTTAAAGTAAAAGTAACATTAAAAATAAAAATAAGTGTCACTTTGATCTTCATTATAGCATCTAGTAATGTCAACTTGATTAAAGGGTAATTACCAACTCAGAGAGTAAAAAAGAAAAAAAAAATGCAAGGTTGAGTTTGATGAGATTCATTCTAATTAGCTTTCAGATAAAATCAGCCTGCTCTACTACATGTTTAGCCTTGTCTGAAAGGTGGGAAATTCATCTACTTTTTTCATGATTTATAACTTTATTGTAAGTAAAACTTAGAATAAAAAGAAATTATGCCAAAGTACGTTTTGAATTGCTTGTTAGCTTTTTTAAAAAAGAATTATTTATTAATTTTATGTATTCATTCATTTGTTTTAATTTGACCAGAGAGAGAGAGAGAGAAATTGAGAAAGCAAGCCACCAGGTCCTAGACACAAACCTTAGTTGGCCATGTGGGAGTGTCCAGTGCCTCAACCACCACATCACCTGCTGATCCCTATTTGTTAGCTTTTTAACTATACCAAAAAGTTATTAGTTGAATGTACTTTCTGAAGCCATGTGCTATCTCAGATTACCAGTAGAGTGAAAAACAAAATTGCTCATGAGTAACACATTTATTTTTCTTTTATTAATCAATATTTCTCAAACACATTAATTGTGTATACCATGTACTTGTAGCATTACGAGAGGCTGACTATTGCATTTTTATTTTGTGTAATATCTGATTTGGAATGTAAAAACTATAGATAAATATAAATATAATGTTCTTTTCTAATTATAAATATCTATCCATAAATACTTAAAATACTCTAAATATATAGAAAATGAAGTCGCTTTAAAAATGTTGTGGAAAGCTAGAATGAAAGTATGAGTTTATTGTGGTGCGGAGATTTTATAAGTCTATGCAAAGGTTTTTCATGATACACATTTTCTATGAACTATTTGAAGACGCTCTCGTATTTACCTGTAAAAATTTTAAAATGAGAGGGCTGGCAGGTGGCGTGGTGGTTAAGGGTGCTGGACTCTCAGATGGCTGACTGCAGTTCGAGTCCTGGACCTGGCAGCTTGCTTTATCTATGTCTCTCTCTTTCACTCTGTCCCTTTCTGGTCAAATTAAAATAAATATATAAATAAATGTAAACAAAATAGTTACTAAAAATTTTTAAATGAGGAATAAATACATGACATTATTAACATAGTTTTCAAATGAATAAGAAATCCAACAAAATGTTAATTATGAAAATTTCAGTATCTTCTCACTGTATGATTTTAATTATAACTTAAAATATTAAATGTTTCTCCCCCCCAAAAAAAAGCCTTAAATGACTTAAAATTAAATAGTAAATCTTTTTTTATTTTTGGAGAGGTTTTTGCTATAAGGCATGTGCGCTTGCCAGAAAGACAGAGATAAACAGAGAGACAGAAAGCGAGAAATCACCCCCCCCCCCCCCAGGGAGGACGGCCATGACACAATCCCTTCTCCTCCCGGGATCTTGGGCATGCACGCACACACACGAGCCCGGAGTGAGGTTAAGCACCAGGTCTGGGACTCAAACTGCTGTCGACTACATGGGAGTCCAGCAATGTAGTCATTATGCCATCTGCTGTTTCCAGTATTAAATAGTAAATCTTAAAGAAGATTCTTCAAAGTTACACAAAGAAACTGGCATCCTGTTCTCACTTTTAATTTAACCTCTTCCTCTCTCTCAATGGAATTAAGCTATATGTAGCAAAACACAAAACAATAAAAGATCTTTCATAAGCACCGCACATTAGTGTACATTTTCTAAGGCTTATCCTAAGGCCTAGTACAGAATATTAATCAAATACAAAAAATGAATGAGTGATTGAGTCCTTGAATACTGATAAGAAATAGTAATATCCTATCATTGTTCCAAAGTGAATGATCAATTAAAGTTGTGCGACCATAAGCCAGTTACTTTGGTAAGCACATTAGACTATGCAATAGTTACATGTGGGAAAAGAAATTCCTTATGTTACACAAATTAGAAAGAACTGCAAAGCTTTTCGATTATCTCTCTAGTGGATGCTTGAATTATCAACTTTACTAAAACTCTGAAAATACAAGGCATTCTTAAATATTTGACTATTTAAATAGTATAAAGCACATTTTCTACTGATACCTGTTGTACTGTAACATCTTACTATTTTACTTCATTTTGATATTTACATAACACTGTTTTAATGTAATTTTTTATTTGTACTTTTTTTAGAGGTTTTTGCAATAAGGTGTGTGTACTTGCTGGAAAGAGAAGGAGAAAGAGATAGTGAGAAATCACCCCCCTCCCAGAGTAGATGACAATGCCACAATCCCTTCTCCTCCATTCTCCTGCTGGCATATTGGACATGCATGCACACGCACCTGGTGTGATTTTCAAACCACTGGGTCCGGGACATGAATTGCAGTTTGCCATGTGAGAGTCCCTAAGATAACCACTATACTACCTTCTGGCCTCGTAATGTAATTTTTATCCTCATTAAAATTCTTGAGTTTTTGTAAGTCTCTGAATGATGAAATCAAGTCTTAAATGAAAAAAATAATCAAAATAAACCAGAAACCTGTCTTCTATTTTAATCAATTATATTTTCCTGTATCATTTTATTATAAAACTACTCATATCTATTTTATTGTCCAATGCAATTTCAAGACATTTAAAATATATTTTTACTTCCTAGTTTTATTTACTAGTCTATTGTTTCAACTGTGTTCAAAAAGACCAAATGGAATACATCAAGTGTTCGTTTGCCATACAAACTGGCCAAGGAATTCTAATGTTCTGCTTTCAGTATCTAAAAAGAATGCCACCGACTTTAAGATCTTAACATCGCTGGTAAGTAACCTTATTGGAAACAATAAAGTGTGAGTTATAAATTTCATAGTACTTCCAATAATTGGAATTAGTCACTCATTAAACAAGGCACACTTTTCCATATATTTGGCTCTTAAGAACTAATGACCTAAGATAATTATCCAATGTGATTTGTATAAAAAATAGTGTGGCCTCTCTTTGCCATTTCTGTACTAACAAGTCTAGTGAGTGTTAAGAAAAAATGTCTGTTAAAAAAGAGAATAAACACAGTCTTTGAGACAGATAAAGCTAGTAGTATGTCTTATACAAAAGTAGTGCAAAGGCATAATATCTTAATCAACTATAATTTTGAGTGTGTAAACTCCTTTAAACATGATTTTCCAAATCAAAAAAAAAAGAAAATCATTCATGCGTATGTACTTTTGGGCTTTAAAGAACACTGATGGAAATTTTTGTTAAGAAAAGTAAGAGATTAAATACACACACACACACACACACACATATCATTATGATACATTCCTCTTGATTTCAAATAAAAACAGATATTTACTTTTGCAGAGCTTATGAAATACTTTTTCTCTTGCCTTATGTGTTTACTAAAAATATGGCATTCATATCATATGACCCTATAGACTATTAATTTAAAATCTCTGTGCTTGGGGACCAGCAGATGACGGGATAGTTATGTCACTGGACTCCCACATAGTTAACCAAGGTGTAATGATTACGTGGCTGGAACTCCACATACTTGACCACAGTTGAGTCTTGGAATTGGAGGCTTAAAACTCACACTGGGAACGTGTGCATGTGGACCCTAGATCCCAAGAGGAGAATGGAAGGAAAGGGATTGTGGTGTGGTCATCCTCCCACGCCCCACCCCAGGGGTAAAGTTCTTGCTTTCTGTCCCTCTGTCTCTCTCTGGCTCTTTGGCAAGCACACATGCCCTACAGCAAAAATCTCTCTTAAAAACAAAAAAAGCAAAACAAAACTTTCTGCACAGTCATTAGCTTTCAGATTATTATTTTTGTCATGTTTAGTGACCTCCTCTTAAATCTAAAATAAGTCTAGAAGATTAACGAAAGCTTGCCAAGCATCTGTGATGTGTGTCTATAAATTATTTCCAATAGTTTTTCATAAATATGTCTTAAATATAAAACAGTTTAGAAAGTATAGATAAAAATAAGTTTAAGTCAATCTAATTGAAACTTGGGTTACCTAAATTAATTTTTGAAAAACCCATTAAGAAGTTGATACAAGCATTCTAACAAAATCTACTTTAAGATTTTGAAAAAGACATTATAACCATAAAGACATTATAACCATATAACCATTATAACCATGAGTTCTTTTTTTTCTCTCATGTTTAACATACTTATTAAGAAATGAGATGAGTAAATAGATAAAATATTGGGGGAGACAGAAAACAAATGAGAGTGTTAGTTCAATAGTGAAGAATATTGAGTGATATAATAACAACAAATCAAAACTTTTTATTAAGGATTCAGATCAAGGCACTTCATCCTTCAGGTGTAGAGAGAAACAGAGAGGGTGAGGCATTACAAAAACCCAGGATTTAGAATAGCAATGACCATAAAGTACGAATAAAGTGGTGTGCATATTCCAAATGGAAGTTATATCTGATTAGTAAATCAGCAAAGCTTCAGAAGAAGAGAGTTTTTTCGGGTAGACCTTGAAAGTTCTTGCTGTTTCATGAATGGAGTTAGCGGGGAAGAGGGTTTTAGAGAATGTGGATCCAGAAGCAAGTGTATGCTATCATGGAGCATACTAGGTCAACACAGGTGGTTTAGGTTGACTAGAACTTGGGGTACTTAGCAGGTTCCATACTGACCAAGACAAGTTAGGTATATTGATATAGGCCATGATTACTCGAAGGACCAACATTTCAATAATGAACAAAGACTTCCTTTGTCATCTAGAAATGCCTTTGCATTATGCTCTGTGTAGAGGATTTCCTATCTGAAGTCTGAATCGTGTATTCTCTTCTCCTCCACATTTTTCATAGAGTTACATCTCAACAGTTTACGATGAAATCAAGAGAAATTTAATACCACTTTTTGAGAGTCTGACAAGTTCATATATCAAGTAGGTTGCTAAAATTGCTTAGCAATGCTTTTCTCACGTTTAATTGATTGGCTCTTGACTGCTCCACATAACTTTGTCAGACCTCTAGCCTGATCAGGGTACGTTCTCACTCCCTTCTCCCCCTCATTTGGCTGATGCCACACCACCTATCTTAGTGAGAAGCTATTTCACCTTACAGAACAATTCAAATCTTCTTCCTTCTCACTTAATTTTTATGAATTCTCATCAATTATTTTCTATTTTCTTCCACATTTATAGTGATATTGGTTTATTTCTACTCTTCGAGGATCACTTTCTATATTTGAATCTTATTTCTTTAAACCTACTTCATCTTTCATACCTGTTGTGTTACACAATTAGCAATTTTCTTTTTTTAAGATCTTTTTAAGTTATTAAAAATTTTATTCATGATGGAGCATTCGCTCCTGTACATGAGCTATAGAGAAGGAGAGAGTGAGAGAGACAAATGTGTACCTGATATGGTGTTGCCACGCTGTGACCTTCTCTGATCCTTCAGGCTATGATGACCTTGGGCACACATACAAACACCTGTATTGTCTTAAGCAGACCTGAGGGCCCATACTCGAAGTTGGCCAGGTGGCTTCCCATGCTATAATTCAGTTTGCTACTGACTGTGTTACCAGGCTGGGGTAGACAAATAGTATTAATTCAAAGAAATTTAATTGATGCAGATACTTTCACTCAAGTTGAATTTTATTCTCTAACATTTATCTTCAATAATTTCATAAAAGTTTAAATTAGATTTCTGGCTTAAATAGTACTGTCTCAAACTCTGTTTAACATAATCAATGTCCTTCTGATAATCAACAATCGTTTAGTAATTATTGTATCCAATCTTTGTTATGTCACACTGCTATATCAACTATTAATGACATTCTTTAAAAGTAACTCTTGACCTTTAGGATACTACACCTGTTCTACAATCTGGGTATTTTTACTTTCTCAAAATAACTTTGGCAGCATAAGACCTTTTATGATAATTGTGACAATTTAAACTCAAGGAGCAAATTGGAAGCTCAAGAATTGACCATGTAATGTTATACAAATATCTTAGAAATGTATTCTTTTTTCAAGAAGTCTACTGTTTTGTCACCTAAATGTTTCTACACAACAGTTTTGTGGAACAATTACAGTTTGAAAAGGCATTAGAATCAGGAGAAAATAGGTGCAGATTTGTGTTTCATCAAGTATTAAATGGGTAAATTGTCTTATCTCTTCTAGCAAGAATAACTCATAAAGGTGTTGTAATGTTTAAGACAAATCATGCTGATAAAGTTAAATGGACTAGTGCCTTTGAGAAATTCATCTCTCAACTGTCCTGTTCTTCATTGAATTCCTAATTCCATGTTATAAGTTAAAATATATAAGCTGGGACCATCAGTTAGCATAATGACTATGTTGCTGAACACCCATGTAGTCGACCACGGTTCGAGTCCCAGACCCAGCGGCTTGTGCGTGCTTGCCCAAGATCCCGAGAGGAGAATGGAGGAGAAGGGATTGTGGCATGGCCATCCCCCCCCGGGGGGTGATTTCTCACTTTCTGTCTCTCTGTCTCTCTCTTTCTGGTGAGTGCACGCGCCCTATAGCAAAAACCTCTCAAATATATATATATATATATATATATATATATATATATATATATATATTAGCAACATTTCTAATACCATCTTATTTTGCAATTCAGAAAACTTATACCACCAAAAGATTAGTAATGCATCAAATGTCATTCATTTTGTAAAAATAAATTTAGAATGATAATAACATCTCCTGGTTTGTTCATGGTGTTTCAGCATCATGTAACACTTTACAATGCTCCTACCCCTAGTAAACTGAGACATTTCATTTATTTTAAGTGGTATATAAAACAGTTGGAAAAAAGCTGTGTTTTGAAACCTATGGAAATATTTCATTTCAAGAGGTTCATTTTTTTAAACCATTTTTAAAAATTCTTCTATTTTTCAAGCTTAATACATACTTATATGATATCATAGTTTGATTATACTAAATCAGTTAAACTAATTTCTCATGAGGCGACTACCTTAGGAGAAAAAAAATGTGTGACTCAATACTGGTCAGTGAAATGAGGAAGAAAACAAGTGCTGCATAGGAACTTGGAAAAAGATTTCCTTGCTCTTACAAAGTCTGTTCTAATTTTTATATTTGGAATTTTATACTTGTATGAAAATATAATATGTATTATTTCTTCAGATGCCTCATAACCATCAAGAGAGCTAAATAGGGACCAGCAGTTAGCGTGATGACTGTGTCGCTGAACTCCCATGTAGTCGACCACTTTTCAAGTCCCAGACCCGGTGGCTTAAACTCACACCAGGCACGTGTGCGTGTGTGACCAAGATCCCGAGAGAAGAATGGAGGAGAAGGGATTGCGGCATGGCTATCCCCCCTGGGGGGTGATTTCTTGCTTTCTGTCTCTTTATCTCTCTCTGTCTTTCTGGCGAGCACATGCGCCCTATAGCGAAAACTTCTCCAAAAAAAGAAAAAGAAAAAAACAAGAGAGAGCTAAATAATGTGAAAATGACAAAAAAAAAAAAAAAAAAAAAAAAAAAAAAGAAAATACCTTGGCTTTTGATAGTAACACTGAGTCACTAAATTAATAATGAATGTTTTATTTGTTTTGTTTTGTGGGGAAGCCACTTCAAATGAATTTTCTATGGTAGGGAAAATCTTCTCAAATAATCCCAAATAATAAAATCCATAAAGAAAGAAAAATTCATGACACTGTGATAATCACATAATGCAAATAAAAAGTTACTAGAATATGAAGAAAAAGGAAGAAAATGACAGTATTCTAAGAGAGAGGGAGTGCTAAGCAATTTCATAAGAATGTTACCAATGGAAAAAGAATATATTTACTTTCTATTTTTCAATTTGCTGAAAATGGAAACACCAAAAAGAGAGAATTTGGCTAATCCAATTTCTGCTATATTTCAGAACCTTTGTTATAGGAGTAAAGATTGTATAATCCCTTGAGTTTATATCTAAAAGAACATAGACATTTTTATTACAAAAAAAATAGAGATTTTTTGTGATAGAGCACATGCACTTGCCAGAAAAACAGAGAGAGACATAGAGACTGAAAGCAAGAAATCACCCCCACCAGGGGGTAGAGCCATGCCACAATACCTTCTCCTCCATTCTCCTCTAGGGATTTTAGACACACACACACACACACACACACACACACACACACACACATCTGCCATGAGTTTCAAACCTCCAGATCCAGGATTATAACCATAGTAGACTATGTGGGAACCCAGAGATATAGCCATTACACCATTTATTAGTCCCTTTTATTTATTTTAAGGAAAATATTATTAAAAATGTTGTGATGAATCATATGCAATAAAAATTAACAAATGTTCTTGAGAATATGTGAGAAACTGTGCTAAGCACTCGAATTGTGTTAATTGTGTCAGGGAGTCACCAGATCTGGACCTCATCCTCATTTTCCTTGCAGTCAGGTGGAGAGTCACATAAACTCATAAATAGACTACAGAGGTAGAAAATGACGAGGGCTATTGAATGGGTGTAATTTAAAAGGAAATGTCTCTGACCCATTAATATTTAAGTGTAGAACTGAAGGATTACAAAGTAAGCATTATGAAGATGCAGAAACTAACCAAGGCAAAGAAAAAGATATTTAGTATATGAGCCACTAGCACTCAACATATTTCAGAAAGTGAAAGCAACTTATTGGGCTTTAAATGTGGCACAACCAAGTTACAGTGAACCAGCACACGTTTGCAAAGGTGTGGAGGGCTCAGTTGAGGCACAGCTTGAAGATCAGAGTAATGAGGTTGACTTTTATTTGAAGCCAATGGAAAGTTTGTAAAGGATTTTATTCACCAGAGTGACATGAAACAGTTAATAAGATTTTAAGGATATTTTTAGAAGGAATATGTAGAGCAGATATGATGAGGCAGAAGTAAAATCAAGGTATGTAAAGATGCTATTTGATGCTATAACTAGAGGAATGTGATGATTTTTTGAAACCTAGAAGAATTATTTGGGTCGCCATTGAAAATTTTGTGTGAGAATGCTAAATTTGTTATGCTAAATCTATACTGAAATGTAAATATGTACATATTCTGTATTTACATTATACTTATAGTCACAGGGATGTATTAATAACTAAGGGTAGAGAGGAAAGAAGACCTTGAAGACTTTCCAAAATTCAGAGGTAACATACAGAAGTGTAAACATGAGAGAAATATCCACCAAGGATTTAGAGGAAAATCTGGAAGTTTAATCATGAAAGTAAAAAGAATATAGTGATATGAAAAAAAGAAAGAGAAAAGAAAGAAAAGAACAAAAAGAGAAGAGAAAAGAGAAGAAGAAAAGAAAAGAGAAAAGAAAAAAGAAAAGAAAAGAAAAGACAAGACAAGACAAGACAAGACAAGAAAAGACAAGAAAAGAAAAGGAAGGATGTAGTAGAATCTGCTGTTCTTAGCGCTTGGCTGAATTTTGCTCCCTACTTTAATTCCCAGCTTTTGTCACATTGTGAAACATTAGTGAAAAGAAGGGACATGTGGCTCTTTTCTTAGCCTTTGGAAGTCATAGAAATTTATGATGTGCTATGGTTGTATTACTTGACTTTGCAATTTTCAGCTGGAAACTTCCAACAATGTTCTCTGGTCAATTTCTATGTTGTAGGAATATAGTCCAAATGCTGAGGCTCCTAGTAAAGAATTCAGTAACTAGCAACTGAAATTAGGGATTCGCTATGATCTGCATTAAGGTGTGTGTACTAAATTGATAGAAGGAATAGAGGGAAGAGGGATGGGCCCCATGTTCAGTTAAACTGATATCTCTTAGGGATGGTGTAATTTAAAGGATGATGTTAACATTTCTCCCAACACTCCCATAGTATCTTTTGCTTCATTATCCCGCCATATTTGATTTTCTTTTCAATCCAAATTAATCATCCATCCATCAATTTCTAAAGTCATCTTTCTTTTCTTTCCTCCAAATACTTACAAAGGCATTAAAATTCTGTTAAAGGTTAGCATGGATGGTATCAAAAGTAGATTCATGTTGTAAGATGCTTTTTTAATGCTGGTCTTATTTAAATTATTACACTGCATTCACAACATGATTTGTGACAATGCATCTACTTTAAATTTATAATTACATGTGTTTTTAAAACAATTCATAATGACTACATGGCAGGAGAATAAGCAGTAGGGGTGCCACCATGTGAGGCTAGGGCACACAGGATGCTGAGTTCATATCCCAGAGCAACCTGAACAGTCTAAGGGTCTAGCTGAATAGGAAAATGGGACAGAGGATTATAATGGCAAGACCCTCTCTAGTGTGCCTCTGTCTGGCTGGCTCTCTTTCTATATTAAAAAAGAAAAATAAAAAATATGACTACCCTTAACTTTCAAAATAAAACACAATAGTGACCAACAAGTGGTATAATGGTTATGTTGCTGGACTCCTATGTAGTCAACTGTGGTTCAAGTCCTGGACCAAGCGTCTTGAAACTCAGGTGGGATGCATGTGCATGTGTGCCCAAAACCCCAAAAGGAGAATGGAGAAGAACGAATTAGCAGGGCCATTCTCCCTAGAAGGTGATTTATCACGTTCTGTCTCTCTCTGTCTCCAGGCAGCGCATGTGCCCTATACAAAAATCTCTCTAAAAAGCATACACACAAAGTAACAATACTTTATTTAGCATTCTGTGAGAAGTCAAAGCAAAAGTGAATTTCTGTAGTTTCTGTAACTAAGAAATATGACATAATCTACCAAAATGTGCAGAAAAACCTTTCAACATTTTGTATTTAACTCTCCTGTTATGTGGCTTCTAACACACTGCACAATCATTCCCTTTTTTTGTCATTTAATTTTAAATGTGTTGAATCTCACAGCTTGTCTCATCACAATGTCAAATTAACAATTCTGAAAGGAATAAGTTAGTACATGAAACCATGAATAGGCATTTCTTTAAAGAAAACAATATTCTAGCTCTGTAAAGCCTCTCATCAAAATACTTGTTTCAAGCCAGTATATTTTGTATAACAAAGTGATGTTTCCCTTCTGAAGTCAATTAATTTCTATTTTTCTTAGAAACGACTTCCATTTTTTTAAAAAAAGTTCTTATTTATGTTTTGATAGAAGAACAGAGATGCGAACCCCTGACAGGTCTCACTATGCTATGATCTCCCCACTCTTCTAGCCAGCCAGAATCACAGGCATGACCAGTGCATTCAGGTCAACCCATTATCTAAACCCCAAGCTTTCCCATATGGTCCAGTATCAGTCACTCAGTGGCATCCTACCTTGTGCTGCCATGGCCTGATTTCTATTAGAAAATATATATCCTATCTCTGGGTTTCAGAAATCATGAAAAAATATATATACAACAAAAATAAGAACTAAATTTGTCCGCTACCTACTTGTGTGACCTACTTGAATTTAGTTACATAGGATTGCAGGGTGCACCTGGCATGAGTTTTATGCCACGGGGTCCTGAACTCAAACCGCTGTCGACCTTGGGGGACTCCAGAGACTAACCAATTACATCCTCTATGGGTCCCAAATATTATATATTCTTTAAGTGTTCCATAGAACACATGTGCTCACTAAAGAGACAGAGAGAGAGAAAGGTGGATTAGTCTTTTCATTTTCTAAAAGGAGAGGTATGTTTATAATTTCTAAAAGAAAAAAATAATCAATGTATATAGTGCACTTTAGGAGCTGGATAGTGGTGCTCTTTCCACCAATCTCGTGCAGGAAAATCGCTGCTTCACATCTAGAGACTTCCCTGAGTATGCCAAAAATAAGTCGCTTATGTCTGGGGTTGGCTAAAAGCTGGAGTGGGTTGAAGCATCAAAACCTTGTTAGGGGTGATATCTTTTCCTCTTCATTGTGCAGATGCACATCATCATGAAATAAATAAATAAATGAATAAATAAATAAATAAACTTTGAAAAATTGAAATTAAAAGTACTTTATGGCTAAACTCCTAAAACTGCAGTTTCATGTTTCAAGATTTGCTAAGCTGTACTTGAATGTACTGTCCTTAGCAAAACTTTTTGTTATTATCAAAAACATGTTTAAATTTAACCTATAAAAAATAAAGCATAAAATACAAGCTGCTGCAATTAGCTGTTTAGGTAATGAAATTCCTTCTTAATATTGGGTCTGACCCTATCTGTCATAAAGATTTATTGTGAATTTTTGTATTTTTGTGACTATCAAATAATTATAAAATATATTTTCTATCACCCCCAAAAAATCACTGACTTTTACAATTTTTTTTACTGCTTCTAATTGTTATTCAAGATGTCATTTTGGGATAGCATCTCATCAAATTGCCTGATGTTACTGAATAAGTTAACAGTGTGATATCTATTGCTGAGGAAACTCTGACTCCCTGCTGAATGATATAGTGCTGTGTTTATTTTAGAATTCTTATATAAAGTGCATTATCCAGGAACTGTTTACTTCTTATTTATTTAATTTATTCTAAAATTGTTTTCTTTTCTTCTCATTTACTTGCTATACATTTTTGATAAACTGATTGAATTGAAATTTTGCTGCTGAAATTTTAAAAATAGTTCAACTATTAAATACACCAAAAGTAATTAGGATAAAATTGATTAAATGAATGAATGGAGATCTATTTGTCATACACAATATAGTACACTGGTTCTATTATTCAGCTTTCATTAAAGAATACATTTCATCTAACAATGATAATTGAGCCCAAATGTTAAGATTCATAGTGACTTTAATATGATTTTTCTCACAAATTATTGATAATGGTCACAGTGAAATCTAGGAAAAAAAACCTTACTTTTGCTTATATTTAATTTTTCAGTGTTCAATGCAGTCAAGTATTTGAATAAATAATGAACTCATATGTATTAGAAAGAAATGCTAATTTATCAGACCATGTCTTCATTTGTCTCAACATCATAAAGTAAGTATATTAGTTGTATATTCAAAAAATATTTTGGATTGAAAAAGTAAAACATAAATTCATATTAGGGATGGGGCACTGTTATAAGAAATACCTAAGAATGTGAAAGGAGTTTTGAAATAAAAAAAATGAATCAAAGCTGGAAGAGCTAGAGTTCATGTAAAAAAGAAGCTAATATTGCCATATATGGCCTTTTCAAGGTAATTCTCAACAAAGCCAGGAAAGAATAGAGTTGTAATGAAAGCTTGTATCTTCTTAGAGAACACATAATTAGTCATAAATGAATTTTGTTAAAAAATAAAATGGTCAGGGTCTTTCTAATGAAGTCTCAAACAAAAATGAGTAGCATGGTATTAGAAACTGAGTAATGGTGACCTATCCTGCACCACAGTGAACAACATTGCTGAATTGTGTTTGTGTTCTATTTTTTTTTTTTTTTGAAGAGGTTTTTGCTATAGAGCATGTGCGCTCGCCAGACAGAGAGACAGAAAGCGAGAAATCACCCCCTAGGGAGGATGGTCACGCCACAATCCCTTCTCCTCCATTCTCCTCTCAGGATCTTCGGCACGCACACACATGGGCCCGGCATGAGTTTTAAGCCACCGGGTCTGGAACTCGAACTGCGGTTGACTACATGGGAGTCCAGCGACATAGCCATTACGCTAACTGCTGGTCCCTGAGTTTGGGTTCTAGTTTTGTGGGAGGAAGAACTGGAAGTGTAACTGAGGAGATGTCTTAAAAAAGTGCTTATGGGCCGGTTTGATTTCACTTTACTGGTTATAGTAAAAATGAAAATAAATAGAGTAAAAATTGTTAAGCTTGGGAACCAGCAGTTAGCGTAATGGCTATGTTGCTGGATTCCCACATAGTCGACCGCGGTTCGCGTCCCGGACCCGGTGGCTTAAAACTCACGCCGGGCGCGTGTGCGTACGTGCCCAAGATCCCGAGAGGAGAATGGAGGAGAAGGGATTGCGGCGTGACCATCCCCCCTGGGGGGTGATTTCTCGCTTTCTGTCTCTATGTCTCTCTCTCCCTGTCTGTCTGGCGAGCGCACGCGCCCTATAGTGAAAACCTCTCCAAAAAAAAAAAAAAAAAAAAATTGTTAAGCTTATAGAAAGGAGAAATAAAGATTTAGAAAACTCTCAGTATATTTATATTGTGAAAACGTGAGAGTGGATGGCTGCAGTGGAACGGCAGTCGTGCATTGCACCCTGATGCTGGGTCTGCACGGAGGTGGGGTGTTGGTTTCTGGGTCAAGCCGTACATACCAGGTGCATACACGTGTTCCGATAATCCAGACTGTCTAGAAAAACCTGGCATGAGGGAGTATCATAGAGTGAGGGTCTTTGTTCAAGAGTTTCTGTTTCTCTCTATCTCTCATGAAAGAAAGGAAATTACTTTAAAAAATTATTTGTGAATATGCACAGAAAAAGAAATGTGCACCACTGGTGGGAATGTAAATTGGTGTGGACGTTATGGAAAACAGTATGGACGGAGGGTCCTCATAAAATTTAAAATATACATACTCTATGATCTAGTAGCTCTTCTTCTTGGATTATATCAAAAAGCACTGGAATTAGGATCTTGAAGATGTAGCTGCACTTTTGTTTTTATTGCAGATTATTAATAACCAATATATGAAAAATAGCCTAAATGTCCATGGAGGAATAAAGGAAATCTGGTATTTGTATAAAATAAAATATTTGCTCAGCCTTTAATAAAAGGAAATGCTCTCATTAGTAACGTGGATCGACGTCAAAAGCACCATGATAAGTGAATAGCCAGATTCATACCCATACTGGATTATATCATTTATATGTGAAATCTAATATGATCACATCTGTAGGTCAGAGTAGAAGGGGGTTTTCAGCTGGGGAAGAATGGGGAAATGCTTTTTAATGTTCCTATTCCATTTATACCAAATAAATATGTTCTGATGCTCTCCTATAGACCATAGTATCTGTAGCTAACAGTATTGCATACTTTAAATTACTAAGAGGGAAGATCTTACATTAAGTGTTCCTCCTATTCACAAAGAAAAATAACAACAATTATAATAAAAGGAGCAAAAGTTGATGGGTATGTTTATAGTCTTGATAGGCATGATAGCTTTACAGGAATATAGCTATCTTCAAACTCATTGAGTGCATATAGTAAGTATATGCAGCTTTTTATAATCAATTCTACCTCAGTAAAATGGTTAAATATAAGTTCTGTCATATAAAAAGTCTAACAATATTTTCATAATATCTAATTCTTAGTTATTTTCAATTAGGTAATAAAGAAAATGTGTGAAAAATCTATCTGTAACTTAGAGAATAATAAAACATACTCAAGAATTAGAAATACATAATATATATATATATATATATATATATATATATTTACTCAGCATATATGTTTACTCTTTATAATATAAGAATCAAAATACCTTATAAAGAGATATTGATGTAGAAATTTCATATAAAAATACATACTACATATAGAGTATATCAAAATTGTATAAAGGATTTTTCTATTTCTAGCTAAGGTATTATCCAAGGTATTTACATTTCTAATTCCTAAGATAGGCTTACTAGGGGTTAGGGCCTATTGTTGGATGAATGAAAATAAATCAGAGGATGCGTTGATTCATGCATTATTCCGGCGATTTAACATTTTGACCTGCTGTGTTTGTTTAGACCTCTTGATAAAAGCACTTTGAAATGCCTGTCACTAAACACTAATGCATTTTGCATTAGACCTAATCAGCTGAGATACCAAATCTTAGTTTTCAAGAGCTGAAGAGAAAATTTTCAGTTTTTAAGAATTAAATTTTATTTTGTTACAGTAATCTTCAAATACCCTACGCTATAAATAACATCCACTTGAAAACATATATTAAATGGAAAATTATAGATTTAAAAAAAGTTTTGATTTAAAAAATATCCCCTGCCCACCTTCTCACTATTTTTTTTTTGAGAGGTTTTCCCTATAGGGCGCGTGCGCTCGCCAGACAGACAGACAGAGACATAGAGACAGAAAGAGAGAAATCACCCCCCAGGGGGGATGGCCACGCCGCAATCCCTTCTCCTCGATCTCCTCTTGGGATCTTGGGCACGCACGCACATGCACCCAGCATGAGTTTCAAGCCACCGGGTCCGGGACGCAAACCGTGGTCGACTATGTGGGAGTCCAGCGACATAGTCATTACACTAACTGCTGGTTCCCCCCACCTTCTCACTATTAACCTGATGTTTCTCAGTCTTTCTCTGCTTATAGATCATTGCTTTGAGATGTTGATAGGAAATAGAATTGCTAAAAATCTCAAGTGTTTCTCTTAATTTAAATTTCCAAATAAACTTTAACAAAATTAAACTTTAAATAAATATAAACTAATAATATGTAAGGTTAATTTAGATTTTCAGTATTGGAATTTATCTTTTTTAAAAAATAATATTTTTAACTTTATTTATTTATTTTATTTGACCAGAGAGGGACAGAGTGAGAGACAGAGAGAGAGAGAGAAAGTGAAAAGCAAGTCACCAGGTCTGGAACTCGAACTGCGGTCGACCATGTGGGAGTCCAGCATCCTTAACCACCATGCCACCTGCCAGCCCTCAATTTATCTTTTATTCCATGTAGAATCACTATTTTTTAATTCATCCTTGTATAATATTATATATGTAAGATGCAGTTATCTTCTCATTACATGCTACTTTTTTTCATTCATAGGTCTAATTTGATAATGATGTCACAAATTTGTAGTCTTTATGAGAAATTACAAGGTGAACAAAGTAATTATGTTTTCACATATTATTAAAAAAATTATAATGGGGATATAAACATGAAAATGATGGAAAAAAATTAAGGATCAATGTGCTGGCCCAGCTAGAGAATGGGATTTGAGGACAGCTTTCTTCACCCCTTTAGCTTCTTGGTCGAAAAAGACCATAAAGTGCAAAAATTTCCAATGTGTATCATTGACCTTTGTCCAGCATAGGCACAGCTGCAGTGATCCTGTATTTACAACTACAGTCACAGGAGTACTGAGGGTCATGTGGGTTACAGTACTCTCCTCTCCATTTAGTAATCTAAATGGTGAAAATTATAGTTTACCAACTCAGTTTGCATATGCTGCCATTAATACTCACCAGAAGCTTTGAATTTGGTATTACTCACGTTTGACAAGTCAACAAAATAAATGATGAAAGAAAATGAGATGATTTGCCTAATTTCCCCGAATGGTAATTTCCAAGGCTGGATTTGCCTATTAGTCTACTCTGCTTCCTCACCCGTCATCAAGTGTTCTGACAAGTCCCATCTAGACAAAAAGGCCTTCTTACAAATAATGTATCTATTTAATGTACCTTTTCTGGGTTCAGTGATGAAGTCTTTTATTTGATAGATGTGAATTAGAGAGACTTGCTGTGAGGCATGTTGTGCTGTATTTGAGAACAAAATAACCAAGGGTCAGTAGTCCATGACTATAGATAAATTAAGGGAGACTAACAAAATAAATTGATATAAAAATCAAATATCTTTTAAATCTTTTAAGAAATAGCATAAAAGTTCTCTGACTTAAAAAGAATACATTTCATGTTTTATAAATCACACATTTAGAAGAAAATTGATAGTTAAAATGGAAGTTCAATAAAATTTGTTTGTTTGTTTGGTTGGTTTTTTTTGGAGAGATTTTTGCTATAGGGTGCGTGCGCTCGCCAGAAAGACAGAGAGATAGAAACCAAGAAATCACCCCCGCAAGGGGGATGGCCACACCGCAATCCCTTCTCCTCCATTCTCCTCTCGGGATCTTGGGCACACATGCGCATGCACTCGGCATGAGTTTAAGCCACCGGGTCCAGGATTCAAACCACTGTCGACTACATGGGAGTTCAGCGACATAGCCATTACCCTAACTGCTGGTCCCAATAAAATTTGTTTAGACTGATGCCACATAAATTGTTTCCAACAATTTAAACATAATTACACCAGTTTCATACGTAGTTATCTATTCTTTTCCTGCAAAATACAGTGACAGGATTTTATTTTATGCACCTGAAACGTAAGTTCAAGATAATAATTATAATTAAATTTCATTAAATTTAAAACTCCTAAAAACTAATATTTTTTATTCCTACTATAGTTTTATTTATATTTCTTATATTTAAATTTTGAATTAATTTTAAAATACAGAAAAAAGAATATATAAATAACATTTATTGGGGTTTAGCTTGTGGTATGCTTGCTGAGGCAGCTGGATCCCAAGTGGCCAATTGTGCAGTTGGAATCCTTAACTCAGTGACTTGGAAAGCATGTACCTTATAGAAAACAAAACATAATAATAATGAAATATAAAATTAAGTAAATAATTCTTTTAGGAAAAAAAAAGGAAAGGAAAGGAAAATGCTTCAGGCACATATTTATGTGAGTCCAAAATCTGGAGAGGAGAAAAAGGATTGTGATGCGTCTATCTCTCCTCAGGCAATGCTCTCTCACTTTCTCTCTCTCTCTCTCTCTCTCTCTCTATCTCTCTCAGGTGAGTGCACGTACCCAGTAGCAAATTTAAATAAGTAAACAAACAACTAAATAAATAAAATATCATTTATTACCCTGAACAATATTTACAAATAAGTGGCTGTGTAATCTCAATGTTTGTTTGTTTGACATTTATTCCTAATAGATACATACTATATGTTTAAGTTTTATTCTTAATATTATAATGTGACCTTGAAGGAGATCTTAAAGGAACAAGTATATAATTTCCTTCACTCTTATGATATAATAAGATTGTATAAGTCCAAGGAAAGAAAATTAACTTAAAGTTGTTACAGTAAACCATTTCTGGATTGAAGAATAGAATTTAACAGTTTAACTTAATCTGGCTGTTCTATACTTCTCACCTTGTTTTATCACATCATACTTATTAAATTATATAGTCGTTTAAAGCACACACTTTGAGGAGTTTTACGTCACTGGCCTAGGATACAGAATGTTGTCATCTCCACAGAGTCCTTGTGTTTCTTTGTTCTTAGCTTGATTTCTCCTCCTGACTTTGAACTCAGACAACCACTAGCAATCTGTTTGCATTTTATTAAAGACTGTTAAATTTAAATCTGACACAATATATTGTTTTGCTTTTGACTGTGTTAACTCAGCAAAATTCCTATAAGATTTAACCGTGTTGTGTACCAATGTCTCCTTCCTTTGTATTGTTGGATAATACTGTTGTATAACATGTTGGATTTATGTGTATACATGCTGATGGATATCAGGTTTGGTTTTAATAACAATCTTATGAATATGCATATGCATGTCTATAAAGTGTTCATTTATTTCACAAGAGTAAGTGAGAGAGAGAGACAAGCACCATCAGTTGGGCTTCACACCATGACCCACACCTCCAGCCCTCCCATCCAGCCAGGATCACTGGTGTGTGCATCAGGCCTGTAGTGGCTGCTAGGGAATCGAACTCATGATATTTTGTATGATTTATATTTGCTTGGGCAACACATTACCACTGCAAAACCAAGACAGACTAGCATATGTAAATTATGGTGAGGAAATATTCTGTCGTTTCTCTTTTGTATATGCCTAAGAATGAAAGGACAACATTGTACTGTAAATGTATAACTTAAAGAAATAAAAATTTATGAAAATAGTTTCTCCAAGTTGAATAGTTTTATATATCAACCAATAGAATTTTAAATTTCATACCATTGTTAACACAGGATTAGTCTTATAAACTTTAACCATTCAGATAGATGTACAATATATTGGCATCTATTGTGGTTTTTAGATCAAATTTCCAAAATGCTAATGATTTTGAGCGTCTAGTTTTGTAACTTATTTATGACTTATACATATCTTCTTTTATGGTTTGTTGATTAATATACCTTGCTTGTTTTATTAAATTGGGTGTTCATTTCTTTATTGCCATAAGTTCTATGTCAGATAATATTTTTTCTAATTATGCAGCTTTGTGTTTGATTGTCCATCTTTAAAATTTTTTTTTTTATTCGTGTTAGAGGATGTGTGTTGTATGCACTCATGAGGGGGTATGTGTGTGAGAGAGATGAATGAGAGAGAGAGAGAGACACCCTTTGTAGAGTCTGGCCATGCTATTGCCCTGCCTTCAGTCCTCCAGTAAACTGGGTCATTTTGGGTTTGAGCATTATTGATTGTCTTTTCACTGGGTCAGATTGTTCTGGGTCTTGTTACTTGATTAACTTTGGATTGTATTTTTGACATTGTGATTGTGATTATTATGTTGGGGCAGCTACATTTATTTATTATTATTATTTATACTTCTGAAAAGAAATTAATGTATTTATTTTAGTAAACCATTAGTTCCATTACATTTAATATACTCTGTTTTACTCGTGAAGGGTGATATATCAGATCTCAGTTCATACTTCTTTCATTTTACTATATGTACAAATAATGGTCCCCAGGTTGTGTGGAGACTCAAGCACTTCTTTTTTTTTTTTTTTCTTTTTTTTGGAGAGGTTTTTGCTATAGGGCACGTGCGCTCGCCAGACAGAGAAAGACAGAGAGATAGAAAGCAGGAAATCACCCCCCAGGGGGGATGGCCACACCGCAATCCCTTCTCCTCCATTCTCCTCTCGGGATCTTGGGCACGCACGCACACGCGCCCGGCGTGAGTTTAAGCCGCCGGGTCTGGGACTCGAACCGCGGTCGTCTACGTGGGAGTCCAGCAACATAGCCATTATGCTAACTGCTGGTCCCTCAAGCACTTTTAATACACAAAATTTGAGATCTCCTTTTATGATGATCTCTTTCACTGGATAAATAACATTCCAGCATCACTCATTGCCCATACTTTTTCTTTAGTTCTTCTTGCCAAAAGCTAAGATGGTTTCTCTAGAAATTTTAGCTGATGTTCACATAGGAAGATGCTACTGACAGTAAGAGAAAGTCAAAAAATACTAATGTCTTCTTGCTTCAGTCTGTAACGCAAAGTTTTGACAGTTCTCCAAATTCTTCCTGTTTCTATTCACTCACCTACCCACTCATTTCATTTCTATTTTTTTTTTTGTAATTTTGTTTAGAGTTTCTAGTTACTATCTATGAGTGAGTGAATTTGTTAGGAGCTTCCCCTTTCAAATGCCATCTACTATATTTTATAAGTTAACAAGTATAGTGATACTGCCAATTATCCCATTACCACTATCATAATCTGGGGCATATTTCTGTAACCTGTTCAGCCTGTTTAGCCTGTATGCATATAAGTAAGTATATAGTATATTTTACGTATATAATATGTGTGTGTGTGTGTGTGTGTGTGTGTGTATGTGTGTGTATTTATTCATTTATTCATTTATTTATTTTTGGAGAGGTTTTTGCTATAGAGCACATGTACTCAAAAGAAAAACACAGAGACAGAAAGCGAGAAATCACCCCCTATGTCGTAAATCCGCCATTCTTCTCTCAGGATCTTGGGCATGCACGCACATCGCCCAGCATGAGTTTAAGCCACCAGGTAGGTCTGGGATTTGAACTGGGTTTGACTACATGGGAGTCTAGCGACAGGGCCATTATGCCAACTGCTGGTCCCATATATTTAATTATTTTTATTTGCCTGATGTCATGTGTACTCGCCAGAGCAGAGACAGATCAAGAGAGAGGGAAAGTCAAAAGTACCCCCTTATGGGGAATGGTCACGCTGCAATGCTTTCTCCTTCATTTCTTGCTTCTTTCAGATTTTAGGCGTACATGTACATGTTACTGAGTTCAGAACTCAAGTCATGAATTGACTACATGGGATCCAGCTGTCTTAACCACCACATCACAGGATGGTAACTTAATATTATCTTCTTCTTTTGGTATATTTGTTTTAATATCTGCTTTTATACGTAGAAAGTCAGTCAAGTTGTGCTGAGAGAATAAATAGTGTCAAATTATTTTGTTAATGATTTGAATGTCTATTTTTTTATATTGTCAAGTTTTATAACATCCCTTTTATTGAAATTTGATGGTTTAAGCACTTTGAACCTCAAGATCTCTCCATTAAAAGTACAACCACAAATCTGAAGAATGTTTATAAACTAACTTTTTCATTTTTAAGGTTTTTGTCATAGGGCACGTATGTTTGCTGGAAAGAGGCAGGGAGAAGAAAAGTGAGAAATCACCTCCTAGAGGTGGTAGCCATACAACAATCCCTTCTGGTCCAATCTCCTACAGGGATTTGGGGCACATACACACACATGCCTCATATGATTTTCAAGCTGCCTGGTTCAGGACTCGAACCAAAGTCAACTCTGTGAGAATCCAGTGCTTTAAATACCATTCAACTTGATGGCCCCTATAAAAACTATTTTTAGACATTAGGCAGTCCAATTCTGTCTAGCAGCTTTCCAGTAGAAAAGAAAAATTTCAGAGTTCAAGGAAGCTGAGACTACAGAAAATACTGAGGCCAAGGTCTGGAAATAAGTGGATTAAGAGTTCTAGAAACCCATACAGGATTCCTTGTATAAGATAGTAAAGAGGCAAACTTAAAGCCAGCTCTATCTTAATTGTTACATGTATGTGCTATAAACATAGTAGTTAATAGACACTTTGATAATCTTGAAAACAAAGCAGGCCCCAGCTGCATGCTATCTACAGAATAGAATGGCTTGAGCTATAATCTTGTGTACTAGAAGTCATATCCAAAATCACTTTGAATCTTTGAAAAATAGTAACTCATACTTCTCCTCATTATGTTCTCATTTTCTGACTTCCATTCAATATTGATAGCCAATAGGTCTATTAAGAGATAGAGACATGCGGGACCAGCAGTTAGCGTAATGGCTATGTCACTGGACTCCCACGTAGTCAACCACAGTTCAAGTCCTGGACCCAGTGACTTAAAACTCACACTGGGCACATGTGCGTGCGTGCCCAAGATCCCAAGAGGAGTGAGAAGGAGAAGGGATTGCAGCATGGCCATCCCCTCTCGGGGGTGATTTCTTGCTTTCTGTCTCTCTGTCTGTCTGTCTGGCGAGAGCACGCACCCTATAGCAAAAACCTCTCAAAAAAAAAAAAAAAAATAAAAAGAGATAGAGACATACATTATTATTCTATTCTCTCTCTCTCTCTCTCTCTCTCTCTCTCTCTCTCTCTCTCTCTCGCTTGCTCTAATTTTGTAGCTTACACTATAGGGCATATGTGCTTGCCAGACAGGGGGAAGAGAGGGAGAGGGGAAGAGAGAAAAAGAAAATAAATCACTCATCAGGGAGAATGGCCATGCTGCAATTCCTTCTCCTCCAGTTATCTTCTCAGAAATTTTGAAAACACACACACACACACAACCAGTGTGATTTCAATTCAAGTCACCAGGTCTGGGACTTGAATCATGGGTTCAGCCATCTGTGATCCAAGCTATCTGCTGGCCCTCTATCTCTCTTTAAATCAGATATCTCACTATAATAAATGCAAAATTATGGATATTATTTTTTCCTTAAAAATAAATTGTTAGTACATACATCTCTCAGAGATAATTAATGGTGTACAGTTATAAACATTAAAGAAACACAAAATACGAGAAAAACAGATGGGAAAAGAATCCACTTTATTAACTGAGTTCTCTTTTATTTCCCTCCTATGTGTTAGTGCATAGACCAGCTGAACTGAACAGTGAGTTACATGACAGCAAGTCGATGTGCTCATATTTTGACAGAATTTGAGATGTACTCTGGTTTAATAGACCTTAGGCCTTGGGCTTCTCAGCGAATTTGAGATACCTATGAATGAGACTAGTGGTTCCATGTACAAGAGAGGGACAGTTATATATCCACTTAGGAAAAGGTAGAAACTCAGATGCAGTGGATAAATACGGCATCATATTTTTATGCAGGCATTGTAGACTTATCAGGCATAAAAGAGAATGTAAGCCAAAAGAAATTTAAAATGTGTATATATAATTAACATATTAATATCACTGTAACATGTAGTAAACACAAAGTAAGATTCATAATAAAAAATATTTCTCAGGCCAGTAGGTGGTGTGGTGGTTAAGGTGCTGGATTCCCACATGCCTGACTGCAGTTTGCGTCCCAGACATGGCAGCTTGAAACTCTCTTCAAGGGTATGTGTGTGTCATGCACAAAAATCCCAGTAGGAAAATGGAGAAGAGATGGCAGCCGGATTGAGATTCCATCTCACTGTCTGTTTCTCCCTGGCAAGTGCATGTGCCCTATGGCAAAAAACTAATAATATAATAATTT
Source organism: Tupaia tana (assembly GCA_026018925.1). Taxonomy (NCBI): domain Eukaryota; kingdom Metazoa; phylum Chordata; class Mammalia; order Scandentia; family Tupaiidae; genus Tupaia; species Tupaia tana. Next base: position 158,610,794 of record JAKSZU010000001.1, read on the forward strand.
AATAATTTAATGATAGTTTAATAATATAATAATGTAATATATATTAAATATATATTTAAGTTTTTGGAGGAAAAATAAAAAATAGATGCCTGAAGAAAAATGTGCTTTAGTTTGTGGGGAAAATGGACATCTAAAATTATGACATACTTCAATGTGCTTCTCCAATTTCAATTTGACATTGAAAAGTATTTCATATTAAATGATCACCATCAGGTGAACCTTCAATTTATTTTCTAGAAAACAATTGGTGGAAGAAAATGTCTGAAAAGCAAAATGTTTTCAAAGGTCATGAAAAGGGGAATGCTGACAAAAAATAAGACATCCTCCGAGTGAGTGTCTTATATAATAATTTAACATCTTAAAATTCTCAGTTGAAGAGGAGATACTTTCCCCTGGCTTTTGCCTGTAAAGAATAGCAGAAACAAGCTCTTCCAGTAATTAGCCAAACATGAGAATTATTTAATATGTTAGGATCGACTATTTTGTCCTTTGCTTTGGCATCTAAGTTTTCTATACTGTAATAAATCTTCAAATTTAACTACTGTCGCACTCTAACTCATGCAAAACTAGCACTGCCAGTTTTCCATTATTCTTGCAAGTTTTAATCTCTTACTAAAATTAGAGGATAATTTGAATATAAATAAATAAACATACTTAAAAAGAACAGGAAAAAATATGTATTTATTTTTAAAACTTTCTCACAGGGTACTTGAGTGGATTAAATGCGGTACCATCATCATTGCTTTCTAATACAGTAAGTACATGCTTCTTGATTTATGGTTTTAGAGAGAAGTTAACACATAAGTTTCCTTTCGTTCCTTTTTATTACATGGTAGTTTTTTGTGTGCATCTTTTATCTTTCCTTCAAAATGTAAGCATGAGGTTAGGCAAAAGATCTGTTTTATTTACAAAATTTTTCAAAAATAATAAAATGGTACATTTCACCCACAAAATACTCAAGAAATGTTTATTGATAAATGTTACATTTGTTTTAAGCTTTATTAGTGGCAAACGGTCATAAACTCATCAGTTACTATGATTATCATATGAATCCTTGTGCCTCAGCCACCTTTTTTCCCATTTCACTGATGATACTAAGGTTTCCAAAGGGTAAGTGATATGCTAAACACAGTCATTTGATAGTGTGTAACTCTTATTTTTAAAGTGAGAATACATCTTCACAAATTATTGTTGTATTTTGCATGAGTCACAAGAAATTGAGGTAGAGACTAATGTATTATATACTAGTTATCTCTTACAAATGTACTTTTTTTCATTATTAATAATCCGTAGTATGAACATTATCCTATAATGAATCATAGGGCAATGAAAGTCAAAAAACAGCTTATCTTGTGACATTGAAATGTTGTTAGTTTGATAGTTTTTTATTAATAACACTTTACATGAAGTACCAATAAAAAATAATATACAATTACTCATTGTGGAATGAAATACCTAATATTTGCATCATTTTGGTAGTTATGATTTCAAAGACCTATTTCACCACCCTGGGAACAGAAATATTTTCCTCATTTAAACATAAGCATTTCCATTTATTAAGTTTTGATATGTCCTTTATTTTGTGCCATTGAGATAGTGATACTTTGCTTCCAAAAATGTGTGTAAAATAATCACATTCAGGAATTTTAGAGTCTGAAAAAGATCAATGTTAACAGTAAAATCATTAGCATTATTTGCTATTAAATACATCACATTATAATGGCAATAAATGCATAATTTGAAATTCACAAATGAATGCCAGAAACTATACCCCTATATAATATGGGAAAGCCTGAGAAAAGCCTAGGCATAAGAATACCTAGTTATCCTGATTTGATCGTTATACATCGCATGCATGTTTTGAAACATCACATGTAGAATTATCATGTATAATTTTCATGTATCTATCATCAATATGTATAATTATAAATATGCAAATTACGTGTCAGTTATAAATACAATGAAAAGAATAACTAGATTAAACATCCTACAAATTAATGTAGCATGTTTATTAATGTAACAATTAATTCACATTATTGACTGACAAAAAATATAACTTATCTTTTTTGGATTTTTCTGGATTTTGTAGATGTTTTGAAACTGGATAGCCTAAAATTGTCTGTATCGTATTTTAACCATGTATCCCTGAAGAAAGAAATTCTTTTCTTTTCACAGTTCTGTACTTAGTCTGTGAGATTTATTAAAATATATTACAAAGAGTTTGGAAGTCATCACTCAAACCCATAAAACAATAAAGTGCCTATTTAAATCCATTTTCATTACGTGTTTGAACATGGCTGACTTTCAATGAAAACTTACAAGGCACACTAACAAGCAAGTAAAACATGGTTTAAGGAGACAAAGCAAACAACCAGACCAGATTCAAATATGACATAAATTTATGATTGAAAGTTTAATATGACTATTAAATATGTTAAGAATCTAAAAGAAGAGCATCAACAAAGTGCAAGAACTAATTGGTCTTATAAAAGATGTAGAAACTGGGACCAGCAGGTGGCATTGTGATTAAGGGGATGGACACTCCCACATGACTGACCACAGTTTGAGTCCTGGACCTGGTGGCTTGCTCTCTTGATTTCTCTCTCTCTCTCTCTTTCTCTCTCTTTCTGTGTTCTCTTTGGTCAAATTAAAATAAATGAATAAATAAATAAATAAAATTTAAAAGATGTAGAAATATTACTAGAGCATAAAACACAGCTACTGGAAATTAATGATAATAATAATAATAAAACACTCTAACAGGGAACAGCAGGTGGCATGCTCGTTAAGGCACCAGATTCCACATGGTCAGCTGAGCAGTGTGAGTCAAAGACTCGGCATCCTGGAAATCATGCCTGCTGCATGTGTGTGCATGCCCAAAAATCTTCAGAAGAGATGAAGGGAAAAGGATTGCAGCTTTGCCATCTATCCTGGGGAGTGATGTCTCACTTACCCTTTCTCTCTCTGTCTCTCTCCTGAGAGATGACTACAAGAACAATAGAGTGAAAACAAACAAAAACCAAAACTAACAGAAATAAAGAATGTCTTTGATATGTCCAAGGAAAGAATTAGTGACTCTGCAGATACTTCAATAGAAACTTCTGAAATTCGAATTCAAAGGGGAGAAGAATGAAAAGAAAAACAAAAGAATGCATTTAAGAATAAGGACAATTTCAAAAGAGGTAACAGAGTAATTTGAATACCAGAAGGTGAAAAATATAATGGAACAGGAAAATATATTTGAAGTAATAATGACTGAAAAATTTATAAAATTAATCACAGGCTTCAACCCAGAAAATGCAGAGAACACTGAACAGCATTAATCATAATAAAAATATAAAACATTTGATCTAGGCATATTATTCAAATTAAGCTAAACAGGACAAACAAAAAATCTTGAAAAAAGAACCTTATAGAGGAAGTAACAAAGATAACAATTCCTACAGAATTTCCATATGAAACCATACGAGCAAAAAGAGAGTGAAGTGAAATATTTAAGTGTGGAAGGAAAAAAAAAATAATCATTCCAGAAATCTGTAGTCAGTTAAAAATACTCTCTTAAACAAACTGGAAATAATTTCTAAGAGTACTGTCTGGAAATAAATATTGGAGGAAGTTTTACAAGAAGAAAAAAAGTGTGGGCTATAAGCTCAGTTCCACATACAGAAAGATGAAATATCTAAGGAAAAACAAATAATGGCAAAGTAAAATAGTTCAAAAAATGATTCCAAATGATATTGGATGATTATAGCGTACGGACAGGTGAAATGACAGCAGTGTCATGAAGAACATGGAGAATTCTGTAATTGGTAGATACTGATTTCAATGTATCCGTAATGACTTTAAATGTGAATGGTTTAAAAAGTAAAATTAAGACAGAGATTTTTCAGAGTGGATTATAAAATGAGACCCATGTAAACAAAAGTCCTCAAAAAGTTTGTGGGGAAAATGGGATTAATATTAATAATTTATCAATAAAATAAGTGAATGAAAGCTTGTACAATCTAGACTTTTTCACTATTGGGGTGGAAGTTCACAGATAAATTAGGTGAGAGCTAGAATTACCCACGTGCTAACGAAGTACATTGAAGCACATCAGTATGAACTCAAGTATAAATAAAGATGTCTATATATTAAAAAATTAAAGGGAACTGCTGATACAAGTTTTACGGTTCACACATACAGTTCCTCGTTCTGTCAGCTGAGCAGGCGTGGAAGTACGCTTCGCAACAGCCATGAGCACATTTAGAACACAGGTCTTGGCATCTTACACCTCCCTCCAATAAAATAAACTAGGCTTTTTGGAAAAATTCCTGATTCTACTAGTAGGGCAAGAAATAAACAAAGTAGGCATGCAGGAGTGTCAAAAAGTAATAAAGAGACACAAACAGTACAATGACAGAGGTATTGCCAATGGGACGTAGGAGACAAAGAAGGATCTTTCTGGCCAAATCTATAATAATTTGAGCAAATATAAATACAGCAATACTGGATTATAGTCCAAAGTATATACTAAACAGCAATGACTTTATTCTGATAAAGAAATGATATAAATAAGAAAGAACAGAAAATCCATGGCTGGTATGAAATATTTCTAAATAAATTGAGTAGATGCTACCTTTAAAGAGATGGAACATGACTCCCCATCCCTTAAGTGTAACTTCCCAGTAATGAAGTATGACAAATTCTACCTCAGTCATATGACTGATATTATTGTCTTAATTCATGTTGATAATATTGATATGGATTTTTAATATGATAGCAATATAAAATGATACTTCGGCTCTGTCATCTTCCTACTGAAAACAAGTATCTCCAGGGGTAATCATGGTAAAAATGTCAGAAAACTTCCAACTGTAGAACATTCTGTAAGCAACTGACAGTAATCTTCAAAACTGTCAAGGTCATCTAAAACAAGTCTGAGAAACTGTCATGGCCAAGAGGAGCTTAAGTGACATGGTCATCAAGTGGAATGTGGCATCCTGAATGGGATCATCGAATAGAAAAATGAGATTGGGTAAAAACTGAGTAAATCTGTATAAAGAAAGAACTTTAGTTAATAAGACATCAACACTTAGTTCATTCATTGTAACAATGCACCGTAGTATGTAATGTACCCTGAAAACTTGAGAAAAAGTTCACTGCTGTCAAGTTTTGTGATGAATCTGAAAAGTTTTTTATACCTAATTCCCTAAAATTCTTAAGGGATATTGACATATTTTAAGAAGATACTTCCATTTTCTTACATTTTTATTAGCTACTATTGGAAAGCTTTAAATTATTTAACTGATTCAAATGCCTGCTGACAATAGCTTCTTCTCAATAGTATACCAGTTAAATAAAGATAGATAATGCCCTGAAGGTTTTCTTTTAATAATAACAGCACTTTATATAGGTGTGATGCTATAAAATCCAAAGTGCTTTTATATTCAATCTCTGATTTAATCAGAAAAAAGAATATTTCAAAAAGTCAGCAGTCTTCAAAACTAGACCCATATATGTGGTGGCTTTTCTCATTATCTTTTACAGCAATGCTCTTTCCAAAATGGATACTGTGCTGTGCTCCTCATCCAGGATAGAGGCACTCTTCTCCGGTACTGGGCATGTGTAGCGTGATCAGCTCACAGGAAAATTCAGTCTGCATAGCAGTGCTATTACACCCTCTCATGGGGGAAGTCTGCATGCACTTGTTGATCCATTCTGAATTTAAAATCTCCATTTCCTCAAGAGGAAAAAAAATTAAATCCCATCCCAATTTCAATGATTTCTGAGCCTTCTTTACATCTGCACCTTAGCTTAACATTTCTGTTCTGCTAATTCTGTTTGTTTCACATCCTAGCAATTGTTGTTAGGAAGGGAACTTGCCAATAAACCTTCCACATCCCTGCATCACAGTCTGTTATCAGGGGAAATCCTGCCGAGGAGCTAAGCACCAGGAAGCATGCCTGGTTATCCAATCTGTGCAGAAATGCAAGAATCCCAAGGTAAGACAAAATAAGCCTATGGGAAGTGAGAAAATTGGCCGGTGCCTTGAAGGGAAATGTTTGAACGTCAGGAATCTAGATCTGTGCAAGCAACATGTAGATGCATCTATGTAAGTCAGAGCAGTTGTAAAAATCTTTGTATTGTATTTTGGTTCTACAAGTGAGCACACATCGTAAGAGTCAAGCCCTAAACAATGATATACAAACAATGACTTGGCAAGTTGTCATTTGCCAAGTTCTGTCACTGGCCACCCCATTGCAGGAACAAAGGGGATATGCAGAAGGGATATAATATAGGATCAGTGATGGAGGATACCCATGGCTCAATAAAATAACTTCCTACTCACACAATATAGTCTATTTAATACTGCTTTTGAAGACGGAATATTTTTGGGAAAAAAAAGTCACTAGTCATATCTTTAATATACACCATTTTTCCAGGAGAATTTCCAGGTTATTTAATAAGAATTGAGTTCACATTGGATAGTGTCAGTCTAGGAAGGGAGCTGATTGATCACGATGGTAACGTGGGTCTTACTTTCCTCTGTGCAAGGCCCCGGCCAGAAATAGTATTACTGAACACTTGAACCACTGACCTAGTGAACCTGCAAAATCATTCTTTAGACCAAAAAAGCCACTTTGCAGCAAAGAAGACATGGTGGCCAGGATATGACCAGGGGATCTATAAATTCTATCATACACTGCACTGCTAGAGATGGACAAGAAATAAAAGGAGCCCACATATTGTCAGGAGTAATTAACCTTGATCATCAAGGGAATGTAGGGCTGCTGTTATCCTCTTGAACTATGGCTCTTTGTTTAAAAAATTGTCCTGTACCTACTGTTCCGCTCTGCTATAAATTAGTGCCATTTAGAACTGTATCTGTTTTTAACAATCCATTGTGCTCCATTGTTTTACATGTCTGCCTTGTGCTAAAACCACATTTCTTTGCTTATTGTAGTTTATAGTAACCTTTTTATCTAGTGGGAAATAGCCTTCATTTCACTATTTGTAATGTCTGTCCTGGACTTTTGTGACACTTTTTCATTTCTTCGAAATTTTAGAATTTACTTCTTGAGATTCACAATAAAGTCTGCTGGAATTTTTGTGTGATTGCATTGGGAAAATCATTCTGTCCAATATAATTGAATTCTTTATAATGTCCTCAGTTCTTCAATATATTACTCCATTTATTTATTTGTTTGTTTTTTTTTATATTAGTCTTTTTTTATTACAATAACAATGTGTATTTCATCAATGATCCTTGCATATGAATCTCTAGGCTTATTTCTGCTTATTTGCCATTTTCTCAGCTAAAACACAGAATGATGACTTGCATATCACAAGAATGATATATGATTCTTCACATCTGTTTTTTAAAAAAGTACAGATAGGGGCCAGCAGTTAGCATAATGGCTATGTCGCTGGACTCCCATGTAGTCAACAGTGGTTCAAGTCCTGGACCCGGTGACTTAAAACTCACGCCCGGGTGCGTGTGCGTGCGTGCCCAAGATCCCGAGAGAAGAATGGAGGAGAAGGGATTGTGGTGTGGCCATCCCCCCTGGGGAGTGAGTTCTCGCTTTCTATCTTTCTGTCTCTCTGTCTGTCTGGCGAGTGTACGTTCCCTATAGCAAAAACCTCACACACACACAAAAAGTATAGATAAAAGAAACAAACTGAGTTTAATGAAAGTACTTTATGTACTAACATTAGAATAACTATTATTCAGAATAATAATCAAAGTATATGAACAGTTTGTAAAAACTGAGAAGTACAAAGAGAAGATAATTGTTAATTAATGAAAAAATATGAAACAATGCCGTTTACTGTAATTTTGAGTGTGTCATTTCAGGCTTCCCAAGCGAATTCTCAATGAACCAGTGAATGCTCAAGAAAAGTAAATTGAAAGCCTATACAAAAGATTATTTCTATAACAGATGTGCCATGACATACAAGACTTATACTTTTGTCAGTCTTTAATATCTTCCTCTCTGAATTTTCATAAATTTTCATTTCAGAAGGAGAATTATTTTATACACACTGGCATCAGTATACGATAAAATACTTAGTGTAAAAGTTTCTTACTTTGTTATTGGCATTGAATGCACTGTGTATTAATCTGTTTTTTTGGACACCTGAAGGGGTTAAGTTTTTAGTGTTTGTTCCACCAGTTCTTTTTCCATGTCTTTAATGCCCAGTATTTGCAAGACTGCTGGGTAATAAAAGGCAAGTTGTAAACTTTTATATTCTTTTAAGGTCAAGAGCAGACTACTAAGTTCTATAGTTTCTATCCATGAGTTATTTCCGTGGTTAACTTTGTTTAATATTGAATATTTTAAATAAACTCTTTTGTAGGGTATAATTAGTTATACCTAAAAGTTAGTTACTTCATAACATATGGTTCTTCTAGTAAAGTTGGTAGTAGGAAGAAAAGACTGAAAAAACACGAATTAAATATTGGCTTCATAATTTCCAACTTCATTACAGCTCCCGATAAATCATTTTTCTTTAAAATTTTTACCCTTTCAGTGTTAATAGAGCCAAGAGATCTGGTCTCCAATTAAGTTAAATCTATGTGCCAGACACTGGGATCCAAGATTAATCTGGCATAAAATCAGGGGTTACAGTCTACCAACCAGTTTATTTCTGTCCAGTCTATATATTTTAAGAAAATATAAATAAAAAAGAAGACTTTGAATCTTGACTCAACTGACTCAGTTACCCAAAAATAAGAAAATAAAGTTTCAGGAAATCTCAATTGCCACTTCTAAAACCTGTATCAAAATAAATTTTATTGGCATTTGCTTTATAAACATACAGTGGTAATTCTTGGCACTTGATAATCTGTCCACATATGGAAAGTTTGCCATCAGTAATGCCAATCAGTAATGCCATTTTTAAATAATTATTTAATCATTAATTTATTTTCATTTGACCAGAGAGAGACACACACATAGAGATAGAGAGGGAGAGAGAGGGAAAGTGGGGAAATGAGCCACCAGGTCCGGGACTGTTCAAATCATGTTCAGTCAAGTAGGAGTGACCAGTGCCTTAACCACCACACCACCTGCTGATCCTGAGTAATGCCATTTTGAAGAGGGTGTTGTCACAGAAAATTTCCCAAGTTTGAGATAGGCCTGTTCAGCAAAATCCAATATTATTCCCGTAGTACTTTATAAATGGAATTTTCTTCTACTTGTATCCATTTTCCAGGGCTTATGGACCCATTCATAATTTCCATATTTAGAATCAAAGGTCCATTTCTGAAGATATTTTAATTGTAAGGTACACTGTGGTCCAAGCTCTATTTCTGTAACACATGCGCCATGACACGTGCCTGTCTACTACTTTGACAGTCAGGAAACTACAGTCTACCAACCACTTCATTTCTCTCCAGCCTATACATTGGTTGGTAGAGTGTGATTCCCTGACCTGTGCCTGAATCCCACTTTCTTTTCTCTTGTGAACCTGCATCTATGAAATCTGGAGAATATATAATCAGACTGACTGAGGAATGTCACAACCTTCCTTCCAATAAATCGAGGATCATGAGAGAAGAGAGATGTAAACATACATTCAACTGAATGACTTAGCAGTGTTGTACAATTATTCATAATTATTTCAAGGAGGTGTTCTGTGGGGTCCTTGCATCTTCTCTTAACTTCTTTATAAAGTTGAACACTCTCATTTTAAAATGAGCAGTTGGACCATTTAGCAATCAACTCAAAATAAGTCCATGTGGTGTTTTACAATCTTCATTAATAATGATCAGATCTATGAAATCTCTTGAGATGCACTGTGGAATCAGCTTTTTTCAGAACAAGTCCTGTTTTGTAACAAATATGTGAGTTTGGTATAACAGCTCTCTCGCTGTTCACAGAGTCTTACTACTCTCCCATGAGGTCAGTCTGATGTGATGAAAATCTTGGGAGAAGACTGTCTGTTGAAGTAAGAAAGAAGCAAATTCATCTGTAGCTTCATCATAAGCAACCTCTTCATTGTTAGGATCTCCTATGGTTTCATCAGGCACTCGCTGGTTCTCAGTGGTCTTGGGTTGTAGGCTTTGGTAGAGCCTTGTCACTAAGAACCTCTCTCTCTCTCCCTCTCTCTCTCTCTTTTTTAAGCTGTCTACTTTTCCCTCCACTGCTGCTGTTTCCACTGTGTGAACCTTACGTGAAATCTGCTCTTAACCTCTGAAATGCTGAAAACTAGAGGAAAGGCAGCAGCTTTCAGGGAATAGACCCTGCTTTCCGTTGTCCCATTTCCAGCAACTGCTGCTTCCTGAGGTTCTTCCACTCCATTTATTTATTTAACTTATATCAATTACAGTTTTCTCTGTAGACACCTTACTCATCTTGTTAGATTCACTTTTAAACCTTTTATACATGTAAATGCTATATTTCTTCTAAAATTTTACACTCAAAATATTATTGCCGATCTATAGAAATAAACAACTTTGATACCAAGTTATACTTAAACTTATATTCAATATTATAAATTAATTTTAATTATAAAAATTCTGGAAATTAGAAATCTTTAGATTTTCTGTATTAAAAATCAGTTTGACATGAAAAATCTTTTTTCCCAATTTTTAGCATTTTTCTAAATTCTTTGTTTTCTTTTTCCATTACTGAATATCATTAAAAATGTTGAATGGACACATCACTGAAATCCCACATTGTTGACCACGGTTCAAGTCTCAGACCTGGTGGCTTAAAGCTCACATGGGCACATGTGTCTGTTTGCCCAAGATCCCAAGAGGAGACCAGAGGAGATGGGATTGCATCATAACTATCTCCTCAGTCGGTGATTTCTCACTTTCTGTCTCTTTGTCTCTGTCTCTCCAGTGAGCACTCATGCCCTATAGCAAAAACCTCTATCTAAAAAAAATGTTGACTTGAAATGGGGGATACTGGACAGGTCAAAACTCCAGGAAAATGATAAATATTTGTTTTACTCAGAAGACATCAGAGTATGCCTGGTTATAGCATCCATTCTTATATGAAAAAAGCCATAAATGATTGACAGCTGGCTACATTTCCACTCACTGTGACTTTGAAAAGTGATAGTGATGGGAAATACTCCTAAGAACAGCACTTCAGGTGGTATAAATGTTTCATACTTTGTGAGATATATGCCGACTCCTTGCAACTGTTTAATAATGCCTGGAATGAAAAAAGTAATGTAATATGAGAAACACGGAGTTCTGGGATAGAGACTTCAGGGTGACACTTACCAACATTCACCAGAGGGCACGTCAATACAGCATAGGCACTAAACAACCAGGTAGAGAAATAGCCAGGAAGTTTATGTTAGCCAGGCTCAGTCACTGGTCACATCAATATTGGCATCATGGACACATGAACAGTGACTTTGGTGGTAGAGATGGAGAGTAAGGGTAAGGATATTAACATGACAACTTGGTCTATTAGCACCACCCAATGTTTATCCTGGCAACCACAAGGATGAAGACTGAGCACCAAACAGAAATTCTGTCAAAGAGTTCAGATTGCCTCTTCAAGGCAAGTTTCCAGAAATAAACCTTCAACTTTAGAATGTTAAGTGGCTTTATCTCTCTCATATTATTGTATATTAATTTTTGGAAGAAGGTTCCTTTTATTATATATAGGGCATCAGGCAATAAAACTATCTGTGTGCTGCTAGCATGAGTCTCATATAATGTCACATGAGAGCAGGGCACATGCGTTAGAGCAAGGAATGAGAGAAGGAACTCGGTGGCCATGGTACCTGCTGGCTATGTCATGTCACCCAGAGCCCTCTACCCTCAGAGAGAATTATAGTGGCCTGTGGAGAGCATAGATAAAGTACACATTTGAAAGTACTATCAGGCAAGGATCAGTTGCCATCTTCCAGATACATTATGCACATGGAATCAATGACTGTATCCCTAGTATGAATTACTCATAGGCATGAAATCAAATAACAAGCATGACTTTGCCTGTTGTGAGTGTGGTACCTTCTCTCACAATGATCCATTGAGTTACAGCTACATTGTAAGATTCTTCAAGATTAGGTCTTAATTGCTAAAGGGTGCACATATTTTTCCAGGAAATATAGTAAAAGTTCAATTTAGTAATTATAAGTTATGACTGATTTCTATAAAATTTGGACTCTTTGGGTAGAAGGAGCAGTAGGTAAAAAGAAGAATTAAAGCTTTGTTAGGATAATTGATTGGTCATCAGGAGGAGACAGATTTGGTCTTGTACAGATAGAAGTAGAAAAAACCTATGTGTAAAACAAATGACCTGCTTGGTGCCTTCCTTTGTACAATATGAATGTAAGGTAAAGAAACACTGGGGACATGGTGACCAAAAGAGCAAGCTCTTCATGAATAAGGATCTGAGTTACCATACTGAAAAACCACTTATGTCAAAAAGGTAATAGTTTAGGGAACCAGCAGTTAGCGTAATGGCTATGTCACTGGACTCCCACGTAGTCAACTGCGGTTCGCGTCCCGGACCCGGACGCCGGGCGCGTGTGCGTGCATGCCCAAGATCCCGAGAGGAGAATGGAGGAGAAGGGATTGCGGCGTGACCATCCCCCCTGGGGGGGTGATTTCTCTTTCTATCTCTCTGTCTCTCTCTGTCTGTCTGGCAAGCGCACGTGCCCTATAGCGAAAACCTCTCCAAAAAAAAAAAAAAAAAAAAAAAAGGTAATAGTTTAAAGTAAATCTATGATAGAATGGATAGTCAAGGAAAGTAAATAGAATCCTTTGTGATTCTGAGGCCAGTTATGGCAGAGGTTGAAGATAGTCTAACTTCCTTATTCTGCATTGAAAGTTTATGCAGAAGATAAACTTTGAAGATAATTGGCTTAAAGGATAGACTGTGGAAGACATGGTGGTAGGTTGCCTACATTCTCTTTTCAGGGAAAATGTGTGCCATGCCTCTGGAGAGTTTCCACAACCACTGGGCAGTTCAAGATCTATAGTTGTTGAGACCTCACTTATTCAAGGTCATAGGCTTGTCTGGGCTTGCTCCAAGTGGGGACATAAAGGCTAAGTAGTTTGGTCTTGTAGAGGACAATTCTCGTATGCAAGCCTAAATCTGTGCTCTCTGCTAAATTGTCAACAAATTTGTTACAGCTCCATTATCCTCCTGTCAATATCACTTTTCCCCCAATCTTGTCACAGGTGCAGATCATAATTAGCATCTCTAATCCAAAATTCTGTCTTACATTCTGCTCTGGTGTACTCACTATGAGGCATTCACTGTAAAGAATAGAGGAACTGGATTTTTCCATAAGAGACAAGGCAGTTTTGTTGTTTTTACTCATTTTTTTTTTTTTTTTTTTTTGGAATTCCTAGGCAAAGATGATTCTAATTAAGTATCAGATATTTTTAGTTTTTAAAGGTACACCCATGAGCCAGCATGTGCCCTGATGATACAGACGGTTGGATCTAACATGGCCAGTAGTGCAGTTCAAGGTCCAGACCCAGTGGCTTTGAAAACATGCCAGGTGCATATGCATGCGTACCCAAAGTGCTGAGAAGGAGGAAGAAGTGTAGATAAAGGGACTGTAGTGTGACCGTGTTTCATGTGGGATGCTTTCTCACTTTCTCTCTCTCTGTCTCCAGTGAGCTCACGTACCTTGTGGAATTTTTTTTTTTAAGCGAAATTTTTGCTACAGGGTGCATGTACTCTCATGAGAGACAGAGAGAGACAGAAAGACAGGAAGGAAGAAAACATCTTCTGGGGTGGGGGAATGGCCATGCTGCAAACTCTTCTCTTCCATTCTCCTTTTGGAATCTTGGGCTCACACGCTCATGAGTCTGGTATGAGTTTCAAGCCACCATGTCCAAGACTCAAACCACAGGCAGCCATGTGGGAGTCCAGCACCATAACCACTACTCCACCTGCTGGCCTCCTGGCAAATTTTTTTAAAGAGCTAAACCCATAACACATTTTAGAAGTAAATAAACTATAAATGCAAATTTGCTTATTTAACAAAACACAACATTTACTTCTAACATAGCTCAGAAAGATAAAGTACTTGAGAAGAACATTTTAACACACTTGCTACATTTAACAGCATAAATCTGTATGTGATGCATTTAGCACCAAAACCCAGATCTGACACTTATCTAAAAAAGTGAAAGTGTATTATTTCTTAAAATACTCCCCCTCCATTATGACTTATTCATACAAGAATATAAAGTTCTTGGGTTATGGAAGTCAAATTGAAACACTAGATTTAATCAATCTGAAGTCTCATGTGACTTCAATATAATTTATTAGGTTTCAGAGTAGTTATTTAAGAAAAATGTTATTTCATAAATAGGGTTTTAATAGCTATTATGATAATTCAGCTCCAAATTTTGTTGTTATTGTTTTGGGGGATTTGTTTAGTTTTTAATGCCAATGTTATTATTTGTGAAACAACAATTTGGTCTCTGACTATGTTATATCTCCTGTAAATATTTTTATTCACCAAGCATATTAATTCTTCTCTAACTAAACAAGCCACAAATATGGTAAAAATCTCTCCCATATTATACCAGTGAATCCCAACAAAGATGTGAAAGACTAAAACTTAACATTTTCATTACTACATTTACTTTTTTATTATATAATTACTTACATATTGACACTAGTTATTGTTTCTTTAGACTTTTCTAATGTATTGGATCAGTGCATTCTGAATTTATAAAATGAATATTTTCATCTATTTTAATGGAAAATGATGTTACATTATTTGAATTACATTTTTCCTTCTTATTTATTTAGAAATATTTTTGCTATAGGACATGGCACTTGCCAGAGAGACAGAAAGACAGAAAGTGAGGAATCACCCCCCAGGGGGGATGAGCACTGTAATTTCTTCTCCTACATTTTCCTCTTGGGGTTTTAGGCATGCACACACACGTACCTAGTGTAAGTTTTAAGCCACTGGATCTGTCACGCAAACCGCTGTTGACTACATGGGAGTCCAGTGACTTAACCATTACACCATCTGCTGGTCCCTCTTGTATTTCTTAATCTTGACGACATTAATCAAAACCATAATGGGACAGCATTTCACATTCACTATGTGACAATAAAACATAAGTAAAAGTCCAGATATTATCTGCCGGACATGATTTAGAACAATATAATATACATGCTTTTATACTATTATTTTAATATTGTGTGCCAAATATGCAAAAAAAATTGTACAATATAAAGTGAGCATGCACATACAAGGAACATTATACACCAAATTTCATCTCCTGTATATAAATCCTAGAGCAATTTGTCCTTATATGTACAAGGCCATATAATGTTTAAAGCAACTTATGTAATCTTAAAGGAAACAAAACAAAAGCAATTGCCCCATAACAATTGGTCATAACATAACACTGTGCTATCTATATTTTTATAATATATTTTTGTGTGATAATGTAATGAATAAGCTCCAGATGCTTTTATTAGAATGGGTATATTATAATGTTGAGGAAGAAACCAGATTATAGGAAAGTCCTCAGTATGTTTTCATCCATAAACTTCTCATAAAGAGAAAAACTGGGCAAACAATCCAGTGAGTAAAAAATGACAAAGAAAACCCAGGTGTAATTCACACAATATATAAAGAATAGAGAGCTGATTACCTCTGGGATAAAAGGACAGGAATGTGGATTGGAAGGATTATGCGATGTTTTCAAAAGGCCCTAGTAACATTTTATATTTTAAACTTTTTTTTTAGAGGTTTTTGCTATAGGGTGCGTGCGATAGACATAGAGAGACATATGGCCATACAGACAGAGAGAGACAGAGAGACAGAAAGCAAGAAATCACCCTCCAAGGGGGATGGCCACGCTGCAATCCTTTCTCCTCCATTCTCCTCCTGGGATCTTGGGCACGCATGCACACGCGCCTGGTGTGAGTTTTAAGCCACGGGGTCTGGGACCTGAATGGCGGTCGACTACATGGGAGTCCAGCGACATAGCCATTATTACACTAACTACTGGTCCCAACATTTTATATTTTAAATGACACCATGGTTATTCAAAAAATGTATTCTATCATTTTACCATGGGGAACTTTGATTTATATAAAATCTCTAGAAATATTAGATTTTTTTTTTTACTATTTTTCCTTAAAATGGAATAAACAAAAACATGAAAATTATCCCATAGTATTTAAATGAGAATGCAATGAGCCAATTGACATTTTTCATATTATATTACGAGCATTCAAATTGTTTGGCAGTAGTAGATTGATTCAAAAGTGCACATAATTAAAATGGAGACATATTGTTGCCAAAGGAGGCTTAATTTTCCACACTGCTTTTAATTGGGATTTGTCAAACTTTCTCACCAACTCCAATGTCTCTGATGTTCAATATTGACCAAAGTTTTGATATTTCTTCATGTCCGAAAACTGTAAGTCACAATGATGCAAATTAATTAAAGAAACCTCCAGATAGGGTTAAATTGTGTAAAAGAATAAGAGGCTAAATTCATATGGAGTCTATGAATAGAACAGCAGACGACACACCCAGTCTAATGTAAGGTTCAGCCTGGTAATTGTCTTAAGTAGACAAGGAAGACATTTAGAGTAATGCAAATGGATTTTGTGATTTTATTGAAATGTAAAGCACTACAATTATGAAAAAAATATCAGAGTAGATGTTTTGTAAACAAAAAAAAGTTGTTTTTGACAGTTTTGTAGGCAGAAGCTCTGAGAGCAGTGTGGCATAGTCAGAGGCCATCTAGCAAGGGCCCTCTTGAAGGCTATTAACTGTGAGTTTTTGTATCTTCAAGTAGCAGAAAGAGACAGAACAAGTTCTATGGCCTCTTATCTCACAGTTCACTATTCCTATTCATGAATGATTTGTCTTCATAACCTAATTACTTTGCAAAGGCCTTACCTGCAAATACCATCACATTGAGGCTTAGATTTTGACACATTTTAGCCAAAATCCATAGAACAACGGGGGGCCTCAGATTTCAATATAGGAATTTGGGGGTAGGACACAAATTTTCATTCCATAACAAATTATCAAGCTTTTTTCTCTAAAATTTAAAATTTGCCAATCGAAGCTTACTTCTAAATTTGAAATGTTTCCTTTTTTGTCTAATTTTGTGTCCTAACAACAAGGTAGAGTGGTACTTAATGCCCTCAACTTTATAATGGATAGATTTAAGACTCATAAAAATATCACCTCTTAGTTTAAATGGTCCTACTGTATTTGGGAATTTTGAAAAATGTGCATTACAGAAAAAAAAAAGTGAATTTAAAATTTGTTCTGTGGGGCAAGCAGGTGGCATGGTGGTTAAGGCACTGGACTCCCACATAGCCAACCACAGTTCTAGTCCTGGATCTAGCAGCTTACATTTTGACCTTCCCTTTCTCTTTCTCTGGTCAAATTAAAAAATAATAACAAATAAAATTAAATAAACATTTCTTTTAAAATCTTTTCTGAAACAAAATACACTCATACTTTAATTTTACTTCCTAAAGTCCTCTCGTATTTACAAGTAATTGCAAGTCAAAAAAAATGTATTGAAAAACTTATTGCTGGGGCCAGCAGTTAGTGAGGGGGTTACAGTACCTGGACTCCCACATGGCTGAACATGGTTTGAGTTCTGGACCTGGCAGCTTGCTTTCTCACATTTCTTCTCTCTCTCTCTCTGGTCAACTTCAATAAAATTAAAATAAATAAATAAATAAATAAATAAATAAATAAATAAATAAAATGACAATGAGGGTCCAGCAGGTGGCATAGTGGTTAAGGGTGCTAGACTCCCACATGGCCAAACACAGTTTGAGTCCCGGACCTAGCGACATACGACATACTTTCTCACTTTCTCTCTCTCTCTTTCCCTCCCTCTCAGGTCAAATTAAAATAAATAAATAAATGAAGTTAAATAAAAATAACTCTAAAAAAAGACAATGAATAAAATTAAATAAAATAATTCTTAAAAAAAATAGCTTATTGCCATTAGGGGCTGAACATGGCTCTATAAGACAGACTCATGTGGAAAGGTTGTTGGTTCAAGTCTGGAAACCCCTCTAAGTACTTTATGGATGCTTGTGGCTGTGATCAAGGTTATCATAGATGGATCTCAGTCTTGTGACTCTTCCTTGGGTTTCTGTATCTTTCTTTATTGTTTTCTCTCTCATTCTTGGAAGAAATTAATGAATGACAACCAAAATGCTTAGCTAGCCTGTGGCATGGTAGTTAAGGCAGCTGTATCCCACATGGTTGTGCAGTTCAAGTCATGAACTCAGTGGCTTGAAAAGTGTGCCAGGCACATGTGCCTTCATGCCCCAAATCATTATCAGAAGGGAGGAGAAGAGAGGGGGTGGGACCATTCCCATGGAGAATGCTTCCTCTCTCTCTCTCTCTCTCTCTCTCTCTCTCTCTCTCTCTCTCTCGCAAACACACATGCCCTCTAATACAACAGATTAGTGCTATTCCCATATTGAAAAAGCTAATTCAGTTGAATATTTACAAACAATATCCTCAAATATTTCCAGTTGAGGTACTGTGAGTTTATCTTTACTTCAATGATTACAAATCTATTCAAATAATACTAAAGCTTTACATTGTCTCAGCAGCTTATTCTAAAAGTACATAAAAATTGTCTTCACTGAGCTGCAGGTGAGAAAGGTAGTTAGTGAACTTTAACACCTTTACTGGAACAGTTAGAATCAAAGCACTTTAAGGGACCCAGGGAAGAGGAAACTCTGCAAGTGCAAGAGCCAGGAAATTGCATGAATTATCACTGTTTATTGTTTTTGTTTTGTTTTGTTTTCTTTCTTTCTATAATTGAAGACTGAAGTATTATAGCAAATGAACAAACAGTTCAACATTCTCAATGTTATTTTGACCTTGCCATTAATAATTAACCTGCTAGGAGAGTGGATTTTGAATTATTTTCCAATTTATAGTCCGAAACATAAGAGAATTTTTGTCCTCTTTGTAGAAGTGAAAAAGAGACAGGAAAAATCAACTCAAAAGCCATTGGAAGAGTTGTCTCTTGCACAGAATTGTCCAGTATTTTTATGTTTTGAAGTGGTGACTACCGAAAACAATGGATAAGGAGGAGAATTTATTTATGGAGGATCTTTACAGATGACATTTTTTTAGTTGAACACAAGAAAGGATATCTCTAGTCAATGGCCAACAAAGGAAAGGTTACAGATGGGTCACAGTTCTTCTGAACGACAAAGATAACTTCACATTTGGATGGGTAAATATTTTGGGGGGAAGTAATCTCTGGTCAAGAAGTTGTGAGAGAAATAGAAAACCAGAAAAACAGATGCAGCTGGTAAACTGTTTGCTCAAGTACAGATACTCCATAATGTACAACTAATACGCCAATCTAAAATTAAGGAAGATAAAAGAGAAGACATAAATAAAAATATTCTTCCTCTTCAACATCCAGTGACTTAGCTCAAGACAATTATCAGTCATCTTCTGGTTCTTCTTATCGTGAAAGTGGTTCTGAAGAAAAATTTAAAACAAAAGAGAAAAGAAACAGGAAAAATTCTCAAAATACAAGAAATTAAAGAAGGAAGGAAAGAAAAAAAGGTACATTTAGTGAAAGTGAGGCTGAAAATCTTTAAGCACAACCACATTTTATTGTAAGTCTAGAGGAGATCCCTCCTATACATGAAAATAGATTGTTAGGGAGAAAAGTCCTCCTAAAACTGATAACAAAGAAAGAAACACACACACACGCACAGAAAGAGAGAGAGAGAGAGAGAGAGAGAGAGAGAGAGAGAGAGAGAGAGAGAGATCTACCAAGCCTCTAGTCTGCTTCATACTAGAGATGACTTTCAGTTACTAGACCTGGCAGTAAAATTAAAGGAAAAAGACCAAGACATTATTAAGTTCCTTGTAGATCCAGATCAAATGTCTTTTCAAACAGAGTAAGATTTCTCCACATTGGAGTCAAGAGATGCAGAGAACCCAAATAATGTGAATTTTAGAGTCAATTGGTAGTTTGGAGGATAAAGCAGTTGCTTCCCATAAGACCAACTGCATGTTTCAAGTCCTGGACTTGCCAGCTTAGAAAATATTCTGGGCATGTGTGTGTGTTCTCACCCGAAATCCTGAGAGGAAAGTGTAGAAGAATAGATTATAGTGTGGCCATACCTCTTGGGGGTGCTTTTTCAATATCTCTCTTTCTCTCACATTCTCTGTCACAGAGACAGAGCAAGTGCACCCTGTAGTAAACTAAACTAAATAAATACATAAATAAATAAATTAAATATAAAGCTGTAGAAGGTGACTAAGAGGTGTTAAGAGTGTGTTGAATGAAATGAAATAAAATCAAAGAAGCATCGATTAAAATAAAATAGAAAATAAATGATCATTGTCATTGTCATGTGTCTGAGAATCCAAGCAGAAAATAAAAATAAAGAGGAAAGAAAATAAAAGACTATAAATCTAGCAGCAAAGGGAAAATGTCAAAAGAAATTTTAATAAATATTAATATAATTTTTTAAAGTGAAGAAAAGGGCCAAATCTAAAAGTAAGAGGAAGAGAAAGACTAGAGGGTGGCACATGGTTGGGGTGCCTAAAATAAGTATAAAAAAAGCTCTCTTTTTTTTTCTTATCTCTCTCCTTTCTCTCCTCCTTCTCCTGCTGTTCTTCCGTCCCTTTTTCTCTTCTGTCCCTCTTCCTCTCAATCTGGCAGCAGTGAGGCACTGGCTTATGAATGCCAAGACAAAAATAATAATATTATGAAAGTTGACAAGTTTAAGTTACTTTCAAGTATAAAACACACAATATATGATCAACTTACCAAAAAAAATCTACATTTAGATTTCAAAACTGATGCAATGCTTATATCAGGCTTATTCTCTTCCAATGTAGAGCAATTACATTTTCTTTTATTAATTTTCTAGAATTCATATTGTGGTTCTTTTGTATGAAAACTTATGTCTTGATGAGTCACATTATTAGACTTTTCTTTCTTTCTTTTTTTTTTTTTTTTTAAGAGGTTTTTGCTATAGGGCGCAAGCACTTGCCAGAAAGACAGAGAGAGACAGAGAGACAGAAAGTGAAAAATCAACCTCCAGGGAGGATGGCCATGCCACAATCCCTTCTCCCCCATTCTCCTCTTGGGATCTTGGGCACACACGCACACACACCTGGCATGAATTTAAACCAAGTCTGGGGACTCAAACCACAGTCGACTACATGGGAGTCCAGCCACATAGCCATTACACTAACTTCCAGTACTGAGACTTTTCTTTTAATAGAAACAATAAGATACTGTCTTTCAGTACAACATAAGATTTTAGGACATATTTGAATTACTCAGTTGTTGCCTATTATCCTAGCCATATCTACCTCAAAGATTACTTATCTCTTTTCTTCTCCTCACGTTTCTGCAAAAACATAAGAACTGAATAAGCCAAATATATTCATTGAAATACTTTCATAGAATACTACTCCTCTGAATGAAAATATAAATTATTCCTGCTTTCCAGGTCCTTGGAACCCCAATTGTGACTTTTAGTCTAAGTTATTGTGATAATTATCTCAATTTCACATTTTTTCTCAGTTACAAAAATTCATCCAGGGCATTTTATATGAATGAGAATATGCAATTGAGTTGTTAAATGAATATAAACTCAGGATATTTAAAATTTTTAATAGAATTGTTTGGTATGGAAACTTAATACCACCAGACCCTTCCATCCATTTCTATAAATGCCGCTACTAATCACTTATATTAGAATGAACTGATATGCCAATAGGATCATCTTTAAACTCGTGGTACTTCCATCTTCTATATGAGGTACTTAATTTCATGCTCTAATAAAATCACTGATTTATATTCTCTATTAACTAATCCTTCTGACTCTGCTCAATAATAATTAAATCATATGGTGTTTCCAAAAAGACAGTCTTAAGCTGTTACTAGATAGAGAAAAAAGTTGCTTGTATAAATGTAAACTAGCCTTGCTGTTTATGAATAAAGCTAAAGTATTTCACTAAATTAAAATATACCAATGTATAAAGTAGGGGTACGAAAGCTTCGAAACTTTTTAGAATTAGTTTGTGCTCTATACTTTCATTATGCTTTTTGTGCAGAATTTGAATAAGCCAATTTAGAGTTTCCATTATTTTGTTTAGTAAAACAAATCACACTATTTGCAGTTGATGATGCATTTATGTAATTTTGCATAACTCCAACCAAACATAACTACTTAAATGTCTAATTCATTTCCTCAGTATGATCTTTTGTTAATTTTTAAATCCCATAGTAACATTGTGATTATACAGTTCCTCGATTCTTTTGTTTTTTGACCTTATGAAAATCTAGCTTACTCTTAATCAACTAAAATGCGTGGTTGTAATAGTCTTATTGTATATTATACTAAAAGTATTTCTCCAAAACTTAGGTATGATGTTGGAACTAAACTATCTCCTTTAGAAGTGTAAGTGTTTAAAATGTATAGTTACAGACCCAGTCATGGTGGCACAAAGATGGTACCATCATTTAGAATGTCAGAGCCTCCGGAGAGGCCAGGGTTCTGTTCCTGGACCTACCTGAACATGCTTCATGTGGCTGCACATGCCTGTAAACCTGCTAAATAGAAGGATTATGATGTGTTGAGAGCCAAACACTTGTCTCTCTCTTTCTCAATATATATTTTATACTTGTATAATGTTTTTTATTGATTTTGAACCAAATAATCTATTTTTAAACATTTTAATATTTAAAAAAGAAAAATAATATTTCTGTTTTTGTTTCAGGTTCTGCTGCCTTTAAATTTATTTGTTGCAATTGTTACCTAAGAAAACATATTATGCTATATCTGTAAGAAATCAGTCCTCTCAATGCAATACAAACATAAAAGTTGATACATGAATGATAAATTAAAGAATAGTGAATTAAAAGTTAAAAAGCATTAAGTAGGAGGACCAGCAGTTAGCGTAATACCTATGTCACTGGACTCCTATGTAGTCGACCGCGGTTTGAGTCCCGTACCCTGTGGCTTAAACTCACGTCGGGCCCTTGTGCGTGTGTGTGTGTGTGCCCAAGATCCCGAGAGGAGAATGGTGAAGAAGGGATTGTGGCGTGGCCATCCCCCCTGGGGGTTGATTTCTCACTTTCTGTCTATCTGTCTCTGTCTTTCTGGTGAGTGCACGCACCCTATAACAAAAACTTGTAAAAAAAAAAAAAGCATTAAGTAGGTGCCAGCAGGAGGTAGTGAAGTTAAAGTGCTGGATTCCCAAATGACTGACTGCAGTTGGTGTCCTGGACCTGGAAGCTTGCTTTCTTACTCTCCCTCTGTCTCTCTCTGGTGACTTTAAAAAATTGAATAAAGAGAACTCTAGAAATACCTATATTTTTGAAAGAAAAATACACTTTTTTTTTTTTTTTTTTAAGAGAGGGTTTTGCTGTAGGGCATGTGTACTCACCAGAAACACATAGAAAGAGAGAGAGAAAGTGAGAAATCACACCCCAGGGAAGATGGTCATGCCGCGATCCCTACTACTGCATTCTCCTCTCAGGAGCTTGGGCATGCACACACACATGCCCAGCATGAGTTTCAAGACTCTAACTGCGGTCAGCCATGTAGAAATCCAACACCTTAAACACTATGCCATCTGCTGGCCCAAGGTATCTGCTTTTGAAATGATACAACATCACTGGGATCAGCAGATGGCGGAATGATTACGTCGCTGAACTCCCACATACTTGACTGCAGTTTGCATGTCCAGAAAGCCCAAGCACCCTATAACAAAAATCTCTCTTAAAGAAAGAAGAAAAAGAAAAAAGAAATAATACAACATCATGTCTAACTTTTCCCTTAAATGCACTATTTTTGTTTATTTGTTTTTTGTTCTGTCATGTAGTTTCAGATCCATTGGTGCTTTAAAAAAATTCGGTGAAAATATTGACTTTCTATTGTATATCCTGATTTTTGCTTAGATTATCAATTAATTTGTTATTCAGGTTATTTTTAATGTATTTTCTAGTGTATATTTCTTCTCTAATTTAGATGATCTTAGTTGGTAGATCATATTGAAAAGTAAGACATTATGCAAAATTTCTGTATACTTCTATTTTTCCCCAGGAGGCTTATTAAAGGGGTCGGTAGTCTAAGGCTGATATTACTGTGTCTTCTATTGGAGACCAATTAAAACCATAAGCTAGATGGTTTTCTTTGGTCGTGATAGTTTCCTTATAAAAATTTTAGTTTCCTTATACAAAATTTCTACTTTCTAGAGGATGAAAGTTTATTGTCACTATGCTAGGTTTGAAGTAGGAGTACAGGGCTCAGATAATGGGCACACCATTCCATTAATACCATTTCTTCTAGTGCTTCTGTTTTCCATGCAGTAGTCTCATCTCAGTTGTGCTTGATTTACTTAAGGTCATCTTTCCTCTGGAAGGTCATTCTTTAGAAATCTATTTGTATCTTTCTTTCTTTTTCTAGAGGGTGCGTGCATTCACCAGAGAAAGACAGATGGAGAGGGAGAAATCAATTCCCTGTGGGACATGGTCATGCTTAACCCCCTCTTCTGCATCCCTTCTTCCTTTCAGGACTATGGGAATGAACACACACGTGCCCTTTGTGTTTCTCAAGTCGCCAGGTCCAGGACTTCAATGATGTAGTTGGCCATGCGGGATCTGGCTGCCTTAACCAGCAGGCCATAGCACCCACGCTACTCATATCTTCCAAATATTCCTCCTCTTCTAAATTCTGCAGCCACTCTGAGGTATGCCTGAGAGTGATCCTAGGTTCTGTAAGATATTCAGACAATGTTTTCCTACTCATTTTTCTGTTCTTCAGTCTGTCATTTATCATTGATTTATTTGCTTGTCAACTGTCAAGAAAAATATTTTCCCACCATTTTTCTTTTGTTTCATTTGTCCTTGTGAGATTTATACTTTCTATCTATTCCAAATATTACAAATGTGCTTTTTTGGGGGGGATAGAGAAGTTATTAAGGAAAACAAATGTATTAAATCCCCTGTCATTATCTGAAAGTCTATATTTTAAACTACTTAAGAGTAAACAAAGAGAAAAATTATTTATTCTTTCTATTTTTAAGGAGGTTTTTACTATTTAAAAAAGGGCGTATGTACTCACCGAAGAGACAGGGATAGCAAAAGTGAGAAATCACCCCCAGGGGATGCCCAAACTGCAATCCCTTCTCCATTTTCCTGGAATTTGGGGCACATATGCACACATTCCCACCATGATGTTTAAGTTACCGTTCTGGAACTAGAACCATGGCCAGCCATGTGAAAGTCCAGAGACATAATCACTATGCAATCTGCTGGCCCCAAGAGAAAAGTTATATTAATGAAATATTTTAAATTAAAGCATGGAAATATTTTAAAATAAAGTATAGAAAAATATTTCCTCATGTAGAAAATATAACAAATCTTGAGGCCGGAAGATGGCATGGTGGTAAAGGCTTTGTAACTCACATGGCTGACTATGATTTGAGTTCCATACCGCAAGACTTTCTCTCTCTCTTTGTTTTTATCTGGTAAAATAAAATAAAATAAAATAAAAAATAAATAAATAAATAAAATACATTATGAAGTTTATATATACATAAACATATATATATGTATGTACACACACACACACACACACACACACACACATATAATCTGTGGGGCCACGTAGCACAGTGGTTAAAGGAGTTGGATCCCACTTGTCTGACTGGTAGGAATCCAGTTCTCTGCAGCCTGATAAACACACTTGGCTGGTGGGCATGCATGTCTAAAATCATGACGGGGTAAAGAAATGGAGGAAAAAGGATTGTGAAGTGAAGTACCCCATGGGAGGTTGTGAATAGCTCTCTCTCTTTCTCAGGAAAAAGGATTGTGAAGTGAACTACCCCATGGGAGGTTGTGAATAGCTCTCTCTCTTTCACCCTCTGGGGGAAAAAGAAAAAAAATTATCTGGTCTGGACAAATTTATTAAAAGCAAATGAAATAAAATTTTAAAAACTCATCCCTTTGGAAAAGAAAAACAAAGTGGTGTATCCTGACTTGACCAAGCTGTGACTTTTTGGAAAGAGGCTATCATCTCCATTGTCGTTCAAGAAACTTACATTGGTAGCTCCTAATACATTCTGTAAAGGCCTAGATTCTAAGAATTAAAAAATGTTATAAAATGGGATTTCTCCACTTCCGAGGTATGTATTATAAATTGTAACTCTCCCTCAAAGTTTCTTTTGATCTTAACTTTTGCTGATGGTGAAGAATCAACTGGCATTTTTTCCAAATTATCTTTCTTTTTTTTTTTTTTTTTTTGCTATAGGGCGCGTGCGCTCACCAGACAGACAGAGACAGAGAGACAGAAAGCGAGAAATCACCCCCCAGGGGGGATGGCCACGCTGCAATCCCTTCTCCTCCATTCTCGTCTCAGGATCTTGGGCACGCACGCACACACGCCCGGCGTGAGTTTTAAGCCACCGGGTCCAGGACGCGAACCACGGTCGACTACATGGGAGTCCAGCGACATAACCATTATGCTAACGGCTGGTCCCCCAAATTATCTTTTAAAAACAGATTATTCTACTAGAAATGTATATGCTTTTCAAAGACTTAAAAATTTTCAGCATTGATTTTCAGTGCTCCCCCTCCCACACAGCTCCCCCCCCAAAAAAAAAAAAAAAAAGGAACCTGGAGTTTTTCTCTTCCTAAGGATTTTATTCTTTTTCTTTTAAACTTTCTTTCTTTCATGGTAAGGAGAGAGATAATGTTGATAGGGCCTTGCAAAGCAGGGGTCCTCTCCTCAGCCTTTCAGCCAGTTAAAATAATAGGTAATATGGACACACCCAGGGTGTTCAGGTTAACCTAGGGCCAGGACCTTGGAACTCCCATGTGGCCCCACTACAGTGCAGCAGCACCTACTGCCTATGTTAATGCAGGCTGGCCTAGAAATTCCTTTCTTGAGTTCATTGATTTATCCGGGATACGGGGTGGGCAGGTGGCAGTATAGACACCATGAAGTCTACCAAAGTGAAACTGAACAAAATATTGTAGATAATATTTGTTCTTAAACTGATCACATTCAACTCTCTATTAGTATCTTAGGAATAGTTTCATTTTTGTTATTTAATTTTTTAAAAAAAATTATTGATCATAGAACATGTTTGCATGCAAGTGACAGGTAGAAGAGAGAGTTGCGCACCCTCCGAGGTCTTTGTCACACCACGGTCCTCTTACTCCAGTCCCGTAACCTACTGGATCCTGTGCATATCAGATAGTCTGGGCCAGGAATTCAAATCATGGTCACCACGTGCCATCTGGCTTCTCATCTGTAGCACATTGCCATTGTACCATAGGCTGGCTCAGGAGTAGCTTTGAGAACTGGTTACATTAGATGAATATTGCATGGTCTTCTAAATGTAAGGAAAATATTACTTTATATTAGTAGGTCATTTATTTCTTTTTCAGCACATATCAGAGAGAGAAATGGAGAATGAGAGAAAGTGTCCATCAATAGGACCCCATCTTGCTGCAATTCCCTTTTCTCCTTTCCTTCTTCTTCTCAGCATAATCCCTAGTTTGTTTTCAAAGCCACCAGGCCAGTATCCCAACTGTGGTGAGCCAGGGAGAGTGTGGTTCCGTCCACACAGTGCTAGAACATTTCTCTGCAGGGCTGGCTAGGAAGTCATCTCTTAATTTCCATAATATTCTTGCTGTTTTGTTGCCATATGCATTAAAGAAGCTTGCTTTGTTTCCTTGTTTGTTTGTGTTATTTAGAAATACTGTTCTCTCAGATCTGCTATATATCATATTATATCTTTAAAATTATATTTGGTTCTGTATATTTTAATAAGAAATTTGCATGTTCCAGGAATAGGTTCAGATTCCCCAATCTTGGTGCCCTTTTGGATGTAATATAAAAGCTCTGAATATGAAATGGCAAAATCCCCAAGTAATCCAGAATAATTGTATAAACAGCTGCTTTTACTTAGTCAATATTTTTCTGATATTTCACAATTAAATGATCTTTCTAAAATCATCTGGGTTTCTGCCCTTCTTTTACTTTTTTTTTAAGTTATCAAAATAAATCTTTACATGCACTATAGAAAGCTTAGGGTTTTAAAAAAACTAAAATTGACAGGGCCAGGAGGTGGCATTGTGGTTAGGGTGACGGGTGAATCAATAGTTTAAGTTCTGGATCCTGCAGCTAGAAAAGCATGCCAGGCACGTGTGCATGCATGTTCAAAATACCAAGAGGATAGCAGAGGAGGAAGGATTGCAGCATGACCATCTACCCTGAGAGGTGGTTTCTCACTTTCTTTCTCTCTCTTTTTCCAGTGAGTGTCCACATCCTATGGCAATAAATAAATAAATAAATAAATAAATAAATAAATAAATAAATAAAAATGACAGAGGGCACCTCCTTGCCAGAGAGAAGTAAAGAGGGGGAGAAAACCTTCGCAAGTGAGTGTCATTACACTGAAATCTCTTCTCCATTTCTCCATCCTGGTGGAATTTTTGGCACATATACCAGGTACCTGGCATGTTTTTCAAGCTTCCAGGACTAAGATTTGCACTGTAGTTGACCAAGTGGGATCTGACTCCCTTAACCACTAGGCTATGAGTGGGCCTATCAGTTGGTTTTAATGTAGGACATCATAATCTATCCCTTTTGGTTTTATTCATCATATGTCACTTATCCATTAAATCAAGAATGAAAATTGAAGGGACCAGGAGGTAGTGTAATGGTTGCATCACTGGATTCTCACAGAGTCTACTGTGGTTCGAGTCCCAGACCTGGTGGTTTAAATCTCATGCTGGACACATGCGCATGTGTGCCCAAAATCCTAAGAGGAGAATGGAGGAGTAGGGATTGCAGAATGGTCATCTACCCTACGGGGTGATTTCTCACTTCTCTCTCTTTGGAGAGCACATGCACTTTATAGGAAAAATCTCTTTCTCTAAAATAAAAAAAAATAAATAAGAAAGATTAAAAAATCAGAGCCTTTCTCGCCTTCCTCTTGATGAGGTAGGCATAAATACATCACATGAAAAGACATAAATGGATTGTTCAGCAAGGCTTACTTTTTAGAGAGTAGGTGGATGTGATTCTGTTTTTGACATGGGAATTTAAAACCCAGTTTCATTGGAGCATTACCTTCACCCACATACTCATACTGGGACAGAGGGTGCCCCAGTGATATACTCACATTTGAACACACTTCAAAGGTAAAAAAACAAAGTAAAAAAAAAATCTTACCTGAAATAACCAAACTTCTTGTTAGCATGCTCAGATTATGACTACAGAAATACGGATTTGTCAGTCCATTGGTTTCATAGTTTTTAGGAATGTACAGGTGATATTTATGTTAAGTAAAGATAAATTTAATATAGGGAACCAGCAGTTAACGTAATGGCTAAGTCGCTGGACTCCCACGTAGTCGACCGCGGTTCGCGTCCCGGACCCGGTGACTTAAAAACTCACGCCGGGCGCGTGTGCGTGCGTGCCCAAGATCCCGAGAGGAGAATGGAGGAGAAGGGATTGTGGCGTGACCATCCTCCCTGGGGGGTGATTTCTCGCTTTCTATCTCTCTGTCTCTCTCTGTCTGTCTGGCGAGCGCACACGCCCTATAGCAAAAAAGCTCTCCAAAAAAAAAAAAAAAAAAAAAAGATAAATGCAATATAGACACTTTAGGATATACTCTTCATATCAATGACGAGACAGTATGCTTTATATTAAAAGGGTCTTTAAGCAGGCTTATTTATGAATCCTTTAAGAGGTTGGAAGAAATAACTTCTTCTTACATAATTAGCCCTTACAACATACTTATATCTTCAAAACAGGTTTTAAATATATGACATGGATAAGTTTACCAGATACTGCATCAAAGGGCAACTAAAATTTTTATATTATAACTAAAGTTATTCATATTTTATTGCTTCTCTCAAAATAATGACTAAATGAAGATTTTTAACTATAGAGACTAAAACTATATAATTATCTTCTACATTTTCCTCTCTATAAGTACAATTATTTCTCCATAATGCAGCTACTAATAAAGAATATGGAATTTCTCTCAATAGTGAATAATGATAGACAGATAGAAAAAAAGATAGATAAATATAGAGATAGAACCTTAATTGGCAGATTACATTGAAGAGTAAGACATTTAAAAAACACTACTAAAGAATTCTATTTACATAGGAAGGTTTGTTAAAGAGATCTTATATGAGTGTTTCATATGTAACAAGAAAGAGAGAGGAGTCCCGTTTTCAAACATATATCCAGAACATCCTATCATTTACAAAAAACACATTTCTGTATTTCATTTTCTCCTTATATACTTTTCCATGCCACTTAACTTGTTTTACATATATCATTTCTGAAGCACTCAATAGCTATCCAAGACCGAGGACTTTGAATTCACTTTGCCATCTTGTAGCATATTGTTTCAATTAAGAATTTTTAAATTTATACGTGACTTGCTTAGTTTTGTTTGTTCTATTTATATTTTATTGACTTTCTAATATTTAATTTTCATATTTCAATGTCTATTTTCTCATTCCAGTTACACTAACTAAGTTAGCCTTTATTTTTTAAATTTATCTTTTTTTACAATTGAGGCAAATTTGTTGAATCCCTAAATATCTGACATATCCAGGCTGACGTGCAAACCCATTCATTTTTCCCTTCATTATTAATCCTTCCTCTACAGATAAATGCTTTCTCTAAAGTAGACATTAGTTTGGATCTCAGGGTTATGACTTAGCATCATCTTTCTCTGGATTTGAAGTATGAGCATAAACTCAGCATTGTTGTGGTTGTATAATGTTACAAAAAGAATTTTATAGATATTCGGTAGTCAGAAAAGTCATGGTATATTTTTTCAGTTTTCTTGTCAAAAATGTTTCGTGACTTTTCCAACAACTCAGTATATCTGTCTGTCCTTGAAATGATAATAAATGCAGAACTTATGATCTCTAGAATTGGTCAATATATTATTAAAGTATTATGACAATAAAATAGTTGTGTTTTTGTTGTTGTTGGGATTTTTGCTAGAGGGTTTGTGTGCTTGCTGGAGAGACAAAGATACAGACAGCCAGAAATCACCCCCCCAGAGGGGATGACCACTCTAAAATCCCTTCTCCTCTGGCCTCCTCTTGGAATTTTGACACAGATGCACATGTACTGAGCATGAATTTCAAGCTGCCAGGTCTGGGACTTGAACTGTAGTTGACTACGTGAGAGTCCAGTGACATAATCATTATGCCATCTCCTGGTCCCAAGATATAGTTTCTTGTTGACTGGTGGTTTAATTCTACCCCAAAACATGGCAGTCATCTTGATTATATATACATACACACACACACACACACACACACACACACATATATATATATATACATATATGTGTGTGTATATATATAATATAAACATACATATAAATATATATGTTATATATTATATATAAATAGCATGTATATAGCACAATTTATCACTTGGTGTGGAATCTGAGATCTTAAGAATATTAATATAAGCCATTGAATGCAAGATTTGATCATTTTTCCTTGAATTAGAAATGAAAGGCATTTGAGGGATAAAAGAAAGACAGCAAGGGTCTGCTTTATAATACAAAAAGCATGACCTCTTATTTATGAATATTATGAATATTATGAAATGAGATAATTGGGAGGCAATTTTCTATAATTCTTTCTCATTTTTCTATCTTTTGGATGGAGTCACCAACTACTCTTACTGGGTGTTTACATAATAAAATGGCTTGAAAAACAAATAATTCTTGGGCCAGACAATGGCATGGTGGTTAAGACAGCTGGATCCCATATGACTGATTGTACAGTTCGAGTTCCAAACCTGGTGACTTGGAAGTCAAGCTGGACACATGTATGCGAGTGCCCAAAATCCCAAGAGGAGAATGGATAAGAGATTGTGGTATGACTGTTGTGCCTTATGGGTGCTTTCTCACTATCTCCCTCTGTCTCTCTCTAGTGAGTGCACACACCCTCCAGCAAAAGTTAAAAAATATGTCTAGAGACATAGAGACATACTGTCTTCTTTTTCTTTTTTCTTTTTCTTTTTTTTTTTTTTTTTTTTTTGAGAGGATTTTCCTATAGGGCGTGTGTGTTCATCAGAAAGGCAGAGAGACAAAAAGCAAGAAATCATCTCCCGGGGGGAATGGCCACTCTGCAATCCCTTATCCTCCATTCTCTTCTCAGGATCTTGGGCACGCACACACACACACACACACACACACACGCCTGGTGTGAGTTTAAGCCACCAGGTCCAGGACTGCAACCATGGTTGACTACATGGGAGTCCAGCAACATAACCCTTACACCATCTGCTGGTCCCTAGAGACGTACAGTCTTCTTCAGAGAAGGCTGATTTGTTTGCTGTCTTGGATAATAAAAGTAATTCTATTCTCAGTTGCAAAGGCTGAATTGGTTTGCGTACATGCCCCTTACAATAACTGGTATTGTTTTAGCCTCTGCTTCCTCAGCTCAAAGCCACTAGATGTGGAGTATCCAACTGGAACATTGCTCCTCATTGCCCCAGTGGTGCTTGTGGGGCAAAAAGAACTTAAACAAACATAAATCTCAAGCTACCTGCTCTTCCATAAGTTAAAAAAAAAAAAAAAAAAAAAAAAAAAAAAAAAAAAAAAAAAAAGTTCTTTTCACTGACCCAGTAAACTCTTGTATTCTGCCTGCATGCACGGAACTGTGGCAAGATAAATTGTCAGCTTGCAAAAAAGGCAAAAATCACAGATCCTTCACAGCAATCAAAATGGTATCCTCTTTGAAGAGCTTTCTTTTTTGTGATGAATTATAAATCCCCAAATTCCTATTGGGTTTGCTTTGCCTGCCTTGATTCCGTCCTTTCTCCTTCTCTCTCTCTCTCTCTCGTTTGTGTTCTTACTTTCAGTGGAAATCAGAAAAATGGTCTGTTATACTTCTGAATTTAAAAAGATGATAAGTGCAATGCCTAGGTCAGATTGAGGTGGTAAGATACATAAGCAAAGGAAAATCTTGAGTTCTGAAATGTACATGAACACATAAACCACATGGAATTCATAGATCTGCGGAAGGTTTTGCACAAGCCCAGCAAAGAGACCACATGTATCTTGTAGATGGTAAATAGCAATTCATACAGCTGACGAGTATGTTTTACTATTTTAGCACAATGAAATAGTATAAGAATGTAGTCTTTCGGGACCAGTAGTTGGAGTAATGGCTATGTCGCTGGACTCCC
This sequence comes from Tupaia tana, assembly GCA_026018925.1. Classification (NCBI taxonomy): domain Eukaryota; kingdom Metazoa; phylum Chordata; class Mammalia; order Scandentia; family Tupaiidae; genus Tupaia; species Tupaia tana. The sequence continues at coordinate 158,643,979 of JAKSZU010000001.1, forward strand.
ATGTAGTCGATCATGGTTCAAGTCCCAAACCCGGTGGCTTAAACTCATGCTGGGCACTTGCGTGTGCGTAAGCAAGATCCCGAGAGGAGAATGGAGGAGAAGGGATTGTGGCGTGGCAATCTCCCCTCGGGGGGTAATTTCTCGCTTTCTGTCTCTCTGTCTCTATCTCTCTGGCAAGTGCACATACAAGAGAGTGCCTTATACCAAAAACCTCTCTGGAAAAAAAAAAAAAAAAAAAAGAATGTCGTCTTTCAAAGTAAGTGTATGTTCTTAATTTCTTCCTTGATCAAGAGAGACAAAAGGCAGGGGAAGAAAGAGAGAGAGAGACAGGACTCCTAACAGGGTATTGATGCCATGACCCACCCCCTAGCTTGAGTCACTGATGGATCATGGGCCTATCTGTGACTGTCATACTCAGAGAGGTCTCCAAACTTGAAACAGTGAGAATGCCTACAAAGCATCATGTTTCACCACTGTGTCATTACCTGGGCCCTTCCATTTTCTTTTTTTAATATGTATTTTTTAACATTGGTTTTTACACTGACTATTAGTTTAATCTACCTTAGATTGCTCTCATAAAAAATTCATTAACATTACACGGGTGTGTGTGCATGCATGCCCAAGATCCTGAAAGGAGAATGGAGGAGAAGGGATTGAGGCATGGCCATCCCCCCTGGGGGTGATTTCTTGCTTTCTATCTCTATGTCTCTCTGTCTTTCTGGTGAGCACACGTGCCCTATAGCAGAAACCTCTCAAAAAAAATTCATTAACATTACAGATTTTACATGATTTGCTTTCTAATAATGCTTTCTCTAGAAATCACATATCCAACTAATGAATTGTCCTGAATTAGAGTAAAAACAATGAATTACCCTTTCCTTTGTAACATCTTATGAGAAGCCACAGCATTAAGTTAAATCAGATCAAACACTCTCTAGGGCCATTGCTGGACTTTCTGTTATTTCAGCCTACCAACATTCATTGTTGGAAGCAGTTACACATGCAGCTAGATGCTAAATTTCAAGCTGTATATCACAGAACTGTGCAATTCTTTGATTTACATGCTACATTTTTTTTACCAAACCGAGAAAATTAAAACAATAAAGCAAAGAGACATCTATAATGACCTATATGATGTCAAAACAAATGGGAAATAAGAACTGAAGACTTTTAGTAATAACTGAGAAGAAAAAATTGTTTTACTCTTTCACAATGGTATGTTTTATCATCCCTTTTTGTTATTAAAGTCTTCTGGGATCCTTTCAGTGCAGTATTATTCAGTTAAGCTACTCAATGGAACCTGAAATAATATTCATTAAAAACAAACTTTGATTTATTTTTAAATTGTTTTCTAGTAAAATTACAGAAGTTTGCAATTAGAATAGACCCTAGGGAAGATCTTGTCCAAATCTCTTATTGTGTAGATAATGAGATAAAGGAATTGAAATCCCTTTCCCTACTGCAGAGAATACTAGAAGCCGCGTCAGCATTGAGTCCACTGCTCTTTCTATTATATCATCTTTATATTGAAGATGACGCTTTGCCATGAACTCAGGGAAATAAAGCCTGGTTTGTTTCCTAAAATAGTGCTTACTCTTAGCAAATTATAAATACAACTTCTTCCATTTTTTCTCTTAACACTTTACCATTCATCAAGACACGAATGATAAAAATACATCTTAAACCTGTCACAATTCTACTCACCATATTGACCAAGAACCGTGACGATTTTTATTTAGCAGTAATTTGTGAAATGTTGTAACAGACTTTTAAGTTTACACACACACACACACACACACAGTATACTGGATCATGAAACCATCAGTTGGACTATACGCTTAATTAGAATAAATTAAGTGTCCATGTGGATACCAGTAGGAAATAAGTGATCTTCATAAGATAGATCCAAGATACATGTAATGACTCAACTTAAACAAGAAAATAGCCTGATACAAAATTATCTCTTAAATATAGTTTTTGTTGTATAATTGTTTTGATGTAAATGTTGTTTGGGTAGGAAAAATAGAATTTAAATAAGAGCAGTCTTAATTTTAAGAAGATATTAGCATTACAGATACATGTAATAAACATTTTATTAAAATTAATTCTTAGAAAGCATATTTTGTGCCTACATAACAAAATTTGGAAATTAGTGGGGTTTGGGGGTCATTTTATAGAAAAAGCATGGTGAAAGTTTTTTCTAGAAAGAGATATTTCAGAACTTGTATGCGCTTTAAAAGAGAGCCTGAGGTAAAGCTTAAATGCTAATATTTGATCCTGTACTTCAATCTCATGGGACTCACTTTTGAAATCTAGTAAAGTCTTGACTGCTGAGAAAAATGCCCTCCTATTCCTTACAAGTAGGGGAATTGGCTTCTTCATGAAAGGATAACAAGATACCTGATAGTAGCAGAGCTCTCTCTTGAGCAAGTTGCCAAAGCTCAAGGGCAGGTGACACCAAGCCAATTTGGACCAAGTGAAGAGAAGTGCAATGAACACTCATACACAGTCTAACACTAGATTTTAGTTCATATTTATTAGTTGTAGTCAGAAATAACATATTTTCTTTGATAATATCAGTTACATTCTTTTTTCCTTCCCTATTCATTTTTTCACATAAATTAACAATAATATTTTATTTCAAATGCAGAACTTCTTTTTTATTTTAATTTCTTTTATACATTCAATCACACATGTCACTTAGCTTGCAAAGTGAATATTCCAACATGTATACATTTCTCACCACTCCAGTTGAGAATATTAAGCATGATATCTTCAATAGGTAATAACCCATTTCTTTGTCCCATAAATGCCTTGCCTCTTTATTTTTCTCCTTAATGTCCTTCCTCATAATCTCCTCCTCCATCTACTCTCTTCCCACACTGATTCTGGTTTTTATAAGCATTTTCTTTTTCTTTTTCTTTTTTTTTCCTTACATTTTTTTTTCCTTTGGAGAGATTTTTGCTATAGAGAGCGTGCGCTCACCAGAAAGACAGAGAGAGACAGAGAGACAGGAAGCGAGAAATCATTCCCCAGGGAGGATGACCACGCGGCAATCCCTTCTCCATTCTCCTCATGGGACCTTGGGCATGCACACACACGCGTCTGGCATGAGTTTAAGCCACCGGGTCCAGGACTTGAACCATGGTCAACTACATGGGAGTCCAGCGACATAGCCATTACACCAACTGCTGATCCCGCATTTTCTATGTTTCTATATCCTCTAGTCATTCAGTTTAGCTATAGGCTGTGGATACTCAGCATATATTAAGTGGAGACATAATAATGTCTCTCCTTCATAGCCTAGGTTGTTTCACTAAGCAGTTAATACGCCATGTTCATCCACTTTCTGTCAAAAGCCAGGGTCTTGCTTTTTGTTTGTTTGTTTTTTATGGCTGAATAGTATCCACAGAGTATATGTGCCACACTTCTTCAATCCATTCCTCTGTTTGTGGATATTTGGGTTGTTTCCATTACTTAGCAATTGTGAATAGAGCCGCAATAAACATCGATGTGCAAGCACTTTTCCAACTAAGGATTCTTCTTTCCTTTGGGTAGATACCAAGGAGCATGAATGCTGGATCACATGGTAGTTATATTTTTAGACCTTTGAGGAATCTCCGTTGTTCTCTACAGTGCTGGACCAATTTTCATTCCCACCAGCAGTATAGGAGAGGTCCACTTTCACCATACCCCTTCCAGCATTTCTTTTTTTTTTTTTTTAATGGGAATCATTCTGACTGGATTTAGGTGGTATCTCATCTCTCATCGTGGTTTTGATCTGCAACTCCCTTATAATGAGGAATGTTGACCATTTTTCCATATGCCTTTTGGCTATGCATATGCCTTCCTTAGAGAGTTGTTTCTTTTTTCTTTTCTTTTTTTTTTTTCAACTCATTTTCCCATCTTTTGAAAGTGTTCATCATCTTTTTTTGAAAAAGCTGCTTGAGTTCCCCCTTCATTCTGATTATCAGTTCCTTATCTGACGCCGAGTTTACAAAAATATTTTTCCATTCTGCGGGGTATAAATTCACACTAATTATTATGTCTTTTGCGTGCAGGAACTTCTTAATCTGATGTAATACCACTTGTCTATTTTTGGGACCACTGACTGTGCTTTGGGGTTCTTTTTTTTTTTTTTTTTTGGAGAGGTTTTCGCTATAGGGCGCGTGTGCTCGCCAGACAGACAGAGAGAGACAAAGAGACAGAAAGCGAGAAATCACCCCCCAGGGGGGATGGTCACACTGCAATCCCTTCTCCTCCATTCTCCTCTCGGGATCTTGGCCATGCACACACATGCGCCCGGTGTGAGTTTCAAGCCACCGGGTCTGGGACGTGAACCGCGGTTGACTACGTGGGAGTCCAGTGACATAGCCATTACACTAACTGCTGGTTCCCTGGGGTTCTTATTTAAGAAGTCTTTGCTTACCCCAGTGTCTCCCAGAGTTTCCCAAGTGTTTTTCAGCAGTAGTTTTATAGTTTGAAGACTTAGGTTTAGATCTTTGATCCATTCTGTTTGATTTTTGTCAATGGTGAGAGGTAGGTGTTCAGATTCATCTTTCTGCAGGTGGATATTTGGTTTTTCCAGCACAATTTGCTGAAGAGGTTTTACTTTTTCCACTGAATTAACTGATTCCTTTGTCAAAAATTAGTTGGCTGGAGAACCAGTAGTTAGCGTAATGGCTATGTTGCTGGACTCCCACGTAGTCGACCGCGGTTCGCGTCCCGGCCCCGGTGGCTTAAAACTCACGCCTGGCGCATGTGCGTGCGCGCCAAAGATCCCGAGAGGAGAATGGAAGAGAAGAGGAGAAGGGATTGCGGCATGACCATCCCCCCGGGGGGTGATTTCTCGCTTCCTATCTCTCTGTCTCTCTCTGTCTGTCTGGCGAGCACACGCACCCTATAGCGAAAACCTTTCCAAAAAAAAAAAAAAATTTAGTTGGCTGTATGTCTGAGAGTTTATTTCTGGGGTCTCTATTCTGTTTCAATGGTCCACCTGTCTGTTTCTGTGTCAATATCATGCTGTTTTGATTATCACAGATTTGTAGTATAATTTCCTCCGGTCTTCTTGTGCAGGATTGCTTTGGCAATACGAGATCTTTTATGATTCCAGAAAACTTGTATGATTGTCGTTTCTACATCTGTGAAGAACATCTCTGGCACTTTGACTAGGATTGCATTAAATATGTAGATTAGTTTGGGTAGAATTGCCATTTTGATTATATTAATTCTTCCAATACAGGAACAAGGGATGTCCTTCCACTATTTTGTGTCTTTTTCAATTTCTTTTTTTAGCTTCTCATAGTTATATTTGTGGAGGTCTTTAATTTCTTTGGTTAGATTTATTCCTAGGTATCTTATACTTTTTAGGCTATGATAAATGGAATTACTTTTTTTTTTTTTTTGAGAGGTTTTTCGCTATAGGGCGCGTGCGCTCGCCAGACAGACAGAGAGAGACAGAGAGACAGAAAGCGAGAAATCACCCCCCAGGGGGGATGGTCACGCCGCAATCCCTTCTCCTCCATTCTCCTCTCGGGATCTTGGGCACGCACGCACACGCGCCCGGCGTGAGTTGTAAGCCACCGGGTCCGAGACGCGAACCGCGGTCGACTACGTGGGAGTCCAGCGACATAGCCATTACACTAACTGCTGGTTCCCAATTGAATTACTTTTTTCAGTTCTATCTCAGTCTGCCTGCTGTTCATATACAGAAGTGCTATAGATTTCTGTATGTTGATTTTGTGTCCTGCAACTTTACTGAATTCATTTATTACATTCTTAAGAAAACTTACATAATCTAGAAACATCTTAAAAATGTTTGTTTCAATCAGAAATCCGGGGACCAAACATGCAATCACTAATTTTATTCAATAATTTAATTTATAACCCTTTAATTATTAAAAATAAATCAAAGTTACAGGGGTCAAAACTGAGACAATAAAAATGACTATTTCCTTCTTTTCACTCTGAAGGCACATGTGTATCATCTTTGGCCCGGAATTTACTCTGTTTTTATTGCAACCGTATTTGTAACAGCCAGAATACAAAAGAATGACAGAGTCAATGAAGGACCTTTGAATTCCTCTGACTTTTCTGACTTCCGAGGTGTATTTTCCTTTTGTTAGGCTTTCAGACCAATAATGGTTTGAAAAGTATAATTTGTGATATCTAATTAATCAATCACACATATTCCAGTTATATAAACTCATACTTTAGAAGAGAGGGCTGTGTCATGAATCAAAGAGAAATGTAATAAGTTGCTTTCAATACCACCCTAATTGATGGGGCTGGAAGTCATGACTTCTCAGAAGTGTCAAAAATAAGCTGTAGCAAAGGTAGTTTTTTTGAGGAGGCCAGACTATGGGGACTAGTAGTCTATTCTACAACTTCACTTTTTAAAAGATTTTTTTTTTTATTTCTTCCACTAGTGAGAGAAAGAGACAAAGGTAGATGGAGGTAGTCTCAACAGTTTCCTTGGGCACAATTCATTCCCATCCTCATCCTGAGCAGATCATAGGCAGACTCACATATGCTTGGAATACATACAGGGAAGTCTTGGGATGTGAACCAAGAACTTCCCATGTGGGTTAACGTTGCAGAGCACTATGCTACTGATATATCACTGCCTGACCCTACACCCATACTTTAATAATGGCAAATGGTCTTGTTGCTTTTAAACCAGAAATAATCAATGACTTCTCACTAATCTGCTCTGATTTTAAACCATTCATCTTTCTCTATCTTACTATGACATTGTCCAGGTCTTGTTACAATCACAAACTTTTGTAATTTATTTACTTATTTGTTTATTATCCGAACTTGATGGTGACTTTTGTAAGAGAAGAAAATCAACCCTACACTCATTTATTCATTTCTTGCATCTCAGTCACCCCCGGAAGTCTAAGTTGCTCTGGAGTAATTCAATTTGATCCTACCCAAAATAATTTTATTTGAAAGAAACCAGGTACCAATGGCATCTTCAATAGGATCCTCAGCTATTAAAGAAGGAAATGTTCTGAAACAGGAATTTCACTAGTAGTACCCAAAATAAGCCTTCTAACAGAGTTTTTCAATATCAACCTCAAAAGATTTCAATATTATATGTTTTTTTTTAAGAAGGTGTAACACAAAATGTGGTAATGCTTTTATTCAATTAGCTACTCCTATTCTCTCTCTCTTTTCACTTTTGCACAAATGTATATAAACATTGAATTTGATTTTTGGACACTGCATAATAGTCTCCTCCTTCAAACTCACAGACAATGGTTGATACTTTGTAATGCTGAAGCTAAAATTATTCTCTCCCTGTAAGGTAAATATTGAAAAAATTACAAGATGCAAAATTCTCAATTAAATGCCAGTAGAAGTTTAATATGGTGACATTAGTTTACTTGAGCTACTAAAATAAGTAACACTCACTGGATAGTTAGCATAAACAACAAAAATTTATTTTTCACCTTTCTGAAGGCTAGCAGTCTGAGACCAGGTGCAGTGGTTTGAATGTATCCCCTTTGACATTTGTGTTGAACTTCTTTGTGTTAGTATTAAGAGGTGGGGCTTTAAGGGAAATTATGAAGTACAAGGTTCCTTACCTTCATAAATAGTTGAGTGCTTTCTAAGTGCTGCATAAAAGCCAGAGAAAAAGAGAACCTTATGCCCTTTTAACACAGCTGCCTTCTCTGAGGACACAACCACAGGTGGTATCTTGGAAGTAGAGACCAGATTTTTACAGGACACCAAGTCTGCTTATGCCTTGAGATTGGGCTTACCAGACTCCAGATATGTAATAATTTCTTTTTTTAAAGAATTATATATTTCATTTTTAAATGTATTCATTCACTTTATTTTATTTTTAATTTGATCAGAGAGAGAGAGAGAGAGAGAAAGTGAGAAAGCAAGTGACCAGGTCCAGGACTTGAACCATGGTCAGCCGCCTGGGTGTGTCCAGCACCTTACCACCACACCAGCTGCTGGTCTTCCAATGAAAAATAATTTCTAACATTTCTAAATTACCCCATATCAGATATTTTGTTATTAACAGCACAAATAGACCAAGACAGATTGGTTCCAGAAGAAGACTGTTTCCATATCAAACACCTAAAACTGTGGAAGCTGCTTTGGAACTGGGTAATGAGTAGAGGGCTGAAAAGTATGGAGGTTTATGATAGTAAAAAACTAAATTTCTGTGAATGGAGCATTAAGAACTAGTCCAGTGAGGGCTTTAAAGAGAAGAATTATAGACAGATAGTACTTAAATGCTTGTGAACAGAATATTAGCAGAAATCTGAATGACAACAGGAATTTTGATGGGGTTTAAGATGGAAATGAGAAACAAGGTATTGGAAACTAGAAAAAGGCTATCCTTATAAAATGACAACTTGGCTAAATTGTATGTATCCGTGTCCTAATTACATGTGGAAGGAAAACTTGGGAGATATGAAGCTATGACATTTTGTGGAAGAAATATTGTATCTAAGCAGACTAAAGAGGGTGTTGCATGGCTTCTTTTGATGTTTACAGTGAAATTCCAGGACAGAGAAATGATTAAAGATGGAACAGAAAGCAGACTTTAAAGACTTAAAAACATTGCAGCATGGCCAGGCTGTAAAATCTAAAAAGCCATGTTTAGGAAAGGACAGCAGGGGTGTGGCCAAGTGACCCTTGGGTAAGGAAGTGCATCTAGATAGAAGGAAGCCAAATGCTCTTCATTGAGACAATGGAAGAATGATTTTAAAAACAATTTGGTGATCGTCCAGTCTCCCACTTACCTCATAGGTCCAGAGTGCCAGACCATTGAGAGCAGAACAGTTTAAAGAGCACTGTTCTCCAGTCTGTGAGAGCCGTAACATGAGCTCTATTATTCAAAATGATGTGGGTGAGGTCTTCAGGAAGCTTGAGAATCTAACCTCCACCCCAGTATGTTTGGAAGCAAGACATGTGATTAAAGATCATTCTCCAGCATCCAGATGTAATATGATTGCCTGGCTGAATTTTTAACTTACTTGACATCTGTTACCCCTTTCTTCTTTCCTATTTCTTCCTTTTGGCATAGAAATATCTACCTTGTGCGTCTCCTGCTCTTGCACATTGTAAACACATAACTGATTACATAAGCTCACAGATGAAGAGCAATTTGCCTCAGGGTACATTTTTACCTTAAGTCTCATTCATATGTGATGTAAATGAGACTAGAGTTTCAGACTTTTGAGTTGGTCTAGAATTCGTTTAGACATTTAGGGGTGACCAAAATAGATTGAATATATTTTGCACATGAGAAGGACATGAATTTTGGAGCTCAGAGTTTGAATGTTGAGGTTTGCATTTGTTCCCCAAAATTCATATGTAGTAGCAATTTAATTGTCAAAGTGCTAGTATTTAAAAAGTGGTCACATTCTGAAGTACTAATGATAGCACTTCAATATATAATATTTGGAGAGACACAATTCAGTGCATAAATGAATTTTTTAATATCTTAAATTGAGAATAGATTTCACTGAAAGTATCCAAAAATTTGCAGTAAATTTTCACTTTTCTGACAATGGAGACTTAGCTTTATGGTCTGAATACTAAAGAAAATTAAGGGATTCTTTTCCCCAAAGATTGCATCTATGCAAATATATTTTAAATTGTTTATTTTGTACAGCTGTATTAGAAATGCAAAGCTGCTTCTACCTTATAACATCACATTTTCACTTGCTCATGTGTAACACCATATGTTAGATTTCAAAAACATACTCATTTTGAGCGGCAAAAACTCACAGTAAGTTTGCCGGTTATGTTGCCTGAAAAGAGTATCTGTGCATCTTTATTTTTCTGGTTACTTTCTTTTGCACATTAACAATTGATAATTTGACAAGCACTAACAACTGCTTTTTGTAGAACCACCTTTACTAGGTAATATATATGCTAGTAAAATCTCATATGCACATCTGGATAGAAGAATGAGTTCTAAATATCTAACATCATTTCGTGATTTTACTTATACGTCACCTATATTTGCTAGCACATTAAAATGAAAAGATTGTATAATTATTCCTTCAATTTGGTTAAAATGCACTTAACTATCTAAGAATGTTTACTTATTTATGTCTAAGTAAATATAATTAGCTACTAATCAAACAAAATAATCTACTAAATAAACCAGTCAATCATATAAGCTAACCTATTTAAGCACATTAAGCTTTTCAATGAGGAATCTTGGTCTTCTGAAATGACATTTATTCAATGCTTACTATGTGCAAGATACTGTTATAAATATTTTAAAAATATATTATCTATAAACACATGTCATCTTTATAACTCTCCTATCAAGGTAAAAACTAATATTATCACAATTTTACATTTGAGGATATTAGGGCACAAATTAAGTAATTTATCCAACATCACACTAGTGATTACAAGGAGTCGACATAAACAAAATTCAAACCAAGGCAGTTCAAATCCAAATGTAAGGCTTTTAGATACTGTGGGAGCTGCCATTTATCAGAACAGTGAAAAGGTAAAAAAGATTTAAACACATTGATTTGTACCGCAAGACGAGGATTCGGACTAGCTCTATCCCTCATTACCCATATGATGCTTTTGAGTCTCAAAATATTCTTGTTTTTTTAGATGTTTTTGCCTTAGGGCATGCACGCTATGTGGAGAGAGAGAGAGAGAGACAGAGATAGTGAGAGGGAAAGTGAAAAATGACCCCCCATGGGGGGTGGCCATGACACAATCCCTTCTCTTCCATTTTCCTCCTCAGATATTGGGCACATGTGCACATGTTCTTGGAGTGAGTTTCAAGCCACCTAGTTCAGGACTCAGACAGGATAAGCCATGTGGAGGTCCAGTGATGTAACTGTTTTTCCATCTGCTGACCACAAGTCTCAAAATAGCCTTACTTCCCAGTCTTAACCAAATCCACCATGTCTACACAAAACAGAGCTTCTCCTGTGATATGCTAGTTTCCTTGATGGTTACTCATTTAGTTTAGATGTGTCTCTTTAAATATATTGTGACTTCCACCACAATTTACAATTGGTATAACTAATTTTTATGGAAAAAGAGGCCAGTAGCTAAAGTAATCTAAAACTTGCTACACACATTTTTCTCTTCATTTTAGAATGAATGGTATGGATTATGTTTAATAATTTCAAATAATGAGAGAATATCGCCATATGAAATAGATAACAGTTAATATAGAAAAGCTGAAAATAGCAAGTCCATTCCTATAGTGTATTCTGCTAGGGTTTTTTTGTGTTTATGTATTTATACTGAGAGGCTTTTAAAAATAAAATAATCATTGAAGTACATACATAATGGTTTGTCATTGTTAATTTAAAAATTTTTAAATATCTTTTTCTATATGTGTATGCATATGTAAATAAATACCACAAAAACAACCTGTCTTTTTATTTTTAAAAATAATTATTTATTTAATTTTATTTATCATTATTATTGTTTAATTTGCTACAGGGCATACATGCTCACCAGAGACAGACAAAAAGAAGGAGAGAGGGAAAGTAAGAAATCTAACTGCCAAGTCTGGGACTCAAACCACTGTCAGCCATGTGGGAATCCAGTGCCTCAACCACTACTCCACCTACTGGTCCCTCAAACTATCTCAAAATATTAATAAAAAATTATCTTTTGATTAAATAGAAAGAACTTCTTAGAATTAATCCTAATATAACAAAGTTGTATTCTGAATTTACAAAATAATCTCCCTCATTTTGGCCAAATGATTAGTTTAATAGCATAAAGCTTCTATCTTGTAACTAACTTACAAAAAAGATACACACACACACACACACACACATATATATATATATATATATATATATATATATATATGTGTGTGTATATATATATATATATATATACACACACACACACACACACATATATATATATATATATATATATATATATACACACACACATATATATTTGTTTGTTTTTGGAGAGGTTTTCGCTATGGGGCATGTGTGCTCACCAGAAAGACAGAAACAGACAGAGACAGAAAGTGAGAAATCACCCCCCAGGGGGGATGGCTATGTTGCAATTCCTTCTCCTCCATTCTCTTCTCAGGATCCTGAGTTTAAGCCATCTGGTCCAGGACTCGAACTGCAGTCAACTACATGGGAGTCCAGTGACATAGCCATTTAGCCAACTGCTGGTCTCCAAAAAGATATATATTTTTACATCTTTAATTGCTAGAAGTCCAACATCAAAACGAAGAATATTTTTCACTCACAGAGACAGGCAAAATATAAAATATTTGCATTGTTTCTGCAATTTAAGATCTAATTAACTATTTTACGGTGTCATGAAACTCATAAAGGGCATATTTGTCCAATGTAAACATACTTGGAAAATACCATTACCTAAACATGTGCAGTCTTTACAGTAAGATCAGTTTTCAATGACAATACAAAGGAAAGATATTGCTTTAGGGTTCAACCTTGCCATTCAGCCTGTTCAGCAGTCTGCAGAGTATTTTTCCTATTATAATCACTCACTATCCACACTTTTATTGCTAAAGTTGAAAATCTTAACTTGTTTATTGTCTAAATGTCTGGTCATTTCACATCACTTTCTGCCTCTTGTTCAGTACCTGGTCTAAGGCCAGAATTGGGAAGGTACAGGTGTCACTATACATTTTACTCTAATCTCCCCAGTAAGTCCTTCTCAATAGTATTGTCCAACTGGTAAGTTATTAACGACTTTTCTGTCTTCGTTTCTCCCTATGTTCCATCTTTTTAGACAAAGGAACAAATTTCCTCTGTCACGTTACTGTAAGTTTTCTAATTTGAAATAGGTAATGGGTTATCTTTGAATCTCTGCTTACATTCATGTCAAACGAAATGGAGTTCTTCAAACTAAATTTTCATTTATTTGTTCCAATGATTTTTCATAGCTTTTATTAAGCCAGACCCAAAGGGACTTGTTTCATAATCTTCATTTGCAAGTAGCACTTCTTTTTCCTTCTTTGATAGTGGTATATTGGCTATTTGCCAGGGGACAACATGCCTGATTACATAGTATAGTTGGATTGTAATCATTTCTGCAAAAGCTCTAAGCCTTGATTCTTAATAAAATGGGGAAAAAATTGCTTGTTTCCTAATGTATCCCAGATAATGCAATCCAACTGCATGGTGCCTATGTTCAGCAGGTGGCGCTGGGCCAAGTCCAGGTAGCCAATGTGCTTCTGGTGAAGAATTACATCCATAAGTCTTCCTAAACTTGTTCATTCAGTTTTTCCAGGATTTTTTTAAAGTTCCCTCAAACGGGGAATATATGAAAAGAATACATATTACATATGACATAGACTTTAAAAATGATCTAAATCATATGACTCTTATAAAATTAAAATTATAGAAGAGAAAATCATCAAAGAATAACTAAATAAATATTCTTAGGTCTGAAGGTCACAACAGTTTATCCCACAAATATAAAGAAATGGAGAAATTTAGACCTGTGCCCAGAGGAAACTTGTATAATTTTAGAAGAGTAAGTCCAAAAGAAAGTCAAAATTGGTTTTCAGAGGGGAAAGAAAGAGACACAGAAGAAAGAAATACTACCACCAAAAATACTGGGCTATGACTAGAATTATTTGTGAAGCTAAGAGAATTCTCTCGTGAATGTCCCAGGACTGGCAGTACTAGACTGGTATATATTTACCAATGTGGTAAATCATAAATATATTTCTATCATAATGTACATAAATTCAATTTTTAATTTTTTGAATCAGCTATAGGTAATACCCCCCCAAAAAAAAAAACCAAAAACATTATGGCTATAGAGTTCAATATAACTGTTAATAAATATTGAACATAATGTAACCAGCCAGGGCTAAACTAAATAAGAAATATCTCATGCTATCTATTATTTTGTAAGTTTGCTTGAGGAATGCATGCTCTGAAAGCCTGAGTCATCTAAAGTTGACCCCTACTGTGGGGAGAGAGTGAAAATGCTGTCTGCAACAGAGTGACCAATTAGAATAGTGTCTATTTTCATTTTCCATTTGCATAGAAAGTTTAATGAACTGGTCTAGTAGGGGGAATGGTGTGTACGGTGGCCAGTTTTTACATGGCTGACTTCATGGGTTCAAGTTCCAGATCTGGCAACTTGAAAAATATTCCAGGTGCATTTTTGTGAGCCCTAAATCCCTAAAAGAGAATGGAAGAGAAAGGATTACAGTGTGTTCACACCCCCTGGAGGGGTGCTTTCTCACTTTCCCTCTCTCTCTCCCTCTCTCTCTGTCTGTCTCAGATGAGTGCAAGTTCTGTATAGACAAAATAAACAACAAAAAAGAACACTTAATGGACCAATGAGACTGCTTGAGTTAACCAATATGTTATGGTTGGTTATTTTCTACTTATGCAGTTTCTACTTATGCAGAATTGTATAAATTTCAATCCTTCATTTACATAAATGAACTTAATTGAAGACTTGGGCAAGAATTAGTCCTTTATAAAAGTCCGTACTGAGGCAGCTTTTTGAGAAAGCTAGCTCCTTTTCTCCTGGTTATCTTTCTGTAAGAAAGCCTTCCTCGCCCGCAGATCTCATGATGGAGAAAGAATGTCAGTATGAGAATGGAAACTAATATATTTACCTTTGCTAGGATAGGTTATTATTGTAAATTCATAAAAAATATGTATTTTACAAAATTCTTACATAAAAAAATAAAAGTATACAGCAGAATAACTACATATAACTATGAAAATATCAACCTTTGAGATGGGGTATGAGTGAAACAATGGAGATTTAATTCAGTCGGAACCTTAACCTTCATAGCCGAGTGTGAATAGATATGTGCTAATATGAAATACAAGAAATAGGACTTGAAACTAAATATAAAAATTATATCTGTAACAATACAGATGATTGGTGTGGGCTAGAAGTTATTGTTTCTAATAAGAAGTACTTATGTATTCTTTTGATATAATAAATGTTACTTCTTGCAAATTTTTTTAATAAGCTTCATCAAATCATGTATCTCAACACTTTTCTGGATTCAAGTGTGCAATTACAATCATAGGTCATGTCTTCTTGATTAAACGTGAATTAAGAATGTTAAGAGTAATAAGCTATTTGGGTTTTTTTCTGTGAATAAAATTCAATGGTAGTATTCACATTGCATTTTAAATTGTTACAGTTTATACCTTTAAAAACAGTACTTCTTTCACAAAAACGTGTGTTTAAAGTCAATGGAATATAATATTTCTTCTTAAAATTCCAGTGACTCATGATAACATACCTTGAACTTTTATCTTATTATTTTATTAACTGTTATCCAAATACTCTATTTAGTGTCTCAAGGTCCATTTATAAGGTATAAATAATATTTTACCTACTCATATATATAACTACATTGACAGTCAAATAAATTTATCATACCTACCAGAGTATAATGCATATTTACTATTTTTGAATATTAATTGAAAGCCTGCTTAAACAATAAATCACTAAACATTATTAACTAATTAACCAATTTAGTGGAATTTACTAAAATTTTAGCATTATTTTTCAAAAGTGTCTAAAATAATTTATAGATCAATTTGCTAGTTACAGATTGGTAACATTTTCCTTCAAGTACTATTGAACAACATAAATGTTTTCATTGGGAAAATGCGGATACAACCCAATCTTCAATATGAGACAGGGCTAGAAAAATGTTTTATATATACGTGTGTGTGTGTATGTGTGTGTGTATATATATATATACACATATACATATACATATATATATATACGCACATACATATATAATTCTTTTTTGTTTTATTATTATTATTATTATTTTTTTTTTTTTTTGCTATAGGGTGAGTGTGCTCATCAGAGAGACAGAGAGAGACATGAAGGGCAAAGTGAGAAATCACCCCCTAAAGTGGATGACCATATCACAGTCTCTTCTCCTTCACTCTTTTCTCAGGGTGCTGGGCATGCATGCACACACATACACTCAGTGTGATTTTTAAGCTACCAGGTCCAAGACTCCAACTGTGGTCACCCAGGTAGGAATCTAGTGCCTTAAACACCATGTCTCCTGCTGGCTCTGATATAATTCTAATTATGTAATGGAGGGTAAAAGCAGAATTTAAAATATATTATAAATATGGTCTAGAGAAAAAGGAGTTATAAAGGCATGACACATACGGTATTCAAATTGTAGCAGAGGTCACGGTTTTTAGGTAGTCAAGATTATCTCAATAAGACAATCAGCTAATAGCTAATAAATCAAAAACTGTAAGTTTTTCCTTAACAGTAAGAAAACAGGGGCCAGTAAGAGGCAAGGTGGTTAAGGCAGCTGAATTACTACATAACCACCTGTGGTTAGTGTCCTGGACTTAGTGGCTTAAAAATCATGCAGGGCATGTTTGTGTGTTTGTGTGTATGTGTGGGGGGAGGGGTGTCTTGAAATCCCGACAGGAAAATGGAGGAGAAGGGATTTTGGCATGGCCATGCCCCAGGGTTATGATTTATCACTTTTCCTCTCTATGTCCCTCTCTGACTCTCTCCTTTCCAGCAAGTGCATGTGCCTTGTGGCAAGAACCTAAAAGAAAAATAAATAAATAAAAATAAAAGTCAGGAAATAATATACTAATTCCATATAAATCTAATGTTAATTAGAAGAGTATGCGATGACTTAAGGTACAATTCAGATAGTTTAGAAGACTTTTAACTAAATCATCAGATGTTTCAAAAATACTGAGTTTCATTTTCTTAGGAAGAGTAAAAGTAATTTAATGTCAAGGCACTAAGAAATGAACAAAAATACAGAATGAATATATCAAGCAATGAGTATATTCTGAATAATTTCATACCTAAAACTGCATCGTTGTAACATCGTGAAGTAAATTGGACTATGGTCTGAACATTGCAATTGAGTAGGTAAGACATCACATCAAATATCTCTGTAATTGTCATGGACACTAACCAGGATGACTGTTTTCCAAAACGCAGAATCTGCGATGAGGATAAAATCAGTTCTGTACCTGAACACATTACATGCATTCTCTCATTCTCTCCTAATAGAGCAAGCAATTATACTGTAGTCGTAAGGTGGCGGAATATCTAACACCCAGACACATGCTGTCCACAAGAGAAATAAGGCCAAAATAAACTCATTGGTTACTCTGAATCCAAATAAGCCCTTAGTGAATTTCTGTTTCCTAAACTATCACATATATTTTATGGATAGATTAATTTTTCCTAATAATAAAGTAAAATACTAAAATCTTTGCCATCTGAGAGTCTTGCCATGTGCCCTGACTCTTTGAAATAAAGAAAGGAGCCACCCTAACCTACAGGTAATGTACAAATAACAAAAACAAAATTGTATTTAAAAGTTATCATATTCTAGGAAAAAATAGCATGCATAAAAAGAAAAAAGAAAAAGAAAAAGAAAAAAAAAACCTTTGGAAAAATGAACCAACTCCAAACCAATTTGATTAGTGTTTTGCAACTTATAATACATTGGCTTCCTTTAGAACAGATTTCATCCATTTCAAGTCATTTGTTCAGCCTTGAAAATGTAAGCATTTTGTGCCATTGTTTTCTAAAGGGCACACTGTGTCTTTTCTATTTGGTATACTGTTTTCAAAATGTCACAAAATGGCAAAGAGTAAAGAATCCTAGAGACTAAGAAAAACAAGTTTTGCATATTTAATTGCAGAACAGAGAGCAAAAAAAATTCCCAAGGCTTTTCAAATAATTTGTATCTAAAATATGCATGAATATTTCATTTATGGATATATTAAATAGAAAAATAATCATCTCTTGATTACCTGTGTACAGTTACTGTACTTAAGTATATATGAGACAAAAAAGAATAGGAATACTATTATAAATTAGGACATAGTTAAAAAAGATAATTGCTTCTTTTTTTCTCTACTCTTTTACTTTCTACTCCATTAATATATATGATGATGACAGATTTGGCTTCAGATTATGATGAGACCAAATTTGGGGAAAACATTTTGTACTTTTCCTCCTCATTTTAAAATGCCATTTTTTCCTGTGATCTCAGCCATTCTCATTCTTCCTAATAAAGTTATTCAACATTTCTGTTGATGCCCAACTCTAATGCCTTCAAATATTCGAACAAATATATTAAAACAGTAGACATTGTTATACTATCATGCCCCATGTAACACAAATCAAATCTGGCCCAAACTGAATTCTCCATTTCTCCTTGCTCTTCTCATGAAGTTAATAGTATATTTGTGGCATAACTTGTTACTTTTGAACTGAAGACCTTGGAGATATCATTGATTAATTTATTCCCAGCCTGTCCTTGTGTAATCAGCCTTCGAGTTCTGTAGATTTCATCTCCAATATGAACCTTCTTCTCTGACTCCTCAGCCTCTAAGCACACCCTTAATCATGCACCAATGAGAATTTTACTCTTTGTTACTATTCTGTGAACATCAATATTAAATTGTGTTCACCTGGATTCAAGACTTTTTAATCTACCACTACCAAACCATACACACATTCTTACTGGAAGTATTTTCTGCAAACAAACACTGACAATGCAACTGTAATAGTTATCTATCATCTTTTATTTACTGTTGTTCTTAAATTACATTACAAATTAGCTTGGCCCAAAAAGGTTTAATCAAAATTGTATCCGGATCATGAGCCAACAGGTGGAGTGGCGATTGAGGCGCTGGATTCCACATGGCTGGCTATGAGGTTCCAGTCCTGGACCTGCCAGCCTGAAAAACTCAGAGGGCGCATGTGTGTGAGTGTCCAAAATCTTGAATGGAGACGGGAAGTAAATGAATTTTGTCAGGGGTATCCCCCACCAAAGGGGGTTATTTCTTTCTTTTCCTCTCTAGAAAGCACATACACACCCAAGAGTAACAAAACAAAACAAATAAACAAACAAACAAAATGAAAAGAAAATATGGTCTCTGGTCCCAATCATGTTCTCAGTATTCATTTTTTTGCTTCACTCACATAATTCACAAATATTACATGGTGATCCCAATGAACTTCTCATCTTCTTTTTGTTATATGATATTTTTATGGCTATTCCTTTCCACCTCTTTTCTTTTGCCTGAATTAGGCTTCCTGTAATGTTCTTCCAACAAACTTCCAATGTTTTCACTTTCATTTACTATTTAATTTCCTCTTCCTATTAGCTTTAAATTTTTATAAAACAATGAAAAACAAAAATTTTGTTACGCATCTTGAAACTTTTTTTTCCAAAATGATTTGAACTCCAACTGTACCAATCAGAGTTTAAGCAAAACCAGTAGAAGATACAGATGTTAAGAGATCTATTACAAGGAGTTCACTGGTAGGATTTCACAGGCTGACTAAGGACGCAGGAAATCTGCAGTGCAGGCAATTAGAAACAGATCAATGGCAGGCCAGAATTCCATAGGTTTGGACTGCATACCCATGGTATCCATAAATGGTCAGGAAGGAATAAATTCTCCAAATTAAATTCAACTGATAATGAACACTGCAAATATTTTCACATGAGCACCTAGCTTAGTGCTTGACTGAGCACTGAGAAGGCATGTGTTGGGGATAGTGAGAGCTACTTCCTTTCCACCCCAGTGGTTTAGCTCAAATTAAATGTCAAACAAAATCATCAGATATAATATAATGATATTCTACATCAGAATGAGTAACTTAATAATATATCGTCTCTAATTCTTAGATCTCACTCAGTTTTGTTAGTTTGCTGAATAATTGGTATAACAAATAGAATCAGTTAGAGTAAAAGTTGGCATTTAGTTGCCATGTCCACATAGTCTCCTACTGTCCGGAAGAATTTGTCATTCTTTCCTCAGCCATCATGACCTTGAGATATTTAAGATACAGGCAAGTTACATTTAGATAGTCCCTCAGTTTTGGCTTCTCTTCTATTTCTTCATGATGGGATTTATATTATGATCTTTGCCAGGAGCATAGATAGCATAGTAATATTATGCTCCTCTGTGTCATCCCATCAGGTGGCACAAAGCATCCATTTGTCCCACTGATGCATTTTCTCTTACTCTCATGTGCTGCTCTCTTGGCATTTGAAACCAGACACCACATCAATGTTTTCAATATTCATCGGATGTATGAGATGTTGCTTTGCAGTGTGGGCTGTTCGGCACCATTCATTTTTTCTTCCCACCAAACGATGATAGCATCCTGATTTTGAGAATGAAATCTGTCTCCCAACATATATATTTCTTTTTGAAGTTTTTTTTTTTTTTTTTTTTTTTTTTTTTTTTTTTTTTTTTTTTGCTTTAGGGCATATGCGCTCACCAGAGAGACGGAGAGAGACAGAGAGACAGAAAGTGAGAAATCATCCCCTCAGAGGGATAGCCACAATGCAATCCTGTCTCCTCCAGTCTCCTCTCTGGATGTTGAGTATGCACACACATGTGCCCAGCATGAATTTCAAGCCACTGAGTCCAGGATTTGAACCATGGGTGGCCATGTGAGAGTCTAGCAATGTAACCATTATGTCATCTACTGGTTCTGTGTTTCCCAATATTGCTGAAAGGCCTCAGGAAAGCAAAACAGCCTCTGTTCATAAACTAGTGCATTAGTGATTACTTTTCCTTTAATCATTTGTTCAAGATATCTTCTGCAAAGTTTCTTTCTTGTAATGTTACCATTTTCCATTTTATAATTACATATATTAAGTGTGAAGTACTTGAAAACTAGATGACTATCACATTCTTCATGAAATTTTAATGCATTTATCCATTTATGTATTTACATCTATATGGGCTAATGACTTTGTTGTTTTGACAATGAACTAGAAGCAACCACAATCATTATTTATCTTTTTAAAAAATGTTCAGAGTTTACATGTCTCTACAGAGAATAAAGAGGAACAGAGGAACAGAGAGAGGGAGAGGAACAGAGCACCTGCCCACCTTCGTCATGCCACAGTACTTTCTCTATTTCTTTATTCTGTTGGGATTTTGGACATGCCCAGTGTGTTTTTCAAGCTGCCAGATCAGGGTCTTAGATCATGAGGTCAGCAATAAGGATCCATCTCCCTTACCACTCAGGCCACAGGCCTGGCCTTTGTTATTTGATGTTCAAATTGTTTCTGACTTAGTCAAATAGGAGCTTTTCATGATTCTTTGTCCTTTTGCCACATTCTTGTCATTCATAGAGCATTTCTTTCTTTCCAGTATAGGATGTTTGAGTTCATCTCTTGCTTTCACTATTCCAGCCCTGAAATCAGCCATTATTCTGAGGAGTCCTAATTCCTTTAGGTTGAGGAGTAGTCAGACTCTCATTTAAATGCTCGTTATTATTGAGGGATTCTTTCCCTCAGGACATAATACTGCTCAGAGTTAGGACATTTTATACACACACACACATACACACACACATACACACATACATATATGGATGCTTACATTAATGCTATTTAGATAAAATACATATCAAAAAGTATGAATTCACATCAAGTTTTTCAATCTTCATCTGAACTCAAAGGGTTTATTCTACTCTGGGTCTTTTCTATACTTCCAGTGAGAACTATGACCCTATTTTACCTGGTCCAGTGTATGAAAGTGCCCCCTATCTGGGGCACTTAGAAAACACTTCATCTACAAGGCATTTCTCCCTCTTTTATACTTTTTTTGTGTCTACAACTTCTTATTAAGACTTCAAAGAAAGCATAATTTTGTTTTTAATATTGTGATTTTCTGTTGTTGCTTTGTGATCTGCTATAAACTAATCATAAGTGGGTTTTCTCAAATCCCTCTTCAAAATGTTTTTGTCTGAGTTGAGTTCCTTGATTCTCCTTGTACAAAGGGTGAATACTAGAACACATCATTTATTTGCCTTATTACAAGAGTATTCTTTTTTTAAGTTTTTGCTATAAAGTACATGTGCTCACTAGAGAGAGAGACAGAGAGAGAAAATCAAAAAATCAACCCAAGTGGGAGGTTGCCTGTGCCACAATCCCTTCTCCTCCCTTCTCCTCTTGGGATTTTGGGGATGCACTCATATGCATCCAGTGTGATTTTCAAGCTGCCAAGTCCGGGAATTGAACCATGGTCAGTCATGTGGGAATTTAGGTCCTTAACCAATATGTTACCTGCTGGCTCCAATCCAAGAGTTTTTAATGATCTATTTCTCTGTTATATTCCTATATATTTTATATAATATATGAGGATATCTTATTTTCCTATTTTAATAAATCTATTATATAATACATTCTCACGAAGTAATTATTTAATAACCAAATTAATGCATGAATGAATAAAGAAGGTTCTATACAATACGTTTACAATAAATCAATAAATCAGTTTAAGAGCATTAGATGTATTCTTTTTTTTTTTGGAGAGATTTTTGCTATAGTGCACGTGCGCTCGCCAGACAGACAGAGAGAAAAAGAGAGACAGAAAGCAAGAAATCACCCCCCAGGGGGGATGGCCACGCCACAATCCCTTCTCTTCCATTCTCCTCTCGGGATCTTGGGCATGCACGCACACGTGCCCGGCGTGAGTTTAAGCCACTGGGTCCGGGACTCGAACCGCGGTCGACTACGTGGGAGTCCAGTGACATAGCCATTACGCTAGCTGCTGGTCCCAACATTAGATGTATTCTTATGAGTGGAATATTTTCAAAAACTATACAAGCTGTTACATATCTTTTTTTTTTAGGAGGTTTTTGCTATAGGGCATGTGTGCTTGCCATAAAAAGAGAGAGAGACAAAAAGCGAGAAATCACCTCCCGCGGTGGGGGGCATGGCCATGCCACAGTTCCTTCTCCACTTGGGATCTTGGGCATGCATGCACATGCACTCAGTGCGAGTTTAAGCCACCAAGTCCAGGACTCAAACCCTAGTCAACTACATGACAGTCCAGTGACATAGTCATTACACCAACTGCTGGTCCCAAACTGTTACATATCTTTTGATTAAAACTCATTTTACATCACCATTGAAATGCTAAGCTAGAAGATGAATGATATCATCAAAGGAAAATTTTAAATGAATTATTGTCCCTCTATACCACACTATGCTAGTAACACTACGTGTTACTTGTTGCAGTCTTTACTTCAACTTACTACTTTTACCCACAGATTCTGATTAGAATTTAGCAGGATATAAAAAGTTGTTTCACATTTTAAAATGTATGGGAACCAGCTATGTTTCTGGACTCCCATGTAGTCGACCACGTTTCGGGTCCCGGACCAGTGGCTTAAAACTCACGCCGGGCGCATGTGCATGCGTGCCCAAGATCCCGAGAGGAGAATGGAGGAGAAGGGATTGCGGCGTGGCCATCCCCCCTGAAGGGTGATTTCTCGCTTTCTGTCTCTCTGTCTCTCTCTGTCTGTCTGGTGAGCACACGCGCCCTATAGCGAAAACCTCTCCAAAAAAAAAAAAAGTATTATTATTATTATTATTATTATTATTATTATTATTTTATTATCATTATTTTGAGATCAATAGAGAGAGAGAGAGAAACATTCTCAATAGAATCTCACACTGAGATTCTTCTTCCAGTTTGCAAGGCAGCCAGAATGAAGGGCATGCCTGTGATCTGGGTGGGTTCAGACCTCCAGCTCTCCTTGTGGCCTCTGGCAGTGCAGAACTGTGAGCCACTAGTGCCAGATCTCAGCTGGGCCACAGTCGTCTTTCTTGAGAAATAAGTTTCCATAGTTTTAATGTTTTTTTATTGGTGATGTGTCATTTTAAAAAATGTAACTATATTATGTAATCATAGACACACTTAGTTTACCTATGTATCTGGGACTTGTATGACCCCTGCCACTTGAATATATGAAATTAGTTTAAGTCATGAATAATAACAGTTTAGCACTACTCAGATGGATCAGAATGATGACATTGATAAGAAAGGAATCAGAGTATCCTAAAGTACCAATAATGTTAGAATGTTAGTTCTCACGTAGTTCCTCATACATGAAGGAAAAATAAAATTAAGGGGGAAGGTAATGCAATGAATGAATTTCCATTTCCGGTAAAATTGTTGATGATACTGAAGATTGTGACTGTGTGTCATACCTTCTGAGTTCCTTGCAGTTAGTCACACATTTCTATCTCGTGACATTTCTAACTTATTTTGAATGCACGATTATTTTTACACACAGCTATTTCAAGTTTTTTGTTTTGGTTTATTTTTGAAACTTTATTTTTTAAAATAAATTCAATCACTGTACATCATTACAACATGCAAGGTGAATTTTCCCAGCATACATATTAGTACAGTTAAAGATGTAATGATACACGTTATCGTCAGCAGATGCTTTTCCATTTTTGTATCCCTTAAATATTTTGCTTCTTTCTTTTTGCCCTTAATTCCCTTCCCCTCACCCTCCTCCGCTTTTCATCCTCTTCCCACACTGTCTCTAGTATACACAGTAATTCTCATGTTTTAAATCTTCCAATCTTTGTTTCTGCCATAGAGTGTAGACATTTAGTATATATTGAGTGAGGATGTACGATGCTTTTCTTTCATAGTCTGACTTGCTGTGCTTAGCAGTAAATCTTCCATATTCATCTACTTTCTATCAAATACCAATGTCTTGTTCTTTATGACTGATGAGTATTCTAAAAGACATATGTGCCACACTTTTTCAATCCATTAACCTGTTTATGGACATTTGGGTTGGTTGTATGTCTTAAATATTGTGAATAATGCTGTAATAAACATGGACATGCAAGTGTTTTTCTGACTGAATGTATTCCTATCCCTTGGGTACATACCCAGGAGTGGAATTGCTGGATCATATGATAGTAGTATGTATGTGTCTTCAAAGAATCTCCATATTGTTCTCCACAGTGGCTGTAATAAATTACATTTCCACCAACAGTGTAGTAGAGTTCCTTTTTCACCACAGCCTCACCAGCATTTTCTATTTTTTTTAATCTTAGCTAGTCTGACTGGGATTAGGTAGTATCTCACTGTGGTTTTTATTTGTATCTCTCTTATGATAAGGGATGTTGGACTTTATTTTTTTATTCATATGCTTTTGGGCTGTTTGTATGTCTTCCGGAGGGATTTGTCTGTTCAGTTCATTGGCATGTCTTTTATTTAGATTGATTATTTTTTGGTGGGGGATGGAGGAGTGGCCATAAACTGCTTGAGTTCCCTGTATATTCTGGTTATCAGTCCCTTATCTGAGACATACTATGCAAATATATTATCCCATTCCACAGGTTGCCATTTTACACTAATGATTTATCTCTTTTGCTGTTCAGAAGCTTCCTAAACTGTTGTGATCCCATTTGTCAATTTTGGGGATGTCACCTGTGCTTTCAGTGTCTTATTTAAGACTTTGCCTACTCTGAGGTCTCCAATAGTTTTCCCTATGCTATCCACCAGTAGTTTTATAATTTGAGGTCTTAGGTTTAGATCTTTGATCCATTTAAAATTTATTTTTGTTAATGGAGAGACACAGTGGTCCAGTTTCATCTTTCTGCAGTTAGATATCCAGTTTTGCCAGCACCATTTGCTAACGAGATATTTTTCCTGCCACTGGATTGACTATTTGGGGATTTATTTTGGGGGTTTCTATTCTGTTCCATTGGTCTACGTGAATGTTTTTGTGCCAATAGCATGCGGTTTTGATGATCACATCTTTGTCATTTATTTTGGGGACAGGGAGTTAGATGCTTTTACTCTCCTTTTCTTGTGCAGTATTGCTTTGACAATACAGGGCCTTGTATGATTCCAAGGCAGATTCTATGATTTTTTTTTCTAAACATGTGAAGAATATCTCTGGTAATTGGATTGGAATTGCATTACATATTTAGCTTAATTTGGGTAGAATTCACATTTTTATTATATTCATTCTTCCAGTCCAGGAACATAAAATGTTTTTCCACTGTTTGTATCATTTTCACACTACTGCTAGCAGGGTCATAGCCCTAGAATCAGTGCTCTGTTTTGTATGCTTCCATTATTCTGTTTCATTTATTTCTGCTTGAATCTTTATCATTTGTCTTCTCCCAACATCTTTTATTTGGGGGGGAGGGGTAGAATTGTTGTTTTTTCAGTTTCCGGAGATGTGTTGTTAGGTTGTCTGTTTGCCACCTTTCCATCTTTTTCTTGTGTTTTAATTGCTATGAACTTCTCTCTATGACCATTTTTGCTGTGTCCCATAGGTTATGGAAACTTCTGTACTTCTTATCAATGGTTTCAATGAATCTTTTGATTTCAGTCTTAATTTCTTCAGTGGTTCTGATGTCATTTAGGAGTTGTTTAGTTTCCATGTTTCTGTATTTTCAAGAATTTTTTTTCTTAAATAAATGTCAAATTCAATTTCAACATGATTGGAAAAGATGCTGGATATAGTTTTCTTGTTTTGAAATTTGTGGCTATTTTGTGTCTTTCTATTTCTAGACTCAACTGGCTTGGCATGCTCAGGAAGGTCCCAAGATACAAACCCAGAACCTTTTTCATGTAGGTCCAGTTGCATTAGTGCTGCACTACTTCCTGGCCCATACCTTGTTGCTTTGTTTTGCTTTGTTTTCATTAGTTTAAATAAAGTAACTAGAGTGTGATTTTATTCCACAGAAGGAAAATTAATATACAAATGCCCACACATCATGTCATTAATAATGTTGTGTTCTGCCAGTTTTTGATCAGAGATCATCAAGATATGGAGTAGCATAAGAGGATGGAAGGACCAGCTGAAAATCGTCCAGTCCAGTTGAGACACCCTAAGGTGCTGTAGGAAAAGACAATCAGTCAGCTACACAGAATTAAGTGGGTGAGGTCAGGCTCAGTAGGACACAGCAGCAGTCCTAAACAGGCCACACCACTATGACCACTGATTTTAGGCCATGACCCTGCTAGCAGTAGTCTGATCTAGGAGGATATATTGTAAATATATATACAGGAAATTCTTTTCTCTTAGTCTAAACAATGGAAGTGATTCCTGTTGTCAAACCTTATTATGAACCTTTAACTCTATCCTGACATGGAATTTCAGTGTGTGCTAATGACTGAAGGAGTGTGGCTCGTGGTTTTCATTTGATTCACTACATCCGTATGCTAGATCTGGCATAAAGGAATAAAAACAAACAAACAGATGAAAAACCTCCCTGAAATGCAGTGTGCTTTGGTATCGGTTTTAAGATGGACCTTAGAATGGGTTGTTAGATAAGCATAAGCTATAACAGGTTCTATTAAGAAAACAGTATTAGTCTGTCAAAGAAAAAACTGTGAGTACTGTGGTAACCCTTTCCGTTTACATGTAAAGCTATTAAAATTGCGTCGTCATCTTCATTAGTTATTTTCTAGGTCTATTACCGACCTGGTATTGGAAAAGTTATTACTACAAAAAAGCAAAGGAAAATTAAATATGGAAGACAAGAATTCTAACAGTAAATGTCCTTGAAGACAGAATAAAAGAATACCTTTTTTTTTATTCTAAAGAAATACGTTAATGTTACAGAAGTGTTGCCAAGAGCTTTCAGAGTGTTTGATTAGGTGATCATAGGGAATCCTTTTAAATTTCTTAAGTGCAGTTCTTACAGCTGTGAAAGGGATAACTAATGAATGAACGCAAAAAGAAAGACACAGCTGAAAACAACAAAATGGGAATTTTGCCAATTTTGCATATATCTGAAGGGCTTTTTATTTCTCAAATGAGTATAAGACCAAATAACAAAGAATAATATTTTAAATTTTATATTGGACATTGCAAGACAGGTCCCCATTTCTGAGAATGTTTTACTTTGTACTTTCATTTTTAAAAATACTTTGTATATTACATAAAATACTTGTGGAAAATTAAATAGGATAGATTATTTTCATAAATGTTGTATTTCACTAGTTTGAATAGTAAAATTAATAACAGTATTATTAATAACAGTAAAACAAATATTTGACATTATACAGAATATCAGCAGATTTAAATATATAGAATTTACTAGGAAATGTGAGAACCCCATCCTCCAGAGGGGGTATTTTCTCAGTTTCTCTTTCTCTCTCTCTCTCTCTCTGTTTGTCTCTAGTGAGTACCTGAGCCATCTGGCAAACATATATACAAAGGTCATACTGTGAAAAATAATATATTTTTAAATTCATCCATGAACTGTTGCCTTACTACATATTAGTTTGTATGAATAACTTCTAAAAAATGTTTCATATATATATATATATATATATATATATATATATATATATTTATGTGTGTGTGTGTGTCTTTAAAAAACATTAGTGGCAAATGCATATCATAAAAAACTATGCATTGGGACCAGCAGTTAGTGTAATGTCTGTTTCACTGAACTCCCATGTAGTTGACCGTGATTCGAGTCCCGGCTTAAACTCACGCCGGGCACGTGTGCATGCATACCCCAGATCCCAAGAGGAGAATGGAGGAGAAGGGATGGCCATCCCCTCTGGGGGTGGTTTCTTGCATTCTGTCTCTCTGTCTTTCTGGCAAGCACACGCACCCTATAGCAAAAACCTCTCAAAAAAAAAAAAAAAAAAAAAAAAAAACTATGCATGAATTTCAAAATTTTTGTACCAAAATAAACTTATACTTGATTATTTTTCATTTTTTTCATAAACTTTTGAAGTCTTCTTGTATGTGTCTATAAATGTACATTATATATATATATATATATACATATATATATATATAATCATTCGAAAAACTAAGATAATTTAAATGAGAAAATATGCTTTGTACATATATAGGTGATGTTGCATATATGTTTCTATTAAAAAAAAAAGTAAGGGGGGGCTGGCAGGTGGCCTGGTGGGTACAATGCTGGACACATGGCCAACCACGGTTCAAGTTCTGGACACAGTAGCTTGTGTTCTCACTTTCCCTTTTCTCTCTCTCTCTCCAGTCAAATTAAAGATTAATGATAATACAAAACAAATAAATATTTCTTTAAAATAAGAAACAAAACAAATTAAGATACTATTAGCATTGCCTTCCATACAATGGTTTAATCAAAGTTGTAGTAAAGTGAGGAAGCAAATAATGAATGGAAATATTTATAATTTATGCTTTCTTTACCTCCAAGCTTCCAAGGCCTTAGTTTGTGTGTATATGAGTATGTAATGATTTTATAAGTTCATATTATATCTTTAAACATCAAAAATAAAGGTTATCCATAGACTTATTATTGTTCTTTTAAAGATATTTTAGCCATAGGGCACTTGCATTTGTCAGAGAGAGAGAGAGAGGAAAAGTGAGAAGTCACCTCCTGGGGAGATTATCCATGCTTCAGTCCCTTCTCCTCCATTCTCCTCCTGGGATTTTGGGTACACATACACACATGTCCAGCATGATTTTTCAAGTTGTAGGTCCCAGATGCTAACTGCAGTTGGCTCTTTGGGAGTCCAGAACCTTAACCACCATGCCAAATGCTGGCCCATATTTATAGACTTGTAATAAGGGTGAGCCTGGAGCTAGCAGGTGGTGTGGTGGTTAAAGCAGTTGGATCTCATATGGCCATCTGCACTGTTCAAGTCCCAGAACAGGAATCTGAAAATCATGCCAGATGCCTGTACATACATTCCCCAGACCCCCAAGAAAAGGATGGAGAGCAGCGTGGCCATCCTGCCTCGAGAATGATTTTTCATTTTCCTTCTCTCTGTCTCTCCTGTAGAGCACGAGCACCCTAGTGCAAAACTAAAATAATCAACAAAAAATAGCAAGCTTTGAATCGAGAGTTATGATAAATATCTTATATGCACAGAATTACATTCTTCCCTCCCTCCCCCCTTGGTCAGCATACACATACATACAGGCCATGAAAAGGCACACACACACACACACACACACACACACACACAAACAAGCTCTTGCCAGTTAATTCTAACAACGCATTCAGTACAAGTGGTACAAGTGTGAGCCGATTACACTAAGCGTCATTTATCACGAGGGCCATTAGTATGATCAAGCACAGATTACTTAAACATTTTATTCGACAAATAATTATTCTGGAATGTAAAGTGTTTTGGAGATAAATCTTACACTGAGATTGTGAAAATGAAATTTCTTGTCAATTAATTGCTAGAATAAGTAGATATAGATTGGACTGGCTCCTCTTCATTATGCACCTTTCATGTTCCACTTTATGGCAGGCTGCTTTGGTCAGATGCACAGTAATAAAATCAGTGATTTTCTTACTTACTGGTTTAATTGGCCTGTTTTAATAGATACTATTTCTATTTTTCAAAAAGTACATGTCAAACTTAACAAATGCTATTTTATTTTTAAGCCGTGTTGAATATATATCTCTCTCAAATACTCAATACTCTTTCCCAGGAACAACTAGGTTGCATGGTTTTTCTTAAGCAGTATGCAACATACAAGTGGCTTCGAAAATGTTTTTCCTTTATAGCGAAGAGTAAAATAAGACATAGAAAACAAGTTTTATATAGAGCAGTATGTCCTCTAATTAACAAAAGACATTATAAACTATCATACATCATCAGAAGCATGAATAAGTAGACAATGCAAATAGGTATCTGAGATTCAGACCACTTTTATTTGTTTATCATTAATTCATCTTTTTTTACTTTATTATTTCAGAGAGTGTGTGCACGAGTGAGAGAGAGGAGAGAGAAATAGATATGTGAAATAGATATATAAAGAGAAACTTACCATGGAGCCCGGATATGTTACCATCATGTTCTTCCACTTCTCCATTTTATAAGGATCCTCTTCTGCGGCATGCACTTAATTGTTGTACAACAGGGACGGCTCTCAGAACACTTTTAAATAAATCTCACATTGCTTATATTTATTTATCATTGACACTGATTGATTTCTCTCAGAATAGTCTCTTAATTTGTGATGTAATTAATAAAAAGTTAAATTAGGCAACCTGGTAGCAAAAATAAGTACATAGCTAATCAAATGTCTTACATTTTGTATGAATTCACTTTTTTACTACTTGCCTGAATTCACACAGAACTACATTTCCTTTAGCTATGATACTTCATGTCCTTGACAGATAAGTCAATACTTAGTCATAACTAAGTGAGCAACTTTTACAAAAGTAGTTTAAAAAACATTTAGACTGTATCATTCCAAATGTACTTAATGCATGTTTATTCAAAATAAACAGAACATTATAAATATAAAATGCTAAAATGTGTATAAATTTTCAGTATTTTTAAAAATTTTATGATACTTCAAAAACAGGAATACTGTGTACTAGAAAAACCACTGACAGTTAAAGAGTAACTGTCCAAAAGTTCTAGAAATAGGCTAGAAAATAACCCTGCATTGATTTCAGTTGTACATACTGTTGTCTAGTCTTATAACTTTAAGAAATACATATTTTAAGAATAATGGTATGTTGCTACTTGACATAGACTGAATGTCTATATGCTCCCAAAATTTATATTTTGAAATTTAATTCCCAATTTCATTGTGTCTGGAAGTGTTGATTCTGGGAGGTGATTGGGTCATGAGGACAGAGCATCCATGAATGAGATTAGGAGCCTTCAAAAAGAGACCAGAGAGCTCCTTTACCCTAACTGTACCTGAAGACACAGCGAGGGCAGAGCTATTTTTTTTTTTTTTTTGTAGGGGTTTTTGCTATAGGTCGTGTTTGCTCACCAGAAAGACAGAGAGAGACAGAGAGAGAGAAGACAAGAAATCACCCCTCAGGGAGGATGGCCACACCGCAATCCCTTGTCTTCCATTCTCCTCCTCTCGGGATCTTTTTTTTTTTTTTTTTTTTTTTTTTTTTTTGGAGAGGTTTTTGCTATAGGGCGTATGCGCTTGCCAGAAAGACAGAGGGAGACAGAGAGACAGAAAGCAAGAAATCTCCCCCTCGGGGGTATGGCCATGCCGCAATTCCTTCTCCTCCATTCTCCTCTCAGGATCTTGGGCATGCACATACACACGCACGGTTTGAGTTTAAGCTACTGGGTCCAGGACTCGAACCATGGTCAACTACATGGGAGTCCAGCGACATAGTCATTACACTAACTGCTGGTCCCTCCTCTCGGGATCTTGAGCATGCATGCACAAGCGCCCGGCATGAGTTTAAGCCACTGGGTCTGGGACTCAAACTGCGGTCAACTATATGGGAGTTCAACAACATAGCCATTATGCCTACTGCTGGTCCAAGACATAACTAATTTTGAATGAGGAAGTGGCTCACTAAACATCAAATTTGCTAACACTTTTTAGAGATTTCCCATCTTCTAAAACTAAAAGAAATCATTTATTGTTTCTAAGCCATTAAGCTATGATATTTTCTTGTACCAGTCCCAGGAGACTAGACAAAAACTTGTACTGAGATGAGGGGTCAATACTGTAACAAAAATCTAAAAACATGAAAGGGGCTTTGAAACAGAGCAAAAAGTTTTTATATGCATTCAATAAAAGCCTATGTCATTATGAATAGACCATTAAGACAATTCTAAGAAGGACTTAGAAGAAAAAGAAGAGAGACAAAATAAACTTCAACTCTCCTGTAGATTATCTAAGTAATTTTAAACACAATGTTCATAGGAATATAGAAGATAAAGGCCAGTATAATGATGTCACAGTTAGAAATGAGGAAAATATGGAAGAAAGGCAATCATTGCTACAAACACACAAAGACTTTTTTCATATTTGTTTAGATTTCAGTGTTTTTGTGTAAAGTAGAACTTGTAAACAATGAAATTGGATATTTGGATGTGGATATTTCTAACAAAAGTGTTGAATGAGTATTCAGGGTGTTTTGTTTTGTTTCTTTTTTTTTTTTTTTTTTTGAGGGGTCTTAGTAAATTGTAAGAACAGAGAAAAGATAAAATTGTTACTCAGAAGGTAAGTAGAGCATAATGATTTTGAAATTTTTCAACCTTTACATGTTTTAAATAATGAAAAAGTGTGGTTGGAAGAGATCATTAGGGTGCAGCCAAACAACCAGTTCATAAAAAATTACTCAGCCATCTCACCATGAAGGAATGACCCTGAAATCAGCTCAAAAATCATCAGGGGTGCTCCTCTCATTATAAGCCTACAGTGAATGGACCCTGAAGGCACAACAATGTCAAAAGAGATGTTCTGAAACCTGTGAGACCTGGAAATAACTCACTTATGGGCTCCATTCCTTTTACTCTGAGACAAAACTAGTAAGCTGTCCCACATGTGGTTCTGACAGGCCCTGAATGAGTGCAAGGCTGCAATCAGCTAAACAATGAGGTATAGTTTCTTTTTCTTCTTTCTAGATTTCAAACGATAGAGCCTTTGGGAAAACCTTCCATCCCAGGATGCTAGCCCCAGAAACCTGAAGGGCACAGGCAGAGTGCTACATCAATGGTGGGGACAAAGTTGTGGAAGCAGAACTTCCTAAAGTGAGCTTTGGGGGTCCAGTCTACTCCTGGCAAAGTTTGGGTGTCATCCCAGTTGTCTGAGAAGGAAGAAGTTCCATACCAGTGGTTCTAGAGAGCTAGGAATGAAGACAATGAAGATTATTCTTGAGTCTCAGATCTAATGCAGTTTGCCTCATTAGATTTTGCACTTGCTCAGGACCTTTCACTCCTTTCCTATTTCTCCCTGTTGGAACGGAAATGTCTATACTATGCCTGTCCTACCATTGTATTTTGGAAATATATAATGTTTGACTTCACAGACTCACAGGTGGATACAAATCTGCTTCAAGAAAAATCATATCTTGTGCCTCACCCATATCTGATTTAGATGTTTAGATGAGACAATAGATTTTTACATGATTGGGTTATTACTAAAATGCATTAAGACTTCGAGGGGTTTGAATTGCACTAAATGCATTTCATATGCAAGAAAGACAAATTTGATGTGAATCTAAGGTAAAATGCTATATGTCCCTCTAAAAGTCATTTATTAAACTGAATTTTAATGTTATAATATTATGAGGTGGGGCTTTTGGTAGGTGATTTAGATCCCTCATTTAGGAGGGATCTGTGCTATTGTAAAAGAGATCCCAGAGAGCTGCTTTGTCCTTTCTATTGATATAATGTGAAGACACAGAAATCATCTATAAAGCAGGAAACAGGGCCTCACCAAACAACGAATCTATCAACCTTGCTCTTAGACTTCTCTGCCATTGGGACTATGAGAAATATATTTATGGAGTATAACTACCCAGTATATAGTATTCTGTGAGAACACATTGAATGAACTAGGGTAGTGCTAGCTCAACTCTCAACTTATATTTTCAAAATATTCTTTCCTAAATTGTTAACCCAGAAGAGTAGGCTTAATAATTTTCTTTGATAGTATTGCAGTTGGTCATGTAGGATCCAGCCATCCTCACAATGCCACCTGGCTGGCCCCTTTTAGATAAATTTTGCACCATAATTTTTATATACAACTATGGATATAGTTGATTAACAGCCTACTTTTTTTTGACAAATGTCATATCTTTGCTGTCAGTTTGTAATAGGGTCAATATAGTAACTACATATATGTTTCCTATATCCTTATTTTGTGCCTTCAAACTAAGCATTACAACTGCTTAGTAGATAAAGATAGACATTTCTTACTCTGCTTCCCCATGAAGAATTTCCCTACAAGTGTCTCTGTCATAAATTCAAGTTTTAATTAGGAGGTCATCAGTCTCTTTTATATGTCTTGATGGATTTATGACTCCCACTACAGAAGTGAACCAAACCATGCAAAGCTAATCTTCCTAGCAGGAATAAGCCTCTAGAACAGGACAAATGAAAGACATGTAAGTAATAGAGATTCCCTATGTTCTTCATCAAATGTGTGGGAAGTTCTTAATCAATGAAAAGTACCACATAATATTAAACAGGAGCAACATTTCATATACCAAAATGTCTCAGACCTACTGCTGATATAAATATGTGTATAGAGTAGATACACATAGCAATTTAATCTTGGCATTTAACCTTTAGTTAATTAGTCTTCAGAGAATATGTTTGAGTGGTCATCATTTTCATAATGATGATGTAATTTTTTTCTATCTTTATAAAATAAAATCTCGTAATAGCAGGGCACGATTGCACAGTTTGTTAGCATTTCAGATTTATGAATCATGTAAAAGCATCCAGGAACATTCTGTTTTCTTCTCCCTTATAATCCCTTTAACTATCCCTTCAAAGAGCATAAACAGATATTTAAAGAGCAATGAAATCATTGTCATGTGTTGAAAAACAGAGACTCCCTAGGAAATATTTTATGAAATTTAAGAAGAACAGGGTAGAACCAAACTGAAAAGTAAAACTGGAGAAAAGATGTGAAAATAAATTTAAGGGCCATAACTTTCTACTTCTTTACACTTTTTATTCTATTAGGCATCTTCTCAAAATTGGAAACTTCAACTTTACCAAAATCTCAAAGGAGAATTATCTGGTATTTCTTTCATATGCTCATGAATATTGAGGTCGCTGTATAAGATCATTTTATATATTTTCATACCATTTACTTCTGCATAATTCCCAATATAGTTCTTAATTAAAATCCTCATTATTGGCCTTTACTCACAACATAATTTTTATGCCAAATAATATGCTTTACTTTTCATAAATAAATATTTTATTTACTTCTACAAATCTTTACATTGTAAATTGTCCTCTTCTAATAAAACGTTAAAGTATATTTTAGAAATTTATGTAATTTAAATCATACTGTCCATATTATTTAGTGTCTGACTTGACTTGCTCAGATTTATTGTGCGAGATTTATTTCTGTGTGTATATGTGTGTGTGTGTTTTCATGCAATGTATGTTCCTTCTTCTTATTCATGTGTAATATTACATGAAGTTTTTATGGTTCTATATAAAAAATTCATATTATTTTAATTAATTATTCATTTTATGAATTATTGAAATAAGCTGATTTATTAATGTTTCCAAACAAGGCATGATTTAGTTTTCCCAATTTTAAAAATTTCAAATTTTTGAAAATTTCCAAGAGTATTTGTAGCATTTGTGTGTTTTCTTTCACTTTCAATTTTATGTGTCTCTTTCACATATAGATGTTCTGTTTTATATTTTGTTTAACTATTTCAGGGTATATTCTAGACATTAATACACTTTAATCATAAAGGCTTTACCATATTTCACCTGAGGGGGTAAATAAATTTTCCTACATAATCACAAGATTACAAGATTAACAGATACATAAAGTTGAACATATTACAGAAATCTTACATGATGTGTCCATATTTAAATTTTTCCAATTATTCAGTACCCTCATTTTTTCCTTTATAGTTTTTTGTTGTTGTTGCTGCTATTTTTTTTGCCTCTCTTTCTCTCTCTTTCTCGTTGTGTGGAGAGGTTCCAATTAGAGATCATGCCTTGAAATTAAAGATTAATTTTACCCAAGTAAAATTACTCTAATATACAGCCCCAGGTTTCTTTTATTTTTTGCCTTTTGCATTTGTATAACATTTGAAGAAAATAAAACAAAACAAGGCAAAGCAAAAGAAAAAATATAGTGCCCTCTGAAAGCCAAGTCATACTTTAAAGAAAAGTTGTCATAAACAAACATTTCTTTCTTCTTTAGTAGAAATTGTCACTACTAAAATGTAGGTTTTAATTTCCTTAAGAATAAGAGTAAATCAGAAAAATTAATATGAAAATATGAAATTCTTTGCCACTTGAAATCATCTGTCGGTGTGGTAGTTAACCCCTCAGTGTTGTCTGGGTCATCATCGACCTCTATCTGAGTGTATGGTTTTTCTGAAACCTGCAGTTTCTTCAGGCCTAGTAACTTCAGAGGCTAAAAACCGTTAAAACTGCATTATAAATAGTAGCAACTAGATGAGCAGACATTCCATGAGTTTTTTGTTTAAAGATTTTAAGACATATTTTTAAAAGTAACCTAGACACTATTTTTTCAACATGCTCAATATTATGACAATCAGTGTAATAAATAATCTCATAGTTTTTTTTTAATTTTTGTATCATTAGTATTAAGTATTATTCCAGAAGACACTCTCTGTACACTTTCACATAGAAAATAGGTTTTGTTTTTTAACTTTCTGATGATCTCTGAATTTTATGTGATAAAACAGGAGACTTCCAGACATGTCAAACTACAGTATCTGTAATAGGCTTTGCCTTCATTATGTTTTTATTAGCATTTTTTCAAGACATATCATTCATTTTGTTTCTTCATAATTGCTTCATATTTGCATATAAGGATCTTTGTTATTTTTAAATTCTGATTTCAAACTAATGTTCCAGAGACTAAAAACAAATTTGAATCTTCTAATGAAAATTCATGTGAACAATTTATCATAAGTAGAATAAACACAATGGTATTATAGTTCTCCAGAGGGGGGTAAATATTTCACAATAACATTGACTTTTTAATAGGATGTGTTTGAGTTTTGTGCATTTACTTTATGTAAACTTAGCTGTAAACTCTGTTTATTTTTCTGTCATTTGAATTACAGATTCTGTGTTAAACCAAAATAGGAGGTAGTTTGCCATATAATGTTAAAAATCCTGTCTTCATTGAGTGATGCCCTAAATGTCAATATGAGCTAAACAGTGCATCCCACTGTGAGCATAAGAAAGTATGCAAAAATGCAGGCAGACAAGAGCAGAGCTCCTTCAGCAGTGAACTATAATGAAGGTCTTTCTCAAGCATGTCTTTCATTTAACCTGTACGTATGTTTGTCCACTTTATATAACCTACATGTTATTAATTCAGGAGAATATATGTTTTTGCATTTGTAGGTAACTAAAACTATTATGCAAAATAATAGGAAGTATGAAAGCATTTCATAATATTGATGTTACATGAAAATATTCTGTCATAATGGTTATGAAGGACATGTAAGATCCCGTATCTTGAATTTCAAAAGAGTTCTAAGGAGAAAGAATGGGTGGTGGTGGTAGTGCAAACAAGACTGACCTTGTGTTGAGGATTGTTGATACAGGGTAAGGGGCGCAAAGGGGTTCATGTAGTTTTGTTGATATTTTCCCTATTTTGATATATATTTCAGATATTCTATTTAGGAAAAAAAGTTTAAAGGCAATACCGAGGGGTTCTAGATGAGTGTGATATTGCTTGCAGGTAACTTAAAAGTCCTAGATTAGAGAAGTCTTTTTTCCACTGAAGAACTATGTAAACCATCCCTAAATTTTGATAGCAGCTTCTGACTCATATTGGTTTTGTTTTTACTGACCATGCAAAGTATTCACAATTATTCTTAAAATAAATCCATTTGTTTTTAAATGTTACTACTCAGAATGGTTATCTTGTTAAACTAATGGACAGGCATTTGTGAATGAAAGAAACCTCTCTTCCATAATTACAACACACCAGGTTAGTAACTTAGAGATCTACAGAGTGTGGGATGGTTCTCAAAAAGTGAAACATAGTAAATAGATGAAAGGGAAGCCTGGAATATACAGAGAAAAGAAAACTATTTGAAAAATGTGGAAATTACACCAAAAAAAGATAAAATCAAGCAAACATTGAGTTTTCTGTGCTTTTCAAGTATTAACTGTTTGAAGACCTGAAAATAGAGCTTTAGAGATACACAGAGTAGTCTGATGAGAAAAAGACAAGTAAAAGGAGCTAAAATTATCCAGACAGAATTTTGTAAGAAAAGCCCATTTTCTTCTTAAAATATAATTTTTGTCTATTGAGGTATAAACCGAGATAAAACATGCACTGTTTGGGATGGATATTTTAAAAATCTCGCCCTCAAACAAATTAGTCCAAAGAATGAGTTTCATCTTATTTTTATTGTCTCTAACATGCCATTCTGTCAATTTCATGTTTGCCCCAGGCTCAAACTAGTTTGTGGTATAAATTAGGTCTTATTCTAGGGTCAGATGTGTTTGAGAGTAGCCATTAAACTGGAGACTAATTTTCCAGTCTTTCCAAGACATCTGCTCATCTTATTAACAACTTCTCTCTCTCGCCTTGCTTCTGATCAGTATACATTGCAGGTCCAGCCTACTCAATTATGTCTAGGCATCATGACTCCCATGGTAGTGTCCTGGCTGCCTTCCCAGAATGTGTTATTGGTGACCCTATTGTTCTCTTCCTTAAACAGAAAGTTAATTATGAGTTGTTGGAGACTCTAATGATATCTGATGACCTTTGAAACATCACACACTCCTTCACCAATATTCTAACAAAGATAACAGTTTCTATGAGAAAGTGTCCTCTACACAAACACACACACACATACTAAGTAAACAATGACAAATTAGTCCAGAGTAAAGCTGAATGATCCCTTTGGATGAAATGAGACCGTAGACAGTATGTTTGTGAGGACTCTCATCTTTGGAACGGGATTGACTTTGATGATATTCTAAGAGAATGGAACACCCACTATCTCACCTCTAATAGGATGAACTGAGCCAAATATAAATAGAAATAATAAAGCAGAGAAAAGAAGATTCTCTAATACAGACTAATTTTATTCTAAAGGATTTGGATTTTTGTATGTTTATATAATAATATATGAGCCCTAGGTTAGATTTTTTTTGTTAATTTCAATCAATTTGCACATAAATACACTAAATATAAGTGACAATTTTAGAAAAATATTATATTGTATTTTAGGTTTAAATTTATTTATAAATACATGTTAAAATATAATAGATGTATTTGGTTATGAACGTTTTTCTTACACATTGCTAATTATAGAATCACACAACAAGATATTTAATGGATGGATTCATATTCATATGATATTCAAAAGTATATGATTGGTTAATTTGAGCAAATAT
The DNA here is from genome assembly GCA_026018925.1 of Tupaia tana. NCBI lineage: Eukaryota > Metazoa > Chordata > Mammalia > Scandentia > Tupaiidae > Tupaia > Tupaia tana. Next base: position 158,683,596 of record JAKSZU010000001.1, read on the forward strand.
ATATTATCTCATTAAATATTCTCATAAAAATGTTCATGGAATTGCTACTAATAAATGAAGAGTTCTTGACATGCAACAACTTGTGGTTAAGTAAAATTAAGTTTATTTAACAGAATTATGTTTTTATTTATTCAAGATATTCCTATATAATGGAAATATCTATTTTAAACTGAAATCACAAGGAAAAAAATGTTATTTGGGCTGCTTTTTTTATATGTAGATTTTTTTGCTATAGGGTGTGTGTGCTTACCAAAGAGACAGAGGGAGAAACAGAAAGACAGAAAGCAAGAAATCATCCCCCATAGGGGATGGCCAGACAACAATCCCTTCTGCTCCATTCTCCTCTCAGGATGTTGGGCACACATGCACACATGCCTGGCATCAGTTTTAAGTCACCAGGTCTGGGACTTGAACTCTAGTCAACAACATGGGACTCAAGTGATGTAACCATTATGCCATCTGCTGGTCCCTGGCCTCTTCATTTTGTTAAAAAGTAAGTAAATGCACATGTATCAAAAAGAGGTATACCTCCATCCATCATAAGCTAAAGTTTATGTTTATTTATCTTTTATGTAAACATTGTTAAATCTAAATTGAGAATAGAATTAATAAAGAGCACCTATAGACATAATTGTTATATACTGTAATTGTGTTGTATTATTACTTGGATACATGATCTGTAATATGACTTCACATTGATGAAAAATTTGTTAATAACTTGTTTCTTCAGGATACAGAATTTATTCTGAAAATTATGTTTGTGTGTGTTTATACATTTATATATGTTTGTACACACACACATATTTATATATGTAAAAGAAATGTAGATGATTTGTAGATCATATATAAAAAGGACAATAATACAAGGAAGATGATTACATTATGATGCAATTAGGGCAGTTAGGCTAATAGTAGTTGAGGGAACGGGAAGAAAAGAAAAAAAGATATGTTTGAAATCCAACAGAATATTGAGCTAATAAATACTGCAATGTACCCTTTATGTTAATGTTACCAAGTAAGAATATTATTTTGCAATTTAGAGTCACTTTTCAGTACAAAGTTCTCCAAATGATTTTGTGCAGTTTCAGGAAATTCTGAACCAAATTCGTGGCATCAGAGGGACCCTAACTGGTAGATTCTGAGTTGGTAATACTCACTTGTCAGTTGCAGAAAGGATTCCATTAGTAGACAGAAATAAAGTTGTGAAAACCCAGGTAAACACCATAGCATTAAAAACTAGAGATGAGGGACCAGCAGTTGGCATAATGGCTATGTCGCTGGACTCCCATGTAGTCAACCACAGTTTGAGCTCCAGATCTAGTGGCTTAAACTCATGCTGGACATGTTTGAGTGCATGTCCAAGATCCCAAGAGGATAATGGAGGAGAAGGGATTGTGGTATGGTGCCATCCCCCTCAGGGGGTGATTTCTCACTTTCTGTCTCTCTGTCTTTCTGGCCAGCACACATGCCCTATAGCAAAAACCTCTAAAAAAAAGAAAAAAAAAAAAAAACTAGAGAATTACTAGGTTGTATGGCAGTCCTATTGTAGGTTTTGGAGGAACCTCTGTCTTCTCTACAGTGGCTGTACTAATTTGCATTTTCACCAACAGTGTAGGAAAATTCCCTTTTCATCTCAGCCTCACCAGCACTTTGTCATTCTTTACTTTTTTAATCTTAGCCATTCTGATTGGGTTTAAGTACTATCTCACTGTGGTTTTGATTTTCATTTCTTATATGACAAGAGATGTGAGCATTTTTCGTACACTTTGTAGCCATTTGTATGTCTTCCTTAGGGAGTGTCTGTTCAGCTCACTTGCCCATTATTATTTATTGTTACTTGATTGTTTAATTTTTTACAGGTAAGCTGCTTGAGTTCCCTGTATATTCTGGTTATCAGTCTCTTATCTGAGTCATGCTTTGCAAGCATATTCTCCCATTCTGAAGGTTGTATCTTCAGTCTAACGACTGTGTCTTTTCTTATGCAGAAGGGTTTAGTCCAATGTTGTCCCACTTGTCTATTGTGGGTATTATTACTTCTGCTTTTGTGGGTCGTATTTAAGAAATCTTTGCCTACTCCGATGTCTCCAAGATGTCCCCCAATGTTTTTCATCAGTGTTTTATAGCTTGAGGTTTTACATTCATATTTTTGTTCCATTTGAGTTGATTTTTGTTAATTTAAGAGATAAGAATATATTTTTAAAGTGTAAAAAAGAAAATTAATAAAAATATCTAGAGATAATAATTTTGGAAGGACTACAATAAGGTACAGGTTGAAATGGAATGATTGTGTTATACTCTAGTTCCAACACTTGGACAGAAAGAAAGCAATAGTAATTATGAAGATTTAGAGGTTGACTGATTTCTGTGGTCCTTAAAGACCTTAACTAAAAAGGTGAATGTGAGCCAAATAGCAACTCAAGGCATGATGTGGACGCCAGAAGGTCACTATGGCAGAATTTAATGAGACACTCAACTTTTGTAGCCATAGAGCAAAACGTTAGAAATAAGGTTCCAGATTTAACCATGGATATGAAGAATCATAGAGAAAACAATATAGAGATTTGACAGATCACCTATAATAAAATCTAGGCCAGGTAAGCAATGAGTGAGACACTTGGATGATTGCATGTGAGACACTTACGCTCATAGATTCTCTTAATCATTCAGGGTTGGCACAAGCAGCATGCAAGTCATTGCCAGGAAAAACTGCCTTCCCTTTGCCTGTCTCATTGTTTCACGGGAGCAGGGGAAGAAAGAAAAGCCTCCCCTTGAATCACATCTTATGAAATGATACTTCTCCTGCTCTAGATTCACCTTTGAACCCACTACTGTCTCCAGGTGGACATTTGGACTAAGAGCTCAGTCAAGCTCAAACAGAAAAACATATTTCCTGCTGAAAGGATAGGTAATTTACCTGTAGAAAAATGTTGCAGGACCTGACAGCTATGTACCAGCAGAAACAAGAGGGATATTTGTGAGAGTGGCTCTTACGGTTGTTTAACTGGGAGGAAGTAAAATGCATGGCTGAATAAAACTAGAACATAGGTTTTGATCAATTTCCCATAAACCTAGTTTTCATATCTTAACAAAAACATCTGGAGCTGGTCCTAAAACAGTTAATATGACTTCTTCAAGCTTGGAAACAACAGTAGCTTATACTAAATAAAATCATAGCAATTCCGACCTTGCCAAACTATTGGAGGAGACAAAAAATTAAAGGAAGAATCTTTAAAAATATATTTTTTAAATTTACAAATGGTTGAAAAACTCATCTGACCTTGTACTCCAGTATTGCCCAGGGGGCATGGCTATCACAAAAACAATGGAGAATGCACTAGTAGAGAGAGTATTGTTACCTTAAGATCATCAGCAGTTGTAGGAAAAGTTGCTGTGAAACCAATCTTCCACAATTTGATAGGGATCATAAGATTCCAGAATGGCAGAAACCAAGTAGCTGCACTTATTTATCAGGGAGGAGTTAGAATAATATTCTAATGAGGCACAATGCCAGAGTGACAACCAAGGGGTCATATTCCACAGTGATCTATACAGATTAGTAATATACCACAATGCTTCTATGAGTAAGATGGATGTTCAAGGGCCAGCAGATTGCGTAGCGGTTAAGACCCTGGGCTTCCATGTGATCAACTAGATATCACTAGAACCCACAAAGGCTTATGATTGTTCTCCCCATTACATGAGCACTTAATTCTCTGCTCTCAAGTGGTTTATCCACGTATATGGGCTGATTAGCACTTACTTGAATACCTAGTGAGACTCCACAGCTCTCTTGGGCTCTTTCTTTGGCTAAGTCTCTCCTCTCCAGTACCTCTCCCTGTGAATGCCTGCTGCCTTGGACCCCTCAGTCACACAGCTCCATCTAGTTAGTTAAAAGAGTGTTCAGGAACTAGCAGTTGGTGTAATGGCTATGTTGCTAGACTCCCACATAGTGGATTGTGGTTTGAGTCCCGGACCCTGTGGCTTGAACTCACGCCGGGCGCGTGTGCGTGCGTGCCCAGGATCCCAAGAGGAGAATGGAGGAGAAGGGATTGCGGTGTGGCCATTCTCCCTCAGGGATGATTTCTCGCTTTCTGTCTGTTTCTCTCTGTCTTTCTGGAAGCACATGGACCCTATAGCAAAAACCTCTAAAAAATAATAATAATAATAAATAAAAAGAGTGTTCAGACTAAACCTTGGTTCCCTTTTGACTTCCTGTTCTATGACCTGGAACTTTGCTCCAGCTAAAAAGCTGCAGCCATTGTAGCTCTTACCTCATCTAACTACCCTAAGTTGCCTGACATTATTCATATTTTGTCAATTATTTTCAGTTGTTTCAAATGGAATGGTGCATAAGGGCAGCCTTATCCTATCTTGACTGGAATAAGAAGTTGGTAATAGAGTTGAATTAAAGTGAGATTTGAATGGCTGAGTTGTCCATCTGGGAGACTGTGAGGGAAGCTTCTGTGCTCTGCCACTATACTTCCTACTCCTGTCTTCAATAACTTGTGCCGTGTTAGAGAATTTGGGGTCAGCTAAAGCATTTTCCCTCAAGTCTGTCCAATTATTTCACCCTTGTACTTTAAATATTTTTTATCTGAAGGCAGTCAGATAATAGTGGTGTAATAAGGAAAAGTCATTGCCATCTAGAGAGAAAAAAATATTTTCAATAAAGAGAAGGGGAGTTAGTGAAAATTTCCAGGCTTTTGTCCCTGAGAGGCACACATCTTTAGAACACGACAAATATCCTCTACTAAGCTTCTCTACTCGGTGTGGATCTAATACTCCACAGTTCTATCTATTCCAATAACACAAACTTTGCTTTCCCAGAATTCTAATTCCTATTTCCTGAGATCATATCCCAAACAAAATATGTCCAAATCTTGTACTTAGCTTCTTATTTTGTAGTAATTTGTTCCAAACTAGGACAAACTATAATTATTTTTGTTGAAGTTTATTGAAAAAATGATGAAGGCCCAGTTGTGGTGCAGTGGTACTGCAATTCTGCGATGCTGGAAGCCATAGAGAAGATTGAGATGCAGTTCCACTGTCAACATGTATAAGTGGCCCTGTGTACGTGAGTGCCCTCTATCCTAAGTGGCTGGGAATACTGAGGGGAATAATGGTAGCATGTAACCCTGTTGAAGGTTCTTGCCTCTCTTTCTAAAAAGACTTGCTCTCTTTCAACAAGGAAAGGAAGAGAAAGAGGGAGAAAAGGAAGAAAGGAAGGAACCATAAAATTGGTAGGGACTCTACTAAGAAAGAAATGTCAATATGGGTTTTGACCACATCACGTCTCTGTGAAAAACTCTATAATGATTCTCAATGAATTTGAGGATAAGGTCATATAAGATGCTGCCTCTCGACACCTCTTCAGTCCATAGTGAGAGTCATTCTGCAAGACCTTTATGACAAAGCCATTCCAATTTGTTTCAGGTTCTTAAATATACTGAACTGCTTCCACCAAAAAAATCAGCTAGCCTAACTTTCTTCCTGGCATTTTTTCACCCCTATACTTTATCTAGCTAATTCATTCGTTGCTTCTTTCTTTCTTTCTTTCTTTCTTTTTCATTTCCTATCTCAAGTAATAAATCAGCTCTTTAGAGAAGCCTCTTTTACTCACATGAGTTATTCCTCATGTTTAATTGAAATTTTGTATTCATTGATTGATATCTCCCCTTTTCTCATGTTCTACCCCTCCCCCTCAGCTTCCTGAATCCACCATTCTACACTGTTTGCAGTTCATTTCTCTGTGTGGCCCTGTACCTCATTCAGTTCCTCCTCCATTTTTTATTGTAGCTACCAAGATTTATTGCAGAATGTGTTGGAAATGTATAATCATGAATTAAAAAAAAAAAAAAAAACTGTCAGAAATAGCCTAGTCCTTGATCCTGTTAAGGAAATATCTTGAGTTAGGGGAGAATTGCCTGGGACAGAGCAGTCTTTTCTTCTCTCTTCCATGGAGACTGGATGCCTTTCATTGCTTTGGCCAGTGAGTCCACTGGCCCCTGCTGCATAGAACATGGGGCCGATTGTGTTTGGTGGCTTCTTCTCTGTGGTACAGCAGATGACGCAGCGCAGTTGAGACTTTATTTGCCCTGGCAGTTTTCTTGACCTTGGAGACAGATTCAAAGTAGATCCTAGGCTTCCGCTGTTGACCACTCCCTGTCAGTAATACACTCTTTTCACAAAACTAGTAGTGTTTGGAGCCTATCTCACTGGACTCAGACAAGTGGATAATCAGTACACAGTGAACTGTTTAATATCTATTTCTATGAGTTTGATGTTTTTGGATACCATGTTTGTACTTAAATGTGGTATCCAAAAACATCAAACTCAAAGTAATAAATGTGAGGCAGTTCTCTGTGTACTGATTATCCACTTGTCTGAGTATTTGTCTTTCTGTGCTGGCTGTATTTTACAAAACACAATGTCCTCCAGGCTCATTCATATTGTCAGCAAGGACAGATTTTCCTTATTTTGTTAAGATGAAATGATTTTGAATTTTGTACTTAATTTTTGTCAACAGTTTTTAATCAACAAAATTTTCTTAAAGAGATGAATGAAGGGGGACCAGCAGTTAGCATAATGGCTATGTTGCTGGACTCCCATGTAGTCGACCACGGTTCGCGTCCCAGACCTGGTGGCTTAAAACTCACACCGAACGCGGGTGCGTGCATGCCCAAGATCCCCAAGAGGAGAATGGAGGAGAAGGGATTGTGGCGTGGCCATCCCCCCGGGGGTGATTTCTCGCTTTCTATCTCTCTGTCTCTCTCTGTCTGTCTCAAAAAAAATGAATACATGTTTCACAAAACATATCATTATATGAAGAAAATTCTTTGAGGTGATGGAATTCATCTGAGCAAATGTAAAGACCCAGGAAACAACTTGAATTATGTAGCAGGATCCAAAGAGGTAGGAAACATGAAATAAAATGTCTGAGAAACACAGGAAACACAGGAGGAAAAAATATTAATAGTAAGGTGAAGTATTTGAATTTGAATAAAGTGACAGTGAGAATTCATTGAAGAGAAATGGATAAAATAGTGACTCTAGAAATGTAAAGCAAATGTGTGATTATACATTTTTATTTCTCAGCTGTTTTTCTTTTTTAGAGAAGATTTTTGATATAGGGTGTGTGCGCTTGCCGGAGAGGCAGAGAGACAGAAAGCAAGAAATCACCCCCCGGGGGGATGGCCACACTCTAATCCCTTCTCCTTCATTCTCGTCTCAGGATCTATAGCATGTATACATACATGCCCTGCGTAAGTTTTAAGACACCAGGTCTGGGATTTGATCTTCTGTTGACTACATGGGAGTCCAGCAATGTAAACATTACGCCATATGTGGGTTCCAATTCTATGCTATTTTTACATTAACTCTTCTGTGTTTTCATTATGAGATTCCACAATATGAAATAAAAATGCAGCTATAAATAAAGCATTAGAAGTACTATTACCTGTCAGTAAATTCATATGTTGTAACAAGAAGGAGAGAAAACAAAATGTTCTTGAACAAACAAATCTCTTTTTCAGTTAAGTTTTACAAAAACCTAAAAATAAGAAGAAGATGTCAGATAAATTACATAGCAGAAACCTAAAATAAGTAAATATAAATGTGTTTTAAGAGTACTCGCCATCAAGAAAAAAAAAAGTAATTTATGGGTTATAGCTGTTTGGGGACTCTGAGCACCATATAAAAAAGCTGCTGTGTCTGCCTTCTCACAGCCAGGAAAGATATTTATTCACCTTCTTACAGCCAGTACTAATAACAGTAATAGACACACTGAACACTCCGTCACCAGAGGCTTGGCATTAATGTGTAGAATGCCTGGTATGTCAGGTGGTCCCAAAATTACAGTCTGTGCTTGCCCTCCCTCCTTGAAAACCTCATCTACAAAAATGCACTAGTCTGATAGGGAAAAGGTGAAGCACCGAGACTTCTTTTAATGATTTAAGCAACTTTTCCATTCCTGGAATACCGTCAAGTCAGATGAGCGCTACTTATAGACACTACACAGAAGAATTCTATCTTATTGGTTCCTTCTTATTTTGATATATGCTTTCACTGATATTATACATCATTTATGATCAGGATCAATGTTAGTATGAACATTGAATTTAAATTATAAAATGGCAGTGGTGCTATGTATTTTCTAACGGGAAAAAAGAAAATACTAAATAATGTAATTAAATGTATATGAAGCAAGATGATGTTTGTTTATTTATTTATTTATTTTTGGGAGAAGTTTTTGCCATAGGGCGTGTGCTCTCGCCAGACAGACAGAGAGAGACAGAGAGACAGAAAGCGAGAAATCACCCCCCAGGGGGGGATGGCCACACCGCAATCTACTCCATTCTCCTCTCGGGATCCTGGGCACGCACGCACACGCGCCCGGCATGAGTTTTAAGCCACTGGGTCCGGGACGCGAACCGCGGTCGACTGCGTGGGAGCCCTGCGACATAGCCATTACGCTAACTGCTGGTCTCAGCACAATGATGTTTAATAAATAAGTGAATGAGTCAACAAAATACTGATCCTAAAACAAAAGGAAAGGTGTTTAAGATTAAGGTGTCAAGAATCACAGACTGCCTCTTCACTGACTGCTACTTGTTATTTCTAAGTTAGAAGAGTTAGAAACAATCTACTTAGGAACTTTTGATGTTATTTCTCAAAGAAAACTAGGGACAAAATGAAAATTAATTGTGTTGAATTGGATCCAATTAAACCAATTAATAAAGGTACAATATTTGCCTTTTCCCTAAAAAATCTTGTGCTTTTTTTCTACTCCAAAGACACACACATTAATTTGGTATCCGTATCACTTTCCTATTGCTTCTGTGAAAACTTACTATAAATATAGTGACTTGAAACAATAATAACTTATTGGACCAGCAGGTGGTGTGGAGGTTAAGGCAGCTGGATCCTACATGACTGACTGTGCGGTTCAAGTCCAAGACTCAGTGGCTAGAAAAGCACATTGGGCACATGTGTGCAAGTGTTCAAAATGCCCAGTGGAGAATGGATGAAAAGGAATTGTGGTGTGGTCATCCCTTCTGGGAGTAAATTCTCACTTTCTCTCTGTCTCTCTTCTGAGAGTGTATGCACCCTCTAGCAAATTGATGACAAACAACAAAATAAACAAAAAGACAAAAAAATTGTAATTTATCATCTAATAGTTCTGGAGATCCTAGTCCTGTGTGGGACTCATGGGCTAAAACGGAGGTACTGGGTCAGGATTGCATTCTGGAGCTCTGGGAGACAATGTCCTTCATTTTCACCTCTCAGAGGCTGTGTGTGTTCCTTGCCCCATGCCTCTTCCTCCATTCCCAAAACTAGCAGCATAACCTTCAGATCTCCCTCTGACACTGACTCATTTGGCTTTCTTTCACTTACAAGGCCCCTTATAATTAAATTGGGCCTACCTGGAGGGCTCTGATAAACTCCCATGTCAACGTCCTTAGCTGCATTACACATGCAAGTTCTTTTTTTTTTAACTAGTCACAATTTCTGGAGCTTAGGAAGTGGATTTTTGGAGACCGAGACTGTGCCTACCAAACTGTTATTATTACTTTCAAATTTTTATTTTCCCAGAAATATTGCGTCATTAGGAAAGTCATGATGCATTTTTACATAGAAAAACAGAAAAATACATCATGACTTTCCTGATGACCTAATACATGTAATTCAAGTGAAATAATTTATTTCTCTTCAGTGCTTATTGTCAATGCTCATTTCAGTACCTAAATAAGTCAATCTTTTACATCTTAAAATATTCAGTATGAGAACTAAACATCAGGAGCTTCAAGAATTTATTACAGAAAATGTGGCAAAGACACTAAAATAAAATGTGCGAATGTAATCACGCAATTCAACTAGTTTTCTGTCATTTCTTTCTGCCATAATACAGTTGCAGCCTCCATTGGTCCTCACCACAGGTACACACGTGTGTGCCTGGCACATACAAGACGACCTGGGGATGCAAACCCTGGACCTTCCCACGTGGGTCCAGTTGCATTATTATTGTGCCACCATCTATCTGGCACCATTATCTCTTTGATCTCCAAATTTTTAAAAGGCATTCTTTTAAGAAAGACACTAGGTTCTTTTATTCCAGAATTTTTATACAGTAATCTCTAAATATCATAAATTAAAATAAAAATTATTTTAAATTTATGATAGCATTATTTGAGGTTTGTCAAAGTTGCAAAAAAAGGGCCAAAACAATTGAAAGTTCAGACCATAAAGCTAATGGCTTTTTGTTCTGTTTTAGAAGTGTAAATCTATTATTTGATGGGAGGCAGAGACTGCTGTGCCCAATGCCTTCGGAAGTTAAACATTAAAATAAAAAGGTTTATTGCTTTGAAAGTGATAGAGTAAACTAGTGATAAGTTCCAGCAAGGATAGGCAAACATTTATGAGAACAAGTCTAATCTGATTATATCCTTTTAGTTTTAAAATAGAATAGTAGGTGGATACATTCTTACCAGGCTATTATTCTTTTGTTCAGAAATTATTTCAACTAACGTGTATGAATTTTTTTATTTGTGCCACACATAGCATATGGTAAAGGCAGATGTCAAGTCAGGCTTTTTAAAAAGTTCATCTATTTCATTTATGATAGAGAGCATGTGCTTGAGAGAAGGAAAGATGCCCTCTCAACAGTGTCTTGCCATGCTGTGGAAAAATCCAGCCCTCTAGTTCATCAGTAACATGACTACATGTGTAAGTGCTCCTCATGTTTTCAAGTCAATCTAGAGATGAGAACCTGCAGTAAACCATGTGGCTTCTAGCGGTGCAATTCTGTTTGCTACTGACTGTGCCACCAGAGTAGGCCAAGATAGACTTGCATGATCCGATGGAGGACTGATCAAACATATTGGTGCTATTCTGAATAATCAGAGCTATGAGAAGAGAAGCTTATAAAGTTGTATTTGCTCATACATGAGAACTATGACTGGAACTTTATGTATTATTGACAGCTTGTCAGAAGAGGTATCTCAGATGGAAGTGAAGTCTCTGAGTAGATCAGGCTAGGAGGAAAACGATGAGTTTCAGATAAAGGGAATGGCCGTTTCTGGTGATTGATGGTCACTGAGAAGAAGCCCAACGAATTTGGTGATGGAAGAGTATTTCAGTATCTTAAGCAGAAAGGAGGAAGAAGAGTTTCTCAGTAGAAGTTATTGAAAAAGATAGTTGAAGGACAGGGCTGGTCTCAAATAGAAGTTCAATTAAAGAGTAGAATAATCCTTAGAGCTTACAGATGCTCAAACTATAATTTTCACTATCACATATTACTGGAAGTTCAAAATAATGCCTTTGTGAATCAGTAAACGATTCTTCATAATATGTGCCCAGCTTTGTAACTTCTGACTTAATCCTGTAATGGCATGAATCTCTATACCATGCATACATTTTCATTTTTGCATTAATTACAAACTTTTTCAAAGTAGTGAATATACCTGGTCCTGTATTTACAGGGTCTAAAAAATGTATAGTACATAGTCAATACATTTTTATTGACTGAAGGAATGAGTTACCTAAATGAATTCTATATAGTTGAGTCAATAGGTCCAACCCCTGGCTTTTTCATAAATTCTTACTTTTATTTTCATTAAACCTTCAAAAACTTCTTTCTTTTTACTTTTTTCTTATTTATTAAGAATGTCAAATTTATCCTTTTTTTTTAAAAAAAAAGGTTTTTGTCATAGGGCTTTTATGCTCACTATAAAGAGACAGAGAGAGAGTGAACATAAGAAATCACCTCCTTAGGAGGATGACCATGCTTCAATCTCTTCTCTTCTGTTCTCCTCTTGGGATTTTGGGCACACACACATATGCAACCAGTGTGATTTTCCCTAGCAGGGGCTAGGTCTCAAACTATTGTCAGCCATTTAGGAGTTCAGTACAGCTACTGTCTCCAATTTGGACATTTTTAAATAGGAATGAGTGAGATAAAAAAATGTTTCTGAAGGTTTAGTGAAAAAAAAATTAAGAATTTATGAAAAATAGCTATTGGTAAAACCTATTGACTAGATCATGTGCATGTGTGTACCCACTCAGAGGTCTCTGAACTTGAACTGATAACTCGCCCACTTGGACTTGCCTTCTGTTGTGTGTAACATGTGTTACTGCTACATCACTGTCAACCTCCAACAGATGAATTTTTGAAGAAGTTATTGAAAAACACATTCACTGGCAAAAGCAGTTCTTTTTCCCAGAGACAAATAAGTTATAACTTCCTAGTGCCCCATCTAACTGCCAAAGTGTAATTGTAGTTACAAGAAAATAACAGAAGTTTGTTTAAAATTAAACACTGTGTATTTTATAAATCTAGAGTCTCAATAAATCCCTTATTTTCTATACCACAATACAGCAAAGAGGCACTTTCTAAATCAAAGCTTTTACTATGTAAGTGGTAAAATACATCAAGTCATTTACCAATTCAACACAAGTTATTGAATCTTTGTTGAAAAAGATGTCACTTCAGTTAGAAACATTCTTTGTAAATATGGCGCCATCACGGTAACATCCTACTAACACCAGATAAAGACTTTCAGGAGTGCTGAGTGGGTTTATAAATAGCGTTCCTCCAAAAGAAAATATCACTTTATGGAAATTACAGTTCAGAAAAGTAGCAGCTGTTCTGTAACCCTAGTCATATAAAAAAAAAATAACTGAATTGAGATGATGCACTATCTGAAGGAGAAATAGTATTAATGTTTCTTTTTTATAAAGAAAAAAAAACACAGCGAAATATCAGAATACAGAAAACTCATATGACAAATCATATCTTTCAGTTTTGACTATGAGACGAATGTTGGTAAATCATTAATCTTTTTAAACTACCTTTTGAAAAGAAATGACATGATCAGAAGCATTAGTTATACTGCTTGGCAGTGCATCGGTGCACTATTAATACAGCACACATTGGATTCTTTCTTCACCCCAGCAGCTTTAATTGCTGCTTCTCATTCCCCGACTGGCTGACACCAGTATCCTGTTGAAGGTGTTCTTATATGAGAGGAATATTTTTTATGAAGAAATGACAAACTGCCCTAATATTTCACAGCACAACTGCTCTACTCTAGAGTAGCATTAGCGAAGGCCATAAATAAAGTCTCACTACTGCTAAACAAAGAACAGCAATGACATTAACTGTCCAGTTGGAAAAACCCAGAAGTGGATTTTCCCAAAGGACATCTTATATGATTTTTTAAAAAAGATCAATCACTTCTTAAAGTTTGTAGCATAAATTCCAAGTGAACCTATATAATTGTCAAGGATAATACGTATTCCCATGACGTGTATTGTTTAGATAGCACAAGTCAAGTACCTGCTTTTTCTAACCTAGAAAATGTATTTCAGAAAGCCTTGTTCCTAATCATAAAATCATATACATTTTTGACATATTAGGTCCTTTATATACTTCTACTCATTTCTTCTTTAAATGTCACTGCTAAGGTGAAAGTAAAGGCTGTTTTAACTGCACTGCCACTCTGGCTTGATCTATTTGTGCAATTTTCTCAGCTAGAAAGATATAGTGAGACGTAACACTGGTGAACTAAAATAAGTGCGTTTTCCTTTTACTTAATGAGATTTTTTTATTGTACTGATATAAAATATAAGAATATGAAAACAAAATTTAGTTTTATTTTGCCTTATATTTTATTTCTGTATAGACTGTCTCATTGCAGAGATGTTGGGGGTGCTAAGAATAAGAGCACTGACCAGAAATAAAAAAACATATAGAAGGTAAACTTGTGAATAAATGGAAAGAAAAAATATAAATAAATATAGGAAGTTAAAATTTAGGGAAAGGTACAACCAGGAGAAAGAAGTTTATAAAACTGATTAACCTTGTATTGACGTCTTAGCTTTTTAAAAGCTAAAGTAGAAGGGGGATGTAATCATTTATTTGGTTTTAGTGAAAAACTAAAGAATAAAAATACCTTAGGGAAAGCAAATAGTTTATCACAAAGATCTCAAATAACGTTGCCACATTTTATCTCATATATTGACATTCAGTAATGTCATCAAAACTATTGCTGTGACAAACTCAGGGATGGATTTTACTTTCTTCTTTCTTAATATTTTTTGATGATGTAAGTATGCACATCAAAATTGTTTTGGGAGAGCACACAATATTGTTACTGCAGATAATCTTAAACTAATACCATATAATTTAATTTTTTATTTTATTTATTTTATTTTTAGAGAGATTTTTGCTATAGGGCACATGCACTCACTGGAGAGACAGAAAGTGAGAAATCACCCCCCAGGGATGTGTCTGACTTTAGTTTTCCTTATATAGCATTCCTTTCAGAACTTTCGGGAGAACTGGTCTGATGTCGGTAACTTCTTTCAGGTTTTGTTTATCTGAGAATGTTCTTGTCTTCTCTTCCCATATGAAGGATAATCTTGCCAAGTATAGTATTCTTGGTTTAAACTGTTTTTCTATCAATACTTTGAATATATTTTTTTTTTCTTTCCTTGCTAGCATTGTTTCTGATGAGAGGTTCGCTGTTAACCTGATGGGATATCCTTTGCAGGTAACTTGACATTTTCTGTCTTGCCAATCTTAGTATCTTGTCTTTGTCTGTGGTTTTGGTCAATCTGGCTATAATTTGTCTTGGAGAAGATCTTCTTGGGTTGATTCTATGTGGGGTCCTTTGTATTTATTGAGTCTGTATCTTTGAATGCCTCTCTAGGTTTGAAAAGTTTTCTTGCAGGATTTCATGGAATAGATTGTCAATGCCCATATCACTCTCCTCACCATCTGGGATACTGATTATCTGGATGTTTGGATGTTTAATGGTATCTAGTATTTCTCATATATTTTTCTCATTTTGGGGGCTATTTTCTCAGTCTTCATGGAGTATTTCTGTGGTCCAGTGATACTGTTTTCTACATCTAGGATTCAATTCTCTGTATGATCTAGTTTTCTCTTAATACTTTCAAGGAAGGACTTTCTTCATCTCTAACAGTTCCATTCGATTATTTTTATGGTATGTATTTTCTCTTTCAGATCATGCAAGAACTTCCTCACCTCTTGGAACTCATTGACTCTTTTCTCCTGTCTCTTCTGGAGTTAATTGTCTCTTTCCTATTGATTCTCTGTTAGCTTTGTCACTAGGAATATTCTTAATTCTTTATCAGACATTTTCACGAGTTCCATTGTACTGTCTGTGGATGAAGAGACATTATTCTTTTCATTGAGGAAGAGGCTATTTTCTAGGTTTCTTATATTTCTTGTGCCTCTGAGGTGATTTCTAGTCTTCTGATGAGTTACTTTTTTTTTTTCCTAATTTCTAGAAGCTCAATCTGAGCATTCACAGGCATGCAGGAGGGAGTGATCTGCAATCTCTTCACCATTTGGTTTTTGTCCCTTTGTGCTGCAGATTCAGTGGAAATTGAGGAATGTGTTGACCCTAATAGTATTCACATGTTTGGCTGTGGCTCACTTAGACCTGTCTAGACATTCAGTGCATGGAGGCTGAGCAGCAAAGTAAAAGAGAAGAGGAGAGAGTGAGAGAAGAGGAGAGAGAGAGAGAGAAAGAGAGAAAAAGATAAGAAAAAAAAAACAACAGCAAATTTATTATTAAAAAAATATATACAAAATGAAACCACTAGTTCTCAGCTCCTAAGGAAGAGTCAGGCTTCTGAAGATCTTCCGTTTTTGCCTCTCCTAAATGGTGGGGCTGGGGGGGCGGGGGGGGGGGGCAGTGAATGGGGATTATCAGCAAGATAAAGGAGGATCTGAAAGTCAAGAAAATATTTTACCTTAAAAATGATTAAAAAAATGAAAAACAAAGAGAGACAGAGAGACAGAAAGATTCAGACAGAGACAGAGAAAAGGGTCTGGAGGTCTCTACCACTTGAGATGGAGTCTGGAGGGTGAATTCTCAGCAGAAAAATCTTCATTTCTCTTATTCCCTGAAAGCATCAGTTCTCAGCTCCCATGGAGGAGTCAGAATTCTTCTTAAGGTCTGCTCTTTTTGCCTCTCCACTTGAGGATGGGGTCTTGAATGTGATTTCTCATGGGAGCTAAGAATTGGTGCTTTCAGGGAATAAGAGAAATAAAGATTTTCTCCTGAGAATTGTCTTGAGACAGAAGCTGTCAGATCTTCTTTTTCTGTCACATAATTATATACTGAACATATTCCCTAAATTTTCAGATGATGTAACATAAAGCCATTCGTGGTGTTCAAAGTCATTCATCTTCAGACTTTGGAGATATTTATATATATATATATATATATATATATATATATATATATATATATATATATTTGTATCTCTTTTCTGTCACTAACCTGCTCTGAGGAATGTTAAGAAGGAAAGGGCCATTGTCTGCTCTTCACTGTCTCCTTTTTCTATAAGCAGCGCTTTCTTACTATATTGGATCCTGGAAGTGAAGATGAATGCAAACATTCAAAAATATTTTTACATTCAATTAATACTGGTTTTCACAAATTTCTCTTCTAGAGGATAGAATTAGTTTTGTTAAACTAATTAACAAACTTGATACATTTCCCACATCACGCATTGGCCTTACAAAACTATCAAGGGGAAAAAGAAAGAGGCAAAACACTAAAGGAACACAAAAATGGAAATTGGCCTGTTGATGATAACGTGTAGGGTAATATCTTTAGCTGGACTAATATACAGTGTATTCATGCTGAGAGAATTTGTTTTGCAAGCTGTAATGATACACAGTAATTGATGCATAAAAAATCTAATAATTATTTAGTGCATGTTGGGGAAAAAATAGAAAATTGAAATGAAGAAGAGAGGTAGAGAAGGAAATAGGTCTTGAAAACCAAGGAAAAATATACATTAGGCCTCTCCAGACAAAACCACAATCATGGAGTTACTTGTTCTCATTATAGTCATAGCTCTTACCCATGGTCAGGAAGACTTCCAAGACATTCTGTGATGAGAGAACAAATATTGCAAAGGTACTCAAATGAGATGCTTCAAGTTATAGCATATTGATTTGAATACAAACCCTGATTTAAATTAATAATGTTCCCTTTACTATCCTTAAATACAAATATTATATCTAATAAACTTGCCAAAATATACCTTAAAAATCAACATTCTATAATAGTATTATAAAGAAAAAATATGATAAAGTGATTACAATAAATAAATCCTTTTTAGTCTGTAAGGGAACAGGAATAAAACATTGCATGATATAACATCACAAAGTTTTTGTACTTACGTGTAGAATCATCCACATGTTGCAGTTGCTTGGACAACACAGGAGTACAGGAAGCTGAAGTACCGTGCATCATTGTCACTGGGGATAAGACTTTGCAAGATAGCAAACCACGCTAGATATAATTTGTTTTGTTTTGTTTTGTTTTGTTTTGATTTTTTTGGAGAGGTTTTTCTATAGGGCCCGTGTGCTCACTAAAAAAACAGAGAGAGACAGAGAGACAGAAAGCGAGAAATCACGCCCCCCCCCCATGGTGATTTCAGATCTTCTTCTTCTGTCACATTATTATATACTGAACACCACAATCCCTTCTCCTCCATTCTCCTCTCAGGATCTTGGGCATGCACACACATGCGCCCTGCGTGAGTTTAAGCCACCGGTCTGGGACTTGAAATGCAGTTGAGTCCAGCAGCATAGCCATTATGCCAACTGCTGGTCCCTCTAGATATAATTTTGGAACTTCCCTTGATTTAAAGGGAATTTTAAGTTTAGGGAAATTCTGTATACTTTGGAAATTTAAAAACCACTTTATGTTTGTACCTGTTTCATTTATTTATTTATTTGTTTGTTTATTTATTTATTTATTGGAGAGGTTTTTGCTATAGGGCATGTGTGCTCACCAGAAAGACAGAGAGAAACAGAGAGACAGAAAGCGAGAAATCATCCCTCAGGGGGGATGGCCATGCCAGAATTCCTTCTCCTCCATTCTCCTCTCAGGATCTTGGGCACACATGCATATCAGCCCGGCGTGAGTTTAAGCTACCAGGTGCAGGACTCAAACCATAGTCGACCACATGGGAGTTTAGCGACATAGCCATTATGCTAACTGCTGGTCCCATGTACCTGTTTTCAATAGATTCTAAGTCAAATCATAAACATGTGTTTAGTTTACTTGAATGTCCACTTGTGATTTGAAACAGGAGTAGAATGGAAGGCAGGAGAGTGTGGGCTCACGTCTGTCCTTCCTGTCCCCTACACACCAAAACACACTGGTGCTCTCTAACCTTTGTGCCGACTAGAAAATCTACATAAATAGCAAGCCATTCCTCGCCCATAGAACTACATCTATGGAAAATACTGGTAGTAAGCAGTATGATGGTAATCACAGTGCCCAGGCTAGTTCCTATTAAACGGCAATCAGCACCTCAATCTTTTTTCTAAAAGAGAGGTCCTAGTGTTAAATATATGATTTTGGATAATGTCCACTTATCTGTAATGAAAAATCAAGATATCATAAACTGTGAAAAGATTAATTTCTGTTCACTCCGAGTAATTCTCAAATTCATTATACTTAAAATGGATATATAAATATCATGAACCAAAACTTAGGTTCACCAGCTAAGTATTGCTTCTATTAAAACAGCCAGAATGTGCAATGGTAATTGTACTTCTACAATTTGTTGAAGTTGTATTCCAAAAACCACTTAGAGCCAAAAAAGACATAGGTATTGATTTCTGTAAGTAAATTAGTGTTGAGTATAAAGTTTTTGTTCATGTGATTGCTCACCCATTTAGCAAATGGCATCTTGCAGTACACTGATTGCTACTTCAGTTAATTCATCTCACGTACATACATCGTGAACAACTGAAAAAAAAAAAAAAAGAGAGGGAGAGAGAGAGAAGTGGAGGATGTAGTTGAATGTTAAAAATGTATGTATTACCTTCTGTATCATCTTATGCTTCTGTAAGATAACAAAATAAAGCATATCATTTCCAATAGCTTTTAAACCAATGGTGCTTTCAAAATAGGCAGTTGCTCTCTAGTAATATTTTCAAACACTTCATTCAAATTTAAAATGCATATATTTTTTTCTTCAGAGATGTATAAATTATTTCCATTTCCTGAGCGTAAAGATTTTTGAACTGTTCAGTCTGATTGCTTTTACTGATCCATCTGACACAAGCAGCAAAATACTTCCGCAGATGGTTCAACCTTAGCCATTGCACCACTGTTATGTTCTATCGATCAATGGGGACTTACAGAGGAATCTAGTGAGTGTCCTTTCGATCAAACTTACAGTCTAATCACTGTAAGGGAGAGATTCAGAGTCAGGCAATTTAAACACAAAATGTGAACGTTTATGGGGTATCATGAAGCCCTAAATTAAAAGAGTATATAACTTAAAGTAGCCCAAGTAGATATAAAGTGTAAATACTGGAATGTTCATGTGTTCTCATATTAAAACTTTATTTTTTATTTACGTAAAGACCAAGAACAATGTTCTTGATCAGTGCTCAGGAGAGTTAGTAGTGCGGGAGTGCTCTACTCTATGGAGTCTCTGAGGAACTACCATCTTCATCTCTGTTTCTCAGGTCATCATGTGGTGATTCCAGCTATGCGAGGTGAGAAGAGTGTGTGAAAATGGCATACACAGCATACATGTTTCCCTTCCGTGTTTGGTCCAAAAGTGACATCCTTATTTCAGCTTACATTGCATTGACATAATCTAGCCAGTGGGTCATCCTTAACTTTAAGAGAAGAGAGGAAGTCCAATATAGCTAAGATCTGAGAGAGAAAGAGAAAGAAGAAACTCAGTTTGGGAAATTATGTAGCATTCTCTGTCACTTTCCCCTGTGTGAAAACTAAAATGAGCAATATAATTTTTCATTAAAAAACTCAAAGCTATACACCATAAGGGATTTTAAAGAAGAGGTAATCATATAAGTAATGTAATCTGTTGTGCATTTAGGATAGATGTCTGTGGGCCTTGTATATAGAAGGAATTTAGGAGTGGTTTATTTCCAAAAAAGAATTGAACAATTGTAGGAAATGTTCAGCCCTTGATTAGCAGCAAGCCTGAGCAAGGAGAAATTAGCAGCATGAGTGTGCCCATCTACATCCTTCAGCTGAAGAGGTAGGGGGAACTGCAGTGGGGGTCAGAGATTTCCGTCAAACTCTGCTGCTAACATTTTGTCAAGTATCAACTTTCTGAGCCTTTAATATAGAAGA
Source organism: Tupaia tana (assembly GCA_026018925.1). Lineage (NCBI taxonomy): Eukaryota > Metazoa > Chordata > Mammalia > Scandentia > Tupaiidae > Tupaia > Tupaia tana. The sequence goes on from JAKSZU010000001.1 coordinate 158,703,767, forward strand.
GAACTCAGTGTAGGTAAATGAGAAAGTCCCCTCCAATCCTATTATGCTAGTGAGTTTTCAGCAGTGTCACAGAGGATGAATCAGGACAGTCCTAAGATACCCATTTGTTTTTACAAAGAACATACAAACCTGTCATACTAATCTGGGTATTATATAAATTACACCTGGATATTCTAGTATTTACATTTTATAGTTACTTGTGCTACTTGGCTTACTTAGTCCCCATTCCTCTAAAATGGCAGCGCAATTTATAGTGGTGACTACAACTTGAGGTAAAATATTGGTATAAAAATTGTTTGATTTTAAAATATTCAAAAGCAAACAAGAAAGAAAATGCATTAGCTACATATCCTTAGGTAGATAATTTCACATAATGTCATGTCAGTTACTTCCCCTGTAAGATGGAGATTCCAATAATACTTATCAAAAAAGAGTAGTTCTTTTGATTATATATAAAACAATCAACCTATTTCCTAGTTCACATTAAGTGGTTAATAGAAGCTGATAACTGTAACTTTAAACTAAGTATTTCCAACCCATTTGTCCACCAGATCCAAAAATGGAGTAGATGTCAACTTTCCTCCTTCTTGGTTTATCCAGATCAATAATTTTTTAAACTTTGGGAACCAGCAGTTAGCGTAGTGGGTATGTCGCTGGACTTCCACGTAGTCGACCGTGGTTCGCGTCCCGGACCTGGCGGCTTAAAACTCACGCCGGGTGTGTGTGCGTGCATTCCCAAGATCCTGAGAGGAGAGTGGAGGAGAAGGAATTGCGGCGTGACCATCCCCCCTGGGGGGTGATTTATCGCTTTCTGTCTCTGTCTCTCTCTGTCTGTCTGGCGACTGCACGCGCCCTATAGCGAAAACCTCTCCAAAAAAAAAGAATAATTTTTAAAATTTTTATTTTAATTACAATTGACAATAAAATTGCTCATATATACGGGGTATAATACAATGTTTTAAAACATGTATACATTGTGAAATTATCAAATAATACTAATTAATTAACTACCTCAAACATTATCTTTTCAATGTTAACATTCAAATCCTCTCTCTCCTAGCTTTGTTGAAACACACATTATCATTAGCTATATTTGCTCTAGTGGATAATAGAAAACCAGAACTTACTTTTCCTATCTAATAGAAGCTTTGTATCTGTTGACAAACCTCTTTTTATTCCCTTCTCCCTTTTCTCCCCAGCCTCTGATAACTATTCTACTCTCTAGTTTGATAATATCAGTTTTTCTTATATTCCAAATATGCATGAGATTATGTAGTATTTGTCTTTCTATTCTTTGCTTATTTCACTTAAAATAGTGGTTCATTCATGTTTCCACAAATAACAGGATTTCACTGTTTGTATGTGTGCATGTGTGTGTGTGGCTGAAGTATGTTCCATTGTGTACATATGGCACATTTCTTTTATCCATTTATCCACTGATGGTACACTTAATGTTATTCATATCTTAGACCAGAGAACAGTGTTGCAGAGAACACAGGAGTACAGATATGTTTCAGACATACTGATTTCCATTTTTCTGGATATATACCCGGTAGTGAAATTGCTGGATCTTCTGTTAGTTTTAGCTTTAATTTTTTTGAGAAATAGCTATATTATTTTCTATAATGGCTTTAATAATTTACATTCTCACAGTGTATAGCCACTCCCACTTCTCCACATTTTTGTCAGATTTGTTAGTCTTTGTTCCTATAGCAGCAAACCTAACTAAGGTAAAATGACATTGTACTGTAGTTTTTATTTGCATTTTTCAGGAGAAAACATTGGCAACACTCCATAACATTGGACTGAGCAAGGATTTTTTTCTTTTTTTTGGAAAAGACTTCTAAAGCATGGACAACAAAAGAAAAAATATGCAAATGGGATTATATCAAAGTAGAAACTTTGTACAGCATAGGACACAATGAACAGAGTGATGAGACAATCTAAGGAGTGGGAGAAAATAGTTGCAAAGGTCATCTGACAGGAGGTTAATATTCACAATATATACAATCTCAAACAATTCAATGGCAAAATATAACCAAAAATTGATTTAAAAATGGGCAAATGACTTTAACTTGTTTTCTCAAAAGGAGATATACAAATGGCCAATAAATATATTAAAAATATTCAATGTCATTAACCCTCAGGGAAATGCAAACCATTCTTCACTATCGCTAAGACAGCGTTCAATCTCATGGCATTATAGTATAGCAGTGTATTTCAGATTATAATGTGTGTCACAGTCACCTGGAAGACTTGTTAAAGTACAGTTGCTGAGTCCTGCTAAGGAGTGTGATCAGAAATCTGGGATGGGACCTAAGCATTGTACTATTTGCTGCAAAGATGCTGTGCTCCACAGTCCGAGACTACATGGAAGGCCAGGGCTCAATTTGAATCCAACTTTCTCGCTTGTATTTTCCTGGTAAGTTTTTTTTTTCTTCACTCTATTTTTCTAGCTATTTTTAACTAGTGATTACACACTAATAACCTTTTGCATGTACATTTCACTGATGCCAACACCTACTCGTGTCATTCATCCTTGCCAGGTATTCAATTGTTTCTTCACCTCTCTAATTTCCTTGGCCAATTTTAATTGTTAAAAATGGCAACTTGTTTCTATTTCATTTTAACATGCTTACCCAGAAAAAAATACAATTAAATGTGAACTCCCTTATCACATACTGCATTTGCTTAGCTGTATAAAAGTGAAGGAAGGGACCAGTAATTGGCATAATGGCTACATTGCTGGACTCCCATGCAGTCAACCGCAGTTCAAGTCCCAGACCTGGTGGCTTAAACTAATGCCAGACTCCTGTGCATGCGTGCCTAAGATCTCAAGAGGAGAATGGAGGAGAAGGGATTGTGGTGTGGCCATCCCCCCGGGGTGGGGGTGATTTCTCACTTTCTGTCTCTGTCCCTCTGTCTTTCTGGCAAGCGCATGCGCCCGATAGCAAAAACCTCTAAAAAAAAAAAAAAGTGAAGAAGTGAAGGAAAGACATAGATGTATTGACTGTTTGCAGTTTCAATTCAAGATTAATAACCTGAAGTGACCATTAAACGGCCTGACAATCATAGTACTTACTCAATTTTCCTCTGAGAATTATTGTTATTTATTTATTTATTTATTTTGGTCTCTTATCTCCTCTTTCCATCTTCAGTCATGCTTCTATTTCTTTGTTTGTCTATTTGTTTTAAGACAGGTTCTCACTATTGTGACTCTCCTGCCTGAGGCTCCCAACTGAAACTACAGGTGCATGCAATCAGTCCTTTTACACAATGGCTCTCACTATATTGCTCAAGCTGTCTTGGGCTTTGATCCTCCTGCCTGAGCCTCCTTGAATCACTGGGATTACAAGCCCCTGCCATCATACTTGGTTTTTCAGGTTGGAACAAGAATTGAGCCCAGGACTACCATGCGGTCCCAGCCTATGAAACATGGAGTCTTATCAGTGCACATTACTGCATCTGAGACCATCTTGTTTCTAATTTCACTCACAAGTCACAAAATGTTTTCAAGCTACCACCTACCCTTCCATATGCCTAGTAAAATCTCTCCCTAAAATCTGATTCCCCTCCATGTAATGATCCATCATCTCTCAGTTTCTCCACTTAAATGCCTCACTCATATGGGAGATCTCATTTGCTTTCATGCATTCAAGTAATTTCTCCATATCTTTTCTTACGGTTATTATATCCTCTCTACTACATTATTTATTTAGCACATGTGATTATTTTTCTTGTCTATTTATTTTTTAAATTTTGCCAAAGATTATGAACATTTGCTACAAAGACAGAGAGAGAAAAAGTGAGAGAGCATCCCCTATGGGGCATAATCACACCAAAATCCCTTCTCCATTTCTCCTTGCTTTTTGGGATTTGGGGCACATGTGCACATGTACTCAGTGTGTTGCTCAAGTCACTGGGTCGAGGAGCAAACTGTGTGGTTAGCCAGATACAATCCAGATGTCTTAACTGCCAAGCCACAGGCCCTATGTGATGGACTTAATCTGCCAACTTGACTGGTTAAGCGACACTCATCTGGTGAGTCATTATTTCTAGGGCTCTGTGAGAGTATGTCCAGAAGAGATTTCTGTTTGAGTCAGTAAATTGAATAAGGAACATCTGCTCTCACCAATGTGGACAGATATCATTCAATCTGTTGACGACCTGAATAAAACAAAAAGATGAAGAAAATGCAAATTTGTTCTCTCATCTGTAGTCGAGACATTCACCTTTTCCTGTCCTCAAATATTGGAGCTTCTGAGTCTCAGATCTTTAGACTCCATATCTAGACTCTGGGTGTCCTGGTTCTCAGTAGTTCATTTCTGCTACTATAAATAATTACCTTTGACTATGTAATTATAAATAGCAAAAAATTATTACCTGTAGATCTCAAGGCTGAGAAGTCCAAGATCAAGGTGCTAATATTCAGTCTGGTGAGAGTCTTCTCATGGTGCCCTCACCTGAAGGCAGAACAGAAGATAAAATTAAAAAAAAAAAAAAAAAAAAAAAAAAAAAAAAAGGTGGGGGGAGTCTAAAGGGCCTAGTTAGTTCCCTCCAGCCCTTTTGTAATGTTATTAATTTCATTCACAAAGGTGAAGCTATCATGGCCTAATCAACTCTTTAAAGGCCCCACTTCTTTTTTTTTTAAGAATTATTTTTATTTAACTTTATTCATTCATTCATTAAAATTTAGCCAAAGAGGAACAGAGTGAAAGAGAAAGGGAAAGTAAGAAAAGTAAGCCACCGCCAGGTCCAGAACTGAACCATGGTCGGCCACGTGGGAATCCAGCGCCTTCAACCACAACGCTACTTGCTAGCTCTATAAAGGCCCCACTTCCTAATACTGTTGGATTGGCGATTAAGTTTGAACATGAATTTCAGATAGAATACAAGCATTTAAGTCATAACACAGGCCTTCCCCATGAACTGAGAGGTACGTTCCTCTGGTTCTCAAGCCTCCAGCATCTGCCACAGTTACAGATCAGCTTTCCTGGTTCTCTAGCTTGCAGATGGCAGATTGCAGGACTTCTCAGTCTCCCTAACTGCGTCAGTCAGTTCCTAAAAAGCCCTTTATTTATCGCTCTATCTTATATCCTACTAGTTAAAGCTACCAATCTCTCTAAATCAGTGTCTTTATTTGTAAATGCCAATGACAAATATAATGAATTTAATAATATTCTCAAATAATTAAATGAAGTTATATAGGAAAAGAAGAGTATGTAAATGTTAGCTATAATCATTTAAGTTTATTTTAATTATTATCCTTCATAACTAATAAACTAGGTAGATATTACTGCCACTATTATTCAGAAGGAAATTTCATTTTTTTTCCAAATTTTGTAAAGAAATTTGGACTCAGAAAGTATATTTACAGACTTAATACTAGTGAGGGATACTTGATTTTTGAATTCAGATATGTGTGATTTCAAAGACTGTGGTTTTACCACAAGTAGTAATAGCTAACAGTGTATCAGCTCTTCACATTCATTAGGTGCTTGAATCAGTTATTTTTTGCTATATAACAATGTTACCAAAGACTCAGCAGCTTAACAACAGCATGTACTCAACACCTTGCCATTTCTGTGTGTCAGCCATCGGGTGCAATTGTACTGAAGCCTCTTATACAGGAGCTCGTATGCTAAGGATGCATTTAAAGTGCTAGCCAGGCCTGGGGTTTCATCCAAAGCTTGACTAGGGAATGATCTGATTCCGAACTTACCTGGTTAGTGGCAGCATTTGGATCTTTCTGGACTGTCAGACCAAGAGCTTTGTTTTTTGGCTAGCTGTCAGCAAAACCTCATTCTCAGTTCCTGGCCTCATATGTCTTCCCAACATTCCCTTTTGCTTCCTCAAAGGGAGCAAGAGTTCTATGCAAGAGGGGTGTTATAACTGTGTCAGGTAATAACTTACCATCTGATTAACTTCCCTATATTGTACCGTCTAGAAGCAATCACAGATTCCAGGAATACTCAAGAGGAAGAAATTGTACAAAAAACTGAATACTAGGAGACTGGATCATGGCGTCCCCTTAAGGTCTGTCTGCCACCATACTGTCCTAACAAATTTAATTACTATAACTGTAGCTTTTAATCCCTTTTTTAAATATAAGAAAATTGACATACAGAGAATATAAGTAATTACCTCGATGCCATACCACTAGTTGTATTAGAAGTGAGTCAGGGAAAGGCAGGTGGCATGGTGGTTATGGGTGCTGGACTGCTACGTGGCCAATCATGGTGCGAGTCCCAGACCTGGCAGCTTATTTTCTCACTTTTGTTCTCTATCTCTCACTCTGTCCCTCTTTGGTCAAAATAAAATATAAGTAAGTAAATAAATAAATAAAGCTAAATAAAATAATTCATTTTTTTAAAGAGTGAAACAAGCTTCCCCTTATTCTATTCCCTTAATCACTACACTGCAATAATTTGACCATTTTATAGGTAAAGAATGACCTAAAATGAAAATATTAGATATTTAATTTTATGAGGAAATAAAATAAAAAAGCCAACTTGAAGGATAGCAGATTCTAGTTTTAGTTCAACATTAAATTCATATAAAAACTAAGTATTTTAAGTTCCAGTCATACTGTAAAAATATTGTAGAGAATGTTATGACTATGAATAAAAACAAATATGGCTTATTCAATTATTTTTTTTAATACACGTCTATTCACTGCTATTAATCTTATTGTTTTAGGCATTTGGATTCAGTTAGAAATAATTACATTAGAAATAATTGATGTTTCTAATGTTCTCAGTATAGTAATAACTTCTTATTTCACTGAGTCCTTGGCTACTAAATAAAGATTACATTTTCCAGTCTTTCTCAAAGCTAGCTGTTGCTGTTTCTTTTTAAATTTTTTTCTTCCATGAGCAAGAGACTGAGCGTGGTAGGGAGCACTCTCAGCAGGGTCTTCCTGCTGCACTCCACTCCCAGCTTCAGCCGTCCTGGATTAGGGGCATGTGCATGGCCAGTGTGTTCAAGGAGGTCTCCGGATATGAACCAGGACCCTTCCCATGTGGTGGCCATCCTCGCAGAACATGTGGTTATTGTTGTACCACTGTCTGGTCTATGACTACTTTCTGACCTGTGAGATATCGGTGGAAATATTACATATAAATTATTTTAAGTGCCTGAAAGAGAGAGCATAGGCTTTTCCTTCCCTTTTCCCTCGTGGCGATTGAAGCTTCATTTAGCATAAACATCTTGGATCCTGCGGTGGCAGCTGCACTGTGTGGATGGCACACCAAAAAGAAAAGTGGAATCAGAGCCCCAGAGGCTCATGAAACGACTGTACTATATGTAGACTTTGCTAGTGACAGAAGCAGACTTTAATATTATGTTTTATTTTTACAGTCAATCACTGTATATCAGTTCAGCAAAGAAAAGGAATTTTCCCATCCAGAATACACTGTATATTGGCTCAGTCAAAGAAATTACATATATATTATTATCAACAAATAATTTTCCATTTTGTGTTTCTTAAATATTTTGCTTCTTTCTTTTAAAGGACAAATTTTCATATTATTTAAACCACTATTATTTATGGCTTCTGCACTAGTCAAAACCAAACCAAATTTGCCCTGATCGATAAAGTAAACAGCAATAACTGGCATTTAGCATTGTCCTTACCCTCATTTATAATATATTTTAAGTAATAACAGTCTAAAAATTTCTAAATAAAATGTCTTTTCCAACTGTATGAAGTCTTGAGTAAAACTAAAATCCATTTGTGTAAATTTTAAGTATTCTCCTTTTATGGGAGAATAAATTCTATTCTATAGAATTCCTGTAATCAGACTCTTAAGATATTGTTTATTCTTTAATATTAATCATTATTGAAGGGCCAGCAGGTGGCATGGTGGTTAAGGTGGCTGGATTCTTACATGACTGACTGTGGTTCACGTCTTGTATCCTGTGGCTTGAAGATCACACCAGACACGCGTGCATGCCTGGCCAAAATCTCAAGAGGAAAGTGGAAGAGAAGGAATTGCAGCATGGTCATCCCTCCTAGGGGGTGATTTCTCACTTTCTCTCTCTGTCTCCTCTCCAGTGAGAGCACATGCCCTATAGCAAAATGAAAAAATATATAATAATCTTCATTATTGAAATTAAGGTTCACATTTAGCTGAAAGCTTTGCATATAAAATATATTATTTGAAGTAATACTTATACTACCTTTTTTTTTTTGAGAGAGAGATTTTTGCTATAGGGCACGTGCGCTCGCCAGACAGACAGAGAGAGACATAGAGACAGAAAGCGAGAAATCACCCCCCAGGGGGGATGGTCACTCCACAATCCCTTCTCCTCCATTCTCCTCTCGGGATCCTGGGCACGCACGCACACGCACCCGGCGTGAGTTTTAAGCCACTGGGTCCGGGACACAAACCGCGGTTGACTACGTGGGAGTCCAGCGACATAGCCATTACGCTAACTGCTGGTTCCCAATATACTACCTTTTAAGATACCCTGTTAGAATACAAAATGACTTACCAATAAATATTCTGTGAAATGCTCTATCATGATATAATACAATGCAGCCATATCCTACAAACTAGCCAGGCAACTATCCAGATTTTTAAAACTGTTGAAAATGTAAATTTATCCCAGCAGTTCGTATCTAAACTGAATACAAAATTAATTCATGTCAAAAAAAGGATGTTTTTACAAGTTATACAGTGCACAGAGCCCTATGCTTGTTCTGCTCTTGAAATATGCTTTCTATCAAATAGAGGTGGTAAAGATAGCTAAAGAAACAACACAAGGAAGAAAATCACATGTTATCTGCTCAATGGATTGTGCTTTACAGGTGGTTGGCTTAAAAATTAATGTGTCCTATTTTCTGTGGTAATAAATTCTAATATTTGAAGAATGCAAGTGTAGATAGATTATCAGTTCATTGCCACCTGCCACAGTACAATGAAGATTTAATCTTTATGTTGAGTAATTCAGTTATGCAACTGGAATGGTGGCATTTTAATATAAAATGCTATCATTTGATTCATAAGGTGAATATCATGCTTCTTCATAGTTTTGCACAGTGACATTATTGGCATTTTGGATAAAGTTTCAGCTTTAGGTAATTGCAATGGTGCTTATATGTGAGTTATACAAAAGGTTTCCAACTGAAAAAAAAGAAGTTATGATTGTTAAAAAATCATAATAGTTTTCCAGTGTATCTACAGAAAAAGTAATAAAACCGTTTAAAAAGCAAAGATAGTTGTGTCAAGACAAACAACATATTTTATGAATGTCACTTATGGTGCTAAATGATGAATAAACTATTTTAAACATTCTGCCTTGTTTGATCACAAAGTTGTATTGCCCAGCTGTCCATGAGCTAATCAATTTTCAATATATATATATTTTTAATTTTTAGAGAGATTTTTGCTGTAGGGCGTGTGTGCTTACCAGAAAGACACAGAGAGACAGACGAGGAAAACAAGAAATCACCCTCTGGGTACATGGCTCTGCCACAATCCCTTATGCTTCATTCTCCTCTCAGGATCTCGGGCACACATGCACATTTGCCTGGTGTGAGTTTTAAGCCACCAGGTCTGGGACTCGAATGGTGGTCAACTATTCAGGAGTCCAGCGATGTAATCATCACTCCATCTCCTGGTCCCTAATTTTCAATATTTAAATAAATCCTGCCTACTCTTACCAGCAGGTAAAATTTTCTAAGCTACTTTCATTGGATGGCTTTTTAATATAAAAATCAAAAATATAGATTTCTTGTTATAATCTCATCTTCCAAAAAGATCAATTTTTTAGAAATTAAATTAGTAAGTATTGAGACACCTATATGCGTAGGCAGGATGGGGGGAGGAAATGATATTGCAGAGCCAAGGGCCATAAGCAAATATGTATACACAATGTATTTTGTCAACATGTAGAAGGTGATATTTAGCTTGCTAAAATGTACTTGTGCCATAGCAAATATTTATACACAATGTACTTATTTCATCAACAAGTGGAAGATGATATTTGTCTTGCTAACATGTGCATGTTCTATATAAGCTTTCTGTAGCATTGTGTAACTTATATGGACACTTCACCTTAACTTTATATAGCGTATAGAGAATATTCTAAAAATGACCATGTGGATGCTGAACATCACAACATCCAATATGAGGTTTTGGTTTTGTATTTCTTCTACTGGATTACTCTCTGTCTCTCTTTTCTCTCTCTCTCTCTTTGCCACTCTCCTACACTAATTGTCATTCCTATAACCTTTTCAGGTAATTGTACAATTGTTAATATTTTTCAATAAGATATGAAATACTTCTGTAAACCCTTCTAAATAATGCTTGTTCAAGTTGTTTCTATCCCATAGTTCTGTTTATTATTCCAGCGTTGCCATCATCTGCTTTGAGGATGTTTCTCAGGACATCTGCGGCCTATCAGACTCTTTGTTTTGGATTATTTTCCCTCTCATTGTGCAAGAAATGATAAAAATCTATTTTATAACTCCACTAAAAATACAGATTCAAAATGGCAAACGTTTCGGGTCACAGGACATCAGCCTCTGTCTCTATCTTTGCATTGCAGATGTAGCAGTTTTGCTTTTGTTTTTATTGTTTCTTTCTCAAGTGAGTTAATAACTGAGGCTCTTGGATTGACAGAAGCCTGGTCTCATCATTTATTCCTAGCAGCCATTGATTCTTTGTTGTTGTTTTTTTTTTTTTTTTTTTTTCCTTAATATACAGAGTAAAAAACTAAATTGCCTTAGATTGCTTTTGTTTCACTGTAGAACCCTGCAAACTGGCTTGCCTGGGGTAAGCTTTAGTTAAGTTTTTATTTATTAAGTTACTTTATTTAATAAGTTTTCTTGTTATCTTTTCCAGTTATTGAGCAAGCTATATTTTAAATGACATACCCTACCTGATACTTGCATTAAAATAAGCTATAGTGGATTTTGTTGGACTGGAAATTCTGCCATATCCCCATCAATTAGTGATTGACATGCATGTTCAGTGAACAGAGTTCTAAAGTCAGCATATGCTGTGTCTAAAAGTTGTGTAGTCATACCATCTCACTTCTCTAAAACTTTTCCAAGCATGCTAGACTCTCACCGTTAAAATAAGCAGCCCCTGGCTTAGCCTTGGTGACACCAGTGGTAGCATACTTTTCTATAAGGGTGGAGGCCACATGACCCACAGGAGGGTCTGATCCTGAGCACGTCTGAAATGCGCCCAGCAGAAGGGCATCTGAGATTCTGAGTAGCTTGAATGGTTTGGGGAAAGAAATCCTATCACAATCAGGATGTTGTTGATGGTGCTCGTCTCTTTCTCAGGAGGAATAAAATAAATAAATTTTAAAAATACAAATAAAAGCATGTAGCTCTCAGTTACAAATGGCAAAAGACAATTACAGCCTTCCAGCTTCTTGCACCAGAGAGTTACATTTGTGTCCCGTAGCTGCCCCTGCTAGTTACTGGTTCAAGCCCATCACCTTGGTTTCGTCTTGTGTCATGCCAGTCTTCAGGCTGCCAGCTGATGAAATCCCACGAGAAATAGAAAAGGCTATCTATTTATTAAGCAAATATATAGTGTTTGCAGGAAATAGAAGATGAGTTGTGTTCCTGTGTAATGCACAAAGAATCAAGGCTCTTGCTACATTGTTTAATCAGCTTTTGTGGATTCTAAACTTTCACTATTTTATTGTTAGAAATAATTCTATGTTAGAAAAGAAAAATCCAGGCCAGCCAGTAATATAGCTGTTAACGCAATTGGATTCCACATGTCCAACTGTGTGGTTTGAAACCTAGTGGCATGAACAACATGATGGGCACATGTGTAGGCATCCCCCAATTCCTGAAAGAAGGGAGAAACGGGGAAGAAGGCATTGTGGTATGACCATCTCTCATGAGTGGTGCTTTCTCACTTTCCTTCTTTCTCTCTCTCTGTCTCTCTCTGGCAACTGCACACGTCCTCTCTCGAATTAAAAGAAGTTCTTAGGCAGCAAATTACCCCCATAAAGTAAAGGTGCATGCTAAGTAGAAAATTAAATATTAAATTTGTTTCCTGAGAAAGTAAATGTTGAGCATTTAACTTGCATAATATCTTTGTTATTATTTATCATCCACCTTGGGTGCCATACTGATACCATGAGCTACACAAAAGCCAAAAGAAACAAAGTTGAATCAGTTACTATATCAAAAGTAAGTATTTTAAAAAGTTTGTGCTTGGGACCAGCAGGTGGCAAGGTGGTTAAGGCGCTGGACATTACCACATGGCAGACCATGGTTTGAGTCCCGGACCTGTTGGCTTTCACTTTCTCTCTCTGTCTCTCTCTGTCTGTGTGTGTGTGTGTGTGTGTGTGTGTGTGTGTGTGTGTGTCTTGTCAAATTAAAATAAATGAATAAGTAAGTAATTCTTTTTTAAAAAAAGTTTGTGCTTGAGGGCCAGTGGGTGCTCTGGTGGTTAGGGTAGTTGGATCCCACATGGCTGACTGCATGGTTTGCTCTGTAACCAGCAGCTCAGAAGGCATGCATATGTGTACCCAGGGTTCTGAAAGGAGAATGGAGGAAAGGGGATTACAACATGGTCATCTCTCCTGGGTACGTGTGTGTGTGGGGGGGGGGGGGTGTTTACTCACTTTCCCTCTCTCTCTTTCTTGGGAAGTACATGTGCCCTATGATGAATTAGGAAAAAACAAAAAACAAAAATAGATAAAAAGCTTACACTTGAAATGGTCAATTTAAAAATATTATGGGCCCAGAAGACATGTTTGCATAACATCCTGTAAAGGAAGAATTTTTGTTTAGATCAAATAACTAATCTACCAAACTAACTCCTCATCTTTTGTTCTAACACATTTTTGCACATAAAAAAATGAAATAATATTTATTAGAATTCTAGCTTCTTTTGCAGAAGAACTTCACAAATAGTTAAATGAAGCCCTCAGGATCATTAAGTGTTTCAAACAGAAAATCAATTAAGTAAACTTCAATAGAAGATTGATTTCTTTCATTCAATTCAGCAAATTGATGTAAAACTTCAGAATTTATCATATCAAAGATAAATTTTCCAACATTATATTGAATGATATTGCGGATTGTAAACATGTTATAATTTCAAGATTGAAGATAGAATTATTAATGCCTAGATTAATAATACAAATACTCTATTAAGAAATTTGTGCAGGAGAAATGAACTTGCAAGTGATTGTGATAAATCATCTATATTGTGTCCAAATGAGCAGCAATATTTTGCAAATTAAAATAAAAGCTGTAATTCCAGGCTGTGAAAGACAAATACTATAACTCTCTATTTGATAAATGCTGAGTGTTCTCACTCATCAGCAAAAACCAAAAGACTCAACAGCATAGAAGTAGAGCAAGTGATGGCAAATATCGGATGCTGAATGAGGGGTAAGGGTGGAAAAACAGAGAGAAATTGATTAAGAATCACAGGAATGAATGTAAGCAGGTGGAATAGGTTTTGAAATAGGGTGCTACGGCAGAGTAATGAAAGTAATAAAGTAATATGTACTTCCAAAATACCAGTAGAGTGATATTTCTGGTGCATAAAACATAGGGTGGTATGAATGTTGGGGATAGTGAATGTGCTTATATTCTTGACTTGATTATTACACAGTGTACATCTTTAAAAAACATACTATGCCAGGCCAGCAGGTGGTATGGTAATTAAGGTACTGGACTGTCACATGGCCAATTGTGGTTTGATACCCAGACCTACAGCTTGAAAATTATGCAGGGCACATGTACGTATGTGTTCAAAATCCCAAGAAGACAATAGAGACGGGATTGTGACACGGCTATCCTCCCTAGGGGATGATTTCTTACTTTCCCTCTTATTATATCTCTCTGTCTCTGCAAGTACATGTGCCTTATGGCAGAAACCTAAAAAAAAAAAAAAAAAAAAAAAAAAAAAAAAAACTATGCCTCTCGAAGATGCAAAACAATTCTGTAAACAGAAAGTACAGATCAAGAAAAGTTTAAAAGTTAAAAAAATAAAAGTTGCAGCTATCAAAATTTATATTTTAAAAATATAAACATACATAAAATACTGATGACAATTCTTTTTGATATAGCCGATGTTGAACACGAAATGAGGTTTTCAGCATTTCAAATAGACTATTTTTTTTTCTTTTTAAAAAAATTTTGCTGGAGAGCAGAGAAAGAGAGGGAAACTGAGAAAGCATACCCCATGGGGGAATGGGCACAGCACAATCCCTTCTCCATTTCTCCTTTTGGAATTTTGGACACAAACGCACACATGACTGATGCAATTTTCAAGCCAGTATGATTTTCAGGCTGCTGGGTCTGAGACTCGAACCATTGGCTTCAGCCGCCTCAACTACTATATCACTATTGCCCTTTTTCTTTTTCTTTCTTCCTTTCTTGTTTCCTTCTTTCTCCCTCTCTTCCTTGTTTTCCTGTTCATTAAGAAGCAGACAGTAGAAAAACAAAAGAACTACTTTATAAATTAAATATCTCATGATTTTAAACATTATTGTAAATGAGTCTTCTAATTTAAATTTTATTTTATTTTTTGAAATGAATCTTTAATTAAATCATGTATTCTATACAACATAGCCAAATTCCTACTTTTAAAATTGTTAAAAAATTACAATCACTGAAAAAATTATAGCAAACAGGGAAATTCAATTTTACCTCCATAAAACCAAACTAAATGGGAATATCTTCATCTCTGGTAAAAATCATTAGCTGAAGTCCTACTTTTATCTGGATTAATTTGTATATTGTTTCTTTCTTAAAAGTAATTCTTTATTTCTTTATTTCTTTTCATTTGACAAGAGAGGGACAGCGAGAGAGAAAGCAAGAAAGCATGCCATTAGGTCGAGGACTCGAACCAGGGTCGGCCATGTGGGATTTCAGTCCTTAACCACCACGCCACCTGCTGACTTCTATATATTGTTTCCAATAAAACAGAATTTATTTTTTTGGTCATTTATTTAAATGCTACACGAACGAATACAAGAGAGAGGACACTCCACAATGAGGTTTTGCTACGCCGACACACGCCAGTTTCAGCCAGCTGGATCATAGGCTCGAGAAGCTCCTGGGTGTGAGCCTGAGACCTTTCATGTGTGATAACCTCGCAGAGCATCACGCTTTACAGCTAAGCCACGATTCAGTTACAGGAGAGGAAATCGAGAACAATTTTCAACATCTTTATTTGGCAATGCATTTAGGTAATTGAGATAAATTATTTGCGTTTTGCCTTAAAATATTGTTTTGCCAAAACTAATACTATGGTATAAATAAGTACATAATAGTCTATTTAACTTAATATTTAGACTGAAATACTACTAATGTACAAAAAAAAGTAGAACAAGCAGTATATTATGGCAGAATTTTCTCTGGATTTATCACATGTCTCATATCCTTTAGAGAATAATTTCTCAGTTAAACTTGTTATGTTATGAAGAGTACAATCAGTAATCAGTTAATAATTTTACATTTAATATCCATAAAAAAGAAACTATGGACTAGATTGTAGGGAATTATATGAAAATAAAATTTAAAAAACGATCTTAATATATTTTTTCTAAAAATGCTGTTGACATGGTTTTATAAACAAATATAGTTTAAAAACTGATTAAAATATATGACAATGTATGCCCAATAACTATACTGGACAATGTATGCCCAATAACTATACTATGCCCAATGAATTATGTTATAATTCATTGTTCAAGTAATCATTATCAAGGTTTTAATTTTTTTAACTTTTAAAACATTTGGCTCTCCCTGTATAAATTTTTATATTTATTTAAAAATCATTTTCAAGTAAGTTTTAAACAATAGATATATAATTCTCTATATGTATACACACACACACACACACACACACACACACACACACACTATGCCAGCTACTCTTCCTCAGGCCAAAGAAATTTCTCTTACCCCGGCAATCTTTCCATTTATTAGTATCTATATTATTTACTTACTCAACATGTAATGCTCACAGACTTTCACCTTCCAGTGCCGGGGACCAGCCTCGGCAGTGGTGGGTGGCTCATACACAGGAAGGCGACACAGGTGATCAGGAACAAAAAAATTAGACTGAGACCTCATTGCTCTTTAGCATGTTCTCAGCCGGCCACAGCCAGAGCCAGCTCCATGGCTAATAAGACATGCGTATTTATTGAGGGAGGTTTAGGAAGTAAAGGGGATGAGGGGTAGTAAAAAACCCACTCTAAGGAACAGGGTATACAAAGCACGGAAACAATAATTATAAAACATGCTGTTTGTCTTGTCAGATTAGTTAAAAATCAATCACAGTTTTTAGGATGAGGAAGTCCATTTGTCTGTTGTATCTTCTTCTTAGATCTTGATTACTGGGAAGGGTCTTTTGAAGAGGGGGCTTGCAGGATGTCTGATAGTTTCAGTCCCGGGCCAGTTTGACAACTTTGCTGAATACAAAGACCTAGATAGAAATCTTGTCTTGTTAAAAAAAGACACAGTTAATATATGGACTATCTATACATTACAACAATAGAGGGTGAGTCTATGATCTTATATGGGAAAGGAAGATGATCTTGTAGCTCAGGAGACAACACAGGATGTTTTATTAGCAGTTTTTCATAGTCAACAGCACATAGAAGAGAAACTCTTTGTAGTTGAAAACTACCTGTTGTTTTAGATAAGAGCTCCCAGCTAAGATAATCTTTCTCTAGAGCCCTCAGGTTTGTTTATCCTGTTGTCCCAGCCAGGCTTTTTCTTTTTTGTAAACTCACGGTTTCCTGTATTTTATTTGCTGAGTCTGTCAATTAGTGAGTTCTTTTGTTTTATCTCTGAGTCTGTTATGTAGTGAATGTGCTGACTTTGCCTAGCATGAGTTAACTTTGGCCTGTAGCTTTAACAAGGGCTATTTACATAAAACTAGCCTTAAACTAACTTAATCTACATATGTTACTAACGCTAATTTGGTTTATACTAACTTAACCTATATGTTGATTTTGGCTTAAAACAGAAAGGTGAGGGAGTCTCAGACTTCCTGGCCCTTGCGTGCCATCTTAGGGAACCACCTTCCTACAAGATCACTAATTGGCTTTATTGTAATGGTTGGGGATGATATTTTACCCTTGCAGGGTACCATAATAACAATAAAACTCACGGCAGAGAAATTAACTACAGGCCAGTAAACGACACAAGAAAGGGCTCGTAAACTGGGCCGTGCCTCAGTTTCTTCCCAGTCCAGGCCTTGCCTTCGAATGGGAGGCAGCCTCCTTATCAGAACGTATTTTGATGCGTATAGTAAAGCTATTTTGAATATAAATATATGTGTGTGTTTGTTTTTGAAGGTCATCCTTTAGTCATAAGATCATCATCTGTAGTCCGGTAAAATTTATTGAAGAAAAATATTTTAGGAGAGGTAACAGATTTTTCTTCTTCCTTCTAGGTTTTCAGCTAGAAGCTTTGTAACAGAAGACAGATTGATAAAAGAAAATTATGCAAATGTACTTAATATGTATTTTACATACACAAGAGTCTTCATTAAAAAATGAAAATATGAGGCCAGCAGGTGACAGAGTGGTTGTAGAGAAAAGATATTTTGCTCTGTGGTAAGTAACCGGCCTGCTCGGAGGCACTGGAAGCCCTTTTTTGTCTTTGACCACTTGCCTGAGTGATGAGTTAAGTCAGGAAAGTACCAATTTACAATTTTTTTCTGGCTCTGGGACCAGCAGTTAGTATAATAGCTATGTCGCTGGACTCTCATGTAGTCAACTGTGATTCAAGTCTGGGACCCAGTGGCTTAAACTCATGCCGGGCGCGTGTGCGTGCATGCCCAAGATCCCAAGAGGAGAATGGAGGAGAAGGGATTGTGGCGTATCCATCTCCCGGGGTGGGGGTGGGGTTGATTTCTCGCTTTCTGTCTCTCTGTCTCTCTCTGTCTTTCTGGTGAGCGCACATGCTCTATAGCAAAAACCTCTCAAAAATTTTTTTTTCTGGCTCTTTATTTATCTTTGTATTTTCATTAGTACTAAAGACAACATTTTGACTGTCATCTTTCTGATTCCAGGGTTGATGCCCAACATATTCTTAAGTTTTATAGTAAGGAAGGACATGATTTATCAATATTCTAGTACTCAACAATCTACATAAATATTAAACACTAATACAGATAAACTGATTTATTTAAATCAGAAGAATGAGAATTAGCTTAGAATTCTTTACTTACCTTCAAATTCATGTCACTCATTATTTAGTCATTTAGGTGATTTCTCTTCCAAAATAACATATATTTTTAAAATTTTATCACATCTTCTCCAAATTCACTGCTGCTGTTTTGCCTTAGTTTTCATCATCTGTTATTAGTCTGTTAAAAATGAGTAATTGTTGGAATTGCTTCACACAGCTTGCGGGCCACTTAAAAAAAATAGAATTATGCCATTTTTGTGCATAAAATCCTTTACTCTCTAAGAGCTTAAAGTCCAGATCTCCACAAGTAATATTTGAGGACCTCCCTGAGACCCTTCTCCTATCATCTTCATCACCGTTTTGTGTCACTCTGGCTAGGCAGCATTCACATACTTTCTTGAAAAGGTTGTGCCAAGAATCACCTTCCTTCACTTACTCAGCTAATTTGTTCTCACTCTTTGAAACTGAGCTTAAGATGGTAACACTTTTTTTGAATTTTCTCTCTAGGCAAAAATATGTGCTACCTCCCTGCTCCCAAATACCTCTGTATATGCCCCAAGTGTAGTACTTGTCATTTTTTTTTTTTTTTTTTTTGGAGAGGTTTTTCGCTATAGGGCGCGTGCGCTCGCCAGACAGACAGAGAGAGACATAGAGACAGAAAGCGAGAAATCACCCCCCAGGGGGGATGGTCACGCCGCAATCCCTTCTCCTCCATTCTCCTCTCGGGATCTTGGGCACGCACGCACACGCGCCCGGCGTGAGTTGTAAGCCACTGGGTCCGAGACACGAACCGCGGTCGACTACGTGGGAGTCCAGCGACATAACCATTATGCTAACTGCTGGTTCCCAGTGCTTGTCATTTTTTTTGAGACATTTTTGCTATAGAGAGTGTGTGCTCACTGGAGAGACAGAGACCTCCATTCTCCTCTCGGGATTTTGGGCATGCACACACATATGCCCATCGTGAGTTTAAAGTCACTGGGTCCAGGATTCGAACTATGGTCAACCACATGGGAGTCCAGCAACATAACCATTTTGCCATCTGCTGGCCCCACACTTACCATATTCTAATGGCTAATTTACCTATCATTCTTTCTTAGAAGATGGTAAATTGTAGAGGTAAATCTATGTCTTAAGCATCTCTGCAAGACCCTACTCCATTACATAAGACATGCAATATTAGGTGATGTGAGTGTGCGTGTGTGTGTGTATTTAAAGTTTGGTTATTCATTTCTTGAGGTTGTACTCCCTCAAGAAGTCTTCACATCCCAGTTTAGGATTGTGGACATACCCACCAGCTGGCCCAGCATGTTGAGGTGGACCTGGCTCAGGAACCTGGAGCTTCCCCCATGGTTTCTAGCAGAGACCACCAGCAAGCACCAGCACTGCTTCCCCATGCACCACTGCGATGAGCCCAGGTGTCTCAAATTATGACATTTCACAACTGAAATGATGAAACCAGGGACTTCCACACGGTCGACTCCAAGGACTGAATCCCCAACAGGCAGCTTGAAAATCATGCTGGATGCAAGGGCATAGATGCTCGAAATTCTGTAAGGAGAGGCCTAACAGACAGCATAGTGGTTACATCACTGGATCCCCATCTGGTGGACTGCAGTTCGAGTCCCAGACCTGATGGCTTAAAAATCATGCTAGATGACGGGACCAGCAGGTGGCGTGGTGGTTAAGGCGCTGGACACTCCCACATGGCCGACCAGGGTTCGAGTCCTGAATCTGGTGGCTTGCTTTCTCACTTCATCTCTCTCTCACTCTCACCCTCTGTCTCTCTCTGGTCAAACTAAAAAATAAATGATTGAATGAATAAAATTAAAAAAAAAAAAAAAATCATGCTAGATGTGTGTGCGGACGTGGTCAAAATCCCAGGGGGAGAGTGGAAGATAAGGGATTGTGGTATGGCCATCCCTGTAGGGGTAATTTCTCACTTTCCTTCTCACTGTCTCTGTTCCTCTCTCTCTCTCTCTCTCTCTCTCTCTCTCTCTCTCGCAATGTATATGCCCTATGGCAAATGCTTCCTCCCCCCCCCCCCCCCCCAAAAAAAAAATCCTGAGAGGAAAATGAAGGAGAAGGGATTGAAACACAGCCATTTGTCCTGGAGAATGATTTCTCACTTGTCCCCTCTCTGTCTTTCTCTGTATCTGTCCTGTGAACACACACACCATATGGCAAAAACCTAAAATAACAATAATAAATAAAATTATGTATTAAAAAAAGAAGGGTGAAACCACACTTCGATTTTAAATTTGAAGTTCAAGTCTAAGGCCATTTATAATTTTAAAGACAATCTATATTTATTTCAGACCATAATTGATTGTGTGATTATAGTACGTTTTTGTCTATTTTATTCTCTGATATCATTAGAAAGCCAATCTGAAATAAAACTCTTTTGGGGTACTTCCTATTCTTTGCAATGTCATGGTGAGGACAATAGGCCTTCTCCTAAAACAGGTTTTCTTCAATTATCTGCTGGTAGATACAGCCAGAAGCAGATCAGGTTTGAAAGAGTTTAAATTCTATGCAGTATATGAATAGCCCAGAGGTTGCCTAAGAAAAATAAAATGTAATGTCCCATTTAAAAGTGGCTAGTGGTTCAATCTCTGGAAAGAGTTTAACTTCAATGGGTTAATGTTTTGATTTTTTGAAAGATAATTGCTTTTCTGTCTTCTGGAAAATCAAATCTTGTTGGATTAAAAATTTAGGAGAATGCTAGAAAAAGGTTTTCTTAGTGTACCTTGTCAGATGCAAAGAAAATAATCAAGCTCAGATTAAATAAATATTTTCTCCTAGATGTTCTATCTTAAATTCTAGACTAGTGGTAATTATAGACTACTAGGTTGGAGGAGTCTTGAGCAAACATATCTCTAAAGAGCTTTCATTTCATAGATAAAGAAAACCAAATACAGAGAAAGAATGGAATGAACCCTTGCTTGCTGAAAATGTTAAAGAGGGAGCCCAGCTGCAGTGACACAGCAGTAACGCCATACTTCCCCACGCTGACCCCACTTGGAAGGTCGTGGGTTCATGTCTCAAGGTCTTCTTGAACGTCGTGGAAGCAGGTGTGTATCTATGATTCTGGCTTGCTAGGGCTTGTAGTAGATCACAGCATGAAGGCCTGTTGGGGATTACAATCTCTCTCTCTTTCTTTCTCTCCTGAACAAATTAATGAAAATATATATAATCAGCATGAATCAGAGAGACCTAATTCGTCTGCATTCTTTTCACTCCTCAAAATAGGACGAATGCTTCACAATGTTGACTAAGTACTGTGGTGGTAGAATTTAAAAATAAATGCCAGTTTTAAGGTGGGTTTCTCCTTTACTTGGAACACAGGGGTAACAAACTCTTCTGATAATGCTCTTAGAGGTACCTCTGACACAACGTAATTACTTGGAGAAGGGTAGAAATCTCACTCTATGCTTAAAATACCTGCAAGTGCACGCAAGAGCAACTGCGGGCTCTTAAATAGGTGGGGCAGTAATAACTCCAGAGGTAACATTCAATCAAAACATGAAAAGTCCCTCCAAGTACCTTGTTAAGATATTTGCAAATACAATAAAACCATTTTTACTTGGGTGTACTCTTCAAGAACTGCACTTACTTAGAAAAAAAACACTTGATATTTCTGACATTTGTCATATTACTTTCACGCTAAGTTTGCAGTGACAGTTACCAGTGTGGCATGCATTACAATAAATCGGAGTTTTCATTAAACTTCTCAATTCCCATGTACAGATGCACACACACACACACACACACACACACACACACGTTCGTGCACAAACACGAAATCCCAATTTCCCTTCCAAATTTTCTATCATCTTTTCAATTAGCATGCACTATTTTGAATTTTCTCACAGCTCTTCTCTTCCCCCTTCTGGGACACCAGAACTACTTAGAATGCTTTCAGAGAAAAATATGTGTTTTAAAGTACATAGCAAATGCTAACTGGTACCTTTTTAAGAGCTACAAGCATTGTGTTCTCATTAGAAGACAGTTTCAGTTTTCCCAAGAGTATAGTAATCTCAAGGAGGTCTCTCACTTGTCCTCTGGCATGAAAAAAAAAATCTCTTAATGATACTAATTAAGAGGTGTGAATGTCACTTCTACATCTTTGTTCTGTTTCAGGTCATCAAGTCCAGGACTCAAAACAAAGTCATAACAACCTTGTTGAAGCTTGTAGACTTTGTAACTTTAGATTGGAAAGGCAGGTCTCTCATTTACCTGCAGTGTCTTATGATAGTTTCAATACGAGATTATATTATGTGAAGTCTTTTTTTTTTTTTTTACTGTTACATTCTATTTACAAAAGAAGAAATTATGTATAAGAAGTGTATCCCTAATCTTGCCTGATTTCCCTTGTCCAGTCGGTAGTACTTGTGACTTAACTATAGGAAATAAGTTTTCTTAAATCCCTTTGAAGAAATAGTGAAATTTTTCTAGAAAATTCCATGGAATGATGGGGACAGACATTCTTATATATTTTCTTTTGAACTCCTATCCAAAAATAATTATTCCCTTTTCCTTAGTGTTTACACGTGCCCATCCAGCAATAATTTCTCACCTCTGTCTGGATCAGCTTGTGTCTAAGTGCCATTCAAAACTAGTCTGCTCAATGAGGCAGTAAAGATCTATGCCTTCTAGAGTAGTCTGGCTGGCAGCTGTGACATGAAGCATGGGGGGAAAGAGGTAGGGTCACTTTGCAGGAGTCATTTTCATCCTGCAGAAGCAGTAAGAACGGTGCCTTCCTGCAATAAAAAGCCACAGATTCCTTACACATAAAATTAGTGGTTTCGGGATCACTGAAAACAAATATTGATAGTGTAAAATTTTTACAACTAATTTTATTTAATAAATTAATACTACACAAACTAATTAAATAACACATGATTTGGTTCTGTTATGAAAAATAGTATGTTTGCATACATTAAATTGAAGAGGTTTTTATTTTTTTAAGGAGACAATAGAGCTAAAACAAACATGTGTTTGGATTCACATTTGCTGTCAGAGACAGTTGAATCGATCATGTCAATTGGGCTGAATTTGGTGACTCAGCAAAAACTGATAAAGGGTTCCAGGTATTAACTACCAACTTAACTTTCTCAACTACGACCGTGCAGGTAGTTTGTTCATTTGTTTTTCAGTGTTGCTATAGGGCACATGTGCTGATGGAGAGACAGAGAGAAAGCAAGCAAGCATCCCCCAGGGGAGATGGCAATGCCACAATCCCTTCTCTTTGGCTTTCCTCTTGGGATTTGGGGAACACAGGTCATATGCCTGGTGATTTTCAAGCCACTGGGTTTGGACCTTGAATCTCACAATCAGTTGTCATATCCACCATGCCACCGTCTGGAGCTGTAATTAGTTTTTTAAAGCAGTTTTAAAATCCAATAGTTTCTGGGGCCAGCAGGAGATGTGGTGTTTTAGGCACTGTGTTCCCACAGGGCTGACCACAGTTTGAGCCCTGGACACAGAAGCTTAAAAATCACACAGAGCACATGTGCATGCATGCCCAAAATCCCAAAAGGAGAATGAAGGAGAAGGGATTATGGCATGGCCATCCACCTTTGCAGGTGATTTCTTTCTCTCTCTCTCTCTCTCTCTCTCTCTCTCTCTCTCTCTCTCTCTCTCTTCTCCAGCCAGTGCACATACCCTACGGTAAAAACAAAACAAAACAAAATCAGTAGTTTATAGAATCAACCTATCAACACTTTGGTATACCTTGAATTATTGTTTCTATTTCACATATGGTAATGCAAAACCTATAAAAGTTACTGATTTTCCAAGGTCACTGAGGAATAAGTAAACAATTTTAGAGTCCAATAAACTTTCAGAGGCATAATTATATTCAGTCTTGTATATTGTTTGCTGTAAAATACTGTATATGATATCTGTTCTAAATATTAATTCCAAGGAATAGACTGAATGTAATAAAATTATTTAATATTCTTCGAAGAAGCCACTCTAACCAGGTCAAATCAAATTTCAGATGGGAGGTTATGTTCAAATTTTTTTAGCCTAATTGCAGAAGTCTAATTGTATTTCTTAATTTCTTCAGTTTTGTTTTTTCTTTATCTTTTTTTCTATTTTTAAGAGCACAGCTCATATATTTTAAATGAACAAAATACTAGTATCATTTATAGTATCTTAAGATAAATAGTCTCTGAATGGATACTTCCTTTCCAGTGCTTTGAGGTCTACAAGATGTATCTTGAAAATGTATTGCTATAGAAAATAAAGACTTCTAAAATCGAATGGGGGTGGGCGGGAAGAGCCCGTGATTTTTCTTTGTGATTAATTGCAGTAATACTGTCTTTTAAGCACCTGAGGGAGTTTTACATTTTCTTTAGACATCATTAACCAGTAAAGATCCCAGAGGACAACTTTGATACTATGTGAATTCTAGCCATTTAGCTAGCACTGCTATGGCTCTTGAATCACCGCTCTGTTAGAATTATTAACTACATTCATATACATTTCTGTTACAAATCTTACAAAGGATAATAGTTCTGCATATTTAGATCCACATTCTATTTTAAGGCAACATATTCCATTTTCAGTAATTATGTTTGGATGCCCAGTTTTCATCATGTCTATCTTGTGTCATTTCTTTTTTTTTTTTTTTTTTTTTTTTTTGGAGAGGTTTTGGTTTTTGCTATAGGGTGCGTGCGCTCGCCAGACAGACAGAGAGAGACAGAGAGATAGAGAGTGAGAAATCACCCCCCGGGGGGATGGCCACACCGCAATCCCTTCTCCTCCATTCTCCTCGGGATCTTGGGCATGCACGCACACGCGCCCGGCGTGAATTTAAGCCACCGAGTCCAGGACTCGAACCACGGTCGACTACGTGGGAATCCAGTGACATAGCCATTATGCTAACTGCTGGTCCCTAAGTGTCATTTCTTTTTTTTTTTTTTTTTTTTTTTTTTTTTTTCCTAAGTGTCATTTCTTCATCATCTTTGAAACAGCAGCTAACTGAACCATCTCCTACTCCTTTCTGGCCTTCTTTAAGTTCTTCCAACAGTCCTGAGCCCATAGTGGGTACCATTTTGTGTCACTGTCACTGGAAGGCCACCCTTTTGTCACCCCACAACCATTCTCTGGGCCTGATATGCAGACATGCATACACGTGCTTCAGCTTCCTTTGTTGTCATTGAAATAGTTTCTCTTAAAAAATAAAATAAATTTGGTAAAAAAGAATATTTTAAAATAAAATGCAAAGTTCTTTGTTTACCACAAAGATTCATTCCTTTAGCTGTGACCACTTCTTAGAATTTCCTTTTTTCCTTTCAATCATTATATGTACAGAAAAGTACACCCCTAAGTATGTGTGTATAAGCACACACACACAGGAGAACTTTAAAAAGGTCTTAGAAAAATGTAATTAAAGCAAAGACTTATTTTGGTGAGAAAAAGTTGAAATTAATACACAGTTTTTTTGTGAGATGTATTTTCCCTCACCTTTTGGCAGACTGCTTATTTGTATGCAGTATGTATGTAATAGATGTCTTTACATGTGTACTTTTATTTTAAGTAAATCATTTATCTTAAAGATATTTCCATGGGGACACATAATGATTTTGTCTTATTTCTCCCCCCAAGGATAAAACAATATTTCACTGTCTTTAAACACTCTTTATAGTCTTTGTTTAATTAATTACTTACCATTGTTTACACTATGTGCATATAACTCTGTATTATATTTATAGAAGTAGATTTTCTGATCAATGATTAGTGTATGTTGTATTTTGATACTATGCAATTTGTAAGGTTTCTTGTAATTTGCACTATCACCATTACTATGAAAAAGTGACTATTTTATTTTATTTTTGTGGATACTTAGCATTATCAAATTGTGTGTCTTAACTAACTTGAAATTAGGTAGATATAGATGATAGACGATATAGGTTACCATTTCAGTAGTGTTTTTCAAACAGATTTCATAGCAATTCTCAAATACTCTGTTCATATTCTCAATTCCTGTTTGTGAAAGGGAGTTAGATTGCTGGCAACTTTTACGATTTATTTGCTGGTCCTTGACCTGTTTAGGAATCTCCTGCTGTTCTATCAGATAGATGCCCCTTCGATGACTCATCATCACTCAGTTTTTTGCATTTGTGATTTCTTCCTTTGCCTCAAGCCATATCCACATAACCGGAGACCCAGGAGAACGTCTGTGCTCAGAATGCTCTTCCTGCCTGTCAGGTTGTTGTTATCTGACTTCAGATTTCACCTTCCAAACTATTTTTGAGAAGTGATTTGAGGACCCTGCAGATTCTTTACTCTATCACAGCATTTTTCATATGTTTTTGATATATCCTGTTCTTTATTTTTACTGTGAGATACTTAACTTTTAGGAAGGCAGACAGGAAGTGTTTCTGCATCCCCAGCACCTGGCACAAAGTCTGGTGTAGAGCAGACATTCAGCCTTTATCGCAGCAAAATCTTCATGTGATTAATGCATTCTGCATATGTGTTAAGTAATTAAAAAGGATCACACTACATTTTATTATTAATTCATTCAAGTATTCATGCATGTATTCATTTCATTGACATAACTAATCACCTACTATCAATTTGACATTCAAAATAAAAATAGCAAACAACACTAAACTATTTAACAAGTACTTTTTTTGGGGGGTGAGAGATTATTGCTATAGTGCCTGTTCACTCACCAGAAAGACAGAGAGAGAGAAAGAGATAGCGAGAAATCACCCTTGATGGCCATGCCACAATACCTTCTCTTTCAGCCTCCTCTAGGGATCTTGGGCACGCACACACACACGCTAGGCATGAGTTTAAGCCACCAGGTCCGAGACTCGAAACACAGTCGGCTACATGGGAGTTCAGCGACATAGTCATTATGCTAACTGCTGGTCCCTAACAAGTACTTTTTATGTACCTTTGCATACACTTTTTTAAGAATTATTTTATTTAACTTTATTTATTTATTTATTTATTTATTTATTTATTTAATTTGACCAGAGAGGGACAGAATGAGAGAGAGAGGGGTAGTAAGAAAGCAAGCCACCAGGTCCAGGACTCTAACTGCAGCAACCATGTCGGAGTCCAGCACCCTTAACCACCATGACACCTGCCGGCCCCAACTTTTGCACGTATTTTGCATTAATTCTTACTAAAATCCTGTAAGGAATGGAACACTTATTACAGAAAATTTACAAATGAAAAGTGAAATTAAGAGGGCTTAGGTAATAGGTCAATTGGACAAAACCCCTAAATAACAGAATTGGGAAAACTAAAATTCAGATTTCATTGGTGCTAATATGGACATTTTCTGACCATCTCAATAAAAATACATTATTTCTGTTTTTGAATAACCAACAGAGACCAGTTCAGATTCTCTGCTCTACCACAGCATTTTTCATATGTAAGAGCATTGATAAAATTTTCCCATTATATCTTCTTGCTCTTCAATATTTTACATGTTACGTTATGATTGTTTTCTGTTCTTGCATTAATTGAAACAATACTGATTTATTTTTAAATCCTAGTAATGTATTCAAAGACAGTAATTAATTTTAGAATGTTGAAAATTTTTTAAGGGGCCAGCCTATGGTCTGGTGGTTATGGTGGTTAGATCTCACATGACCGACCTAGTGGTTTGAGTCCTGGACCTGCTATCTTTAGAAACATGCCAGGCACATGTATGTATGTGTGTGTGTGTGTGTGTGTGTGTGTGTATGCATCTGTGTGTGTGCCCAAAATCCTGAAAGAAGGGAGAAATGGAGGAGAAAGGAGAAAGGATTGTGGCATGTCATGGAGGGGGTATTTTCCAACTTTTGGCTCTCTCTCTCTCTCTCTCTCTCTCTCTCTCTCTCTCTCTCTCTTTATCTCTCTCCCTTTGTTTCTCTGGCAAATTTAAAAAGAAAAAAGGGAAAAGAAATCCATGAATACCTGGAATGAAGTTTTCCTGGTGCTAATTTATTCAAGGTTTTATGTTATTGAATTTTAATGTTACCAGCAGGGAGTAGAATGGATAAGGCACTGGTCTCTCACATGGCCCACCCTGTTTGAATACTGGACTGAATAGCTCGAAAATCATGGTGTGTGTGTGTGTGTGTGTGTGTGTGTGTGTGTGTGTCCATGCCCAAAAGTCCCAAGAGGAGAATGGAGAAGAAGGGATTGCAGTATGGCCATGCCCCCTGGGGTGGGATAATCTCACTCTCTCTCCCTCTGTTTATAGTTGGTGAGTGCATAGACCCTATGGGAAAAAAATACATAGCTTTGTAAGATTTGTTATCAGAGTTAATGTTGCTTTTGCAAAGTAAATTGAGAATTGATGCCTTTTTCATTTTCTGACTTTATGAAAAGTTGGTATTATTCCCCTTTTAAATATTCTAATGAATATAAATATAAAATTCTGACCCAGACAAGAGAGCATTGTCTAATTTCTCCTAATTCTTCCTGCTAAATACAGCCATATACCTTGCAAATAATGCAATTGACAGAAAAGAGGAAACTATGAATAGTGGGGTAAAAAAGATGAACTGGCTAGAGACTCTATGACTGGAAGAATAGCATAGCCTTAGGAAGTCTTGTGAAGTCCCATCCCAACATAAGAATGTGCCTTAGGCTGGCCCTTTTCTAAATCCTAAATTGGGAATATAATGCAGCCAGAGAGGGCCATAAGTTGCCTATATTAATTGAGTGTCCTGCCAAAAATGCCAGGTGATCCTGGTAGTACTGGAAAGAGGTATTCATTAAAACCATCTTGACAAAAATCAAACAGCAAAGTGCTTCTTTCCCTCACAAGTCCTGACCCTCCACTCTCCCATATAGAAACAAACATCTGGCCTCAACAGCAAGTGAGATCTCACCAAAACAAGCCAGAAATAACTTCTTGTCCCTCATAAAGGGGTCCCACACAAAAATCAGAGCCCACAATGACTATTTGTCCTCATGGGGCTAGGCTTCCCTTCTTTCACTTAAGAATACTTGCAGTCAGTAGGCACCAGCAAAGGGGATCTGCCCACAAGATGCAACCCAGCTTAGAAAGTGTTTTTCATCCTCACGGACAAGACACTCACTTCTCCCCAATGATCCATCCTGAGAAACACTCTTGCACCACCAATAGTAACCAGACTGAGCCCCAATAGAACCAAATACCCTAAGCAGACAACACCGACCTTACAAAGGTTTTACGATTAAGGATTGTATGTCCCTACTTAACATACCGAGTGTCCACATGCTATTACTGAAACTGATTGACTAAAGGATATACAAACACAAAAAAAGGGTGTAAATACCAGAAAAAAAATAACAGTGTAAAACTGCTTACAAAAACAAATATTGGTGGGAACCAGAAGTTAGTGTAATGGTTATGTCACTGGACTCCCACGTAGTCGACCGCGGTTCGCATCCCGGACCCGGTGGTTTAAAACTCACGCTGGGCGCGTGTGTGTGCGTGCCCAAGATCCCGAGAGGAGAATGGAGGAGAAGGGATTGCGGCGTGACCATCCCCCCTGGGGGGTGATTTCTCGCTTTCTGTCTCTATGTCTCTCTCTGTCTGTCTGGCGAGCGCACACACCCTATAGTGGAAATATCTCCAAAAAAAAAAAAACAAATATTGGTGTAGAGCAAAATTGTACTTTACAAGTTGTTCAACTTCTAAAGTTAAGTAAGTGGTAAAAAAAACAAACAAACAAAAAAATGTTTTTCTTTTAATGTTTTGAGTGTTCCTTCTCATTCTTTCCTTGCTTTCATGGTTCAGTTGAGAGTTCTTATGTTGGTCTAAGAACTTAACAAATTTAATGTCTGTCACTTGACATTTTTGGAAACTTGTCTTTGATTTTGACCAATATGTTATGGAGAAGATATTTTTAGGTTGATTCTATTTGTGTCCTTTGCATACCTTGTGTCTGGATGTCTGACTGTTTCTTAAGTTTTGGAAAGTCTTCTGCAATAGTTTCATGGAATAAATTTTCTGTGCTTTTATTTAAAAAAAAAAAAAAATAAGACCCATGATGCAAAAATAAAAGCCAGAACCCTATGTGATTAATCTCAACAGAGTGACCATCGGCTAAAATTGAGGATTAACTGTGACTCTCAGTCTCCTAACATAATAATCAGACAGTCCAGAACACAATAAAAGAATTACCCATCATAACAAGTATCAAAAAATGGCAACTTGAAGGAGAAAACACATTCACTTAACAGAAAAACCAAGATAAATCAAGGGTTAGAATCCAAGATGTTACAGCAATAGAAAAGCAAAACAAAACAAAAACAAAACAAAACAAAAAAAACCCTTCAGCAATCAATTACTCATTGTCTTTAAGCAAATGAAAATTAATAATTAAAAAGAAAGCAAATGAAAATTAATAATTAAAAAGAATACAAAGAGATAGAAAATATAAAAAAATGGGCATTTTACAAGGGCAAAATAACAGAAGAGGGGAAAATTTGAAGGAAGGCTCAATAGTAGAGACTATAGAGGATAGAATCACTGAATTTGAGGACTGATCAGTAGAGAATTTTTCCAGTATGAATAAGGGAAAAAATATAATGGAAGAAAAATGAAGAGTATTCAGGAGCTATGGCAAACAACTTAAGATCCAAATTCTTTTCTCTCTCTCTCTTTTTTTTTTTAATAGAGATTTTTGCTATAGGGCATGTGAGCTTGCCAAAGAGACAGAGACAAAAGGCAAGAAATCACCCCCAATGGCCACACCACAATTCCTTCTCCTCCATTCTCTTCTTGGGATCTTGGGCATGCACGCACACGCGCCCGACGTGAGTTTCAAGCCACTGGGTCCGGGATGCGAACCGCGGTCACCTACGTGGGAGTCCAGCAACATAGCCATTACGCTAGCTGCTGGTTCCCAAGATCAGTTTTGATACATGGTCACATTCTGTGATTGTAGGTGTCTGGAAAACAATACTGAACTCAGTATCCTTTTCCTCATGATTTTTACAAATATAATTTGATGACTAAAACAAGGATTATAACATCTTATTCTGAAGACAATATAATTTTAAAAGTGATGAACATATAGGAAACTAAATGGAAGTAAGATCACTACGCTTCACTCTAAGTGCTAAATTTCATTTAAAAATAATTTTTAAAATACAACCTGGTGGAGGGAACCAGAAGTTAGTGTAATGGCTATGTCGCTGGACTCCCATGTAGTCGACAGCGGTTCATGTCCCGGACCCGGTGGCTTAAAACTCACGCTGGGCGCGTGTGCGTGCGTGCCCAAGATCCCGAGAGGAGAATGGAGGAGAAGGGATTGCGGCGTGACCATCCCCCCTGGGGGGTGATTTCTCGCTTTCTGTCTCTGTCTCTCTCTGTCTGTCCAGCGAGCGCACGCGCCTTATAGTGAAAACCTCTCCAAAAAAAAAAACCAACCTGGTGGAGAAGTTGGAAGCAAACAGAATTATGGCACTGGAAGCCGCATGGCTAACTATAGGTCTGGATCCCTAGGACAGCCTGAAAACACCCTGCATACTTATACGTGTGTCCAAGATCCTGATGAGCTGGAACGCCCAGGAAAGGGGATTGCAGCAAAACAAAACCCTGACAAGAATGCTTCTCTTCCTTTCTCCTTCTCTCTCTCTCTGTGGTTCTCTCACACTAATGGTCCTGCGTGCATTCTCAATCACGAATAAAATAAATGAAACTTTTAAAATAATAATAATTCTGAAGGCTTCATGGTTTAGAATATATTTTTGTGAGAAGGTTTTGATTGTGAATTTGATTTCTCTAGCAGATAGGTTCTTCGGTTTGCTATTGCTTTTGTAATTCATTTTTCTAGGTTGCATTTTTCAAAGATTTTGTTTATCTAAGTAATCAAAAAATTATTAAATTTTCTTTTAAACTTTCAATACTTAAATGATAAGTAGTGATCCCTTCTATTATTCTACATATTGGTAATTTATATTTATATTTTACTTTTTCATTAATCATTATTGGTCTATAAATTTTATGAAAACTTCGAAAGTACCATTTTTTTTTTCTCTTTTTAAAAGCTTTTGTATTTTGGGACCAGCAGATGGAGTGGTGGTTAAGAGCACTGAACTCCCACATGGCCAACCACAGTTCGAGTCCTGGACCTGATGGGTTGCTCTCTCTCTCTTTCTCTCTTCTCTCTCTCTCTCTCTAGTCAAAATTGACAAATAATTATAATAAATAAATATTTTTTAAATTTTGTATTTCATTTCATTTCTCTTTATTGCTTTATTTTTTTCTGCCTATTATTTGGATTTAACTTGCTCCTTTTTGTTTTCAAGCTTATTAAGGAGAAATTTATATACTGCTCTTCACATTTTATTTAAATTTTAAGGCACTTAAAACTATAGTCTTATCTCTAAGCACTCCTATACTATGCCCTACATAATTAAATATTTAGAGTTTTTGATATTTATTTTTGTAATACTTTTGAATATCCTTTTGAATGCTGACTTTGATGCATGATGTTTTAGAAATATGTCATATAATTCCCAAATGTTTAGAAATTTTCTATATCTTATTTTATTGATTTCTATTTCAATACAACTTGTTCAGGTAAAATACTATGTGTAATTTAAGTTTTAAATTTATTAAACTTCACCTCATTTTATGAATTAAGATATATATATATTTTTTTCAGAATGTGCAGTTGTAAGTGGTGATGTAGTGTACTGTAAGTATTAATTAGGTCAAGTTGGTTGACATTACTTTTCTGATTTCCTATATGAATAGTAGATTTTTTTCTACTTATTCTGTTAATTATTGAAAGAAAGAATATTTAATTTTCAAATCTATGATTTGATTATTTCTCTTTTAATTCCATTAGCTTTTGTTTTATGTATCTTAAAGTTTTATTCTTGGGTGCATGCATTATGGAACTGTTATTCCTTCTAACTATTGCCCCATGTCGTTATGAAATATCTTTCTTTGCCTCTTGTCTCACTGTGTTTCAAAGTTTATTTTGTTTGATAATGATAGAGCCATCATTATTTCTTAGGCTTACTGTTTGTGTAGCATATTCTTTTACTTTTAACCTAAGTGTGTGTTTAATTTTAATATGTATTATTTGGCTACTGTCCCTACTCTTAAGTCATAGCACTTCCATGATCTCTGACTTCATGTTCTGAGGTTAAGGAGTGTTTAATGAGCTCTCTCCTGTCTGTCTGAGTCAGACCTCCAGTGTCCCCCAGCACTGTTTGACCTCTCTTATCCCTATTCCTCTGTTTTCAACTTGGTGGCATTCGTTTTGTTGTAAACGTCATGCTGTTGTGTGCACATACTTAAGACACATCATTCATCACAGGAAAGCTCTCATGCAGGTTTATACCACCCCTCTGCACCTTTCGAAACGACCTCATTTCTAGTGCTCTGCCTCGTACATTCCAGCTTGCTGGGCTGAACTCTGATCTGTCTCTTGGATTCATAGCACTATTGTGCTCTGTTAAGTTTCGTGCCACTTTTACAAAATGTTTTACCAGATAAAAGGCCAGATAAGCTTGAGGGTCATCTGAGTCTCTCTTCTCTTATGAATCAGTCTTTTGTTTATTTTCTTTTGATTCAAGACAGTTATTTTATATGTTATGTCTAGCTTTAAAGTTGTTTACTTTAGGATGGTAAGTCCAGTATTAAAGAAGCAGAAGTCCCTGATTCTTGCTGTTATTCTTTCATTTTGTCTTTTCAACCTTACATTGCCTGTGGGAAACTTTAATTCTGTAAGTTTTGTGACATCCTAATATCCTCCAGGGGGAGCCAAATGATTAGTCTCAGGTACAGAGCAGCACCTAGATCTCTGAGGTTCCCCTGACCAGGAAGAGACTTCACATAAAATCTTACTAAAAAACACCTTGAAATTTAAAAAAATCACAATCCATACGTTTAGTTTTATTTCTGGTTAAAGGAAGATACCCTCACAAAAGATGCCGATCTAATCAAAGTCACATGTGCAAAGATGATCTACAGATTTAGAGATTTAAAGCTGTAGGACTTTAGAAGGAATGTTGAATTCTTGAAGAGAAATAGTGACAAATCCATTATTGTGTAAGGTCTCACAATTGAACTGTGTCAACTGAATGTTTACTATTATAGAAAAGTAAACAGGTTATAAATATAGTGTGTGCACATAATTTATGTAGAATTATTTCTTTAAGTCAAGAGTATTTGCTCATAATTACTTTGGGATCTCACTTGCTTAAATTGACTGAATTTTACTCCGATTTCTCTTAAACTCCAAGCCACTTTCTATCATTTTTTTTTGACACACCACACTTCTCATTTGTTTATACATTTATATATTTCTTTCATAGTTTTCATGTGTCTTTCTCTCATTGTCAAACTCTGGCTCTAGAGTTCTATTCAAGTTGAATTTGATTGTGAACAGAATTTAAGTCACAAATAGAATCATAGCAGACAGTACAAAATTTGTGTTAAAGATGAAAGACTAAATGAAGACAGCAGTAGCATATGTGACCGCCTACAGTCATCTCCTAATGACTAGTGCAGTCTCCTCAACACTACTGTCACCTCTCTTGTTTCCATCCTCCATACTCCTCCCACGTGTTCTTCCTACGTACAGTTCTGCTGAAGTCTATCCCTTGCACCAAATCTGTCAGTGACTGACCATGACTTAAGATTCAAAGATAAATTTCGTAACAAGGCATGATGGAGGCCCTGTACATCCACTAAATATATCCCTAATCACACCCTGTGCCCCAGGCAATCTATGAAGTATCTTACATTTACAGATAAGTGATTTTCTCATAACTCCATGTCTTTATTAGTACTGCTCCTCCGTCTTATATCCTACTACCTTATATTATCAAGTGTTATATTTTGCTTTTAGTACTTTCTTGAAATCTTCACCTCCACCAAGTAATCTATGGCTTGCTCTTTTGTAGTTTTTGTTTGTTTGTTTGTTTTTTCTTGTTTTGTTTTGGTTTGGTTTGGTTTTCAAGATTTTTACAATAAGGCTCATGCACTTGCTGAAGAGAAAGAGAGATAGTGAAGGGCAAGTGAGAAATCACCCCTCCTCCCAGCAGGGATGGCCACAGCAAAATCCCGTCTCCTCCATTTTTTTACTGCGATTTTGGGCAGTGTGATTTCCAAGCTACCGAGTCAAGAATTCCAACTGTGATTGGTCATGTGGAAGTCCAGTGCCATAACCACTACACCACCTGCTGGCCCCTCTTTTGTGGTTCTTAACTGCATTTTAAAGGCATTTCTGCTATAATAATATGTTGAAGCTATTTTTATAATTTATGCTTCTAATTTCACATATGTGGTATGCTGATCGTTTTATGAACTGAATCCCACATTATTGTAAAATTGTCCAGGTAAAATCTTGGTTTTATTTATTTTGATGTCTCCAACATCTTCAAAATACTCCAACACAGCAGATGACCAAGACCAGGTGAAAGAAGAAAGGAAGGGTGGAAAGAGCCCTGTTCATCTGTAAACATATTGATACTGAGGTCAAATACAGTATAAAGCCTCTTTAATATAATAGGGGTGATTCAAAGTTCCAGGTGTATTATTTTTTTAAACCATGATTTTGCTCTCAGACATAATAAGAAATGTGGTGGAAAACTAGATACGTGATGAGAAAACAATCATAATGCCACTGGGAGGTGATTTCCTTTCCCTGTCGGTAGCAGAAACACAGCTCCACCGAACTAAGCGTTCTCCAGAGACAGCACTTTGGCTGTTCTGTGTGTTCGAGCCATGCAGAGCTACTCTCCAGTTCTTCAGTGTATACACAAGGTCCTAAGTGTGTACATTCGCTATATATTTCCTGGCCCTGAGGACTCCTTGGTACATTTCATGTTTCACAGAAAAAATACGTATTACCTAGCACCTCTTGGCCTACCTCATGGAAATGTAACACAGGGCAGCAACAGAGCCTGTCCTCTTTCAGAGGCGGTCTCAATCTCTTCTGTCTGCTGGCCTGGGCACGCACTCCTCAATTGGAATCTTGGAGAAGATTTCATACAGAGTAGCTATGTCTGACCTTGGCTGTGGGATAAAAAGTTAGGGAGACACCATGTATTATATTATAGCACTGCTTATAAGTTTCTCCGATAAAACCTCTTTTATATGCAATATGAAACACTAGAAGTGCGATTATTTTTTCCCCTGAGAAGACACTTGACACCCAATTAAATGGTCATACTTTTCTTATTCTGTTGACATACTTTTGTTGTTTCTGTTTTGCACAGGTGAGAACATTTTACAGGTCATCCCTTAGTTCGGGATAATGACAGGTAACCAGGAAGTGTGGTGACAGTGGTCTGTAGCTCAAGATTGGGCAGAGTGGCAACAAAGGCTGTCATATCCTTACCCTCTATTACTAACTGGTGGCTACTCAACATTGGACTCAGAGACAATTTTGCTTACAATTTTAGATAAATGTTCCATCAGTGTGGCCCTTGCTGCTAAGTCTTAATCCTTAAGAATAGTTTACGGATCCTTGATAAAAAAAAAAAAAAAAAAAAAAAAAAAAAAAAAAAAAAAAAAAAAAAAAAAAAGCCTACCTCGAAGATGGACATACTCAATAGAATACAGCAGCCCTCATAACAAGGAGGCATATTTGTAGCCTCCAATGCTCTAGTTACTAGTCCAAACTTCAAATGGGATTGCTGGCCATTGAGTATGGCACCCCAAGATTTAGTAAAACATACTTTTATGTAGATTCATAGGCCAAAAAGAAGAACTTAAATCTAAAATCAGGCCAGTAGCCCACTAAAGGACATGTTAGAAATGACATACTTAGATGCAACAATTTGCTTATAAACTTAAACTGTATTTTTCATTAAAAAAAAAGCATGTGGACTCTCAAATCTGTGAAAATATCACCTACACCATAGCTTTTGGTGCATATGGAAGTTATCATTGCTGCAATGTCTTTAATACTTGGCAACTATCCTAGCTTATGTACCAAGGACTTGAATAGAACCAACCAACATGATAAGTTACTCACTGGTCTTCCTCCCTCTCACTCTCTGTCAGACCCTATGAAAGGACAGCACCTGGCTTTGGGGGGGGGGGGGGTACTTGCTTCAGCTGTGGTCTGAGAGAGAATGAGTTACCTTCCTGTATGTTTGCATTTCAAGAGACTATTCTCAGGTCCTTGAGGAAACAGTTTTAGATAGTAGTTTTGCTGAAAACTGAATCTTTATGTTCTCCTAAAATGTATGTGTTGAAATCTGATTTCTAGTGTGATAATATGAGCAGGTGGGGTCTTGGGGAGTCATCAGTCATGAAAGTGGAGCTCTCATAAATGGGATTAGAGCCCTAATAAGGAGGCACCTCAGAGTCCTTTCTCTCTAGAATTGGCCATCCTGATATCTGATTTTGGACTTCCACCCTTTATAGCAGTGAGAAACAAATGTCTGTTCATAAGACACAGGTTTGTAGTAGCTTTTTTTATTTTTTAATAGCAGCCTTAATAACCAGACTTTCTAATTTTCTAAATTTCAAGAAGTTTTTCTGCAGCTTGCCTTCCTGTTACCAGGTATTGGTTAGAACAAAAAGTATATTTTCCTGGAAGCTTTGAACTTTCTCAGGCAGGACATTTAAGGGAATAATTTAAGGCAGAGAATATTGTGGGGGGGAGAGAGGAGGAACTGGAGTCATCCTAGTGTCATGGCCCTATGCTGCTAGAAGCATGCTACAGTCTAGTCATCTCTTAGTGCAGAAGTCTGGCTGGAGCTGTTATGTGCCAAGAATTTTACAGTTCTTCCTTGGTAGAAACGCAGTTTTGGTGAATCCGCAGATGGCATAATAGTTACGTCGTTGGACTCTCACATGGCCACCCACAGTTTGAGTCCTAAACCTGGAGGCTTGAAACTCACACAGGGCACATGTGCATACATGCCCCAAATCCCAAGAGGTGACAGGAGGAGAAGGGATTGCAGCATGGCTATCCCCTCTATGGAGTGATTTGTCACTTTCTGTCTCTCTGTCTCTGCCAAGTGCAGCACCCAATAGCAAAAATCTGTCAAAAAAGTAATAAAATGCAATTTTCTCTGTTCCACCTGACCCAAAACTAGTGCCATTTCTGAAGAGAAAATGAAATGGGGGGTGGTACTTTCTCAAGTTTAGCCTCTTGCCTTACTATCACCGTAAGTGGTGGAAGTTACAAGTGTTAGTTCATTTTGGCTAGATGCCTTAACCGGCCACTTCCACAGCTTAGAGCTCAGTTCTGTGTTTCTTGGCTGGGCTCCTCCCACACTCCCCCTCCTTATTTCTTTTTTGCCTACAATAACAGATTTCATTTACTGAGCAACCAAGTCCTAAGGAAAGAGTACTTTTTCCATCCTTTTTTTGAGAAGAAAGAAGTGCTTCCTTCCTTATCTGAATTTTATAGTTTTGTTCTTTGTGCCACCTGCGGCCTCTAAATGTGGGCAGAGAGTTCATACAATGCCCTCTTTGATCTAAGCTACTGGACAGACGGATCATATACTCAGGTCAAGGATAGCACAAGCTAACGTCTACGTAGACACTGACTTTGATTCCTTCTCAGAGCACCCTCCACTCTCCTCAGTGGTCACTTATGATGACAGCTCAGCAAATCAACAAGAAATTGTCCCTCCAGAGAACTGATGGTCCGCTTTGTTCTTAAAGGTTACAACAGACTTGTTACTAGGGTATTTACATGCCTATTCCTGGGAAATGAACTGGGTAAAGTAAGAGTAAATTGTCTTTCTTATTATAAATAAACATCTCCAAATAGCCAACAACAACAAAAACAGTCTTGGCAGTGACTTATAAGGTAAATTCTTTAGAAGGTTGGATGTATTATTTGTCATCTAACCTATCTTTATGCAATATCATTAATGGCAACCAAATGGTGTTCCTGGATATTGAGCATGATAGAAAAGAACTACACTACTCACACTGGGGCCAGCAGGTGGCATGGTGCTTATAGCTCTGGACTCCCAGATGGCTGACAACTGTTCAAGTCCCAGACTGGGTGGTTTGAAATTCACGGTGGGTACATGTGTGTATGTGCCAAAAAATTCCAGGAGGAGAATGGAGGAGAAGAGATTGTGGTGTGGCCATCTCCGCTTAGGAGGGATTTCCCTCTCACTGTCTTTCTCCAGCAAGTGCATGTGCCCTATTCAAAATGTGAAAACAAAGAAACGACATCACTCCCAGATAGCACCATGAAACCCTTTATGACTTGACATCAATCAGAACCAATTGTGATGGTTATATTTAATGAACTACCAAGAACCAAGGGTGAACTAATGAGGGACAGATCTGGATGATCCAGAAGGCTTTCTTCCTTCCCAATTCCTCTTGTTTTGCTCAAAGCTGATTCATCTGGACTGAGATAGAAATGTCTATGAAGTTAGCCTTCCTGGCAAGAAAGATTCTTCTCTTGATAGAGTTTTTGTTTTCATTTATAGAAACTAAGTGTTCTTTTGCCTTTCTTAGGGTAACCTATAGACATAGACACAATGGAGGGCAATAATCACTCCTAGAGTAGCTTTCATTTGTATTTATTTATTTATTTTTATTGCATGTTGAGCTTGTCAGCTGAGGCACATATCTCTGCTGGGACCCCGACCATGGTACACACAGAAAACCTATATCCAGCCCTAGCTGTAAAATAATTAATAGTTTGGGAAACAGTGTTTAATATGCTACTCCTCTGCCAGTATACATCTCCAACAAATTCTGGATTATATCAGGTCATATGGCCCTAACCATCATTGTACCTGACCCACCCACCCACTTATCCCCTATACAAGAATATGCAACCAAATTTTTACAAGTTTGGAAGGTCTTACTTTCTATTTAATACACATAAATATATGTGGAATAAATCAGTCTCTCATATTTACACAACATTTGAAAATCTTTGGGTCAAATGGGAAACATTCAAATTTGGAATAATAAGACATGGCAGATGATTAATTTTAACGTATCACCTATCATTAAGTTAACCTGCTAGAGAAGTATATGCATTTCCACATTTTAATTTGACTAATATAGGAAAATTACACAGCAAATTATTCAGACACATGACCTGACAGTGTGTGATTACTTAACAAGTGTTATTTATTGATGACGAGTGTCAGTATTCAAGCTCTGGGAAATGCCTCAAAGTAGAGCTAGTTGTGAGTTCTGTATGATGCTGTTCAGCCTGGTAATGACAAAGTAAAATATTTAAATAATTTCTGTGGCTATTCAGTGAGAAAAATGAACTCTGACAGCAAATCTCTGTAGTATTCATGCAATCACCACTGATAAAATACGTCTTGACCTTGAGAACCTTTAGTTATTCCAGGGTTTCTGAAGCCACACGTTTCAATTGGTAGAATCAGTAAACTAGAAGCCCTTCTACCAGAGGAAGGAAATGATGCTATGCAAGAGCTGAGGTAGAAGTCCCTCCTTAGCGGTGTCTCAGGACCCAGTTGCAGTTAGAATAGTTTTCGACAGAGAATAACCAGGTGATTATTTTGTACATGCTGGGGTCATCCTGTTTTGATGAGATCTAAGAGGACTCCCAGTAATTAAGTTTGGAATAGTTTCTGATTGTATGAAATCTCATACCCAGTTTCAAGTTTTATTGTTCTTACTGTATAGTTAGAAGTTAGAATCACTTGTAGATGTTCTAACTAAAAATCTTTGTTTGAAATTAGTCATTATTGTGACCAGCAGATGGCATAACAGGCATAGCAATTATGTCACTGGACTCCCACAGAGTTGACAGTGTTTGAGATCTGGACCCCATTGCTAAAACATACAAACAAACAAACAAAGCCACCCATGCCAGGCGCCCAAGAGTATGTGCGCAAGATTCCCTTTGGGGTGATTTCTCATCTCACTTTCTGTGTCTCTGTCTCTCCGTGAGTGTATGCATCCTATTGCAAAAATTTCTCCAACAAAAAAAAAAAAGAGAGCGAGAGAGAGAAATATCATTATTATCAATATTGTTAACATTGATTCATTAAATTCAATAAAACACATTACCTTACTATAATTTATTATATTAGATATAAATAAATGTTTTCTGACATCAAACATTCTGTTTATTTTAAGGAATGAACATAATAACTTCATCGAAGAGAGAAAGGTATTGTTATTTTGTTCTTCAGAAATAGCCTCAATCTAACTGTAGGTCTAAAATGTCTATGACCTTTTTATACACATGCAGGTGGGAACAAGCAATTACATTTGTCTCCGAGCAATTCTTGTCCATCAAGTCCTTGGCAGTCAGAGCAACATCATTTTTGTCACTATCGCTTCTTGAACACTCTTCCACCCTCCCTTTTGAAAATAACATTAGCCACATGGAATCTCCATTTAAATCCATAATAAGAAATTTCAGAATATTTATAAAATATTCTGTATGACATTG
Organism: Tupaia tana; assembly: GCA_026018925.1. Taxonomy (NCBI): domain Eukaryota; kingdom Metazoa; phylum Chordata; class Mammalia; order Scandentia; family Tupaiidae; genus Tupaia; species Tupaia tana. The sequence continues at coordinate 158,745,257 of JAKSZU010000001.1, forward strand.
TGAAATTATGAAATAATTAGGGTGGGTAGCATCAAAGGAAAATAGATTTGTTAGAAATCGCTTTTCTTTTTCTAAAGAGTCACATTTTTCTTTGCCTTTTAGCTTCTCTTTTAGTTTTCACATCCCCATCATGCTCAAATGGGACAAGAACAATTATGCCAGGAGGTATAAGGTGCTCTGACTACTCACGCTACAGAGAACGCCACCCGCCCTGCATGACAGTTATCACTGGATTTACTATCTGTCAGCAGATGCTTGCCGAAATGACAATGTGCCCTGAACTCATGTTTTTCTCTCTCCCGGTGCCTTTCCTCCTTGGGGAATTATAGGGATAAGAATCTCTCCCTCTTATATTAAAGCTCACAGAGGAGCATGTCTTCTGCCTCCTCTCTGGGGAGTGCTTTATCTCCTCTCATGCATGTTTTTATTATTTTGTTTTAAAGAGCAAGGTTTGGGTGCACATCACCCATTCAGTTATCAGGGTCAAATGCAATTCTTTCTGTCTCCCCGAGTATGTGCTTGCCCCACATGATGAGTGGTGTATAAATGCCCACTCACTGATTTCTGGCTTTGCCATGTATCCTCTTAGAGTAACCATTATTCATTCCAATGCACCCTAAAAGCATTATAAAATCAGCAAAAAATATTTTACTGACAATATCTCAATTAGACTAACCGCAAGGAAAGAAGATCATTGTAGAAGAAACAAACCAGCACAAGCAAATTTTGTAACCTCTCAAAGTCCCTACTCCAGAATTTGTTCATAGCGTACCTATTCAGTCTCTTGTATCTGTTTGATGTCCCTTATCTTTATCTCTCTCTTATTTGTTTTTACCTTTCCCATTTCTCCAGTGTACCTGTGGATTCAGGTGACATCAGGAATGGATTAAGGTGTTACAAAAGCTTGGTGGTAGCACCAACAGACGGTGTAATGGTTATGTGGCTGGATTCCTGCAGTTCAAGTCCCGGACCTCATGGCTTGAGTGGAGGAGAAAGAATTGCAGCATGGCTATCCCCTGTGGGGTGTTACTACTTGCTTTCTGTCTCTCTGTTTCTCTCTGCCCCTATGGCAAGTTTCTCTGTCTCTCCAGCAAGAGCTCATACCCCATGGCAAAAATCTCTCAAAATAATAAATAAAAAAGAAAGAACAAAAGCTTGGTGGTATTTAAAATATAACTCACATAGTAACAATGGTAATAGTTTATTACTATAACTACTATTGGACTATCAGGTGACATGGTGGTGGAGGCAACTGATCCCACATAGCCAACACTTCAGATTGAGTCATGGATCCGGTGGCTTGAGAAACATGCCAGGAACATGAACATATGTGTCCAAAATGCCAAGAAGGGAATTGAGGAGAAGGGTTTGTGACATGGCTTGAGGGGATGATTTCTCATTTTCCCTCTCTCTCTTTATCCAGTGAGCACACAAGCCTCGTAGCAAAAATCTAAAAACAAAACAAAACAAACAAACAAAAAAACAGAAACAAGATGCTACTACTATTACTAACAACTTCCACAACAATAAAAGTGCTTTCCATTTACAATGAGCCCGTGAGGTAGGCAGAAAGTTCGAGTGCTCTCATATTAATTATAGAGGAGAGAAAAACTAATCTAAAATACTGACCCAAAGCCACAGAGCTAGGAAGACGCAGAAATCTCATTTGACTTACTATTGTTTGTCTCAGATGATTTAAGAGGTTTCCTCCTTATAAACACTTGAGATTGACATGCATTCAAGGGTGGCCAGGGATGTGCTCTGCCTTACACTGTAAGGTTGGCCATGACTTTGTGTTTATGTGTGCTCCCTACTCTATCACCAGACGGAGGTACAAAGGAAAAGATTGCATCCATGTAACTCCACAATACTTACAAGAGTGCGTGATTCATAGAAGGTTCTAACTTATACTTCATAGAAAAATATATCAAAGGCCTCCACTATGCCAAATTCCTCTTGACAAGTATGTGTAACACACAAAGGGCTATGGGTATTGTCATGTAACAGATTCTGGATTGAGATTGGCTGTCTGAATATTGGCAGTCTTCAAAATATATGGATTGTGTTTAAAAAGAAAATAAAACAAGAGGAAAAGAAATACTTGTGCATGTAAGTTGTTTTGGGCCTAGTGCATTTTCCTGTAAAATGTCCTCTAAGTCATAGTTATCAATAATTTACAAAGCTAGAGGGAAGATGATTTTTTTGAGAGAAATTTTTGCTATAGGGTGTGTGCACTTGCCAGAGAGACAAAGAGCCACAGAGAGATAGAAAGCAAGGAATCAGCCCTGGGGGGATGGCCATACAACAATCCCTTCTCCTCCATTCTCCTATCAGAATATTGGGAATGCATGACACATGTCCAGCATGAATATTAAATCGCCAGGTCCAGGACTCAAATCATGCAGTTGACCACAGGATAGTCCAGTGATGTAACATTAAACTATTTGCTGGTCCCAGAAGAAAGATGATTTTAAAAGAATAACACATATTATGATACATGTGCTACTCTTGAATCTCAGTTCTGTGTTTAAATTAGGGTTCATTTATTGTAAGAGTTGAATGCCTTGGGATGAGCAGTTGGTTCGAGTTCAAGACCGTGGTTAGAGTCCCAGACCCGGTGGCTTAAATTTATGCAGGGTGCATGTGTGTGCATGACCAAGATCCTGAGAGGAGTACGGAGAAGAGGGGATTGTGGCGTGGTCATTCCCCCTGGGAAGCCGGGGTGATTTCTCGCTTTCTCTGTCTCTCTCTGTCTTTCTGGCGAGCGCATGCACCCTATAGCAAAAACCTCTCCAAAAACAAAACAAAACAAAAAAATTGAATGCCTTAAAGAAAAAAATATTCCATGATTCTTATTGTCTACAGCATGACAAAGAGACTTTATTTAGGGCTGTTGGGACCACTGCAATGGAATTTTGTGTTGAATGACAGAGATTGGGCTCAACTCCAAATAACGACTAAGAGAGTGAGAATTTATTGCCAAGAATTACAGTAGGAGTTAGTGGGTGGAGAATAACAAAGATGATACACTAGTAGAAGGGATTTCTGACTTAAATGGTCTGGCAAAGATTCTTTCTGAAGAGAGGCCACAGTGATCCAAGATCCCCTGGGGAATGGTGAAAGATGAGGAACCTGATCTGACATCAAAGCTAATCAGATCTATCAGATCTACAGGGTGAGGAGTCTTTTGGTTTTCACTAAAATTAAATTTTATGAGGAAATGCACAGATGGTCAAATAAATGGTCAAAGAGCATTTGTACTTGTGTGTGTGTGAGAGAGACAGTGAGAGTGAGAAAGAGCAACTTTGCATTTTCGTAAGATATATTTCTTTTTTTAGAGAGAGAGAGATTTTTGCTATAGGGCACATGCATTTGCTAGAGAAACAGAGAGAGATGGACAGAGAGAAAGCAAGAAATCACCCCCAAGGGGAATGAGCATGCAGCAATTCCTTCTCCTCCATTCTCCTCTCAGGATTTTGGGCATGCCTGCAAATTCACCCTGTGTGAGTTTTAAGCTGCTGGGTCCAGGACTCAAACTGTGGTTGACTACATGGGAGTTCAGAAACTTAACCATTGTGCCATCTACTAGAGCCTATTTTCCTTTTTGTGAGAGGTTCGTGTTTTGTTTTGTTTTGTTTTTGTTTTTGTTTTTGTTTTGTTTTTATTTTTTGGTAAGTTGTAGCTATAGGGCACATGCACTTACCAGAGAAACAGAGAGAGACAGAGACAGAAAGCAAGAAATCAGCCCCCCAGAGGAAATGTCCATGCTTTAATCCCTTTCTATCCAGTCTCCTCTTGGGATTTTGGGCACATATGCACACATGCTGTTTTGAATTTTATAAACCTCCAGGTCTGGGACTCAAACCATTGTCAACTATATGAGTGTCCAGCCACATGATGACTATGCCTCTTGCTGGTCTCTTGAGAGAGGGTATTTTTTTGGAGGGGGCAGAGGAGAAGTTTTTGCTATAGGATGCTTGCACTTGCTGGAGAGACAGAGAGACAGAAAGCGAGAAATCACCCCCCAGGGGGGATTGCCATGCCACAATCTCTTCTCTTCCATTCTTCTCTCAAGTTTTGGGCATGCAAGCACACGTGCCCGGTGTGTTTAAGCTACAGGGTCTGCCAATTTCCTTAAGATAAGTTTCTATTACAAGATGATGTTACCATATATTTAAATGTTTAGTCTCTAATGATACAAGAGGTATGAGATGGGAATTGTTAGTGTATTTGGAGTCATCATGCATATCTGTTATGATCTGAAAGCTCTCTCTACCTATGGTTATGTAACTGGCCAGAACCAACTGGATTGGACAGATGTGGTGCTGTCGTTTTATGGTTTTGCTTGAAGGAATCATGTACCAGGAAGGTTCAGTGACCTAAGGTTGAACCTCTCTGCAGGGAAGGAATATGGATGCTAGATGCAACTGCATGAACAATCGGAACAGAGCAGTTTCAACAATGGTCAAGTGAGAACGCTGCTTGAATTGAACAGCCAGAGCTGCACAGGTTTTAGTCATCCATTTGCACACATTGACTGGTTGAGGGTTTTGGCATAAATTATTTCTCTATAAAAGGCCACCCAAAACACATTCAGGGACACAACTTTTTGAGCGTATCTAACTATCTCCTTTATTATGTCACCTTTAATAAAGCCTTCTTCCTAGATAAACCTTGTGGGTCAGAGTTTGGCTTTCCTGAGAGAGAGCCAGTGTTCTTGATTCCCATCTACTTTTCGTTTTGGAGCTGATATCCACCTATTGTGACCGTTATGTTAGCACTAGTGTCAGTAGGAGATTCTACGTATCTATCTGAACACGCCCCTCTTCCCTGAAGAAGTTCCATACTTTCATTCAGTAAGACTGACTGAATTATAACAAAATACATCTTCAAAGCAATATATACTAATATTAAAGCATATGGAGCATCAGGGCTAACAACATTTTATCAAAACCTTCATTTCAAGTCCCAATGCAGAAAACCATCAGGAGCTATAACTACACTGAAAGTTTTTCTAGTACCTGTGAAAGTAAGAACATGTGCTGTGAGTCTGAGAAAGTTTGGATCAAATTAGGCGACTTTCCAAGACTCATGTTATTGAGAATATGAGACATAACTTCTCAGCAAAGCCACCAGTTTCTATTGATGTTCCTATCACACTCACATACCTCTGTCAAAGCAGTCTTAGTATGATTTTATTTTAAACAGTCTTTGTTCTTAAAGCAATTTAACTTGTCAGGGAGTCTCACAGAGCTTAGTTAAAACTTGAGACGAGCTATAAATGAGAACATGAAGGGCCATAAATCATTTGGCTTTCACTTGACTAAACTAAATATTGAAACAATCTGCTCTTTCTTCCTCTTCTAGAAATATTTCTTCTTTAACCAGATCCTTCCCACCTCACCAGCTGGAGAGAAATAGTTATACTAACCTGATGAACAAGGATTAAAAAAATTAACCAAATTATTACCAATGTGTAATCAAGCAGTCCCATAATGACTGTATGTCATTTGTCAATGAGATTTGGGTCAGGGTTATAATAGACAACATCAGCAGCTCAAATTACCTGAGAAAAAGTTAAAGATCACATATGTGACATCTTGGTTTATCTTTTTTTGTCTTTCTGATATCTCAGAAATCGTTGCCAAAATGCTAGATTTTGAAAAACCAAAAGCATTTTTTAAATTTAATTGAATATTTTTAAAAAAGCTATAATCACTGTATATCTTTTTTTCTTTTCACAGAGCATTCTATTTTAATACTTTTTAAATAAAAGTAACATTATTGTGAGAAATTGAAGTATTAACTAAATATACAATACATATAGTGAAGGTCTTTGCACTCAGTCATCAATTTTTTCTTCTTTATTTTAACCTGATAGGCACTTTACAACATTGAAAATGAACTTTTCCAGGCCCCCTAAAAAAGAGATTGACAGACAAGAAACTGGAAAATTATCTGTTAATGACAATGTGTATGGTAATTTCTTTGAATGGATTAACTTTAAAGCATTTTTTAAGATAACCTAATTGGGACCAGCAGGTGGCGTGATGGTTAAGGTGCTAGATACTCCCACTCGCTTTATCACTTTCCCTCTCTCTCTTTCTCTTCGTGTGTGTGTGTGTGTGTGTGTGTGTGTGTGTGTGTGTGGCCCTGGTCAAATTAAAAAATAAATAAATGAATAAATAATACTAAATAAATAAATTATTATTTTTTTAAAATTACCTAACCGAAATACTGTAACTACCTATCATCTACCTGTCTACCATCTATCTATCTATATCTATCATTGATCTATCTATCTATTATCTGTCTATCTATGTTACTGTCAGTTACATTGCTTTTTGCAAATGTTTGAAGTTTTTGGTCTGTCGTCACCATCAAGAAGAAGCACACCATCCAGTGTGTGTCTTGGTGTATCACAGTTTTCAAGGTCGACATTAATTACCAGCCCCCACTGTGGTGCCCAGTGGAGACCCGGCCAAGGTGCAGTGAGCAGTGTGCAGGCTAAATAATGCCAGGCTAAATAATGGGCTTACCTGGACCACAAGTTTGACCTGATATATGCCAAGTGCACCTTTGTCACTGGGACAGGGGAGAGAGGATGAAGAAAGTTTTCTGATGCCTGACAGGAGATGGCTGTCCTTGAAAAGAATTACAGGAGATTGGTGTGGATTCTGTTGAAGGGGAGAGTGAGGAAGAAGGAGAAACATGCTAAAGTTAAAATGTCACAATGTGCTGCTTTTATAGGGAAACTTATTCTGTTTTAAGCATTGGAAAGTTGTGGTGTGATTAGTAAATTTGTATGCAGCAGTGTATGCTCTTATTTACAATTACTGACCTATACTTTAAAATATGAATGCTCCGTTACAGACCCAAACTGCCCATTTCTCTGATGGTTTTGAATAAAGTATTCCCTGTCTTATATATATATATTTTTCTCCTTCTAAAATTTTAAAAAAGTATTTAGAAACACTATCAACCTTATTCTTTGCCCTGATTTTATCTTTTCACCAGAACTTGGTCACAAACATCAATGTATAAACATAAATTTTCTTTCTTGTTGCAAATTTACCAAGAATCTTTCTACTTCATGTCTCTTATACACTCTAAACGTATTTGATCATTCAAGTGATGGCCCCCATCACTTAATGAATTTATGTCATAAGAGAAATATTTTTTTTCTTTAAACTTCATTTCATAGGTACAATATTTATTTATTTGGAGAGGTTTTTGCTATAGGGCGCGTGTGCTCACCAGAAAGACAGAGAGAGACAGAGAGACAGAAAGCGAGAAATCACCTCCCAGAGGGATGGCCATGCCACTCCCTTCTGCTCCATTCTCCTCTTGGGATCTTTGGCACGCATACACATGCACTCAGCATGAGTTTAAGCCACCTGGTCCAGGACTTGAACCATGGTCAACTATATGGGAGTCCAGCGACATAGCCATTACGCCAACTGCTGTTCCCTCGTAGGTACAATCTTAAGCTTCAATTTGCCCTATGTGTTCAAATAAATTACCAATATACAAAGTCATTAGAAAGCAGGAAGGAAACTTCTGATAAAGAAAGAAAGAGAAGGCGTGTGAGTGCATGCACCCTATAGCAAAAACCTCTCCCTCCCCCCCAAAAAAAATAAAAAGGGAAGGAAAGATAGAAAGAGAAGAAAAAGTAATTACCAGAACTAACTGAGATCCCTCAGAAAAGGTACATAACATAACATCTTATTGCATTGATATGTATTAAAAATATTTCTCGCTATTTTACTTCATTCATTTTCTAGTTTTAAGGGGTGGCAATATCAAGGAAAATAATGAAGCATAGTATAAAGGTAATTTTACCCAATTTGTCTTTTTTATTTAAAAAAAAAGAATAATTGGGGCACCAGCAAATTCTGTAGTGATCACATTGCTGGACTTCCACATGGCCAACTGCAGTTCACGTCCCAGGCCCAGTGGCTTCAAACTCATGCCGGTTGTGTGTGCGTGTGTACCCAAAATCTTGAGAGAAGACGAGTAGAAGGGATGGAGACATAGCTATCTCCCTGGAGAGTGATTTTTCACTTTCCACTTCTCTTTCTCTGTATCTCTGGCGATTACACATAGTCTAAAGGAAAAATCTCTTAACAAAAAAATAATAAAAATAATTCTTGACTAGTAGGTGCCATAGTGGTTAAGGCTCTGAATTCCCACATGGCCAGCCACAGTTCAAGACCCAGACCAGAGTCTTGAAACTCATACTTTGCATGAATGTATATGTCCCCAAGGAATGGAGAAGAGGGAATTGTGGTGTGGCCAGTCCCCTGAGGGGGTGTGATTTCTCGTTTTCTGTCTCTCTGTCTTTCCTTCTCTCTCTGGTTAGCTCATGCTAACCACTGTAGCAAAAATATCTCTTAAAAAACAATAATTCTTAAAAGTTTAATAAATTTATAACATATTACAGCATTTATTTACTTCCAAACTATATGGATTGGTTGATTTGCTTTTGAATTTCATTCTTTTTATTTGTAAGAACAACGATTTTAAATTGCTCTGAAATTTATTATACTCCAGTGTGACAAAGTTTTGTTTTCTTTAATTACCTTATATGGTTAAGGTCAGATTCTTGCTATATCTTTATACATGGCCTAAAAGTCCTCACTACTTCATCCCTTCATGTCTCAATATTAATCCTTTTCTCTTTAATTGTCAGAGGGTGCATGCACTCATTAAAGAGAAAGACAGAAAGAAAAAGGAGGAAACCATCCCTGAGTGGGCATGGGTAAGCTGTTATCCCTTCTCCTCCGTTTTTCCATTCTGCCAGGATTTTTTGGTCCTATACACAAACACACACACCATCCCACATGTTTTTCAAGCTGCTAGGTCCTGGATTTGAACCACATTCTTGGCCATGTGGGATATAGTTCTCTTAAGCACCGGGACACAGACCCGGTCCGATATTAATTCCTTATTAAGGGAGAAGTATGAAAATTTGTTTGCTGCCTGGAAGTTATGAAAAACTTTATCTTTTCTTGTCTTCAGATTATGCCTTTTCTATTATACCTTAGATAATATATAAGAAAATTATATTCATTTATTTATATTTTCTTTTCTCTTTCTCATCTCCTTTTGATCATTTACATTGATGACTTCTCTAAAACTACATGATTGTTTTCTGTAATTTCTTTCCCTTAAAATTTAGAATCTATGAGTTCAATTTCTAAGTATTTTATTTGAAGATGTTTAGGTTAAATTTTAGGATGGTTGATGTCAACATGCATAGATAATTTATTTTAAAAGCTGGGGGAGGAAAAGAAAGCCATGTGCCCTCAAAAGGGCGTCATGTTGTAGTATTTCTCCAGCCTCCCTCTTGATCCAAGATTACAGGCACAAGCCTTCAGTTTACGGACCCACCGGCAGTGAATCCTGAGATTTCCCATGTGCTCGCCACTTGAGCAGCATGTTACCCTGCACCACTGAGTCACCATGTACTTTTTATATCCGTCTTAGCTGCAAGTGTACTAGAAAGGGATTTTCACGGAGAAAAATTTAGCCTAGCCAAACTGACAGTACACAAACCCTTCACAGCATGGCTCCAGACTTGCTTGTGAAACCGGTGTAGGTTTTTCAGTGTGCCATTCTTTCTTTTTTTCTCTTCTTTTCTTCCTTTCTTTTTCTTTATTTTTTGAGAGATTTTTACTATAGGGCATGTGTGCTCACCAGAGGGAGATAGAGAAAGTGAGAGGTCACCACCTGGAGGGATGCCCACACCACAATCACTTCTTAATTTTTCTCCATGGATTTTGGGCACGCATGCACACGTGTCTGGAGTGATTTTCAAGCCTCCAGTCCTGGATCAAGCTGTGGTCAGCCATGTGAGAGTCAGCACTTTAATATTCCACCACTTGTTGGCAACATTTTTTTAAAAATTTTATATTCATTCAGTGTATATCATTACAGCATACAAAATGAATTTTCCCCTCCAGAATATACTGAATAGACATGCCATTCTTAAATATTCCCTTATTACTTAGGGATCCAAGTGCTACTAGTATAAGCTTGTTGTTTCACCTAGCAGCCATATACTTTCTCTTTGAGAAGTCAGGCCAAAGGCAATATTAAAAACTTTTAAGAAAGTCATTTATTTATACAGCAAAGCAGTCCCCAATCAACAGCTTTGGTATCATCTAGGGAGTTTTAGAGAAGAAAATTCTCAGGAATTCCCCCATCCCAATTTACTGGATGAGAAATTTTGGAAGTGGGCTCGTCATGTGTGCTCAACAACCTATGCTGGCATTCTAATGCATGCGAAAATCTGAGAAACACTGATTTTGATGATGGGATTATACTCCAGGTCCATTTGCACCTCTGATTTTCAGATGTTTTGTTCCTTGTGCTCTCTGCATTCTATCCAGGGCATCATCTTTTACACTGTTGGGTAAGAAATATTACCATGCCTTCTTAGAAAAAATGATCTTGTATGTAGACTTGAAGTTGCACTGTCTCTACTTGCCAGAAAATTGAGTATTAGCTCCTGGCACCTTCTCTAAGCTTCATCTAAATTTCATTGAATCAAGCTGATATTTCAGAATGTGTGGGATGATGATGGGAGCTTGTCTAGTTTTACTGTAGATGAAGTTTTCATGTCTATTTTATTGTGATTTATATCACTTTTAATGCCTGTCAAACAATTTTGGAAATATGTACCAACTCTCTGTCTTTCTTGGAAGTCTCTCAGTGCACTGCATATTTATTAGATACTAACACCTAATGGAATGTAACTTCTTTACTTTAAAATATAAACTTCCCTGCAATGTCATGGTTTCAGGTACACCCGAGAGCTATTTCAGTGCATCGTTATCTCCAGTGAAATGGAAAAGATATCTAGGGGTTATTTCTCTTTAGCAGCAGAGAAGTATACCAATCACACTGAAAGCAAAGTAGGTTGTGCCCAAGTATTGACCGAAAAGAAAGTAGTACTTCAGAAAGCATAGTCACAAGGATATTAGAATGCTGTGAGGAACTGCATTTGTTTTGCCATTTTGCTAAGAATTCAAGTGATATTTTGGCTCATACTACACATGTAAAATTATTTTTTCTATTTCTGTAATTAGGAAAATTCTTGTAATTAGATATTTTTATTGATGGCCCAACTGTGGCAGCATGTGCTGGTAAAGGCTGTGACTCAGCAGGCTGGAATCTCATGGTAAGCTAGGGTTGAGGTCCTGGCTCACCCTAAAGGCCAGTCCCAGTGCATGTAGGCATGTATCTATAGTCCCAGTAATTTGGAAGGCTGAGGCAGGAAGATTGCTATATCCTGAGACCCTGTCTAAAGCAACAACTAAAATAACAGGAGGTTCTGGGTGGTGATGCAGTGGTAAAATGCAAAGCTCTGCACGGTCCAGGTTTGTATCCAGGGACTTCCTTATGTGTGTGCATGATCTGGTGCCAACTGACGCTGGGCGTGGACCATGGCATCAAGCATCCTGCACAGATACTGTCTTTCTGACTCTGTATGTCTCTCTGTCTGTATTGCTCATGGAAGAAATAAATAGTTAAACACTTATTTTTCCTGTTGAAAGTTCTCAAACTCATTCTCATTCTCAGTAACTAATACTTTTAAATAATGTGTGTATATTGATAAATATAAATATATATATATACATATAATCTATATACAATGTTATGCTTACATGCTTACATATATAAGTCTGTACACACACACACACATAGTCAGGAAGGCCAATTGAATGCTCACTTTTCTCATAATAACATATTGCTACTAATTAGAATATCAAATATGAAAATTGTCAATATTTGGTCCTTTTGAATATACTTAGGTCACTGATCATGCAATCTAACAATGCCATAAATAAGATATTTGTTCTTTAATTCCAGCAGCTACTGCCTGTACCCTTCAAGTGAAAAAGGAGTGCTATATAGCAAGCTGCAGGAGCCTCTAGAAAGAATATATGCTGGAGGTAAATTTTACTTTAAAAATTCGGGACAAAGCCATAAGAGGTGAGGTAAAGTACCAGGATAAAAATAGTAGGCCAGAAAACTTATTTTATTTCTCATACACTTGAGGAAAAGTATTCATGTATGACAAATAATATTAATGATATTAAACATATTAATCTATTTTTGTATTATTTTACTATTTTTTAATTGCCAGAAAGCATGTATATTGACCAAAGAGAGAGAAAGAGAGAGAAAGAAACATTCCCCCCAATGGGGAGTGGTCATAGTGCAATCTTTTCTCTACTTTCTTCATCCTGTCAAACTCTGGGGCACTGTGCATATGTAATCAGGATGTTTTTCAAGCCACTGGGGCTGGGATTCGAATGGCCATTGGCCATGTCAGATCTGCCTTCCTTAACTGCTAAGATACAGGGCTGGCCATCCCATTTATATAAACTAGAATTTAATCAATTGGTCCATACAGTGTACTCTTCCTTGTTTCTGACATATTTTATGCTTATAAACAAATTCTCATATTGCTAATAATTAACGTTAATTTTTTTACAATCTTAAAAAATAAAATATGATGATTATCCCACATAAAATATTTTTTGTAATATTTTATCAAGACCCCATTTTGAATATTTAGCATCTTTAAATAATTTTGTATAAAACAATATTTTAGAAAACATTTTCAAAGACAAGTTATTTCAGGTACAAATAAAGCATTCTCTGTATAAATTCCTAACACACAACAATCTAACTTTTCTCTTAAAATAAGCCAAACTGTTAATTAATATAAATTAAGTAATTTACATACATTGAAATTTAAAATGCAACTTGAAAAAAATTAAACTTGCAAAATTTAGTTTAACATTATTTAATTATTATAGTAATATTTGAAAATAAAAATGTATTAGGAAAATATCACAATGAAATAAATCGTTTTTATAACTCATCAAATATGTTTCATATTGAGAGCTCCAGGCTTGATAATATGATATGCAGGGGCCACGGAGCGGCAGTCTCAGAGCTGGTGGCTCCTGCAGCAGCAGCGGCGGCCCGAGGGTGGGAGGACCACACCGAAGGCAGCGGGAAGTGCAGAGAGGCAGGCTGGGAAGGCGCGTACCCCGAGATCGTCATGGAGAATAAGATGTTCAAGCCCTACTCCCAGGAGCTCAAGATCATGCTGGAGCACCAGCAGGACCAATTCACGGGTGCACCCTGGCAGACCCTCCCAGCCACTTTACGAATCAATGACTGTAAAAGCCACATGGAAGAGATTCTTCACTGCTTTAAGAACAGGTATTTCAAGGAATTGGAGGACTGGCAGGTGGATGGTCAGAAAGTTGAAGTTCCATAGCCACTGAGTTATCCTGAACTTGTCTGGCACACAAATTTGAGTAGAGAAATCTTGAGAAAGTCTCTGCACCTGGGAAAGATTGATCAGTTTCTGATTAGCGAAACTGAATCTGGCAACGTCAGTCCACAGGAAACCATCAGCCCGATCCTGCCCTTACTGCTCAATGTCCAGCTGCATCATAAGATCTTAGATATGTGTGCTCCAAGATCACCCAACTGATTGCAATGCCTCATGATGACAGGAATGTCTCTTTTCCAGAAGGCTTTGCTGTCACTAATGATGTGGACAACAAGTGTTGCTATCTGCTCATTTATCAAGCCAAAAGACTGAGTAGCCTCTGCATCTTGATAGTTAACCACGACACATCCAGCATACCTAGACTCAGTAATGATATGGACGCAAGGAAAAAGGTTCTCTTCTATGACAGAATTTTGATATGCCTTGCAGTGGAGATGGAAGTATGACAAAAATATTGCTGTTTGGAAAAAGTGGACCACCTTAAATAGCTTGCAGTTACATGGTTTACAGCTATGGACTGCAACAAAAGGTTTTGTGCAGCTCGCAGAAGGTAGAAGGATGGTGTACTCCATGTGTTCACTCAACCCCATCAAGGATGAAGCAGTATAGAATCTTTACTAGAAAAAAGTGAAGTTGTTTTGAAGCTTGCTGATGTGTCTTCTGAATTGGCAAGACTGAAGTAGATGCCTGGAATCACTCAATGAAAGGTAATGACAAAAGATGAACACTGATTCATTGATTGGGATGACGTTTCTCACAGCAGAAACACCCAGATTCAACACACCATGTTCCCAGAAAAGGACCCAGTAAACTTACAAGTGATGCACCTGGAGCAGTGCCTTAGGATTTTACCATACCATCAGAACAATGGCAGTTTCTTCGTGGCCGTATTAGTCAAAACATCTCCAATGCTATGCGTAAATTGCAGCCAAAGTAGGGTAGGTCTGCATAGGCCAGAGAAGTCACATAGACAGCCCTGTGGACCCTACAGAGGGGAAGCCCCCAGGCCCCTCTGAGCTAGAAGCTCCACCAGTCCCTGAAACTTGAGGACACAGAAGTAATTCAACCAACCAAGAATATAGAGAATAAGAGAAATAAGAAAGATGGTGTGTGTGGTCATTCTCCATCAAAGAAAATGAAATTATTTGGATTTAAAGAATATCCGTTTGTATTTACTCCTGAAGATGACTCATTGGTTCCACTTACTGAGAAATTTTATGCATTGGCTCCTTCATTCCCAGAGATGAATTTGTTTATTCAGACTACAGAAGGGAAGAAAAGGCAACTCTATATGGTTTCTAAGGAGCCAAGAAATGTGCTGATGAATAATACTGAGAGGGTGAAGGTTATTAACATGAGCATAAAAGTCTGGTGTTGAAATAACCATGGCGAAGAGTTTGTGCTTTCCAGTTGGCACAGGAGGAAATATGCACACTCTATTTGTTTATTAATTCAAGAATTATTACTATATCTAGGAAAGATGTTAAGATACTGTTGAACCAGGAAAATACATTTTTTTTTTTAAGAAAACTCATCAGTGAAGCATACAGTCAAATCAAGGACCTAGCAAAGAGAAGCGGTACACTGAAGTATGAACTGGACCCTGCAAACCCAGACACTCTACAATGTCCCATTGTGTTATGCGGAAAGCTGGGGGAAGACCTCAGTTCGAACTTCTGTGCCACACAATGAACAGTTTTATTATCTCAAGATAATGGGACTAGAGGTGTTGGGAGAAAAGAAGATAGAAGGGGTTATTCTAATAAATGAGGGTGCAGCCAGCTCTGAGCAGCCAGAGAACAAGCTGACCAAGGAGCAGAGACCAGAAGAGGCTGAGCTGAGTGGGGAACAGAGAACAGAAGAGGCCAACAGCCGGGACAGACAATGTGCTGTGACACTGTCAGGGCCAACCTGCCCCAGGTAAGGCCGCCCAGGGAGACTGAGGCCTACATATGGCATATGTGGGCTGGCCTCTGCCTTTGTCCTTGGTGTTTCATACCAGATCTAGAACTTCTAACCAGTCAAGTACATATTTTTAAATACAGAAAATTTATGGGATGCTGGAAGCAGTTTGTCAGTAATCAGTACTGCCTCCATATTGAGCTCACAGAAAGATACTTTGTTAGCATCTTAGAAGTCGGTGCTCAGTTTATTGTTTCTTTGGCAAAGCCGCATCTAGTGTGTCTACAGCTGGTAATAGACTCACATTAAAGTCATACTTTTGCCAAGAAATAAAACTGTCCTTGCAAAATTTTAAGATCCCTTTGTTACACCTATATTAGTATTAAGATTTAGTATTTTTTAAAATTGTATGTGTAGAAGGAATATCCAATTCCATACGAATTCTTTGGAAACTGTATTGTGAGCTTTAATAATTGCGTTGGGTTGTACATTAGCATGACATTAAAAATGCAATGGGGTTAATAATCTGAGGCCTCAGATGACTTCTGTGCCTTTTGTAATAAAAGGTAACATTTTTAAAAATAGAGTAATATACTATATTATGATGTAGAATTTTCATCTTAATGATGAAACATGATAAGGTAAGACAAGTGGATCCTTTTAATCTAGCAGAAATGCTCATGAAGTTCAGTAATGCATTTTCATTGTATGACTGCACAGTTACATGTTCTATTGCTATAGGCTCTCACACAATTATTGAATTCTTTTTTTGTTGTTATTGCCAGAGTGCATGTGAAAGAAAGCAAGAGGGAGAGACTCCCTAGTGAGGTGTTATTCTACAATATTTTTCCCTCCATTTCTCCATCTCATCAGGATTTTGGGCATACATGCATATGCACTAGGTATGTCTCTCAAGGCACGAGGTTAGGGATTCAGATAGCATTGATTTGGTCGATTGGGACTTGATTCTCTTAACCACTGCACTTTGGGGCTAGCCCCGGATATGAAATTCTTTTTTTTTATGTTTCTTTGTTTCAGCGAGATTTTTGCTATAGGGCACGTGCGCTTGTTAGAAAGACAGACATACAGACAGAAAGCAAAAAATCACCCCTCAGGGGGATGCCCATGCCTCATTACCTTCTTCTCCATTCTCCTCTCGGGATCTTGGGCACACACCCACTCATGCCTAGCGTGAGATTCAAGCTGCTGGGTCCTAAACTGTGGCTTAAACTGTGGTCAACTACGTCGGAGTCCAGTGATATAACCATAACGCCATCTACTGGTACCCAGAAGTCAAATTCTTAATGTACATGAATGTTTTCTGTGTGTTTTGTGTGTGTGTGTGTGTGAGATCAACTTACCTAATATTTCTGAAACCATATAGAGAGGATTTGTTCAGTTAGCTAATATCTTTACTTATAAATTTGAAGATTAAAATAATAGGTCATACGATAATAACATTGTTTTATTACCTTTTACTTACTCTTATTTCAGTTGAAATAGCACTTTTGACCTAAATTATCTACATGAATCTCTCAATTTCCAATTTTATTCATGTACACAGACATGGTCTGGATAGATATAATATGGACCTGTTTGTCATTTTTATGTTGAAAACAAAGTAGCAAATTCCTAAAATAATTGGTATCATAAATAATAGATGCTCTTGCTGTACTTTTTCACTTGAATAGGTACGCTTATTTTTCATCTGGCTTTAGATGGTGCTCTGTTTTACATACCTATACACTTGGGAGACAATAGGGTTATCTATTTGTACCTGGAGAGCAACTACCTTTTGAAAAATGAAAAGCAGTAGAGTTCATGGGTGATAGATTTCATAGATCACTTTTGTAAAGTGGCTTCTCTTGCCAAGATTTAATATGTGATATGAGCAAAGGCTTTGTTTAATTTTGTTTTTGAATTTTCATTAGTTATAATATTATTAAAAGCTGTTGGTTACTGAGCACAAGTTTTGAAAAATGTTAAGCATATTTCAATGGAAACACTTCAATTGCAGAAATTTTTTCTACTAGAATAATAGAGAAATCTTTTATATCTTAAAACAGTGTGGTTAGAAAACAAACTAAAAATTTCATCATTCATGTATATCTACTATGACATTGTTTTCCACAAATGAATTCACATGTGTGCAAAAATGGGTTAAACTGTGCAAAATGATCTATTTCCTCAAGTACCTTGTCAGCTGAAGAAATCTTGAAACATTAGGCCAATTGTTTTCAACACGAAGAGATTTACTCATTTTTTTTCCAATGTCATATAATTTCAATATTTTCTATGCATGTTATGACATGAAAATCTTGAGAAACACTTCAGTGAAAGTACTCTCAAAGCGAATTAAATGGTGAGATAAAATACATTACTTTAAAAATATTCCTATCAAAGTTTATGTGCACACATATGAGAGAGAAAGAGAGCAAGATGAACGCTCTCTGCAGGACATGTCATGACCCTCTTCTTTCTGGCCCCTTGCCCATGGGTTCCTGGGCCCTTGCACACATGCCCTGTATGTTTCAGGCTAATGGAGCCAGGGATGTGATTTATAGTCAATATGGCAGATCCTGCTTCTCTTGGGTACACATTAGTGCTGTCCTATGGAGTCAACCTAGATAAAATATTTTTAAATGGTATTTTTAAAATGAATTATTCAGCCAACTGGTATTGTGGTGGTTAAGGTCACTGGATCGCACGTGGCCAACCATACAGTTCAATTCCCAGAAACTAAAGTTTGAAAAACAGTCTGGGCACATGTGCATGCTTACCCCCAAATCCTGAGAACAGGATGGAAAAGAAGGGATTGCAGCATGGTCACCCTCCCCAGGGGTGCTTTTTCACTTTTCCTCTCTTTCTCACTCTCTCTCTGTATCTCTTTAATGAATGTACATGTCATACGGCAAGTTTAATCTTAAAAATTGCCAATCTCATTTAAAAATATATATATTAGGGAGCCAGGTGGTAATGCAGCATTAGTGCACCTCTGTGGACCTCTCTGAGCGTGCCTGGTGTGTACACGTTCCCATAGTCAAGGTCATCTAAGTCTGGGGCTGACCACAAAATTAAGACCCTGTTGAGGGTGTCTATATCTCATGGAACTAAATAAATAAAGCTTGAAAAGTACTATTATTATTATTATTATTTTACCTTTTTTTTTGGGAGAGGTTTTTGCTATAGGGCGTGTGCTCTCGCAAGACAGACAGAGACAGAGAGACAGAAAGCGAGAAATCACCCCCCAGGGGGAATGGCCACACTGCAATCCCTTCTCCTCCATTCTCCTCTCGGGATCTTGGGCATGCATGCACATGCACCCAGCGAGAGTTTTAAGCCACCAGGTCCAAGACTCTAACCGTGGTCGACTACATGGGAGTCCAGCGACATAGCCATTACGCTAACTGCTGGTCCCTAAAAATATTTTTTAAAAAAAGTCTCTGCATAGACCAAACAAAGAGAAATTCAGCTATGTATATGGGAGAAAATATTTCATAGTCAAAAGATTTGTCTTTGTGGGAAGGCCTGCACGGGAGGAAGAGAGGGAGATCAATGTTTCTGATAGACTGTCACCATGTAGTGATCTTTCCTGACCCAGCCTCTCAGTTAGCTAGGAGCACAGGCACTCAGCACCACTCTGGGAACCAAACCTGGGCTTTCCAAGTGGCCCCCACCATTGTGCAGTAGCACCGTCTGGTTTGTACCACCTCACTTAGTCACAAGAAGTATTTTAAAACAAGTTTTCAATATAAATACAGTCATACTCCCTTCCAGATACTGTAGAAAATCAGACTATATAGATTTAATTTATATAAAAAAAAAACCCTGAAGTTTTATTTTATTTTTTAAAATGCCTGAGAACAACCTAACATCCTCTCGAAACATTCTCCTGTGAGAAACAATTAAAAAATAATCCTGTGATATTTAGGAAAGTCGAGAACTCTGGGTGCTCACAGTGTTGTCAGATCCTGTCATTATTTAAATGTTTTAAATTTGATATTTACCTTATTATGAATTTCTGTTTTAATTTTGATTTTTAAACATATATAGTATTAAAATACTTATCTGGTTAAGCCATTTATCTAGATATTTTGGCACTTGGATTTTGCACTCTGTGCTGGTGCCTCATTTGCCTCATACTGCTTCTGACCCTGCCTATAGGTACTGCAAGATAACCCTCTTTTTCCTTCTTGGGTAAAGTTACACACTTAGTGGCAGCATAGCTGTGCCTTTCAAACCTTCTGCAGTCTCAGGACTTTATGCTAAGGAATCAAGCATAATTTCAGTGGTCTTGGATATTTGTTCTGTTTTGTTTTGTTTTGCTTTGGCTACCAGGCACATGCACTCACAGAAGACAGAGAAGTTGAGAAAACCCTCCCTCATGGGGGATGGTCATGCCATAATGTCTTCTCCATTTCTCCTTTGGGGATTTTGGACATTCACGCACATGCATTTGAAGTATTTCTTAAGCTTGCATGTTGAAACTCAAAATGAGCTGCTGGTCATGTGAGATCATGTCTCCTTAACCATGGTGCCTCTGACTGGCTTGGTTTTGATTTAATATGATTGTCATTAATGACTCTCTTGACTCAAAGTTATAAGATAGGGCAAATTTATAATAAAATGTGACTATCTAGACTATTCCATGTCAATATACTTTTATGGGGACCAGCAGATGGCGTAATGGTTATGTGGTTGGGCTCCCACATAGTCAACCACAGTTTCAGTCTCGGACTCAGTGGCTTGAAACTCACACCAGGCACATGTGCATGTGTGCCCAAGAGGAAACTGGAGGAGAAGGGAATTGCAGCATGGCCATTCCCCGTGGGGGGTGGGGGTGTCTCTGTCTCTCTGGTGAGCACATACACCCTATAGCAAAAATCTCTCTCTGAAAATAATAATAATAATAATAGTACATTCATGAAGGTGCATGTGAGGATTTCATATGGCCTAAGGCCCTTGCTAACAAAGTGCTCATATGGTTGGAACTTCTTTACATAGATCAGTTTGCCCACAGTATGATACAATGCATGTCCAAAGACATCAGAACAAGGAAAGCTAAAAGTCAGAGACCAAAGGACTGAGAATCCAGGGGATGCTGGTGCCAACACCAGATTACAAAGTCCAGAGATTCTAATACCCAAGAACAGCAGCAAAAGAGTGTTCCAGCTCAAAAAGAGAGAATTTGCCTTTCTTCTATCTCTTTGTTCTTTACAGACCCTCAGATGATTGGACAGTGCCAATCCACACCTGGGGAAGATTATCCTTCCTCAGTCCACTAATTACAATGTCAGTCTCTTCCAGGAACACTCTCACAGATACCCAGAAATATTGTTTTACCTGTTATCTGTATACCACCTAATCTAGTGACAGTCACACTTGAAATTAGCCATCTGTCCTATCAAACAGGAATATGCTAAATTATGTTGATACTTTGTGAATCCTTAACAAGAAATTATAAAACTAAGTAGCAAATGGGTAACAGACTTTCACCCTCTGTTTTACTCTATATGTTATTTTTCAGTATTCTCCATACTACAAATAGCACAAAGGAAGCAGGACAAACATAAGAATGTCTATTGACTACAAAGGTCACTGTAGTCTCTACTACATTATATTTTAGAGCCACACAAGTCATTGGGTGAATAAATGTTAAATAAAAGGGAATAAAAATGTTTTTAGTAAACAAAAAAATCAGTCTAAAGAAAAAATTATGAAAAAATTTACTTGCTTAAAGAGAGTCTTTGCATGATATAATTAAATCCCCAATGATAAAATAGATTGTCAGGAAAAGTCATGATATAGTTTTCTGTTTTTCTTTGCAAAAATGTGTCATGACATTCTTGAAGACCCAATGATATAATATCTGTATGTATAAAGTTAAAATGCTGTATAAAATTTTGATTGCAATAAAATATTTAAGTGACAAACAATACATATACCACATACACACACATACATGTACGTGCATGCACACACACAGCTACATAATTAAAAATTTAAAAAACACTTTAACACATTTATAATTAAAAGAAAAATTCACACTGCAAATTATACTTTGTTCGGAACCAGCATTGAACAACCAACTGCACGATAAAGGATGAAAAGGGAGAAAATATTTACAAACTATAGACCTGGATAAACTGTTAATATACAAAATGTATAAGAAACCCTTACGACCAGTTATTATAAAATAAACAAACAAATTGCTTGTTTTTCTTTTAAGAAGTTTTTGCCTTAGGCATGTGTGCTCCGTAGAGATAGAGACAGAGAAAGTGAGAATTCACCCCTCACACACACCATGGTGGATGGCTACATCACAATCCCTTCTCCTCCATTCTCCTCCTGGGATCTAAGGCATGTATGCACATTCACCCAGAGTGATTTTCAAGGCACCAGGTCCAGGACTCGAACTGCAGTCAGCCATGTGGGAGTCCAGCTATGCAACCACTGGACTGTCTGCTAGCCCCCATAAGTAACCTGATTTTAAAATGGGCAAAGGACTTTAATAGACATTTCTCCCAGAGAGACATATAAATGGTCAATGGGAAAAGATGCTCCACATCACTAATCATCAGGGAAATGCTAATATATTACAATGAATATACATATAAGTAAAAATTATATCACCACCCACTGTGAAGCAGGTTCACATTGCACTGATTATCAACTTATCTGAGTCCATTAAGACAGAATGCACTATATGCATCACATTATATGAAGCATATTTATTACATGTGGATAGGCAGTAAGGGACAAGAGAAGTCTAGGATTCATTTCAAGTCTCTCAAGATTCAGGAAGGCTGCTCAGGACAGATGAAATCTCACCTCTATGTGTTCCCCTTGAACCACAGAGTAGGGACTCTACAAAGACACTCACTCTGGGTTTTATGATTCTGAGGAATATGACCCAGTAGGCTAAAGCACTAACAAAAATTCTGTTTCTAGACAGGAACTGGGACAGAGCTATGGCTGTTATAGCTAGTTGCTCTCTCTCAGGATCTCTCCTTCTATCTTTATTCTTCAGAACTACAAGAGAAAAGAGGCAGAACTAGATCAAGACCAGGGTCACTTACTGACTCTTCTATGCACACAGTTGGGATAGCTATTATCAAAAGAGCAAAACAACAGTGTTTGTAAGGATGTGTAGAAATTGGAACTCTTGTGCTCTTGGGGAGAATACAAAATGAAAAAGTTCCCCTTTTTTGTTTATTTTTTCTATAAGCAACATTGCTACTTATTTTTTCTATGAGAGAGGTATAGGCGCCTGACAAGAGGTCTTCACCCCATGATCCACCAGCAGGCCCAGCTAGTGTTGGGTCGTGGGCAAAAGTGTGCCCAGCGTGCTCAAGAAGGTGCCCTGTCATGAACTCAGAAGCCTTCCATGTGAGCCAGTCCTGCAGAGTGCCACGCCACTAATGCACCACCCACCTGCTATCCCATTACCAGAACAACTTGCTAAGGAGCTGGGATGTTGTTTATGTTGTAACACGTGCTTTACATATTTTAATTCTTATGGCAAATTTGTTATTTTAAAATAGTGACTTCAACTTCCATATAAACTGTCTTATTCATATATTAGAGGATATTAATTGATTTACTATATTTTAAGTTATTGTTGAAAATTGAGATTCAGCAAAAGGGATTTTATTTTATTCATTTCTGCAGAAACATTCCAATGCAAGTAGACCAGGATAAAGCCAATAATGCTGCTTTGGATTTTTTATTGATTCTATTATTCCAACACTTAAACATTGTAATGTAAATCTATTTAAATAATCAAAAGATATTCTGAATTTCCAAACAGATCATACGCTGTATATTTTTACTTTATTTAATATAGATTTTATTTATTTTAAGTAAGTCATGGTTGCCACAGATTGCTTACTCAATAGGTAAGTGAAGCTTTTGTAATTATTTGGTTAGTTGACAATCAATAAGAGATTACAAGCACTGCAGTGAATTGAGGGAGAAGGTGGTGCTAAATTGTCCATTTGGTTATGGGTATTGATCAAGTTAATAACATAACTGCAGAATCCCTACTTCCTTCCATAATACATACATCCAATTTCAAACATTGAGATCATACACTCCTTCGAGACATGTACTGCCCTTTACGGTGATTGCTTTTCTTTCAAACATTTCTGTCAATTTTATATATCTCTGTTTAAAGAGGAATCAACAATTTTGGTTTTCTCCATTTTATCCTTACTTCATTGTATATTCATTACTTGCTGCTGTGCTTTCTCTTTTTGATTTACTTATTCTTTCCTTACAGGAGTCCTTACCTTTTTTATCTTGATTTTTGTCATACTGTCTTTACCATTTTTCCTGTGTTTTGAAGTCTTGCTCATTCTCAATTAATTGTACTTTGGAGTATCTTTATCAGAAGAACACGCTTGTTTGGCTATGTTGGTTACCATGAAAACCTGTCCATCATTTCAGCATCAGTTAAAGCCAAGTCTTGCTCTTCCTGAAAAGGCAAGTCTCATCATTGCTTTTGTTTAACTTTGGAGTCAGAAATCTTTCAACACTTACTTGAAAGTATTAGAATACTAGTTAAAACATCTATCTGACTCAAGAACAAAACTAGGATTTCCTCTTCTTCAAGAGTGCAGCATCAGTACTTGACAGAGAGAGAGAGAGAGAGAGAGAGAGAGAGAGAGAGAGAGAGTTTAAAACTTTATGGTCTACCCTAGATTTTAGACTTGCTAGCCCCTATAGTCATGGGTGTGTGTATATATATATATATATATATATATATATATATATATATAAATATTTTAAAAATGCAAAATAGAAAGAAAATCTGTGATGAGTATAATGCAATCCAGGCATGTGTTTAATTGATAAACTGAGAAAAGTTGACATATTTATTTGACTATTTAGTTTCTTGAGTTCCCAAATACTCATAAAGAGAAATAATTATTTGTCTTTTTAGTTCCATGTCCCCAAATACTCAAGAACAGAGTAGCTACAGATTTTCTTGCTTTTCTTAAATGTTTTTCTTAAGTTTATTTATTTATTTTTATCATGACAGAGAGACAGAGAGAGAGGAAGAAAGGTAAGCACCTTTAGCAGGGTCTCAAACCACAGTTTTATTCCCAGCTCTCCAAGCAACATCATAGACTTACATAGGTCAATCCAGAACCCAACCCCTGTCTGCCACATGACCTCCAGTATTGCAGATGTTGCACTACTGCTGAGTCACCTGGGTTGGGCCTTCTGCAGTTTTTGTTCAAAGGTTGATGTATATTAGCTTGGGAAAATGCAAGTGCAATAAATGAAAAAGTCTTTGGCTTGCCTTTGACTTCAGAAGCTTTATGATTAAATCAACCTTTCCCTTTTTTTCTGTATGACAGGATGGAATCCCTGTTGTCTCATGTCCATATACCTAAAATTAGAGCCTATAATGTTCCAAGAATATTCTATTCTCTTTACAAATGCTATGTCAAAACAAGAAAAAAGTAGGCTTTTATTTAGTTCATGAGCTTATTCCTTTGAAAATAAATTTTAAACATGTGTATAACAATAAAAATAGCATGACAAACACAAAATTAAGAGAATATGTTAGAAAAGTTGATTTTCACAGAGTAACTTTTTCAATCATCTACTCTAACAGAGATATAAAGATCTCTAACTCTTGAGAATAGAAAATTCTATTCAAAGTAATATATTGAAATAAGCTGTGAATCCTTAGATCTCTTTGTCTTAAGGACATAAAAAGATCTTTACACCATAGTAGAAAAAGCAATATATTAGAGCTTATCTGAACAAACCTTACAGCTTAACAAGATATTATATTTTCCTTGAGAGAGAAAGCATGTAGTGTGTAAAACTTGATCTTTTGCATTCATTTTTTTTTCCTTTCTATGTTGAAGGTGCCATCTTTTTTGTGGATTTCATTATAATTCATACATAAATGCATGAGGTTCTCTAACCCCTTATTGATAGTTCCGTTGTATGCAGTCCAAGTTCTCACTACATTAAAAACCAGAGTTACAAAACCATATGTCTTGGTCTACTTAAAACCTTGCCCATAGCAGGCTATTAATGCTTTGAAAACACTGGCTTTCCCTCTGCTATCAAACCATAAAAGTGAATGATTTTATCACCTGTTTTCCAAACGGGCAGTCTCTGATGACCACTGTAGTTATTCCATCCCTTCCATCAACTCTACCGACACTTGCTGTCACTTCTTTCTATATGTCTTCATAGATCTTTCCATATATGTTCATAGCTCTTTCTTTTATTTTACCAGTAAAACACAGACTTAAAATCAACCATGCACGGTGCAAATTCCAGTTCTAGCAGTTACTAGTTATAAAATTCTTTATCTGTAAAATAAAGATATTATTAATATAATAACATTACAATCTAGAATTATTGATGAAACTGTTCCACTATAGAGTAATCCTATTTATGTGATGCCTTTCTGTTGACATTTTCTCTGACAACTATAAAACTTTCTCCTTTTTACAAATCTGTATTTATTCTTCCTGAAAGGAAGAACTCTATATGATTAAAAAGGACTGTGGTATCCTAAATTTACTCTCCAATTGCTGCAAAGATGTTCCACATGGCCCAAGACTTACCAGGATGAAAGAATACACACAAGGGCCAGCAGGTGGCATGGTGAAGGGTAATGGACTCCCACATGACCAACTGTGGTTTGAGTCCTGAACCTGGGAGCTTGCTTACTCAACTTTCCCTCTCTTGCTCACTCTGTCCCTCTCTGGTCAAATTAAAATAAATAAATAAATAAATAAATTTAAATAAAATAATTATTTAAAAAAGGAATAAAACAAAGACTACATGGGGACAAATATTTTTACCTTTATGAGTCTCTAGTCCTTGCCTTAATACTTATTTACTGCACCTATAGAACTCTGGCCCTCACACCTGTGCAATTAAAATGTAAACAACAACTATAAAGTGATTTTACTGGAGAAACTACCGTCCAACAAAGAAAATTTGACTTCTTGAAACTGTGTGACATACCCAAGTTTCCTAGTTCTCTTTATGTCAGTTTCTACCTAAGTAAAACAGAGATTGCAATACAGTATTACTGTGATGAGGTTTTGTGAGAGATAAATGCGATGTATATACTGGTCACTAACAAAAGTAAGATTTTAATAAAAGCTAATTATTTTCATTATAAAAGTTCTATATTTATTATTTTTTTAAATACAATGATTAAATTCATAAAATTGATAAAAATTTCTCCTGGAAGACATTTGTCTGCCTAACAATTTTAAATTGCGCTCTAGAGCTAAGAAATTTTCTTTGAGATAATTCCATTGAAAGTAACATTTTTTGCTTATCAGGACTCAGTGTTTCCAACATCTCTTTTGTCTTATCTCGGATTATTCATTAATGTGCATTTTGACCATCTTAATATGAATATTATTTAAATCATGCCATGATAATATCTCTAAATTTTTTTTCATTTCATTGCCATATTTTAAATTCCTTCAGGGAAGGAAATAAACAAGATTCCAAAAATGTAAATTCTCTAGCACCTAATATGAAGATATGCACCCTTAGGGTAAGTTGATTATCAGCTGAATGCTTGCAGAGAAATTTGCATTTTGCATATTCGTTTTGCAAGAGGAATTTGGAGTCTTCCTTTCCCATCTTTCTCTGTAACAGAAGAGTGAGTCAGATTCCCATTTTAAAGAGCATGTGTTGACAGACCAAAAGCTCAATTATTCTCCAAGTGAGAAAATGGCAACTTTTTTATAATTGAAAGAAAAAAAGACTTTATACATTGAAAAAATACAAGCATTTTTAATCTAAGATAATGTAATTTTGTATATTATATTGTTTTGCATAAACTTATAAACATTTTTCTTAAGTCATAGTACTTTGCTATAATTGTAAATGCTGGATAATATTGCATCAATTTTATGAATATTCACTAAACAAAAGTTATTATTGTCAATATTCATTTCTGAGACTGTAGTAATTAGTATTTTTTGCATATAATTTTACTCTATTAAAATTTTCTTAGGATATGTTTTCTGGACTATATAGGGTAGCAGAATTTTTACTATTGGAAAACATTTTTCCAAAGTTAATGGGAATTTATATCCCATATTTTATTGTTTGACAACTTACTTTTAGAATGCTGCCAAGCACAAGAGTTATTGCAGCTATAGCATTTTATGACATTTGACCCAAAAACATACTTATAGTATTCACCAGTATTTTAAATCATTATGTTGAAGAAATAGAAAGTAATATGATAAATAGTATTTGGAAGAATTAAGTACACATAAGTTAGAACAAATATACAAATTTTTTAAAAAAGTAGTAGTTAATGGAACAGCAAGGACACACTTGACTGATGAGAGAGAGTACCAGGTTTGTATCCTAGGACCTACGTGAGTGTCCGTGTCCCCGTGATCTGTGCTGACAGAGATGAGAGGTAGATTATAACGTGGAGACTCTGTTAGGGTGCCTCTCTGTGTCTCTCTGTCTCTGTCACTCATATAGAAAATAAATTTTAGTGAAAAAAGTTAAGAACTTTTAAGAAAGAAATTAAAGGTATTTTCAAGATTAAAAAATTGCTAGAAAGAGTGCCAGTAGGTGGCATGGAGGTTAGGGCAGCTGGATCCCACATGGACAAAAAGTACAGTTCATCATAGAATTGGTGGCTTGAAAAAATATGCCTCGTGTGTATTTGGGCACACCCATAATTCTGAGAATAGACTGGCGGACAAAGGATTGTGGCCTGTCATCCCTCCTTGTGTGTGGGAGTGTTGATTTCTCACTTCTCCTCTCTCTCTCTTTCCCTCCCTGTCTCTTTCCAGCAAGTGTATGAACCCTATAGCAAACTGGAAAAAAAAAAAAAAAAAAAAAAAAGCTAGAAGAAAGATTCTGTATCTAAATTATAGTATAATTACTTTAATTTTAATTGAATTAAATTGAGTTGAATTCCCATTATATATTGAGTAGTAGGCTAAGATTAAGGTAATGTCTTCAACACCTGTGCCACTGTGATTGAAGAGTCTTAATTTAGTTTAATTTAAATATTGTGTCAATTAAATGATTTATTTGTCTGATTTATAAAGTCATATTCACCAGGTGTTGTAATGCACTTTATTTTCTCTGTATGACCATGATTGATAAAAGAGGATTAGAAAAGGGGAAGTTTGGGAACCAGCAGTTAGCGTAATGGCTATGTCGCTGGACTCCCACGTAGTCGGCCGCGGTTCGTGTCCCGGACCTGGTGGCTTAAAACTCACGCCGGGCGCGTGTGCGTGTGTGCCCAAGATCCCGAGAGGAGAATGGAGGAGAAGGGATTGCGGCGTGTTCATCCCCCCTGGGGGGTGATTTCTCGTTTCTGTCTCTCCGTCTCTCTCTGTCTTTCTGGTGAGCACATGCACCCTATAGCAAAAACCTCTCCAAATAAATAAATAAATAAATAAATAAAATATTTCTTACTGTAAGACAGAATTTGGAAAAGGAAAAAAAATAGAATTGATAGTAAACACAAAACCTCACAAACTGAGCTAGAAAAGCTTATGTGTGGACAATTCAACATTGGTTTAAAAATGAGCATGGCAGGGCAAGCAAGCAGCATGGTGGTTCATGCACTGGATCCCACATGGCTGACCATGACTCAAGTCCTGTCCCTCACAGCTTGCGTTCTCACTTTCCCTCTCTCTCTGCTAAAATTAAAATATAACGACTATTAAGTAAAATTAAAAAACATAATTATAGAAAAAAATGAGCATGCTTAGGGTGGCTGCAAATATTCATACACATGTTGAGAGATGTAAGTTTATACATGACAGAAAACTAGTAATAATAATGGATACAATTTTTGTATTAAGTGCATACCCTTTAATAAGTGTTATCCTGAATGTTCCACATAATTATCTTTTTCAATCCCTGAGTGTGATACTTTCAAATGTATTTCATAGACAAAGACACTCAAGCTTAAACAGGTGAACTAATTGTGTCTGAAATTATACATGCACCCATAAATAGCAGTGCCGTTCTCTGACTGTTCCAGTCCTGACACTTGGGTCTTCAGTCTTAGGGCCATGGCTCAGGAGACCACTATTCTTAAATGTGCAGACGCACATGAACTAATCTGTGAATGTTAAAAGAAAGTTAATTCTTTTCTACAGAAGAAACAAATAGGAGGGTATAGAAATAGAAACTCCCTAATAGTCAGAGTAACTTTTTGTGAATGGCAGTGGGTGAAAAATAAGGGGAAAAATAAATATATATATAAAAGAAATGAGAAATGGAAAAATTATTTGTTGATGATAACATGTATGATTAAGCCACTATACAGTGTATTCTGGATGGGGAAATCACATTTTGTTTGCTGAAATGATGTTCGGTAAATGAATGTAAAATAAATAAATATATTTTAAAAAAAGAAAATGTGTTTGGAATATAATTGAATTGATTATCTCTAAGTATATGCCCACTTTTAAAGTTATCAAATTGTTAAACTTTTCATAGTAGTGTATATTTTTTATACTAGAACGATTAAAAAGTTGCATTGTGTTTATTTTTTGTTATAATTTTATACAAGCTAAAGTTAAATTAAAAATATAAGCAGGCCATGAAAGCCTCGGCATGACCAAATTATAATTAAACACATTTATTCTGCTTTATGTTTTCCCTGAGGAATTCAGTACTTTAGGGATATTATCTAATTATTTAGGTCATAACTTTCGCTTTTCATTTACAAGTAAGAAAATTAAGCCAATGTCAAATGCAATGGTAGAACTGTTAGCTCAGAAAGAATAAACAGTTATCAAAAAAATATATATAAAAACACAAACACCAAAAACAAATGAGTAAAACAACCAAAAAGCAACCTCTATTATTGTTACACTGACAGAACTGTGCTATCATTTAATTCTTCATTTAGTTTATTATAGAAAAAGTACAGTAATTATTTTGCTAAGCTCATGTAGGAAGGTTTTCTGGGTCAAAGAAGTCACAGAAATTAATAAGCACACTTAATATCGTGCAGAATTGTCTAGCACCTTCTGGTCTGGTTTCCAAGAATGATGCTTGAAGACTTTTCTTAGGCTACAATTTGTGATGGATTCAATTATGTGGCAAATATTGTGTGAAAGTTGAGCTATGTAAACAACTAGAGACTTCGGGAATATAAATTTTAATTTCTTTTGTATTTAATGTAAAATTGAAATATAAAATCATAAATATCCTTGGTAGGAAATTTGGGATGAAATACCCTCAACCCACAGATAAAAAACAAATGTTTTCAAAGTTCTAATCACTGTAGCTGGAGTTTTAAGAGACAGACGTCACCTTAAGTTTTTGGAATAGTGTTTGGAATTAGTGCAATATATTGCATTTATAATAACCTATTAAAAATCCTGGTTATTTCATCAAGTGGGTTTGCTATTGTGACTTAAAATTTTATATTAAAAAAATCAGTAACTCAGAGAGTGTTTTACTCAGTGAGGTTATAAAAGCCTAAAAGTGTGGAAGATTATATACCACAGGGAAAACTAGAGTGCTCCATATTATATAATGCTGTATAAAAGATTTTAGTAGAGTAATAAAGCTATAGTTTTACAAACCAACACTAATGGTTGTGGTAAAAAGGATGTCTACATGACTCAGAAATACCGTAACTTTTGTTTTATATAACTTAATGAATATCAATGAGGAAATGTAATCTTTTATCTTTTGCTAAAACATATAATCCTTATGATTCTCAATTATATGATACACTTATATTTCATTCCTATAAAACATATTTAGCAAAAACAAAGACTTTTTTGAGAAAATGTGAATGTAATATCACTGTAGTTACTACTCTATTTTTCTGTTTTATATAAAATATTAGAAGAGCTGTGCAGATGTCTTAATTCAGTACTTTCACAATCATCTTGATTTTGTCAGGGATATGACCACATCTAAGGATTTCAATCTGTTCCATTTGTAAATAAATATCTATTGGTTCCATTTGTCTAATAGCTGGTTTAAAATACTTTTTAAAAGGACAGGTCTATTTTATAGCCTAGTGTTTATGAATGTTCATTCCATTTTCTTCTACTTTTTTATATTGGGAAAATGAAACTCCTATTAAATGGAAAAATAATGAATTAAATTATTATTTAAATTTGAAACAAACTTATTTATTTGAATTTGTTGTACTATTTACTTATTTGTATATAACAGGGAACTTATTCTTTTGATAAAATTAATTTAGTTATTTTGCAGTTGCTTCTTTGGTTTTGTCTGTTTTTTGCACGATCAGAACAAAGTGGAAGGGAAGTGGGCAGTGGAAGAGTGTAGGGAAGGAAATTTGGGAAAAAGAAAAATAGAGAGAGTAGACATTTTTAAGACACAGAAATGGGTTATTACCTGTTGATGAGGATGTATATAGTATTTACAACTGGACTGGTCTGAGGTGTATTTCATGCTGGGTAAAT
Organism: Tupaia tana; assembly: GCA_026018925.1. Lineage (NCBI taxonomy): Eukaryota > Metazoa > Chordata > Mammalia > Scandentia > Tupaiidae > Tupaia > Tupaia tana. The sequence continues at coordinate 158,776,922 of JAKSZU010000001.1, forward strand.
TCTCTTTACAATTTAAATGATATATAGCAATTGAATGTACAAATAATAATAATTACAATAATAATAATACATGAATAAATAAATAAATAAATGTGCCCAGATGCTTTCATTTAGCATAATTATTTTTAACTTCATTCATGTTATTACATAGATCAGTATTATTGTCATTTTAATATATATTGCATATATATACATTTGTGTTTATATATATATATACACACACACACATATATATAAATATATACCACATGTTGTTTATCCATTTACCAATTGATAGTTGTTTTCAATTTCTGTCTATCAAAAATAATGTACATATTCATGTACAAGTTAAAAAAACAAGAAAAGAACTAATACTATGAAGAGAAAACAGCATGGGACTTTGGGGGCAGATAATTTGAATTAATTAACCTTGATATTTATCAGTAATCAACCATGTAACTATGTAAGTAGTGGTGGAAACAAAATATATTTTATATTTGTGACTTTCAAATGAAAATCCATAGATGACTATATTTTACAAAGTCACACAAACTTGTGCACTATTACATTCAGAAATACAATGACCTATTGAAATTTTATGGAAACAACTAAGCTGGTTAAACTACCTTAATATTAACAATAAATTTGAATTCTAAAATATTTGTTGTACTGACCTTACAGTTCCTGCCTGGAATTAAAGCTGTTATTGATTGAATGGATTCACCATTTGCTTAGTAGACTTCTCTCTAGTACTACTCAAAACCATGCCACATTTGTCTAGAGTGTTTATTTCTTACATTTCTGAAATTATTGCAATCTAGGGTCTATGTTGAAGGAACAGCCTCAATTCTCTTTAAGTTTATAATCTAATAAAGACTTTGCAAACAATCAGTCAAGGGCCAGATAGTAAATATTTTAGGCATTGCTGGCATATGATCTCTGTTGCATATTTATTCTTATTACTTACTTATTTATTTTATTTTCTTAAATGCTTTAAAATATAATAATAATAATAATAACATTAATAATAATAATTTAAAAGCTGTTGTGGGGAAATTGGACAATACAAAACATGCTGAGAGCTGGATTTGGTTCACAAATCATAGTTTTCCCATCTTTGATCAAGCAGAACTAAAGACACTTAGAGTTGCAACACCTTAAATTAATAGGTCAGAAACTAGATGCACTTGGAGAAGGTTGACTTGCTCACCTAAGGACAGATGACCATGCTATTTAAAGGACCAAGTCTAATACACTTCAGTGGATGTACACTTATTTTGGAAAATTACTCCTTACCTTTCTTATTTGATAGGGAAAAATTCAAGAACCAGTGAAGATAAAATTAGTGCTTATTGGAGAAAACATATCACTTAATATGTTTCATGAGGCAATGATAGTGGATTTGCCTAGCGATCAGTTACTATATTGTGGATGTACACATGAGTGTTTTCTCATTTTACTTTCAAGCACTCAACAAAATCATCTTGGCAGAAGGCAAGTATTCTATTTCTGTATGTACATGGGGAAAAATAACTAAAATGATTCTGCGCAGTGTCATGAGACAGAAAATAGCAGAAGTTGGAGTAGAACACAGTTATGTGCAGGTTATATCTGAATTTAACTGCCCATACATGCAAATGTCAACTCTATTCCATATGGTGGTTAAATTAATAAAACCTTTTGTATGTGTTTTAGAAGCCATCTGGCTACTGACTATCTTCTTAATTTTTACTGCTGTTTTTGTGGATTTTATAGTCAAATATACCATTTTAGTACCAGGGAATGTTTTATCAACCATATTTAATTATAAGTTACTTTAAAGCACTGACATTTTGGAAACTAGATACAATAAGACTGCTTCAGATCATGCTCATACATGCCAAATAATGTTAGATGATTCTTAGCAGTTAAAGCTTAAAGATTATTGACCTAAAATAGACAGATATTTTAGGAGGAGGTATTATGTAATTTGTATTATATCTGTGAGTGGGACAATTCTCAAATTCATTATGTAACGTACATATAGATTAAGTTACAATGTATATTTAGTTGCTTTTGTAAAACTTTATGAGAAATACTTGTTATGGGAAAACTATAATAGATATACTCAGGCCAAGAGTTGAGAAAATTTCCTGATTTGAATACGTTTGTTAAAGAGTAAATAATAGTAAAAAATTTAACTAATCCTGTTACTATATGCAAAATATTGAAAGTTGCTATGAAGTGAGGTATAAAGTCTGTCATCTGGTGCATTTTATGATTTAATATAGATGGGGAAAATATTTGGAAAACTGTAAGAAATATGACTCTTTAATCAATGTCTACCAAAGAATACAGCAGTTTGGAATTTTATGGAAGCATTTTAATTTTTTACATTATTATTAAAATTATTATTTTTAGAAATTTTTGCTATAGGGCATGTGCGCTCACCAAAGACAAAGATAGATAAAATGAGAAATCACCCTCCTCCCTGCGGGGGGTATGGTCACACTGCAATTCCTTCTCCTTTATTCTCCTCTTGGACACACGCACACATGCTTCTAGTGTGATTTTCAAGCTACAAGGTCTGGGACTCAAACCACAGTTGCGCAGGTGGGAGTCCAGAGGAACCACTACACCACTGGTGGCCCTAAATTCCTGCATTTTTCATAGAGAACATTATTTTCAAAAATTTTAGTGCTGGGTCAGCTGGTGATGTGGTCAATAAGATGGTGAATGGTCATCTTTGCAGTTCAAGTTCCAAACCCAGTGACTTAAAAACTCTCTGGGAGCACATACACCTTATTGTAAAAATCTCTCTTAAAAAATAAAACACATAAAATTTGCTGGATAGGTCAGGAAGTGGCATAGTGGTTAAGGCCTTGGACTCACACATGGTTGGCAGAGGTTCAAGTCTCAGACCAGACAACTTAAAACTCACACTGGGTTTCTGTGTGTACATAGAATTAAGGAGACGGGATTACAGCCTTGACATCTCCCCCAGTAGGTGATTTCTCACTTTCTTGCTCTCTTTGTCTCCCTCTGCCTCACTCTAGCAAGCACACATGCCCTATGTCAAAAATGTTAAGAAAAAAGATGGAATAAGAAAAGAATTTTAGTATTTGTATAGAGCTAGACAAATTTATTGATTTAATATAGGAAGAAAGCATATAAAAAGACATTTGTGGACCACCAGGTTGCAAGATGGATAAGGTGTTAGATTCCCATATGGCTGACTACAGTCCAAGTCTTGGACCCAGAGGCTTGAAAATTGTGCCTGGCCCATGTGCATGAATGCTCAAACTCCTGAGAAGAAAATGAAGGAGAAATATTTGTGGCATGGCTATCTTCTCTGGGGGTTGGGAGATTTTTTACTTTCTTTCTTTCTGTCTTCTCTCCAACAAGCACATGCAAAACCTTAAAAAAAGGACATTCGCTTCAAATGCAAAAAAGTATATATGCAAAAAAGCAGTCTCCTTTGCTATTTAGAAGCTAAAAACATCCACTTTTTGGCGTACTGTAAATAATTGTGTAGGATTTACAAGATTGAAGGTGTGATAGGTAAGACACTGACAATCTATTAGAGATACCAGAAGCAACTGCTTATTTTTGTTAACACATAAAAAATCCTTGTAGTCAGGATTGTCCATAATGGACAGTAAAGATGGGTGCTGGAGTAGGGTAGAGTAAAGCAATAGTGAAACCATCGCCACTATTAACTAACATTTAGACTAATTTGCATTTTTCTTTCTTCCTGTCAATCAAATGAACAGTTTCTTAGGGCTATGATGGTGTCTTGTTTGTTCTTATTTCCCTTAAACTTTGTGCCATCCCTACCGCTCTTCTAACTGCTTAACAATATTGGTGAACAGAAGCAATCTAAGAAGCTAAAATTATACATAGCATAAAATTTAAGGCTGTTATAAGCATAACCTTAAGGCTGTTATCAAGAGAAAGAAGCCAAATGTGAAAGAAATAAACAGACCAAAGATCACTGCAATCATGAAAAAAATCAGATGACAAGGACTCTGAATGGTTGGTGTCAGATTTGAGGGATGCTCTACAAGTTGGACATTAGGGAACACAGATACGGGGCAAGAGAGGGTCTAGAATGAGACCAAGATCTAGTAGTAGAAATGGCAGTATTTGCAATACCCCCAATGAAAAGCAAAAGAAGTTGTCCATGACTACCAGCAATGACCATATAACAGTGAGAATTAGACTGGAATAGATTATAGACTGGTGGATCCTAAGAATCCACTAAGCAAAATTGAGTTGGAGGCATCCCTAGAAGTTATCATTACAAGGATATAACATCCAAAGACTCAGCATGATCTTACCTTGGCCCAGATAAATCAGTGCCCAGGGCAAAGGGAGAATAATAGGGAATATTTTCAATTCTAAAAGAATTTGGAATTCTTGAAATTAACAAACATCCTCAAGACTAGGAATAGGAAAATTTTCTGACTCAAATCATGTTTACTCATTCAAGACTGAAATATAAATGCCAACATGAGATATGGAAATCCTGAAATATGCCCAAAGATTAAACCAAGATGTATAATATTATATTCCAGAGACATATTTATTTCCAACATTTGAGAATAAACGCATGTATGTCACTATATTTTCTCCCTACATATTAATGATACTCTCTTTCTTAGGTTGCACGATGCTAACTAGAATTATAAAAAAAATTACAGATGAGACTTCTAAAGTAACACCAATGAGAGAGCATTGCTTTATTCAAAAGTTATAGAAAGTAACTTAAGATGATATCACTGTAGTTGAGTTTTCCACATTATTTTTATTGTTTTAACGTCTGTAAGAAGTATAAACTGTACATAACAATAACATAATATACTCAATCCAATTCAAAGATGAGGAAATTAGCTGAATAGACAACTCTCCAAGGAAGAATTACAAATAGCCAAAAAGCATATGGAAAAAATGGTCAACATTCCTTATCATAAGGGAGATGCAAATTAAAATCAAAGTGCGATATCATTTATCCCCAGTCAGAATGGTTGAGATTAAAAAAAAAAAAAAAAAAAAAAAAAAAAGAAGAAGAAGAAGTGCTGCTGAAGTTGCAGTGGAAAGGGAACAGTCCTACACTATTGGTAGGAATATAGATTAGATTAGTATAGCCAATGTGGAGAACAATTTGGAGGTTCCTCAAAAACCTACAAACAGAATTACCATAAGATCCAGCAGTTCTACTCCTGGGCATCTACCCAAAGGATAGGTTCACACTCAGTCAGAAAAACACTACCACATCCATGTTTATTGCAGCACTATTCACAATTGCTAAAACATGGAATCAACCCAAATGTTCAAGAACAGATGAATGGATTGAAAAAGTGTGGCACATATACTCTATGGATACTATTCAGCCATAAAAAATAAGTGGACTAATATGGAAGATTTAGTGTTAAGTGACACAAGCCAGACTATGAAAGAGAAGCATTGTATGTCCCCACTTAATATATACCAAATGTCTGTACTTTATAGCAGAAATGGACAGGTTGGAAGGTATAAAAGCAGGGAAAGCAACTGAGGATACTAGAAACAGTGTGAGAGGAGGGTGGATATTGGAGAGGGATGGAAAGGAGGAAATCAAGGAGAGAAAAAAAGCAAAATGTTTAATGGACAGAAAAATTTTTTAAAATTATCTGTTGATGATAATGTTTGTGGTGAATCTTTGTCTGTATGGTGCATCACTGATTGGCCTAATATGCACAATACTCATGCTTGTAAAGCCCATTTTGTATGGTGTGAAGATGTATAATAATTAACTGTAAAAAAAATGATAAATAATATATTTTTAAAATATGGCTGAGAATGATGGAAATAATTTTGAATGGCTAGAAATATCTTTAATAAGTCAGTTATATTACATATATATATATATAAAATACGTATATATTTTTTTACAAGCAAGATAAAAAAAAAAGAAAAAAAAACACAAGCACATTTCCTGGCTTCCTCATTGAGAGTCTTAAGTTCTTTTTTTCTACCACAATTACTGGTACAGCAGCTGATGGTCATTGATTTCTGTTGCACTGGATGGCTCCTACTGAGTTCCTGATTCTGTTGCCACCCCATTACTGAGAAAATTAAATATGCCAGAGAACTTATGTTAAAAATAGCTTATGGTTTTATGACAATCTTCTTTTATAATCACTGGATCCCTTCTATACAAATATTTTGTAGAAGAGGCAGCCTTTTAAAAACATGTATGTATATAATTATAAAACTTATTAAAACTTAAAATGGCATTAAAAATTAAAATGGCAGTTTCACATTGGGTGATGCCTGGAACATCCCAAAACACAGCATTTAAAAATGTGACAGATGGCAGATCACTTTTTTATTTTTTTTTTAAGGAAGTTAGTGGACATTACATGGAACTCCCCAGAGAAGATATAACTATTTATTTATAGTGATATATTCACTGTGAGTTGACTCTTTTGTGATAAGAACACTTTTGAGATTTATACTCTTAACAATATCTTAATTGCACCATATAGTAATGGATATAAGTACTATATTCTATAGCAGATCTGCAGAACTTATATTGCATAGCTGGAAGTTATGTGTGCTAAAAAGTAACTCCCTATTTCTTTGTTCTCTCAGCTCTTGGCAATCACCTGTCTCCTCTCTTTTTCTATGAGTTTGATCATCTGAAATAACTCATGTAAGTGCAGTCATACAGTGTTTTCCCCTCTGTGACTAGTGTATTTCGTTTAGCATAATGTCCTCCTCCAGCTTCATCCATTATGTCACATATGGCAGAATCTTCTTTTTTTGTGAGGCCAAATAACATTCCTTTCTACATCATATGATTTAAATATGTTCCACTAATATTCCATGTTAAAATTTGGTGATTCCTTGAAACAAGGCTGTGTAGGTAGAGATTTAATGCAGTTATGATATTGAAAGGTGAGGCCTTTGAGAGGTGATTGGGATTGAATGAGAAGGATGTGGAGCCCCATTATGGGTTCCTAGTAATTTAATAAAAGAGTAGCACATAGACACAAAAATGAATAGACACATCTGTTCTTGCTCTTTCTCACCATGTGACGCTGCTCTGTAACATTGAAGAAAATTTCTACCAAAAAGGAGACCTTAACCAGATGTGCTTCTTGATCTTGGACCTCCAAGCCATGAGATTAAAAAACAAAACAAAACAAAAACAAACGAATCTATTTTTTCTAAGTCATCTAGACACATAGACCAAAACATGACAAATATAACACATTTTGTGATATATATGATGGTACCTGCACTACGTCAAAAACTAGTGGAGGCTGGAGGATTATGGCATTCTCTTTATCCATTCATCCTTTGGTGAACATTCAGGCAGTTTCCATATCTTGGCTAGTATGAATAACACAGCAATGAATATGGGATTGCAGATACCTCTTCTAGTTTCTGATTTGGCCCAGATGCTAAGTTGCTGTGGTCCACAGGGTAGGAGGCCCAGATTCAATTCCTGGCCTAACACAAAACCCAAGTATACAGTGGTGTCTGCATAATCCCTCTGACACAGGAAGCTAAGATGAGAGGATTGTGAGCCCCCCACTGGCCCAACAACACAGCTAGACCCTGTCTGAAGCAGTCTAGAGTGATGGCACATGCCTGCAGTCCCAGCTGCTCTGAAGGCTGAAACAGAAAGATTAAAGCATAGTGAGAACTTGTCCAGAAAAAGAAAAATAAATAAATAAATAAATAATTGACTTTTAAGTGGAGAAAAACAACTGATATTTAGCACAAAACTTTTAACAAGAATTTCTACAGATAAAAGTTTATTTCCCCAAATGTCAGTTTAAGATCATCTCGACTCCCAAGGAATATTTTTCTTCCTCTCATAGGGTTCTGTTGTCTATTGTATATATAAATTTTAACTTATGGTATGTAATATTTTGCAAATAACTAAATTTTACCCATGTGCAACAAGTGCTTATATGTAACTCCATAAAACAGTGTTCTCTGGGGGCTGGCAGGTGGTGTGGTGGTTGAGGTGGTGGATTCCCACATGGTTGACTGTGGTTTGAACCCCAGACCTGGTGGCTTGCTTTCTCACTTTCTCTCTCTCTCATTTTGTCCCTCTCTGGTCAAATTAAAATAAGTAAATAAATACATAAATAAATAAAATAATTATTTAAAACAAAAAACAGAACAGTGTTCTGGCAGTTCTGGTGGCTATTTATTTTCTTCTCCAGGGTAGACACTCCTAACATATTAAAATCTTCTGCTCAGACATGAACTGAAGAATTAGGAGGTAAATTAGGACTTTAATATGATTTAGTAAATGTAAGTAAAGGAAGAAGTTTGTGGAAAGGTGAACTTGTGTTGAACATAAATGTCAGATTTCATCACGGGAACTCTTTTCAGAGAGGACAGAACTGTTATTTGTTGATGGCCCCAGAGCCTCTTTCAATATAATTGGAATGTCTATGTACTGCCCATGTCCTTTTGCATATTTTATTTTTAGATTAAAATTAAAAGTTCATATTGATCCTATTATTTACCAAGTCCTTGAAAATAAATTAATGTTTAAAAAGGTAAAATAACCTTAAAAATGGAAAGTCTAAAGCCCTACACATGAGAATGTCAGTCTGTATAATCCATGAAATGAAATGCACATATACAAACACACACACACATATTCATTAGTTTTGATTTCTGTATACCTTCTTTCCATAGAAAACCTGAACATTTCAATTTTCTCTGAAGATAAGAAAAAATCTACTAACCACAGTGGCCGAATAATCACAACGGGGACAGGATGAGGAAGAAAGAACACTGGCACTGTTCATTTCTAATGTAGCGTTAGTCCTAGGAGATACTATGAAACGCCTTCACTCAGGGGCTGATGCTGGCATGGCAGTAACACACAGCTTGTTCAGGCTGATTCTCACCAGAGGGTCCAGGTTTGTGTCTGGAGACACCCCTCTCCCCTGCCCGAACATGCTGGACAGCAAGTCCCTGTGCTCCTGTCTGGCCAAAGCTGGGAGTAGATTGTACATAAGGACCTGCTTGCAGTACCTGCCCCTACTCTTTGTCTCTTGCTAAAGGAAGGAAATAAATGAAATTTTCCTTTCAAAAAAGTGCCCATTCTTTAAAAGAATTCCTCCTCATTCAACTGCTTGTGAACCCTTTGTCCTCACAACACTCTCTCATTTTCCCAGTCTACTCATCCAGTCTTCAATTTCAGTAAGTGTCCCACTGTCAAAAGTACAGCACTTTAGTAACATTTTTACTTCCTTTTTTTCCAGACCACTTTAATCCTTACTTTCCAGATCAAAAGTGGTATCTCAAAGTACTTTCCTGACCAAAAAAATAAATAAATAAATCTAACAAAAAATTGATCTTTAGTATCAGCAAATAAAATAACTATCTGTATCCATAACCATGGGTGATGATTCTTAACCATTAGCAAACATTTGGAGTTTTCTATATCAACTAACTGTGTCAAAAGATCTCTTTTAGCAAACATGCTATGCAAGGTTCCATGATATGCTGGTAGATCTTGTTTTCTGGAAAAAGAAATAAGAGCTCCTCTTTGTAGGCTTGCCAATTTCTATTACATAAATACTCCCACTGTGGCCAATTTGAGTTGTTAATATGATGTCAAAGAGCTTACAGAATTCTTGAAAATTTAACCATTAGCTGCTGGTAAGTTAAGACCAGCATAACCCTGGTGGGTTAAATGATGGGAATATTGGGTGTCTTTTGATGAGCCAAAAGCAAGATAAACAAATAAACCCCAGTCTCTTTTAGTGAATGATTTTTATAAATGATCCCCATGTCTTCAAATCAAGGACATAAAGTATTGTTAACTTCTCCACACCTTTGATGGCAAAAATGATAAGTATCAACACCATTAGTTACAGCAAAAAATTAAATATCAAAATGCATTATAAAGTATTTTTTACTGTGCTTTGAAACTTAGATTAAAAACGTGAAGAAAGTAGCTGCTGGTCACTGCATACTGATCCTGAATCAAATGAAAATAATACCCCTACATTATCTCTCTTTGCTCAATATTTGTGGGGCCCTAGGATATATGAAAATATATGACGTATAGATGGAAAAATGTGTCCAAAAAAAACTCATTCTACCTTCTTTCTCTTGTGTGTTTTGTCTTGTTTTGTTTATGGTAGAGGGCAAATGCATAAGAAACTTAAAAACGAGAGAGAGAGAGAGACCCTGGTGCCTGGTCACACCCTAATCCTTTTCCTTCTGATTCCTTATCCTGTCAGGATTGCAGGAACTCACACATGTGGCTAACGACAAGGCCAGGATTCAGACCATGGCTGACCACGAGGGATCTGACTTCATCTGCACCACACCTAACTGCTGTGTCACATGGCCAGTCCCATTTTCCTGTGTTTTAACAAGGAAGTCTGCCATCCTATGGAGCTTGGTATCTTAAAATTTCATTTTTTAGTATTAGTTTATATTTAGAGAGGAACCCTAAATTTCCCTCTTTTATCTACTACATAAAAATAAGTGTTTTTTGGTTTTAAAAGTTTTAGGGATGGGATCAGCAGGTGGCATAGTGATTAAGGCACTGGACTCCCACGTGCCAACAGTGGTCAAGGCCCAGAGCCTTAGGCTTGAAACTCAAGGCAAGCACATGTGCATGAGTGCCCATGATCCTGAAAGAAGAATGGACGAGAAGGGATTGCAGCATGGCTGTTGTCTCTGCGGAGTGGTTTCTCACTCTCTCTCTCTCTGTCGTTCTGGCAAGTGCACATGCCCTATAGCAAAAATAGCTCTTAAAAAGAAAGTTTTAGTGACAAAATCACTTTCTTTGACTAGGTCCATGTAGTTAGGGAGAAATCTAAGCATCAGGATAATAAAAATCACTGTAAATTTTTTATCACATATAGCTTCAACCATCATTTATACAACTCATGAGGCTAATTTTATATATCACAAAGTGAAACTTTTAGGACAACAATATTTATCAAAATAAAATAAAGTAGAAAAAATATCTTCAGGAAATATGTAACAATGTACACAAGATTAATTCCTTGATCCAAATCACTAAGTTGTACTGTATTAAATTTCTGGATCTAATTTTGTGGTTTCCTCATTATTCTAGCTTTCTGGATTGAAAAGTTTCATTTTGTGAAGGTTTACAAATACAAGGCAGATTGTCTGTGTTATACAGTGAAGGTGTCACCACAATTTTTCATGGGTCCTAAAGGTTTAGAAATATTTCTGCTTGTGAAATTGAATATATTGACAACATTTACCTGCTTAAGGTAGAAAGTCATCAGAAAGTCATCTTCTGAGGTTTTTATAAAGCTATATTTATCCATGGTGACATAAGCCCTGACAGAATTATGACCCACTAAAATTCATATGCTGAAGTCTTCACCCCTATTTGGATATAGGGCCCTTAAGAAGGTAGTTAAATGAGGTCATAACAGTGGGACTTTAATCCCTTAGGATTGACATCCTTAGAAGAACGGGAAGGGTTGGCAGAGCTGGCTCTTTCCCTGTGTCCATACAGAAACAAGTCCCTGTGAGGATACAGGGAGAAGGTGCCATGCAAGCCATGAAGAGAATTCACTAGAAAGCAACACTGCAGGCATCTTGATCTTGGACTTCCAGCCCCCCAGATCTGTGGGAATATAAAAGTCCGTTGCCGAGGGTGCCCAGTCTGGTGTTTGGTTATGGCAGCTGAGCAGAATGATACAAGCCCCAACCAGAAATCTCACTTGAGCCTGTTACACTCACGAGCTATCATGAAAGGACACCCTGCCTCACCTTTACGTGTCAATAGAAACTGAGCTTCTGAAGGCGTATGCAGAATCCAGGGGGCATGGCACACACAGATCTGCCTGTGCCTATCAGCAGCAGTGACAGGTTCAAAGAGCTGGCCAGGGGGTTTTGATGTAATCTCGTGTATGTACACCCCAGAACTGATCCTCTTCCCCCCTCCGGAGATATCAGTTATGTTAATACATTTATGTTCTCTCTAAACCACTACTTTTCCTTTATTTATAAATAAAAAGTAAGACAAATGGTTTAAATAAGGTAAAACAATAGTTCTCAATAACCTTGTACATTAATTCCATTTTTCCATAAACATATTCAAGTACTTTCATATATTGAGTCCTGGATCTCAAGTAAAATCTATTTTTTTACTGAATTTTGTGAGAGAGTGGATAGAGATTTGGGGTAATAGGACATTTTTAAAAGAATTTTGAGGAAGTTATTTATTTTAGAGTTATACTAATTGATCAACAAGTAAAATTTCATTTCTGCCTCTACAGAAATTTTGGGGCCAGCAGGTGGCATGGTGGTTAAGGTGCTAGACTTCCAAATGGCTGACTGCAGTTCTCAAGTGCCAGACCTGGTGGCTCTGTCACTTTCCTTCTCTCTCTCTGTGTCTCTCTGCGGTGAGCACATGTGCCCTAGAGCAAATTTAAAGAATAATAATAATAAATAAAATTAAATAAATCTTTTTAAAAAATGTAGTCTTCTTCTTCTTCTTCTTTTTTTTTTTTAGAATACCTTGCTATACCAGAATTACAAACAAAACAAAACATTCTCAGCAGATCTTTCCTGATTGAACTTTGAAACAGAAATAACTCCCTCTCTGTCATATCCAAAGAATTAAGTTCTGCTTCTTGTCCCAGTGGCTTTTCCCCTCCCAGTCGTACGTACAAAGATGTAATTGTGCTGATTCTAAAAACATAGTTTCAGCCCCTGGCATGATCTTGGCTTTTTCTTTATCTTAGAGACAGCAAGCTTTTAGAATTCTCCTTCGGAATGATAAGAAACAGTTTTACACTACTATATAAAAATATAAAGAGATTGCTTCAGTGAGAAGGTCATATCTAACTTGTTTGAGCTATTTTATTTTACAAACTTCAATAGCTGATTTCCTTTGTTGTTTCTTTCGTCCTTTCTGTTAGTGAAAAATCTCTTACCAACTAAGAATAGATGACAATGTTCCTGGACGACAATGTGCCAAGGATCAGCACAGCTAGAAAATGGTGCTGTCTCATGGGACATGAATATAGGGTAACAGCATCAAATAACAAAAGCAAAAATAACATCTTCCACTGTTTCACTCAGTGTGAATGGAATGAGGGAGATTGAAATATAATTGGTTTCTAATGTATTAATCTGGGTTTTAGACCAATAGGAAAATATAAAATGGAAGTGTATATGCAATTAGGAAGATCAAAATTGTAGATTTTGACTTTTAATGGTGATTCTGTTAATAGAAAAGAAGAAAAAGTTAGGTTATTTAAAGTAAAATATTTTGAAAATAAACTGTGTTCACAATTATTTATTTTCTCCCTACTCTTGCCATATTTCACTGGAGTATATACCCTGCTCCATTGCTACTATGTTTGGTCAAATGATTTGATTTGCCCAGCTAAATTCAAATAAGCTTACTCTAATTCACACTTAAATTAGAGGTTTTAAATGTATATGTTCAGAGTGTTCTCCCTCTTTTATTTTCAACTTCTTCCGTCCATTAAAGTAGTCATTTGTTCAGTGTAAAGGGATACTTAGCCTGTCATTTTGTTACTTAGATAGAATTCTTTACAGAAAGCATAATTTACAAAGAATAGCGGTTTATTTGTCTCTGTTTGGGTGGATGGAAAGTCAAAAGTTTGAGGCTGGCATCAAACCAGGTAGTTTACCATGTGGCTGACCAGAGCATAGAGAATGGTGGGGAAAAAAAAGAAAGAACTGGGGGCAGCCATGTCCCTCTTCTAGCAACTAGTATTTGTGAACACTGACTCCTTCTCATATGACCTAGAACTTGCAGGTCTTGAGAGGCATCATCAATCCATCCAATGCTTCCATGATTCCATCACCACTCACTAGATCCCACCCCCCAAAGGCATCACACTAGGGACCAAATTTCAAAACCCAAAGCTTTAAGAGACAAAACATTATCCAAATAGCAGTGAGGAGATTTCATAAGGTTGTGAAAAAATGAAATTAAAGTATGAGTTTATTTTGAGGCAAAACATTTTTGAAATTTATGCCTAATATTTCATAGTATGCATTCTCTACGAACTTCTTTAGGATCCACTATACAACAACTGCACATTCATCCTGGATTGTAAAAAGAGAAGACACAAAAACCTTGGCCAGATCAGGACTGCACAGCCCAATGCAAAATAATCTTTTTCTTAACATGACCAAGAATGTGGTATAATCTACTAGGTTTTAAAGATCGTATTTTTAGTTTGTTTGTTGTTGAATCTAGAGATTATTAATGTAAAATATAAAGTAGTGAAATTTTCTTGGCTATTTCTCTTTAGTATGTAAAAGACTATTTAAAATAACACAAGGAAAAAAATGAAAAGATCTGTGACAATTAGAATAAGCTGCTGATGAATATAAAAATAAAATTTCTTAGAAATGTAGATGCACTTATGATCCAGATAAAGAAAAAAATACCCTACTAAAAAAACTAGAAAATGAGTTTTACTTTTCAAAATGTCGTTTGACCTTCAGAATAGCATAACTTGCCCAAACTAGCACCTTGACTTTAATTATTTATATTTTTTATAAGAGACATATAGTATGCTATTTTATATGTTATTGAAAGGACAAAATAACTATAAAATTTTAGAGTCTCTTTTGCTTCACCTGTTAAGCTGGAGAAATAATATTGGCCTTAGAACTACTTTAGTTTGACATCAAATGAGGCAGTGAACACGGAACACGGTGTTACATTAGCACATTTATGATCAGTGTTCTCCATTTTGGTTGTGATCCAGAGACTGAAAACCAAACTTTGGGCAAACGGCATTTGAGGTGCTGAATTATCTGCTGACTTTTAGACTTACCTACTTAACATCTTTCCTGATACCCACAGATACATGATACATAATCCACATCTCAAAATGTGTACTTTACAATAATCTTCCTCTCAAGCCTGTATAGACATTCTCAATGTCTCCACTCCTGAAATATTATTTCATTATAGTATTCTTCCCATCACAGCAGGAGATACGTTCCAAAACCCCCGGGGTACCTAACCCTATATGTACTGTGTTTATTCCTATACATATATACTGATGATAAAGTTAACTTATAAATTAGGCACAGTATGAGATTAATAACAATAGCTACTAATAAAATAGCACAATTATAGCAATACACCACAATAAAAATTAAGTAAATGTAGTCTATTTCTTTAAATCTCTCTTTAAGAAAAGTTACTTATTCATTTATTTTATGATAAAAAAGAGAGAAGAGAGAGAGAGATCCATGACAGGGTCATGCCATGACCTCTCCTAAGACTCTTAGTCAGCTAGCGTCATGGGTGCACCTAGTGTGTTTGGATCCACCCAAGATCTGAATCCCAGCATTCCCACATGGCTTCAGTATTATGCAGTGGAGCTCCATCACCTGCACCACCATGGCTGAGCCTCAAAATCTTATGCTGAACTCACCTGTTTTCAGTCAAGGGAGGACCACAGGTAAGTAAAATCATGGAAAGAAAAATAGTGGAGTAGAAGAAACAATTGTATATTCTACTTGCTAAAGCCACAAACCTTGGGGTCTTCATCATTCTCCTCACATATCTAGTTTTCAGTGAATCAAACCGACTCTACCTTAAAAATATATACCAAATTTGACAGCTTCTCCTCAACTTAATCGCCATTATCCTTATACAAGTGATGATAGCACCTTATCACCAGGATGACGGCAGGGATCGTGCAACTGACTTCTAGTTTCCAGCCCCTGCCCTGTCTAGAGAAGTCTCAACCCAGCAATCAGGACAATCATGTTAAGGCAAAATAAAAAAGTTGATTTTCATATTTCAGTCAAAACTCATCAGGGTAAAAACTCAAGATTTATTATGAAAACCCACAAGGCCTACTATTGGTATATGCTACTTTCCTGTCCTCACCACTTTTCTTCCTCCCTCACTTATCCCACTGCATTTCACACTACTGAAATGGGTAGTGTGGCTTCTGTGTGTTTCCTTGAACATCTTGTCTCAGGGCCCTGTGAACACACTGATCACTTAGTCTAGAAAGAGTTTCCCCAATATTATCAAGACTCTCTCTTCCTAGGTCTCTCCTCATATTCATCCCCTCAAGGAGGTTTTTTCTGTACTTCTTTTTAAAATTTCAACTTTACTCACTTATGCATACATACATTCATATTGTTTTCCTTGCTTATTTTTCTTCCTTAGCACTTAGCACTTTGTAACCCACCATATATTTAACTTTTAAAAATTGTATTTTTATTTCCTAAGCCCCACGTGTGCAAATGTTTTTCCCTTGTGTTTATTCTAGGTACCCAGAATACTGCTTGGTAAATACCACCTTGTAACCAGTGTTACCTAAGGAATGAACTTCTGTAGACTTGCAAAGAAATGCTAAAAAAACAGTGCTGGTACTCTTTTCCCCTCACCTCAGCCAAAATGAGTAAGAATCAGGAGGAGAGGGGATGTCTTTGGCGACTGGAGAGAGCTTTATGTATACTGTCTCTGGGGACTACCTTAGGGGGAGAAAAAAGAAAACACAACTTTGTAAAAAGGGGATTGTAATGGCTTTGGCAAAAATAGCTTCCTTATCAAGAGGCTA
This sequence comes from Tupaia tana, assembly GCA_026018925.1. Lineage (NCBI taxonomy): Eukaryota > Metazoa > Chordata > Mammalia > Scandentia > Tupaiidae > Tupaia > Tupaia tana. The sequence goes on from JAKSZU010000001.1 coordinate 158,793,475, forward strand.
TCTGTTGGCAACTCAGGACATAGCTGATCTGAAAAAGCCACAAAAGGGCTTCTGAAAGAAAGAACCATCTCTAATCATCCAGCAAGTCAATGACAGGCAGCACATCTGCCTGCTGTATGATGATGTGCAAATTTCTTCTAGTCCTGCTTCCCTGGATCCTACCACAGAGAAGTGCGGGCACTGCAAAGTGTGTCTGTGTGTGTGTAAAGCGGAGGAGTCTGTCTAGTTTATCCAAGAGAAAGATAAGAAGTTGACCCTACCCACAAATCTATTCATAGACTTAAGCAGTATATAGCTAGAACAAGGGAAAAGATCTCACATCTATGGCCATAGAAGCTTCTCAGCTCTATTTTCAGGGAGGATGGTAATAATAGTGAGAATATAGATTCTCTGACAAAGCACAGGCAGGAATAATATATACTGTAGTTTAGAAAAAGCAGAACAACATTACCTGAAGTCTGAGAGAGGTCAAATGGACTAGGGAGACAAGATTGTCACTGATGGAATGTGGATAGGAGAAGTGAGGTTTGATTTCAGGGAAGGGTCTTGGGGATTGAGAAGACTTCACTATAACCTAAAGGAGGGCATACACAGAAGGAAGAACAATGTATTTGTGAGAATTTCAGTTCATTTACTCTGAATTTCTAGTGTCTATGATCAATTGCTTTGTTAATCAGAATTTAAGAATTTGTGATTGTCAAGTTTGAAATTAAAACAAACAAAAAAGAAGAAATCCACATTTAATTCACAATTCCAATGTTAATATGTTAATGGTTCTGGTAAAACTAGTCTATGTTGATTTGAGTTCAACTGTGTGCTGGGGCTAATTGTCATATGTAATTTATGTTAATAAGGCTTTTGAGGTGTGAATAGTATGATTTAATCTCATTTTCTTCAAAAACAAGTATTCTTTGCTTTAATGACCTGATTTATCTTTTTTTTTTTTTTTTTAAGTTTTTCAAATTCATTTCTTCTGTGAGGAAGAGAGAGAAAAACAAAGAGACAGAATTCCCAGCAGGGTCTTCATACTGCAATCCACAATGCACCCTCCAGCCCTCAGCCAGCCCTAGGTCACTGGCACATGTCTGCCCAGTGTACTCTGGGTGGTCTCTAGATGGGGATCAAGAAGCTTCCCGAAGGTCTGAAGGTCAGCCTTGCAGAGTGCTGCACTTTACCTCTGTTCTCCTGCCTGGCCCCAGGTCCTATTAAACTCAAAATTCGTTTCTTATAAAAGTAAATGGGGGAGGGTGAGCGTCTGCCCATGGAGGGGCAGAATCCCACACAGCCAACCACAAGGTTTAAGTCCTGAACCCAGCATTTTGAGGAACAAACCAGGTGTGTGTGAGTGCATGCCCAAAATCCTGAAAGGAAGGAGAAATGGAGAAGTAGGGCTTGCAGCATGACTATCCCTCAAAAGAGTACTTTTTCACTTTCTCTTTTTTCTCACTCTGTCTCTCTCTTGCCCTCTCTGTGTCTCTCTCAAGTGAGCACCCATGCCATCTGGCAATTTTTTTTTTTTTTTAAAGTGAACTTTAAATTAGAACTATAAAAGGAATATCTAAATCGTACTAACCTAGAATTAGGCATCAAAGTTAATGACCATTTACGATCACTCACAAAATGGAAAGATCAAGAATGTTTTTATGCCCCTATGTGGCCATACATGTCAGAGTGTAACTTATCTCCACTGTTTACTTAGGAAGCGTGTGGCAGGCATATGGAAGACCCAAGATTAATCTGCTACAATACAAGAGAAAAATAAGTACACTAATTAAAATAAATTGACCTTCTAGTTTAATATTTCCATGAAAAAAATTCTACATTATCTTTTTAATATGCTAATAATTAGACAGTCAATTTGCAGAACAATAGGGAAAAGAGCTCTCATCCTAACTTGGATGATTGCCTTCACTAAATTATTAATGTACCTTGAAATAAGTTTAACACCCTTGTACGTTTTTGGTAAGATGCCCTTTTGTATTTTCACTTATCACTATGGGTTGTTAAGTGTATGTGGTGCATAAATAATCTTGATAAAAATTTTAAGAGAAAAATCGCATTATGTGCTAGTAATTTAACAGAAAGGTGGCTGTGCTAGTTATGTCCTATAATAACAACTTTATCTTTGGCATGGAAGATGCCTTGAAAATCTAAGTTATTGTAACTGCAGAAAATTCTTGCATCTGTATGTTAATAATACAAAGTAGGAATATAACATTCGAATGTGCCAATATAAGCTCCAAAATTATAATAGAATTAAACATGAAGACATTATGTTTCATGCATATTTAACATTAAAAACTAGGTATGTGTTGTACTCTCAATTCTGCTGGCATATTTGCATATTAAATTCTTCTTAGCACTGACTCACAAAGACATTACAGGATATGATACAGCAGTTACTGTATAACGACAAATCACATTACCATGGAACATCTTGACAGAATATTACTGACATTCTATATTTCCGTTTATTTGCATTTTTGGTAATGGTCTTGGTGGTCTTATTTGTCAGCAGCTAAACTGTTAGCATGTTATGAATGGTGAATGTTCTAACATACTCGGCAGTTGTATCTCTAAGGAAAACACATGCATTTTCAGGGTTACAATGAGGGCAGTGAGTTATTTTCTGTACTCAACTCTTGTTGGTTCTCATGACCAATGATACAGCTCAGCTGTGAAACCCAATTCTAATCAGAAGACACATTCTTTTAGCCACTACTACAAGTTTTTTTTTTTTTTCTTTTTCTCTCTTTCATCCCCCTTCCATCTTTCTGTCTTCTATTTGTTTCTTCTCTTCCTTTCTTTCCTCTTTTTCTTTCTTCTTTCTTTCTTTAAGGTGATGGAGTTCCTTCTGCTGTTAGGTCATGGAGGCAGCAGAAATAATAACACAGCTGCAGTCATCTAAAGCTCCCATTAGTAATCATCATTAAAACTGATTCATTCATTCTTATAAAGTGGGATTCTCTCTCTTTTGGGAATTTCATTATTGATCTCAATTTTTTGCAATCTAAATATTATCTTAAAAACTTAAATGTTATTTATTTCTTATAAAAATATTATAAGTTGATTTTGTTTGGAATTTTTTAAACAAATGTGCTAAATTGGTGACGATAGTTAAAGGTATGTTTAACAAATTCTTAGAAATTGTTAGTGCTACACTAATTATGTTCACGACTTTTAGTGTATGACATAAATATTTTTGAAAAAGAAGAGTGCTAACCCTGCAAAATAACTTAGATTTAAAATAAGATTTAGAGTAAAGCTAAGGTAATATGCCCTAGACACTGCCAATCAGCAGGCTGAGGTTATATGGGAGATCAGATTTCAGCTTCCTTTAAAAATTGGGAGACTGAGTCAGGAGAATCATGACACAGAAAAAAATCCTATCTATAAAAAGTCAACACACATGCAAATAAATAAAATGAAACTTTGAAGGTTTGGGAATAGCCTTTGCAGCAATATTAAACCAAAGGATTTTTCCTTTTTAAGAAGATGTAAAAGTGCCCATACCTAAGAGTTCACTGCATATCTTGACAAACAACTGAAACTAATAGAAAGAGATGATTCTTTTGTTCTTTTTTTTTAACTTAAAAATCTTGGTCATCACCAGTAAATATGCTGATGTAGTAGGTCTAATGTAGTGTTTAAGAATCTGAACTTTTGGGACCAGCAGTTGGTGTAATGGCTATGTCACTGGACTCCCACGTAGTCCACCTCAGTTTGAGTCCAAGACCTGGTGGCTTAAACTCATGCCTGGCGCTTGTGCATGCGTTCCCAAGATCCCGAGAGGAGAATGGAGGAGAAGGGATTGTGATGTGGACATCCCCCCCCAGGGGTAATTTCTCACTTTCTGTCTCTCTGTCTCTCTCTATCTTTCTGGTGACCGTACGCGCCCCATAGCAAAAACCTCTCCAAAAAAAAAAAAAAAAAAAAATGAATTTTCCATCCCTAGGATTTAACACTCAAGTGAGCACATTTTAAAAACACCAGTAAGAATTATTTCTCAGATCATTCTATAGCCCCCTTAGGTTAATAAAAAATGAAAATATATTTATTTTACATTTAAAAAATTAGAAAAATATAAAGAAGGCATTTCAAACAATACTAGACATGTCCAGAATAAGCATCAATAGGAATGTATTTGCCTTCATATTTTTAGCCAGCATATATTTGGCTACCAATAATAGAAAACTCTACTAGCCTGTCTAAGAAAATAAGAGGATAGGGACCAGCAAATGGCATAGTAATTACATTGCTGAATTTCCACATAGTCAGCTGTGGTTTGAGTCCTAAATCCGGTGTCTTGAAACTCACGCCAGGCACGTATGTGTGCATGCCCAAGATTCCAAGAAAAAGAGGAGAAGGGATTGTGGCATGGTCATCCCCCCTGCCCCTGGAGCTTATTTCTCGCTTTCTGTCTCTCTGTTTTTCTGTCTCTCCGGTGAGCACACACATTCTATAGTAAAAATCTCTTTCAAAAACAGACCAACAACAAAAAAAGAGGGTAAATTATCCTTGTATTAAACAAGAGGTTTGGATATAAATAGTTCCAGAACTCCAAATTGAGTAATTCAATTTTTTCGTTAAGTATCTTTAAAATTCTGTATTGCCACACTTAGCATGTTGTCTTAGAAATTGGCTAGCACTTCATGAGGTCACAGGAATCATGCAACGGTCCCAGCCAATGCATGCAGCCATGAAAGTGCAGATATGAAAAGTACCAGTAGATGTGAATTAAATTTTTTTAAGAGGATAATGTTATTTCTCAGTGGTCTCTCTGGAAAACATGCTTTTTCTTCTAACTGGATAGAATTTGTTCACATGTAAATACCTAAATCCATTATTAGGAATGAGAATGGTGCCAAAATAATTGGTTCATATTAATGAGGTCCTGAAACCTGGAGCTGAAAATGGATGACAATTTGTTGTGATAAAGCAGGATGAAAACAAAAATGAGATTCTTCAGAAAAGAAAAAATAAATATCTGTTGGTTAGGCAGCCAAAGTTCCTGGTAGGTTTAAAAGTTTGTTGAAATGTTTAACAAAAATTGTATGTTGTTTAACCTAGATTTCATAAAGCATTAATAAAACTGCTCCCTACTTCAGTTTGTTTAGATTTTGAACACATAGAGTAAATACGCTAGCAATACGAATTGGACTTCTGAATCCTTTGGGCCAATTTGAATTTTTTTTATAATGTCTTCATTGAAAAAAATATAATTTGAGAGCTTTCAGATGTTACTTAAGAGCAGAACTGGCATTTGAGTATAAGTTATGGAAATCCAACACACACCGTCTTGATTGGTGGTGAGAAGAGCACTGATGATTGCACAGGAAGGGGAGATACTGACAGACAGAAATGATGAATTACACTGGATAAATAATCAGGCCTTCCATTCTTAATATATTTCTCAGTCCCACTAGATCCCCCATTTGTTACCTTTTTTTTTTTTTTAAGAGGTTTTTGCTATAGGGCGTGTGCGCTCGCCAGAAAGACAGAGAGAGACAGAGAAAGAAAGTGAGAAATCACCCCCAGAGAGAATGGCCATGCCATGATCCCTTCTCCTCCATTCTCCTCTTGGGATCTTGGGCATGCATGCACACGTACCCGGTGTGAGTTTAAGCTGCCGGGTCCAGGACTCAAACCATGGTCGACTACTTGGGAGTCCAGCGACATAGTCATTATGCTAACTGCTGGTCCCCCCATTTTTTAAGCTGTAGATCTCAAAAGCATATGAATCACTAGTTAATCATGTTGCTTACATCAGCCCCGATAGCTCAGCACACATTTCACACTGCACTGGTCCAGCCTGGTAGGAATGTGGAATAACTGGCTTTAGGATGTTATGCTTTCTCAGCTGGTGGCTATGATTGATGCTGTGGCTGCTCACATGGAATTCAGGCTCACTCCTATCAACAAAGACAATTGGAACAGAAGCCTAAGTAATATTAAGTGATAAATAAGCCTGTCATGTAAAAACACACCTTTCTGTAAAATGTACACTTAGTTTAACACACATTGTTAAGCCACATAAATTAAGAGGCTCAGCATGACACACTAACATTTCTTGCCCTTAAAATGTACACATTGTTTGGTGATATTAAGCCTGCATACTCAAACTGACTAGATAGAGTCAATAATTAATTTAACTAATTTTATCAGTTAGGAATTGCATTGGGACAAGAGAAACAATGGTTTAAAAGAGTTTTTAAGAGGACCAGCTGATGGCATAATGGTCACGTGTCATTGGATTCCCACGTAAATCCACTGTGATTCAAGTCCAGGCCAGGTAGCTTAAACTGATGCTGGGCACCTGTGCGTGCATGCCCAAAATCCTGAAAGGAGACTGGAGGAGAAGGGATTGCAGTGTGGCTATTTTCCCTGGAGGATGATTTCTCACTTTCTGTCTCTCTTTTCTTTTTGTATCTCCAGCAAGCATACATGCCCTATAGCAAAAATCTCTCAAAAAGAAAAGAAAAATAAGTATGTGCTATTTTTAGGAATTTTCAAAATGAAAATCTAGGGTGGATGCTAGAGATTCAACAAAATTTCAAAGCAAAACAGTTTCTTCTGACATCATTTGTTTCCATTCTCGTTTTCACACTTGTAATATGGCTGGCAGGATTTAGCCAGTATGTTGATATTCCTTTTACTAAAAAAAGAATGCTATTAATGAGGAAGACAGAGAGAACAAGAGAGAAAGGGAGAGGAGGACATATACACACACCCTTGATAGTGTCTTGACACTGTGATCCACACTCAGCCTCAGCACACACATGGTAATGTGTCCAACCTTCTCAGGGGAGGTGTCTGGACATGAACCAGCAACAATCCCAAGTGGGTCTGCCTTGCAAAGCTTCACGTTTGGCCACTTCCCCATTATGTGGCCTCAAGTTGATATTTCTCAAGGACCAACGCAAAACACAAGTGAGATCCATGTCAAGTTGATGAATTCCCTTTGAAGGTCTCTCAGTAACTTTTCCCTTCAAGTTTATTAATTTAATTCTTCCGTCCTGGAGAAAGACAGGGAAATAGAGAGGCAGCACTCACAATAAGGCCCTAACATAGCAATCCACCTCTGGCTTTCAGCTGGTCAGGAGCACAAGCAATGTGTGCCTGACATACCCAGGCTGGTCTCTGGATTTGAACCAGGAATGTTCTCAGGTAGGGTTCCTCTGCAGGGCTTCATGTTTTACTGCTATGCTGCTGCCTGGCCTCCTCTCAGTAACTTTTGCCTCTAGCTCAACAGTAAAAATTGTGTTATCTGAAAACAGCAGTTGTAGGGCCAGCAGGTGGTGCAGCGGTTAAGGTGCTGGACTCCCACATGGTTGCTTGTGGTTCGGGTCCTGGACCTGGCAGCTTGCTTTCTCACTTTCTCTCTCTCTCTCTCATCAAATAAAAAAAAAAATTAAAAATAAAATTAAAAAAAAGGAAAAAAACAGCAGTTTCAAAGAAAATCAGAAAAACTTTGGTTTTGATGGTGAGGGACTTAATAATGCCACAAGTAAAGTTCTATGCTTAGAGGGTCTGACTTGTAACAACTTAACTTTGGAAACAAACAAACAAACAAAGAAACAAAAAAAAAAAAAAACAAAGGATGACATACATAGATGAAATGAAGTTCAAAATCATGATTTTTGACTGGGACACTGATAACATCATAACCAGACTAGAGCAAAAGAGAATAAAATGAACCTTACACACTTCCCTGAGGCCCACAAGAATCTCATTCGCTTACACAGTTTTAGCTAACTCTCCCCATATTGATAACTCTCAAATATAAAAATAATATTGTTTTCGCCATCTGCTGTTTCACAGATACAGAGATAGCTAAATACCCCAATGCTGACTAATTTGATATCATTATGTCCCACACTGAAGATAGTCCTTTTCTGATTTCTGAATTTCTGCTAATGGCCTGAGAATTTTCTCTCAAGAAGAATTAAACCCTTGTAGTTAACTTTTGTTCTGTGTTATACTTCATTTATCTTACCTGATTAGCTTCCTATCATAAAGATCACATCTCCACAATTTCTATTCAATAACCTTTACACTTGTTCTTATTGCCACGATTTCCATTCATATCCCAGATAATTTCAGAACAAACTGTTTTTCCAGTTTTCTCTCTCTCCTTTGTACAATGCTTTCTACAAACAATGAACAGACTTTTATAAAACTTGTTACAATTACACTACTCTCAGCAATTCAAGAATCAGAGTTTCTAATAAAGCAAGAACACCTTTAGATATCTTCCGAGCCTCTTTATTTCTCCCCAATTTACTTTGTCAGTCTTCATTTTTAGCCTCCTGTTTTGTGATACGGTTCATCTAACGGGGACTATTTATTTCCTCAAAGACCCTTTTCACTTCCATGTGGACCTTTGCTTACATCCCAAGTTTCTGTCTGAGAAATAGTTTCTAGGTGTATCTGCTGATATTGTATTCATTTTCAATTGCTTATCCAAATGAAGCTGTCTTCATAATCTTTTTCTTACTTTTCATTTTTTTTGTAATTTTTTTTCTTTTTTTTTTTTCTTTATATTTATTTATTTATTTATTTTGCATCTAAGTACAAAACAAATTTCTCGGCCAGTCCAACTCTTTCCCTATTTCTTACTCCTAGTTCTCACGAATAACTGTAGAATGTGCCGGGAATGCAACTTCCTGACATAAAGAGGAAATGCCTAGAACAGCCCACACTCTATTCCCGTTGACAACAGATATTGGGGTGCCTGGTTCCAATACCAGTGCCAGATTCAGGACTGCGAGGTGTTCAGGTTCTTGACCCACCCGCACAAATAAATAGAGATGTGAACAAATGAAGGAATAGTAAAGCAGATGTTATTAAGAAAAAGAGAGAATGAAAAATAGAACTCTAGTGGGGAGAAGTTCCAAATGGGTTGCCAAAGAGGAGCTGAAGTGAAGAGTTGTTATTGAGCAATGAGCTAGCTCTCTGAAAAGGAAGTGGGCTTCAGAAAATAGCTATATGGTAGTCGGGGTGATGTATAATCCTATTCTTTGTGGGATCAACAGACCATCTGCACTTTTCATTAGAATGTAGTTAGTAAATAGAAACCACTGCCCTTAACTATAGTTGCTTTGAGTCCTAATGCAGCTAGCTTTTTCTTTGTGAAAACTTAGCCATTGTGGGACCAGCAGTTAGCATAATGGCTATGTCACTGAAATCCCTTGTAGTCAACCACGGTTCGAGTCCTGGAGTTGGTGGCTTAAACTCACGCCAGGCACGTGTGTGTGTGTGCCCAAGATCCCGAGAGAAGAATGGAAGAGAAGGGATTGTGGCATGGCCATCCCCCCGGGGGGGGGGGGGGGTGATTTCTCGCTTTCTGTCTCTGTCTCTCTGTCTTTCTGGCGAGTGCATGCACCCTATATCAAAAAACTCTAAAACATAATTAAAAATAAAGCACAGCCATTGTGACTCTATCTTGGGTAAAGCTTACTGTGTGTTCATCGTGGTCCTTATGCCCTGACTAAACATCTCAAAGCCTATTTCCTTCCTCATCAACCTTTCTAAAATAGGATGTCCTATAATACGTTAGCCCAGTGATTTCAATGGCCAGGTATAAAACCTAGAATGGACTGCATTTGGGATTCCTTAGCTATTGAGTATGTGCATATAAGATTTAATCTACCCTGGGTAGCTATTCTGAGCCTTGGGGGCCAGTTTGTCAAGAAACCTTGGCTTCTGTTGTTGCTTGCTGCCTAGTTTTGATTAATAATGTAACTTTCTTTAACATGGTGAATGTGCTCAGCCTCACCAGACTCAAGCAAGAAATAGAAATTTCAGATCAGTAATAACTGTGCAGTGAACCTGCCTCACAGTTAGCAGTAGTTAATTTAAGGCACTTAATTTAGTATCCCTTTTATTCACATGATTGGATATAATTTTATATTGTCTTTGGATTTTCTGTGTTGCAACTCAGAAAATTATACTCCAAACTATGGCATGTTAGCATGCATGCTGCTTTCTGCTTTCTTTTTCTTTTCTTTCTTTTTTTTTTTTTTTTTTTTTGAGAGATGCTTGCTATAGAGTGTGTGCACTCATTAGAGAGACAGAGAGACAGACAGAAAGTGAAAAATCACCCCCCCAGGGGGATGACGATACTGCAATCCCTTCTCCTCTATTCTCCTCTCCGTATCTTGGGCACACACGCACATGCACCCAGCATGAGTTTTAAACTGCCAGGTTCTGGATTTCAATCGCAGTAGACTATGTGGGAATCCAGAGACCTAACCATTATGCCATCTGGTGCAAACACTAAGTGTTTTGAATGAAAAGGAATTGACAGGCGTTGAGGTGGCCCAGAATCAGTCTCCCCAGTGTGACCTTAATTCTGCCCCAAGTCTAGGAATTCCTCTGAAATTGTTTTCATGGAATAAACTAAGTTCCTCAAGAAGGAACACAGTTGTTTGGCACTCTGTCTTCAGAATCTCCTTTACTCAGTTTGACTTTTTTGTCAGGAGAAGAGATTAAAAGTCTCCATACCCAGGACACTATCACTTCTTCTTTCAACCATCCTTCTAAGGGCTGTTGCTGAGAGCTTTTATCTGCGTAATTAGACACTTTCACCCAAACCTTTCTATAACTTGTCACTACCTTCCCCAGAATCTAGAGAAATTTTATCTCAGACTATTATCAGCCATTAGCTCGCTCATCGTTTCAGAAATTATTTATACCCCCTTTAAAATTGTCCACTTAGCACTTCCTTATGAAGAGGGTATTTAGGATTCAACCATCTGGTCCTTCTTTGAGTCTGACATTTTGTGTGACTCTGTGAAGATACTTATATATTAATACATTTGCATTCTTTTTATTCTATTAATCTATCTGTTGTCAGTCTAATTCAGCAGACTCAGAAAGGTTAAGCTTTTCTATATATAGTTCAAGGATTACAAGTTAATAATATGTTTGCTGACATACTAATTACACTACAGAAATATGACCCACTTCCATGCCCAGAAAAGAATACATGGACATTTATAGATTGAATCAGGACTGTGGCAGCCTGTATAGGATCTGAGTTCAATATCAGAGACTAAGACTTGTGTTTTTGTAATCTCCATCAGTGCTATTCAGACTTTAATATCCATATGAATCACTTAGGAATCTTACTGAAAATGCAAATCTAACTCAGTAAGTAGTTATTTTATAGGGTCTGAGATTTTGCCTTTCTTACCAGTTTCTCAGTGATGTTGATGCTCCCGAAGTTCTAAAAGAAGTTGGAAGATAAGCAAATGAAACAGTAAAGACGAAGGATATTTCTTCTTTTTCTTTTATTTTATTTTTTTTTTTTCTATGCTATTAACCTTAAAAGAGGACTAGGGCATAATAAGTGAAATAAAAAGATTTATCTGAGACAGTGCTAAGGGTAAGTCACCTGACTGACACAGGCTCCTGGTTGTCCAGAAATGTGCTCAACAAGATACTGGCCAGGAAAGCTGGTTTATAGAACAAAGGAAAAGGTAAGAAGAAGGAAAGCTGTAAGTTGTCAAAAGTTTACACTGGCCCATTTAGAATAATGCAAACACCTGAATGACTATACTTTATTCTTTTTTTTTCTTTTCTTTTCTTTTTTTTTTTTTTGGAGACATTTTTGCTACAGGGCACGTGCACTCGCCAGACAGACAGAGAGACAGAGAGGCAGAAAGTGAGAAATGACCGCCCTCCTCCAGAGGGATGGCCATGCCACAATCCCTTTTCTTCCATTCTCCTCTCTGGATCTTGGGCACTCATGCACACACGCCCGGCATGAGTTTAAGCCACTGGTTCAGGGACTCGAACCACGGTCAGCTACATAGGAGTCCAGGGACATAGCCATTACACCAACTGCTGGTCCCACTATACTTGATTTTTGATATTGTGAACTCAAGAATATTGGAATGAAGGAATGGCAGCACTCATTTTACAAAACTATAACCCTTTGAAGCATCTGTTCATTTACTATAAACTATAAAAAATGCCTTTTGGGCAATGTCCATCCTGGGTGTGAGGCATAACAGAAGTCCCAGGATCATGCTTTATTCAGGCTTTTAAAACTTAAATGGACCTTCCATTTCATATAGGACTCTGAGCTGTTTTTCTTTCTCAGTGTCTATGCCTAAAAATGGTGCAGTAAAAATAGTAATATCTACTTAATGCTATTGCAAATATTAGATTTTGGCTAAGAAAGTGTTTTAGAAACATAATTTTATCATTTCCATAATCAACATACTTATGTGAAAGGAAGTAGAACATTTTCTTTAGAAGACTGAAATAATGTATTGGAAATGTAAACATGGAAGTAGTTGATCAGGAAATTCTACATATTGTTGTGACCATTTACAAACTAAATAATGTTCTACTGTTACGTTTAAGACCTGTTCTATTTCCACTTTTCATTTTTTTTTATCTAATTTTTGGCATCTGATATCCCTACAAAGACATGAACCAATCAGTTTAGAGCTGTGGACCTTAGACACTATTGTCCTTGAATCTTTTCTAAATTACTCTGTAAATTTCTGTTTCATCTAAGCTTTAAAACAACTTTGAAAATTCACATTTTGTTCAGAAAACTGTTCTGAATTACTCCAAATTTCTAGGTTGGTTAGGCTATGAAACAACTTTCAAAATTCATGCTCCATACAGACTGAAATATGAATAACTAAGAGAGTTTATATATATGGAAGTTTTGTCAGTGTCTCAAACCAGCTAAGCCCTTTAGTAATTAGCTGCCATAGTCACAAAATGCCAACTAAATCCAGAAGCACGTTTCTCTCATCAAACAGTCCAATTGTTTGTATTGATGCAAGGCTTAGTCATAGACCAGGTGCTCAGAGCTTTAAATATGGGTTCATTTTCTGAAATTAAGCCCGAAAACCTAATGAAAAAGCTGACTGTAATTGCAAAGGCTACATTACATCATGACAATAGCCAGTTACAAATGATTTAAACAGCAATTGAATATGCCTCTAACTTGTTCAACATGGGTAGTGGGAAGGCATTCCTTTAGCTCAATTTACTGACAGTATTTTACAGCTGCATTTTTCAGGAATGTAGAGCCCATTTCTATAACTAAAGGTCAATAGATTTTCCCTGTATAACTCTCCATTGCATTGCCTAACCTCAACTGAGATAAGCATTTATCCTATTTCAAAAAAAAATGTTGTTTCATAAAAGCTCTCAACATTGTGATGAAAATGGCAATGATTGTTGGTAAAGATGATTTCTGTTTTCCTTTTTCACGAAATTAAATGTTTCTCTGTAGCACAGCATGGTGGCTTTTGTAACCTTTTCAATGTTAAAATGAACTATTTACTGTTTACTAGAGTGTTTCTTTCATAAGATAAATGAATTCAATTGATGGAATTATGGTAAGCAATGAATTTATCCGCAAAAGCAAGAACTGTATTTGTCCTATCTTGCATCTCAAAAGAGTTTTATGATTTGAAAAACTATTTCTCTAACATATCTTTATGCTTGTTTGAAATAAATGAAAGCATAGACAATATTGCATTTTTAAATTATGAAATGAAATTAACATGATTTGCTAGTAATTTAATAAGTGAAGAAAATACAATTTAGCCTTTAGTACTTGTTGATTATGTTTTCTTGGGGAAAAGTTCATGTGGTAAGGGTTTTATAAAATTATTATATAGTGTTCTGTTTCTGTACTTTCTGTACTTTGGTACTCTTAAGAATTATTTATTTTATTTGAATTTCTTTTCTTTATGATAGAGAACAAATGTGCATGAGAGAGAGAGGAAGAGAGAGAGAAGCAGTAGATGGGACTTGGTACTCAGTCATCTCCAGTCCTCATCTCTCCAGCTCTCCACATCTCAGGCACCTGCACACGTGCCCAGCAAGTTTGCAAGCTATGTCGTACAGAAATGAACCCAGGCTCAGTCACACCATTTCCAGCTGGCAGGGCCCTTCTCTTACTGTTGTGCCACAGTGGCTAGTCCTTATTGGAATTTTTAACACACGTACACTCACACACCCACATAACCACATGCTTGTCCAGTCATTCTCTTCTGAATTCAACAAACAATTGAAGCAAAATTATTGAGTACTTCCTTATGTAAAGCCTGGAATAAATTTCAGAAATAATGTGATGAAATAAATTACTGTTGATCCTGCAATTAAAGGTAAGGTTTATACTTTTAAATGATCAAATTGATTAGGATAAAAATCTAAGGATTTGAGCATGCGATCAGCATATATAATCCTAAAATATTTAAAACTACATATTAAAGATCTTCAGTTAATCCTAAATTGTATTACTTCGCAGCCTAAGGTGGTCTGGCAGTGTAAATTAGTTATCTAATTTTATCTTTAATGCTTTACGAATTTTGCTAAAATATTTTCTATGATTTTTATGATCATAATATAAACTCCTAGAATCAAAGATTACTTATTCTGCATGTATTTTTTGTTTTTTGAAACAGTAGAAGAGGGGTTTAAAAGTTTCATGGGCATGTCATTAACCTATAATCTGGGGCAAAGATGATTGCTATTAGAATAAAGCTATAAAGTTAGCAAACATGTTTCAATTGTCTAAAGAAGTCATTGTTTCTTAAAATTTTTATTAGAGTATTGTTTTAGAGTCCCAGTAACAGTAATAAACCTTGTATTATGAACTTATGTGTGAAAAATAGAAAGATTAGGAATCACAAAATATTGCTATCAAAAAGTAGAATTCATTTCATTTTTGTTACTAAAAAATCTGTTTAGTAACAATTTTATAATTGGAGCTCATAAAAATACTACTGAAAATTTATCCACATAAGGTTCAATTTACCCCAATATCAGCTGAAATTTTCCTGAAAAATCTACAAGGAAAATATGAATGATAATTGTGCAATAGCATATCAATATATAATTATTAGTAATTACATATCAACTTGCTTTAAGAGGAACTCTCAACTTTAAAATTATCCATTTGAAAGTTCCCTGACATTAGAATTCATAGAAAAAATGAGCAAATTTGTATTAATAATTGTAATCCATGACAAAGTTGAAATATTATCAGGAAGAAGGACAGAAAATTCAATTCAATTATGATGGGATGATTTGAGAATGAAATGAAATAAGGAACCTAGGGAGCCCCTGGTTAACTCGGAGGTAAAATACAATGCTGAGGCTGACTCACATGGGAAGCTCTGGGTTTATGTCCAGAGACCTCCCTGCGTTTGCAGGTCCACATGTGCCTGTGAACTGTGGCTGTCTGAGGTGGATCATGGCATCAAGACTCTGTGGGGGATGTCTGTCTCTCCAGCTCACAGCAGAAATAAATGAATAATATTTTTTTTAACTAAAGAAAACATTTGCAAATTGCCAGATAAAAAATTATATATGAACAAATAACAATATTTATGAAACACCTATTATATGCCAAGAACTTTTATATGGTGGGAACAAGAGAATATAAGACATAACTTTGCTGTCAGAAGAACCAGGGCAAGTAATGCACAGAAAATGTAATAACAATCGACTATTTCTGAAGGATAGAGAAGGTGGAATCTTCTTGATCCAAAGTCATTATAACTTCCCTTCATTATGAACAGAACACACAAGGTAACCTTGATATCATACAACTGCAAATTACTGACATTGTCTATTTATAGCTATCATTTTTTGAGTAGTAGGAATCTCCTTTGTAGTCTCACTTTTCCTCTCATGGTTTCTCTCTGATGAGCTCATGTACCTTACAGCAAAAACCTTAAAAATGTAAATAAATAAAAGGTATTTATATATTTGTTTGGTTTACGTGAAATGGTTTGTCCGTAGCCATCAGTAGATGAGATGTTTTTTATTATTTAATTCAGTGTTCCTGGGATGCAAGCACAGATTTTGAGGAGAAAAATGCTGAGGACTTTCCTAATTTTTCAAAGGCTACATATTAAAGCTATAAATAATGCTGGTTAATTATTCCAATAATAACCAGAAGAGTGAATTTCATATGTGATTTCCTATAATCGTCCTCAAAATAATGTAAGTAAAAATGATTCTAAAAATGAGCCAGTCAATGGCGTTGAGGTTAAAGTGGCTGATACCCACATAACTGACTTCGCTAATGAGTCTCAGACTTAGCATCTTGAGAATCAAGCCAGGCCCATTTGCATGCATACCCAAATTCCTGAGAGAAGAATAGAGAAGGGGTTGCAGCATGGCTATCGCCTATGGGGGGTGATTTCGAACTTTCCCTCTCTGGCTGTCTCTCTCCAACAAGGGCACATGCCCTTTAACAAATGAATGACAAACGAAAATTCTAAAAGAATCTTCAATAGAATAAAACTATCTATCTGGAATTGAATATTAACTTTCAGGGTTTAAATGGAAAGCTAGGACCACAGTAACATTGCAAATGCAATAGAAGAGAGATTAATTACATGAGACTGAACTAGTAAAATAGAATTTTTTGACTTTACACTAAAATACTACTGATTTTCTTTGATGCTTTGATTTCCATATGTAAGGACTTTTGTCTTCTCTTGAACTGTTGATAAGTTCATCTACCTACTATTTGAACTGAATCCAAACTTTTTCCTGGCTTTAAGTTTTAAGCAAATTTCTCTTAACACTTTTATATTTTGAGCTATTAAAAATAATCTTGAAATTAAAAATGCATTAATAAATACCTATTAATACCTATTTAATGACTGCAGTAAGCTGAGGTTTATGCCTAAAGTTAGACGTGTGTGTGTGTGTGTGTGTGTATATATATATATATATATATATATATATATATACACACATACATATCATCTGTGCTTGCTATTGAAAGTTTTTAAATTAAGATCTTTATTGAATCAATAAAATGTGAAAAGAAAAAGAGCCATGGTAAACAACTGTAGATACTAGAGACAGTGTGGGGGAAGAGAGGAAATTGGCAGAGGGTGAAAGGTAGGCAATCAAGAAGGGCCTTAAAAAAAGCAAAATATGTAAGAAACAAGAAATGGAAAATTATTTACTCACAATAACATATATATCAATATCTTTGATTGAGCCAATATACAATGTATTCTGGATGAAAAACCTCATTTTGTACACTGTATTGATGTACAGTGAATGAATATAAATAAATAAATTTAAAGAAAAAAAGAAAGAAAAAATAAAAAATGAAACAATGTAACTCTGTGACTAAAAATCAATGACCTGTAATAAGATTGTAGTCCTCTTCAAACATCACCTGTTTAAAAGTTTAGAATTACCTCCAGAACCTGAAACTTAAAGGTCTTTAAATTAATATCTTGATTTTTAACTTCCTTTCAAACATCTTTAGCCTTCATCCTATCTGGCAAGCAGGCACTACTTCTCAACAACTGCAATATCTCCCTTGACAAGGCACTATTCTCTAGTTCTATTGTTATACATGGTCCTGCTCCTTGCACTTACATATCCTGACTAAACCTGACAGGAACTGGAATTAAAGTTTCCTTACTTCAACATGAAGAAAATACTTTAATATTGTAAGGAACTCACTTGACTTTATATTTTTCAGAATCATTCTTTGTTTTTGAGAAAGTACTAATTTGGAGACTTTTTCAGGGGAATAATGTATCTATATAATCTAAATAATCCAAATGGATTTATGGTCATATAGTAATAATTCTGGGTTGGTATTTTATCCTAAAATAGAAAGATGTGAGCGTTTCATTATGATGATTTATCTTGTAAAAAAGTATGGCCATGTCAGGACATTGGTGTATAGCCCAAAGATAGAAAAATCCATGTCTTTATGTACTCTATATTTTAGTGTAAGACCAAAATGTAAATAAGTAAAATTTAAAATATATATATTTTCTTCTAAATTAAGATAGAAATCATTTTAAAAATTAAAGTAGAGACAGAAAATGATAAGACACAGGGAAGTATACTGTTAAAAGGTGGATACAAAAAATCCTCTCAGGTGACATCACGTTCGAGCAGTGACATGGAAGAATGTAATGAATCAGTCTCATAGCAATACTGGGGGAAGAACATCTCAAACAGTGAAATTTACTATTTTCCAGATGAAAAACCAATTTTGCTATAATAAATCTTGCTATTTTCTTGAAAATCTTCTCCACAATATGATAGAGTATAAACAAAATCAATGATGAAAATGGATTATAGCTCAATCCTGCCTACTCCTCATGCAGAATCTGTAGAGTTAATGTAATTATTTACAGAGAAATTTGGAATATTATTTTTGATGCACTGTTTCATAAGTTAACATATTAGTACATGATTTGAGAAAAGAAGATACCCTTTAAAATTGTTTACATCATGCTCTGGAAGAACCAACAATTGATATCATCCAGGCAGGGTGACAGCAGTAAAACTGTGACCTTTGAGTGGTTAAATTCTCAAATTATTTCGTAGTGTTGTCAAATAAAAATCTAGATGCAAGAATGATATGATATGAAATCAGGGGTATGGGACACAAAAATGGAAAATTATGTCTTGATAATAACACCTTTACTTAGACTAATATACATTATATTCATGCTGGGAAAAGTAATTTTACAAGCTGTAATGATATACAGTGGTTGAATTTATAAAAGAGAAAGGAGGGACCAGCAGTTAGTGTAATGGCTATGTCGTTGTACTCCCACGTAGTCAACTGCGGTTCACGTCCCAGACCTGGTGGCTTGAAACTCATGCCCGGCGTGTGTGTGTGCGTGCCCAAGATCCCGAGAGGAGAATGGAGGAGAAGGGATTGCGGCATGGCCATCCTCCCTGGGGGGTGATTTCTCGCTTTCTCTCTCTCTGTCTCTCTGTCTGTCTCTGTCTGTCTGGTGAGTGCACGTGCCCTATAGCAAAAAACTCTAAAAAAAAAAAAAAAAAGAGAGAGAGAGAGAGAGAGAGAGAGAGAGAAAGGATATAAGAAAGAAATTGAGAGGATGTTTATTCTTTGTTGCTATGGATATTACCTGAATGGATTAATGTGTAGTGCCTCCAGATCATGAAAAGGATGAAGAAACAAGTGACAGGGATAATATTCAAGTTTCTGTCTTTGATTACATGGTAGTACCAGTCATAAGAAATTCAGGAAAAGGAATATCTTTGTGGTGGAGGAACTCAAATGGAGAGATGTGTGAAGATGTCATTGTTACCCTTTGCTGAATATTTTCTTGCTACTGACTTTGTAGTGGACAGAATGACAGCATTCTAATAATACAATTTACACTAACGATAGATATTTCAACTGGTGTTTCCTTAACACAGGCTTAGGGGAGGAGAATATGAACTTGCAATATATTTTGAGTAGCTATTTGACAACGCATTTATCAGGCAAGAGAGAGTAGTCCTTGGAGAAGGATGCTGGGTGTGAACAGTGCAGAGTTCTGCAAAATAACAGCTTGATAGCCTCAAAACTCTCTGATGTTGAACACTTTCAAGTATATCATTGAATCAAAGTAGGAAAATTGATAGTAGTTTATACTACACGGCATATATATAAACTGCCAGCTTGTAGTATGAGATTAGCAGTAGAATCTTTGTCCAAAATGCCTAATGTGGAGCCCAGGTGCAGTTAGTTAACTATATTAAAATCAGATGCCAGATGGTCCCACATGCCAAAATTTGTTTTGGATTCTTAAAAACTTGCAATGTCAAAATGAGAGAGAAAAAGAAAGAGAAGAAAGAAACCAAAACATAATATTTAGCCAACAGAAGCCTTTGGTAATTTTGGAAGATGTGCATTCTTCTTCATTAAACTATGCTATGCCCATTATAAATGACATTAAAAACCAATAGATATAATCCCTGATTTGATTCTATGAGGAGAAACTTTAAGGTTATTTGGGCATGACTTCTTAATATTTCATAATTCTATAATCATTTCAAGTTTTCAACCATTGACAATCTCAATAAATAAAAAGTAAACTTTATAAAAACTTTGATGCAATTCTACAATTTTTGGGTTTAAGTACCTTGTAATTCTATTTTGTTTCTAAGCCCTATTATTATAAAAATGTTATTTATTGGGTTTTATTTAAAAATCATTGCTTCAAATAAAATTCACTAAAAATCTGATTAAGTAATCTAGTATAAAATAATTCATTTTTAATCCATTTTCTGAGAAAATTATGTGGCATAAATTAGAAACTTGATCCTTATTTATATCAATCGATAATTCATAAGGTCCTGATGTCACTGATCATTTCCTTTCAACTACATTTGAAATAACTTTGAAAATTATCCAGAATTATATACTGAAGTGATAAATGAGAAATGATAGATACTACCTTGGTCTTAAATATATTTAAATGGCCCACAATATTATTGCATATTATACAATTGTTAGAGTGTCTTATAAAGTTTCAACATATCTGAGAAAAAATTACATACAATGCTTTCTTAAAACTTTGATTTTTCTTTCTGACAATCTAAGCATCATTAATTTTGTGTAAATTATTAAATGATGGTAACTTCACTCTATTTCAATGTCCTGAAATTTCAATTTTTCTGTCTAAAGAACAATGAAAATATGTGTTAATGTATCTATAAAAACACAAATTAACATATAACAAAAGATGAAATAAATAAAACATGATTATTGACTGGTACTTGTTTTAAGACCAGCCATCTTTTCAATAATTGAAATTTGTTCCCTTTTGTCTTCTAGTTTTTTCTTTTTTTTTTTTAACCATGTACAAGTCTTATAAATAAAAAAAATATAAAATTAGACACATTTTTCTGATTTCAAAATTGTATACCTAATCTCAGAAAGGTACCCCAAGCTTGGAAGAATGCCATATATCTATTTTCAAAACTATTTCCTTTTTAAACAAAGGTCTTTAGAGAGAGAATTTTGCTATAAGGTGTGCGTGCTTGCTGGAAAGACAGAGACAGAAAGTGAGAAATCACCTACCAGGGTGTTGGCCACAATGCAATCTCTTCTCCTCCATTACCCTCTTGGGATTTTGGACACATGTCTGACGTGAGTTTTAAACCACCAGGTTTGGAACTTGAACTGTGGTCGACTATGTGGGAGTCCAGCAATGTAACCATTTTGCCATCTGCTGGTCCCTAAACAAATGTCTTGAAAGTTGTCATTTTGTCTTTTGAAAGCATTACTTGGTAGAGTGAGATATATTCTCTCCTTATAACCTGAATATAAGATAATTCTCCATCTTACCAAAATAATAGTTATATTTTTAGTAACTGCTTCAATTTAGAATAGTTTAAGATATATAGAAAAGTTGTAAAGATAGTATAAGTTCCAATATACGCTTCCCCTTATATACTCATTGTGGACTTTAATCTTACATTCGACACAAGTAATGGGCCAATGTAGGTGGTGTGGTTCAAAAACATGTAGTTTTGAAAACTACTTGTCTGATATTTCATAGACTATTAACCAGTTTAGTTTTGTTCAATATTTTACTTTTCTTTTTTTAGATTTCTGCCATAGGGCACATGTACTCACCAGAGAAACAAAGAGAGGGAAAGTGAAATCATCCCCCAGAAAGGATGGCCACACCGTAATTCCTTCACCTTCATTCTCCTCCCATGATTTTGATCATGTGCGCACATGTTTCTAGTGCAGTTTTCAAGGTGCTGGGTCCAAAACTCAAACCACGGTTGGCCATGTGAGAATCTAGTGCCTTAAGCACCAAACCACCTACTGGTCCTGTCCAATATTTTTCTTATGGTTAGGCTGGGATTGTGGGTTTTAGAAGGAAAAACATAAAGGCAACGTGCCATACCCATTATTCTCACATGTTACCAACATGACTTATCACTGATAATATTAATCATAATCATCTAGTGAGGCAGTTTTTGTCAGATCTCTTATAACTGCAAAGTTAATCTATTCAAAAATAATACTTCTAACTTTTTTTTAAAACTGTGTTATGAAATAAGGTAATGAATATTAGTAATAATATCTACATTGAATTTAACTCTTAATTTGGAAGTCAGGCTTCCTTGAATATACATAATTTGTTTTACAATAATATGGTTTAAGAATTTGAGAAATTTTACTTGTCACATCATAATAATTTGAAGAGTTAAGTCAGCATATCAAAAAGAGATGCACCTCAGGAGGACTTCTTTTCTTTTTTTTTTAATAATTATTTTATTGAACTTTATTTATTTTAATTTGACCAGAGAGGGACAGAGAGAGAGAGAGAGAGAGAGAGAGAGAAAGTAAGCTGTCAGGTCCGGGACTTGAACCATGGTCAGTCATGTGGGAGTCCAGTGCCCTTAACCACCATGCCAGTTGCCGGCCCCAAGGAGGACTTATTTTCGAGCATGAGACTTTATAACACATCCAGAATGTCATATTCAGAATGAAAAGAAAACTTTGTATTTATCAGTGATTATGTAATGCATCATTGTCAGTTTATTTCTTTTATGTAGGCTATGTGGTTAGTCAAATATTTAGTACATCATGATCATGTAAATAAAACAGAGCAAACAAATTAAGAAGTTCAGGGAATTAATATAGCATAGTTGGATGTATCCTTTCCTGAATTAAGCAGAGTCTTGCTAATAAAATTGGAATAATTTATATCTCTTGGCTCAAGTATTCTGGGCAGTTTTTGAATGGGCTTTAGTCAGCTTTTGTTGTAATAATGCAACATAACAAACAACCCGAGAGTCTCAGTGGCTTGTAATTGCCATCATATATTTCTCACTTGTGTGCCTGTAGGTTGGCTGTGGTGGCTCTGATCCAGGATAAGCATTGAATTTGGCTCTGATTCTCCTGTCTTTTCATTCCAAAACTCAGTATTATAAAGCAATGAGGAGTTGGACTGTTTTCTTCCTACTGCTGTGGGAAGCGAATTAAAGGATGAGGACACACCAAGGCAAAACACTTAAATACTTAGTAAGTGTTATACCTATTTACATGGTTAAAGGGACTGATTTTTTTAAAATGGGAATTGCCAAACTCAGCATCCATGAGTGAAGTTTGCGCCTCTCCCAAAAGATATAGAGATAGTGAAAGTGAACAACTGGTAAACAATAATCTACTAGAGAAGAGTATTCACATTCTCCTGGGATTCTTTTGTCTCAATATTTAGAAGTAGAATAATCAAGCATATAATTTACTTAGCCTTACTTTCTGTTATACTGTGTTGGTATATTCAACCAAGCTATGTTTATATTACATACAGGCTTAGAAGTCAATGTATTTAATTTATTTTTTAAAGGACATTAGATTTATTATGTGTTTTGCAATCTTATTTTTCTATATTCTAGGTTTTGGTTTGAGTAGTGCCTAATTTTATCTCCTAAGGAATAAAAACCCATGATTATGCAATTATATTTTTATTCTCTCTGTCACATGGAAAGACATTTTGAAGTCAACGGATATATTCAAAATTATAATGTGAATAAAATATGGAATTATAGGCCAAAAATCAAGGCATCTTAACAAAATAATAAATCTTGGACAATTTTATAAGCAAAATATGTGATCTCATTATTCAAAATCTGACTTGTACAACAAAATGTCTTCTTAAGTTTATGATTTATTATACAGATGTGCCTGTTCTATTGAAAACAGCAAATGATGATGCAGACATAATACATAATCTATTATAAATAGACAACAAAATCAGGTTATGAGTGGAACCTCAACATAGATAGAAAAAGGTGTTCTTATATTTATTTATGTGTGTCTGTAGCAATATGCATGAATCTATATTTTTGATATTCAAATATCAGTTGATTGGCTAAAGAGCACATTAAGTTAAACTGAAAGACAAATTACAAATAATTCTGCATAAATACTTAAAATATGGGGACGTTTTTAAAGTAAAAGCTAAGAAATATAGAATATTAAATGAGAATAACATACATGTTACAGGAGTTTCAGATGTATAACATATTCAAACTTTTTGGGTACATGTTTATTTCTGCTTCATTTCACCTCATTAAGTGTCATCTTTAAGTCATAACCCCAATCACAATATCTTTTACTGGGATTGTGTTTGTTTGTTTGGTTGGTTTTATTTGTTTGTTTTCAGTCTCTTTTTAGAGCAAGAGACCAATCTCAGATCTTGGTTTCAAGAGATCAGCAAGATTCCACATTGTAAGAACACTTTTTTATTTCTTTTACCTACAAAGAGTCCACATTTCCTTCTTCCTCTTCCTGATTCAAATCTAGCAGGCTTGAGTTTTTAAGCTCGTTACTGCTTTCTGTTATATATGTGTGGGTGTATAACATTTGTATGAAAACATGGAAAGAAGACATGAAAGTATACTATTTTATGGTTCTCATAAAGAATGGAGAATGGCATAATATCTCTTGAATCTAGACTATAATAAGCTGAAACAACCATTAAAATAAAACAGAGTGATATAAATAAATAGGAGGAAAAATAGTTTATAGTAGTACCCAGTTAATCCTAAAGATTTTAGAAATCAAAGAAATAAGTAAATAAAGAAAAGATGAAGCAAATAAAACATATATAGCATGATAAAAGAAATAAATCTGACTATAACTTACAGTTAATTATCTAAATACTTCAGTTTTATAGAAAGAGATCTTTAGATTGGATCAATAAACAAACTCTAAGTATATGCTACCTGCAATAAAAAATAAGTGTGTAAGTATAAAAACACAAGTAGATTAAAAGGATTAAACTGATAAACCACACACACACTCTCTAAACCTAGATGAAATGACTACATTAACATCAAGAGTTAAGTGATTCATAGCAAAGAATACTACTGGATAACATAAAAGATGATTTCATAACAATAAAATAGTAAACTCATCAAGATGTCATAGCTTCCAATTAGTTGAAATTAAGACCAAAATACAAAAAAATTCACAATTACAATCAGAAATTTCATTTGTTCTCTTTCAACAACTGAGAAAACAGTTAAAATCAAAGAAGATATAGAAGATATGAACAATACTACCAATCAATGTCATCTAATTGACATTTAACCAATGATGATAGCGTTACAGGTACTAAGTTGGTCGTAAATCAAATCTCAATAAATTAAATATAATTATAAGTATAGGAAATATTCCATCTGACTACAATTGAATTAAGGTAAAAATCAAATAACAGAAAGATCTAAGAATAATTTTCATGTAGTATGAGAAGATTAAAAACTTTTTCTAAATAATTCATGTGTCAAACAAATCAAAATGTTTTGAGGGGCCAGCCGGTGGTGTGGTAATTAAGCTGCTGGATTCTCACATGACTGTCTACAGTTCAAGTCCCCAACCTTGCATCTTGAAAATCATGCTGGGCATATGTGTGTGCATGCCCAGAATCTCAGAAAAAAAAAAAAAAAAAAGAGATGTAATAAATTATCAATATAAAAAATTATAAAGATTAAAATACACTAGAAGCAAAAAATTAAGGAAGATTTTGAATGTCTTTATTCAAATAAATGCAACTTAAGATTAAAATTTAATCTTCTTGAATAGTACACAGTACCAAATTGTACTAAAGTAAAAAGATCCTGGATACTCAACATCTATTGAAAACCCTGGAATTTTATTTAAAATCTTTTCCCACTAATAATACTCCAGTCCTATTTTTTTCCCCTACTGAGTGTTACAACAAACATGCAGAGTTCATAGGCCAGAAGCTTCAACATTGTAAATATTTAATCACTGGTGATATTTTCAATACAGTCTCTAAATATCTTAACCATGTGTTGTTTGGTTGTAGAAGTTACAAGCTAATTTTAAAATATGGAATGGCCAAAACATCTTTAAATAAAATCAATGGTAAAGAACAAACCTTGAAAGTTAAAGGTTAATTGAACAGAGGCCTCCAGAGAGACAGAGAGTTATCTTCCTTGATGGCTATGTTTATATTCCAAAGGGAGAGGAACCTGGAGCCATTTGTTTGTTTCCCTATATCCCCAAAGAATTGCTAACTTGGATGGATTTCCTTCCCTTCCAAGAAAACATTATTTATATCGGGGTGATAAGTTCTCTAGGTCTTTGTCTATTCGAGCCCACCATTTTCAATATAAACGGGAACTTTATTCACACAAAAAAAAGAATTATAATTCATATTACCATATATTACTTCTAATCAATGCATAAAGTATAGTTAATACATGTGATAAAATGAGTTTCAGAAACAAATACGTGCACTTGTAAGAGAGACAGAGAGACAGAAAGCAAGAAATCATTGTCCAAGAGGGATGACCACACCACAATCCCATCTCATCCCAGGATTGTGGTCACACACACCCGTGCACACATGGCCACCATGAGTTTTAAGTCCCTGGATCCAGGACTTGAAATGAGTCGACTGCAAGGGAATCCAGTAATGTAACCATTATGCCATCTGCTGATCCTCAGCAAGTTGTTATTGAAGCTCTGCTATGTTCCTGTACTTCTGCTGGAGTCATAAACACACTGGTGAAAATGAAATAGTAAATGCCATTCAACATGTTTAAAGTAGAATGGTGGCTAAAGCCCAAGACAATCAAAATAAACAGATAAACAAAAACTTACAAGCTAATTAAAACTATGTTACATTCAAGTCTGAATATTAAACAGATAGTACATGAACAGCAAAATTAAATTGCTAGAAAACAAAAATACACAGAAATACAAGAGTATTTCCTCTGCTAGATGATTTGTCTTCCATCATAGACAAACAAAATACAAAAACAAAAAAGAAAAAAAGCATTTCTTTTTGCCTATGACAATTGACGATTGGAGGGAGAGAAGAGAGGGATAATAGTGAATCAAAAAAAAAAGAAAAAGAAGAAATTAGAATTAGCGGCAAAGCATAACATAATGAGCAAATTACATCAAACTCCATAAACTAGTAAAGTGGAACAAAATAAGTTGTGTTCTCAATGAAGATCGTTAAATTAGAACAGGGTCAGAAAATGACAGTGGTAAGAGAAAAAACTGGCAAAAGGGTCTACTTACTATACTTCTTACCTGCTTGATGCAGATTTCCTATAACACTGAAAAAGCAACAGGGGCTAATATTACTCTAAACTAATTATAAATAACAAAGATGGATTCTCTGGTAAAATAGAATCAGAATATAAAAACTACAACCTGAAATTAGTGACATGTGGGGAATAAAAATGTATCTCAGACACTTTAACCAGAGAAAATACAATTTTGAAGAAAATGCTTGAATTTAAAAGAAAATTTTAGAGAGATTTTTGCTATGGTATACATACATTTCTGGAGAGACAGAGAGAAACAGAGAGACAGAAAGCAAGAAATCAGCCCCCCCCACTCCCCAGGGATGGCCATGCCTCAATCCCTTCTCCTCATTCTCCTACCAGGATTTTGGGCACTCACACACATGAGTAGTATGAGTTTTAAGCTGTCATGTCCAGGACTCAAACCATTGTCACCTACATGGATGTCTAGTGAATGTAACCATTACACCACTTGCTAATCCCAAGAAAATGTTTGAACTTTTTAAAAAAAATATGAAAATATTTTGAAGGTCATTGAAAATAGTACTCTGAAAACATAATTTTGAATGAGTCAAATGAAAATGTGAAATGATTTATGAAATATAACACAATGACCCACAATTAACACATATAAAGTTTAAGAAATGTGGAAAGACTCTTCATAACCAAGAAAAATACAAATGTCAAAGCTTATAAAATTAATGTTGGGAGGCTATGATGTTAATTTTGTATGGTAACTTGACTGGATCACAGCATGTGCATATATTTGATCATACACTATTCTTGTATTTCTGTGGAGATCTTTTTGGGTGAGATTAGGAAAGAAATCAAGAGGGTAAAGAATAAAGCAAAATATTTAAGGGACAGAAAAATGGAAAATTATCCGCTGATGATAACGTGTATGGTAATATCTTTAACTTGACTAACATACAGTGTATTCATCCTGGGAAAACTCATTTTACAAGCTGCAATAATAAATAGCAACTGAATTTTGTATTAATTTTTGAAAAACAAATTAAAAACAGAACAAAATATTTAAATCAGTAGACTGAGCAAAGCAGATTGTACTCCCTAATCAGAGTGAGCTTCATTCAATCAGTTGAATGCCTGAATGAAGCAAAAAGGCTAACTCTCCCCAGAATAATAAGAAATACATCTTGCTTGACTGTCATCAAATTGGGCCCTTAGTTTTTTCTGCCGCAGAACTTGAACTAAAGTATCAGCTCTTAAACTTTTGAGCCTGTGAACTAGGAGTTACACCACTGATTCTCTTTGCTCTCTAGCTTGTTGATTGACCATGTAGATCTTGCAACTTGCAATCCTCCATAGCCATGTAATCCAATGCATCATACCTCTCTCTCTCTCTCTTTCTCTCTTTATACACACACACACACACACACACACTAAAAGCACATGCACATGCATCTAATTGGTTTAGCTTCTATGAAGAACCATAAATAATATAGACATAGTTTATAATATAATTCCTACTTATAATATTGAAGAATAGAGTAACAGGATCTCTTGGCTCTGTTTTCAGGTGAAAAAATAACAGAGAAGCTATAGGTCCAACGCTTACAGGAGATGGTCAAGAAACAAACTAAAACAGAACAACAGGAAGTCTTCAACACTGTTTTGCTCACATTTTCTCTGCAATTTGGAAATAAGATTAGAATCAACTGGTAAGGAAAATAACTCGATTAACACAGTGAATGAAATCTATTGAGGAAAAATCATAGGAGAACAACTAGATTAGTAAATAGATTTAAGACTCCTGGCTCAGACAAATTACATCTCAAGACACTGAACAAATTTTGAAATGTGCTCATTAAACTCTTTCAAATATCTATGAGAAATCGTGGGAAGTCAACTGATGAGAAAATATGGACTAGATATATAAGAGAGGTAAAAGTTTAAGTGCAGACCTCAGACTAGACAGAGTTTGATATTGATCATGCAGGACTCAGTTAGTAGCGTCTTAGACACCTATATAAAAAAAAAAATTAAAAAAAGAAAAAAGAAAAAGGAAAAAAAGAAATGCTTGAAATACTAACTAGGAAATGTTGGTAAAAGTTAATATTTTCATTTAATAAATTACAGTGTGTAGAGCAAGGAAGAAAATAGATGTGCTATTTTCTGTGCTTTTTATGCTCATCTGGAATACTGTATTAGATTTTTGATGAAATTCATTTAAGAAAAATGCTAACACACATGAGTAGCTCATCTCCAGAAATACAAGCAGAATGATAAGAATTAAAGTCATAAAATTTAAGAATTTGTGAGAGGTATACAAGATACAAGATAGCTAGTAATAAGAAGAGACATCATTTTTACAGTCATCCACATATTTGAAGTAATGGGATTTTGGACAAGAGCTTAGAGGTGTTCTGCATAGTTTTAATGAGAAAAAAAGAAGAGTAACAGCAAGTAAGAGTTCTTTAATTATTATCCCTGCTCCTCCAACCCCTGTGGAGGATCACGTGATTTGAAATTTTGTTTTGCCAAGTTTGATTTCCACTTATTAGCAATGTCTTATTAAAGATTAGAGAAATAAAGAAGAAATAAAAGTGCTGACCCTGAAATATTCCTCCCAATCTGAGTTATTAGCAGGGTCAATTGTATGCTGATAGCCACAACAATCATGCTAATATGTGCAACTTTGAGATAAGAATATAAACTACTCATATATCTCTAATATCACTTGACTCATCATTATTGGTATTAAAAGGAAAGTTTTAGTCTGGCTACAGAGCAACTTATGAAGATCTACAGTTTGTGTCATTTAAAATTGGAAAGGTCCTAACAAATACACGATAGAGTATCTCAAGGTGATGACACAGAATACCTGCCAGTGATTTCCTCAGCACTGTAGAAAAATACCTGACACAATTAAAATATGTAGTGTATTACTCTAAGATATCTTTTATAGTCATTACATTGCAAATGAAATATATTTTCTCCCATTTAATGTTTATATTTCTATAATTAACATCTTCATTGCAACAACTGTTTCATATATCATCCAATCCACAGAATTAACTCTTGAATTACCAAGTGTAAATGCTTCACCTATCTGTAAAAGGATAAAGCAGCTGCACATTTTTACTTGGAAAATATTTTCAGTCAGTAAGTAGATTAGTGTATTTGATTTCATATATATAAATGTATGTACGTTTGTGCGTGTGTGTTGTTCATTTGAAACAAAATAGTCAATAAACAATGAGTCATGTGTTTTGATTTGAGCTCAACCATTCTACACATACAATGGTGCAAGAAACATAATAAAAAGGAAAATATTTAAAAGAATAACTTGAATTTAAAGCAAACACCTACGAATAAACGACCACAAAGCAATGAGCAGATTTATACATGTAAGTCTGCTAGTTTCAGTCAAGAAACTAGGAGGGAAAGAAGAAAGTGAGATTTCATTGGGAATTATAAAAAATCGGAAGGATTCTCTGAAATGTAAAATCTTGTTGACTTTTCAGAATGAAATCAAATCAAAGATATGAGGCTGATGTTATACTCTGAAAGGAAACCAAAAACAAAGTAGAAATGAATA
The DNA here is from genome assembly GCA_026018925.1 of Tupaia tana. NCBI lineage: Eukaryota > Metazoa > Chordata > Mammalia > Scandentia > Tupaiidae > Tupaia > Tupaia tana. The sequence continues at coordinate 158,823,902 of JAKSZU010000001.1, forward strand.
TTCTGACTGGGTTATGACGTGTATAAAGTTGACAGTAAAGTAAAATGAAGCAGGTGGAATGAAGCAAGATGCAGCCAACCATTCTAGATCTGATGTGTATCAATATCACCATGGGGCAGGGCTTCTGAATCATATATATCAGAGTTTCTGGTTCTGGTTAGGAGAAATAAAATTGTAATACACAAAACCACATTATAAGAAAAAGTGAGTATACTGAAAGAAAAACAAAAATGAAATAGAAACAACCACTACTCAGTAGGAACTTTCAACCCAAAATTTGTAAACTCAAATTAGTGTTCAAAATGATAGAAAAAGAAACAGATTGGAAGAATAATTTATACTAGATAAAATTAAAATAATAGAGGAATGTTTTAGTTTACTCCCAATAGAAGATTGTTTAAGACTATTCAGCACTTTCTAATAAAATACTCCAAAAAGGGTAGCCACTAAGCAAAAGCAATTTATTTCTCACATCCTGGAGATAGAAAAATCCAAGACCACAGTGCCAGCCTGTTGGGTACCTGGCAAGGACTCTCTTTCCTCATTCACAGAAAAGAAATCTTATGAAGTAATACAAAGTGATACAAAGGCACTCATTCCATTCCTAATGGATCCAAGTTAGGATTTCAGCATATAAATTTTAGAAGAATACAAACACTGAGATTACAGCAAGAACATAAAAAATGACTTTATTATGCATCTTTTAGATGTATTTAGAAATAAAAAATGAAATATAATTAATAGAAAGAAAATTATAAATAATAGACATTAAATAAGTATATAGTGGTTACAAAATTAGATTATTAGAGATTTTGAAAATTTGACAATGTACTCATCGAATTAAAAAAAAATGAATGAGTGGAATGAAATATAGACCATATAATTAATTAGTACATTGAAAGATATAATTATGAAAAATATGAATAGAGAACAACATGATGAGCTAATTTAAAAAAAAGAAAAAAGAATAAGCAAGATTTAGAAAGAACAAGACATGTCTAATAGGTTTCCAGAAGCGAATAGAGAAAATGACAAGAGACAATACATGAAGATTTAAATAAACTAGAATTTTCTTTGCATTTTGAAAATGATGAAATCTCAGATGGAGAGTAATTTACAAGTCTTCAAAAAGTTTATGGAATATGTGCATTATTAAAAATATTTATTGTTTTCATTTTTTACACCCAAATAAACTTTTTTAAAAGATATTTATTTCATCTTATTTATCCATTTATTTATTGTAATTTGACCAGAGAGAGAGAGAGAGAGAAAGTGAGAAAGCAAGCTGCCAGGTCCAGGACTCGAACCTTCTTCGGCCATGTGGTAGTGTCCAGCACTTTAACCACCATGCCACCTGCTGGCCCCTAAACTTGTTTTTTAATTCTATTTTTTCCACAAAATTTTCAAGCCCCTTTGTTTCAAGTACTGAGAGTAATGAATATAAATAATAATATACTGAGAACATGTCCTAGAATTTCATTGACAATTAAAAGAAAAATCATGAAAACTGCCAGATGAATAAGATTAAGAAATTCTAAAAGTAAATGATAATAAGATTGACAATATGCACTTGTCATTAATATATGCTAGAGTCAGTGGAGTTAAATTTTTAAATTTATGTCAAATAATAACTGTCAAACTTCTTCACCAAGTGTACTGTCACTCATAATTGAGGACATAAATAAATATTTTTAAAAATATATAACTGTAATGAAAACTCACATATAATATACCTCTCATATTAAAGTATTCAGCTGGATAAATTTGGGTAATCGTAAACCTCTATGAAAGGAATGAGGTGCCAAAAAAGGGAAATATAAAATAAGAGCAAAACATATTAGTAATAGTACTGTTACTGTTATATGTGAAAATGATAAGTGAACAATGTTAATCATTGAAATGTTAGAAATTAATTTCTAAACAGAATCAATAAGGATAATGTGAAAAGTTGAGTGTTTCCTAGATAATTAAAATTTGCTAAGGATTTTCTCTTTAACAGAGGCTAGAGGCACTAGGTATAAAAATCCATACTTAGACATGTAAATTAATGGTAGGAACTAAGGAAGTGGAAGTTCAATGTTTAACTTCTAAGACAAAAAGTGATATGAGTTCAGCAAGAAATACTGTGTGTGTGTAAAGAGACAATATACGAGAGTTAAAGCATCCATGAGATGAATTCCATCAGAATGACAGATGCAAATGAAAATGGTTCCAAAAGAAAGTATCCTTGTCATACACTTAATTGGTTCATATTGAAAACATAGCAATTCAAATACTTAATACAGATCCCTTCAATGCAACCAATATAATACTTTACCCCCAATATTTTGATAAATTTGAAATCCTGTGCTCTCTCTATTTATTTACTTCATGGAAAAGTCAACTCCTACCATTTCTAAAATGAAAATCTGTAGACAATTTCCTTAGTATATATGGTGGAATATACAGAATACTAGTAACAGGGGTCTAAGTTAGAACATACATGCTTCTACCTTTGTGTTATCATGTGGATATTTTACTTCTGCAACATATCTTCCTTTTGTTCTTTTTCATTCACTCTCAAACCCTTTCTACCCTTAGACAGATCTCTATTACCTATATACATGGTTTCCTTTGTGTTTAGGGGTTTTAGCTGGGCTCAGTGTATGAGATTCTTGGAGTCAGAGGAGGAAGAAGTCAATTATTGGAAAGCATGAGCCCACCTCTCAATATTGACATATTGGAATTTAAGACCCAATGCAATAGCATTAAGACATGGGTCATTTTAGAGGTGATTAAGTCTGGAATTAGGAAACCATATGCTGACTGCAGACCAAGTAAGTGGCCAGCTCAGCCTGAAAACACATGGAGCATGTACACATACACAGAAATTTGGTGGCCTGAAAAACTAAAGTAGATTGTGGAGTGATCAAGCACTGTATGAACTGTTTTCTCTCTCTCTCGCTCTCTCTCTCTCTCTCTCTCTCTCTCTCTCTCTCTTGTCCAGCATGCAAATTATATCACAATTTAAAAAAAATTAACTGAATTAGTAATCTCATAAAAGCACTGGAAGGACCTAGCTAAGACTTTTTGCCCTTCTACCACTTGCACCTAGTGAAGATGCAGTGTTCCTCATCTCAGAGCAAGCACTACTCAGTATCTGATCTAGGAAGCAGAGACAGGGCAACAAACTGGCCAGTGCCTTGATATTTGACTTCCCATTTTCCACGACTGTGAGAAAAAATTTATGTTGTTTATAAGTGACGCAGTATCAAGTATTTTGTTGTAGAAGTACAACAGATTGAGATAGTATTTGTCACCCTCATTCCTTCTCTGGGAGGTTGCTTTGAAGTGTCTGTGTACTTAATTGAATGTTTCTGAAAGGAAGACCTATTTTATAATATTTTCAGAAACATTTGGTTAATTTTTTTAATTTACTCTCTTAACTCTACTTGACTGATCTGTATCATGATATAATAATAAAACAGATGAGAGCAAAGTTCTTAAATAACTATTACATCAACTAGAGAATCATCTAATTGTAATGGCATGTAAACACAATTATAAATTATATTATATATGTATGATGATTAATTTTCTCTAATGTATTGGGTTGTTAGAAAAGAAGTGATGCATTTTTGCATAGAAAAACCTAGAAATATGTCATGACTTTCCAACAGCTCAATACATAGAGAAATCAGAACATTTCTACCATCAACTATTTTATTAATGTAACAAAAGTTTTTCTTTTTTTTTTTTTTTTTTCCTAATCTGTATAGTGTACTATTAACAGAGCCAGCAGGTGGAATAGTGGTTAAGGTGCTGGATTCCCACATGGCCAAATATGGTTTTAATCTTGGAACTGGTGGTTTGAAAACTATGCTGGGCATTTGTGTGTGCCCCAAATCTTGGGAGGACAATGGAGAAGAAGGGATTTCTGTGTGGCCATCACTCCTGCCCCTTTCCCTGTCTTTGTCTGTCTCCAGTGAGCACCCATGACAAAAACCTAAAAAAAAAAAAAAAAAAAAAAAAAGTATCATTAAGTACAAGGTGAACATTACACTAAAATGTAAGCATTTTTATCCAGCAGTGATGGCACAGCAGAAATGCAAACTCTATGATGCTGGCTGGACTCACCTAGCAAAGTCCCAGGTTCTCATTTTCAGGTTTCCTTGTACACATCAGGTATGCACAGGTGCCGATGATCCAGTCTGGCTGAGCCTCAGTGTGGATCACAGTGTGAGATGCAGTTAGAATGCCTTTCTCTCTCACTCTCCTCCCTTGTCTCTCTGCCTCTTCTGCTCATGGAAAAAATAAATAAATGTTTTTAAAAAGTAAGGGATTTGTTGTGTTCTGTCCTGTTCAGGGAAGCTATGCTCTAAATTCCATCTTCTAGACTCCCAAAATATTCAGACAAGGAATCTCTTCTTGTGGTACCACATTGTGAAAAACAGTGGAAGAGAGATTTTTGTCATAAAATGACCAGAAACCACCACAGAGGCACAAGAAACATGAGAAATCAAGAAAATATTTCTCCCCTAAGGGAAAAAGAACAATTCCTCATCATCCACAGACAGTACAGAAGAACTCTTGGAAATGTCTGATAGAGAATTTAGAACATTCATAGTGACAAAACTAAACGAGATGCAAGATCTGAGAGATAATAAATTACAAAAGATGCAGAAGAAAAGAGACAACGAGTTCCAGGAGGTGTTGCAGTTCTTCCATGACCTGAAAGAGGAAATACACGCCATAAAAAAGAATCAAATGGAACTATTAGAGATGAAGGCTGTCATGCAGAAAACCAAATCTTCCCTCGAAGGTATTTAAAGCAGATTAGTCCATGCATAAAATCGAATCTTGAATGTAGAAGGCAAAACCTCTGATCTAGAAAAAACAACCAAAAAAAAAAACTGAGAAAATCACCAAATAGAAATACTAGACAGCATTAAGCACCCAAACATCTGGATAATCAATATCCCAAAAGGTGAGGAAACCAATAAGGGCATTGATAATATATTCCATGAAATCTTGGAAGAAAACTTTCCAAATATAGAGAGGCATTCAAATATCCAGACTCAAGAAATACAGAAGACTCCTAACAGAATCAACTCAAGAAGATCTCCAAGGCACATCATAGCCAGACTGGCCAAATCTACAGACAAAGACAAGATACTAAAATTGGCAAGAGAGAAACATCGGGTTACTTATAAAGGTTATGCAATCAGGTTAACCTCAGACCTCTCAATAGAAACAATGTGAACAAGGAAAGAATGGGAAAATATATTCAAAGTGTTAAGTGAAAAACAGTTTCAACCAAGAATACTATACCCGGCAAGATTATCTTTCATATTGAAAGAAAGGATAAAAACATTCTCAGATAAACAAGACCAGAAAAAAATTTGCCAATAGCAGACCCACTCTTCAAGAAGTTCTGAAAGGAGTGCTCTATCAGAAAAAATAAAGACACATACGAAAATAAGAGAACAAAAGGCAACCAAGAAAATGACCAATTTAATGCTATAGATAAGAAATATCAATAATAATGTTGAATGTTAACTTCCAGGATTTAAATGGAAAGATTGGACCACAGTAGCACTGCATATTCAAGAGAAGAGAGTTTGAACATAGTTTCGCCAGACTGAACTGGCAAAATAGAATTTTATAACTTTTGAGTGAAACATTACTGATTTTTTTTTTTTACTATGCTTTGTTTTTTTCAATTTAAGTATTTTACTCTCTTTTGAGTTATTGGTAGGTTCAGCAATTTGTTAAAATATTTTTGTTTGTTTCTTTAAATGTAAACATAAATTTTTCTTCCTTCCTGACCCATCCGTAACTGGAAAATATTTGGGAGTATTCTTATTTTTTGGCAGAAGGGTTATTTGCATAAGTTAAATAATGTTTATTGCATTGAATCATAAATTGGAAATACTCATTATTGGACAGGGCTTTGACTGGAACGTCATATCTGAAGGTTAATCAGAAAACGATGGAACTAAGGTGGATCTCAAGTAGGCCTATAGAAGCTCTTAGATAGATGGCCTGGCACCATAAGTAGTTTTGCATGGCAGAGAGTATTAGAGAGGATACATGAAAGAATTTATAACATAAAATAACCTGGACTTTTCCAGCCCAGTATTGTAATCAGTAGAGATTGCAAAAGAGCAACCACACCAGAGAATTATCTTGAGAAAGACTTTGAGGGAAGAAAAAGAGACTGATCTTTGTTAGCAGATGGTATATCACAAAATACTTGGTGGGCAGGGCAGAACTGAGAAGGTATGTGTGTAACTAGTGTGCTGGGCATTTGCTTTGAGTAGTTGACATGTAAATATTTTCTCAAAAATATTTAAAACCATACTGTCTCTGTTGTTATAGATTCACAAACAAAAGTATACACAATTATAAGAAATATTTTGAACATTAAAAAAGTAAGGGATTTGTTTTTTTTATTTCTGTTCCATTTGTTACACATTTTTAAGAGTAAAAATATACATTAAAATATTTTTGGCAGAGTAGAGATGATAAAGCACATAGTTTGATATTTTTACCAATGCACATTAAGTCCTTCATATGTTGTTTCCTTCAGATTCATTTCCATTCTGGTCACCGTTCATTTTGTATCTCAAAATCCTTAGGGTTTTGCATTTAAATCCTAATTCACAGATAGTACCTTAATTATCTTGATTGCTTGTCCTAACGGCATCCTGTGTGAATTCACTTGAGGAATTCATAAGTAAGTACTCCTGTCTTAATATTTACATTAATGATGTGATTTATTCTGTTTAGGAACACCTTGCAATCCTAGACTAAGACTTCAGTTTAAAAACTAATACATATTGTAGTGGTTTGAGTATCAAAAGACTGTCCTTTACAACATTCTGCAAAATCTAACCCTATTTATCATTGTTTTTTTTTTTTTAATGTAGTCCAGTTCATTCTACTATTTGGGCCCACAGCAGGTTTGTATAATCATGCTTGTGGGGACACGTTTAAGAGAGAGAATCTGAGGTGTGGGGACATGCTCTGAGCAAACACCACATGCTCTTTTGGGGTTTGGCAGAACCTTGTAACTTGTCTTTCCTTGACCTTGGCTGCAGACAGAGCAAGGGTGGAAATTGCTAGGGGCGTTCCAACAGACACATCTGATGGACTTCAAGAAACATCTTGGCCCCAATTAGTAAAATCCAATCCCTGCTCTGTATCTGAAAGGTTCTTTAGCCTACTCTGGGTGTGGTGGTGTGAGAAGATCTTTAGCTCCTTCCCCACACCTTACAGCTAGTTCTTTGCATTAGGAAGGAAGATGAGATTTTCTCTTGATGGGATTATCACCAAGGGATACACCTGGCCTGGTGTGACTAAGCCCTCATAGATTTGTTAACTGCTTCTTATTATCTGTAACCTGGCAACCAATGTATGAAGTGTCGTAAAACATACATATGTAATGTCTCCTTGTTCTATAAATAAAGACGTCCAGTTCATCTGGGCGGCACAAGCTGCTTGGGTTACCTAGACTCAGGCAGCCTGTGTCCGTTTCTACTCTATCTTTTGTCTCATTTTTTCTGCTTCTTCCATAGTAGCGCCGAGCCCGGGGGCGGACGCCGACACATGCTAATGAAACTTTTCCAGATTTTCTAATGAAAGAAATGAGAATAAGCTTCCTTTTCCAGAGAAAGACACAATTCTGCAGATAAAATCTTAGTAGTTGCCATACTGAATCAGATCCACTGTATTCCAGTCCAACATCTCATGCAATATTTTTGCCTGAAATTTTGTTCAAAATTAATTGTAGCTGCTTGGGATGAGGCTTGAATTATTAAACTAAGTTTAAATATCATGAGTTCATGGTGATTTAAAAATCTCATCCACTGTCTATAAAGTGTATGAAATAGTTTCTGTTAACTTTGATTTTGGAAATTCAATGATACAGAGACCTGCTCTATTACTTTTTAATTTTTTTTTTTGAGAGAGAGATTTTTGCTATAGCATGCATTTGCTTGCCAGAGAGACAGAGACAATGAGACAAAAAATGAAAAATCACCCCCTGGGAGGATGACCACACTGTAATCCCTTCTCCATTCTCTTCTCAGTATTCCAGACACACACGCACATTTGCCTGGTGTGAGTCTCATGCCACCAGGTCTGGGACTTTAGCCATAGCTGACCATGTGGGAGTCCAGTGAAGCATCCATTACCCTATCTGCTGGTCCCTATTACTTTTTATTTTTGTGAAATTTTGTATGTTATTTATAACTGTTGCCAGTTTTGTTTTTTGTGTTTTTTTGTCTCACAAATTTTTTAGATGCTCAACTGTTGTCAGGTTTTTTTTTTTTTTTTTTTCACACAAACTTTTTAGATGCTCCATTATTTTTTTTCTAAAGTGATAATTCCATTATGTAGCTTGTTTTGAGGATGAAGATATTAACTTGAAAGACAAGCACATAGATATAATACTAACATACACTAATGTGTATTTTTATTTATGGAATTACAGTGATTACTATTAAGTGAATTTTATTTATGTTGTTTTCAGTGTTTATATATCTTCCCTAAATTTGTTAGTTTCTCTAACAATCAATCTGAGAGTGTGCTGACATCACCCAGTAAGATGGTGGACTTGTGAATATCTCCTGTATTTTTATCTTTGCTTTATGTGTTTTTAAACTACAGTATTAGGTGGATAAAATTTTTAATTTTTTAAAAAAGCTCCATATTGGGAACCAGCAGTTAGCGTAATGACTATGTCGCTGGACTCCCACGTAGTCGACCGCGGTTCGCGTCTCGGACCCGGTGGCTTACAACTCACGCCGGGCGCGTGTGCGTGCGTGCCGAAGATCCCGAGAGGAGAATGGAGGAGAAGGGATTGCGGCGTGACCATCCCCCCTGGGGGGTGATTTCTCGCTTTCTGTCTCTATGTCTCTCTTTGTCTGTCTGGCGAGCGCACGCGCCCTATAGCAAAAAAAAAAAAACCTCTCAAAAAAAAAAAAAAAAGCTCCATATTGAACCTTCAGTTTGATAGCTTTTGCTGTTTACATTGACTTTTTTATTTATTTAATTTTATTATTGTTATCATTATTTTTATACATTCAATCACTATACATCTTTTAGCTTGTAGAGAGAATTTACCCAACATGACACACACCTCCCTCAGATCAGTCCAGCTGAGAATTCTATACATGTTATCAACGATAGGTAAGAAACCATTTCTGTGTCCCACAAATGTCTTCCTTCTCTATTTTTCTTTGTAATTTTCTTCCCTACACTTTTTCTCTCTCACACTGTCCTTCTGCACTATCTCCAGTGTCCATAACTATTTTCAATACTTTTATGCCCTCCTATGTTTCAGTTTTTTTTTTTTTTTTTTTTTTTTTTGAGAGGTTTTCACTATAGGGCGCGTGCACTCGCAGACAGACAGAGAGAGACATAGAGACAGAAAGCGAGAAATCACCCCCCTGGGGGGATGGTCACACTGCAATCCCTTCTCCTCCATTCTCCTCTCGGGATCTTGGGCACGCACGCACATGCACCCGGCGTGAGTTTTAAGCCACTGGGTCTGGGACGCGAATCGCGGTCGACTACATGGGAGTCCAGCGACATAGCCATTATGCTAACTGCTGGTTCCCCTATGTTTCAGTTTTTACCAGAATGCAGACAGTTGGTACATGTTAAGTGGAGACATACAATATCTCTCATAACGTAGCTTGCTTCACTCAGCAATTAATCTTCTGTATTTGTCCATTTTTCTATCAAATGCCAGGGTCTTGTTAAACTGACTTTTAAATATTATGATTGTGTGACAATTCTGGTTTTGATAGCATATTTTTCATGTTTCATTATTTTATTATTATCATTATTATTATTATTATTATTATTTTAAATTAAAGGTTTATTCTCTTCTTTCCTGAGTGAGAGATAAACACTCCTGACAGGGTCTTCATTCCACCATTCATCCCAACTTTGGCCAGACCCAGATTATGGGCATGTGCACACCCAGAGTTCATGGAGGTCTTAGTAATTGAACCTGGAAGCAACCCCCAAGGGTTAGCTTTACAGAGTGTTGCTTTATCACTGTGCCAGCATCTGGCCTCCATATTTATATTTATATTTTTGGGAGAGAAGTTTTACTTGGCTTGTATAGTAGCAACTGATTGCACATGATGTATTCACTGTATCTCCATTCCCCTGTTTCTAGTTTGTGTTCTTACAAACACCACCTGAATTACTCAAATCCTTGTCTCAGGGTCTGCTCCTGGAAGAACCTTACAGATAAATCTGATTTCTCAACATTAGTTTAATGATTTGTTTAAATGTACTCATATTTACATTTATTAAGATTTGTGATATATTAGAATGGAATATTTATCTTTTTTTACACTCTTCGTATTTACAATTTCCTTTTTTAATAGGAGTATATGAGGATAACATATTTTATTTCAAGACTTACTTTTATTATTATTTACTAATATGCATATATGCCAAATTTTATTTTATCTCCTAGTAGAATCTGTTTGAATAAATAAGCTAAATCTTATAATTTGTTTGGATTGTGATAAATATTTATCATATTCTAGTTTGGCTTATGGGAACAAAATTATTTATCTGTAGTGGAAATGATACAAAACATAAGTAAATGTTGAAAAAAATGAAACAGGCATCATATTCCAGAGTAAAGAGCAATTTATTTCTTAGCAATACATATAATATGTCTGGGCTTACATATTTTTAATAGTTATAAGTCTTTGCTCTAAACTTTTGACATCTCAAGGTCTCATCTTTTTCTATACGCATATTGCTGTCTCCATATTCACGGAATTGTAAAGGTCAAATAAAATCAGAGTGAAATGTTTTAGATATTGTCAAGTGCTATATAGATAAAAATAATAAGGGACTATTGCTAATAAAGTAAGCATTTACAGGAATTTTCCATTTATATTCTCCACTAATGTTTCTCTGATAGATTGTTTTGCCTTAGCCACTTAAGCTATGTCCAACATAAATAACCTTTACAATCTTGACCTCTTCTGATGCCAAAAGATGATAAAATCTCTGTTCATTATCTTCTTAAAATTATAAGAAAATAACCCAATAGATGGACCCTGACTCTATTTCTCAATGTTGCCTTACTAAGATGTACCACCTTGTAAGACTATCTCCCCAATAGAATTCCTGCTAATATTTGATGATTTTAGGATTCCCATAAAAGATCATTTCTGTCCCCTAACCTTAGCGGCTCTAAACTGTTTCACTTCCAACAATCTTGTCCTTCAGCTATTCCCTCTAAGGTTGCGCCCTCGTTCTTGTGATTTCCAATAACCATAGTCCTTTACTATCGACTTGAACCTTCATGTTCTCCAATTACCGCCCATTTTTTTTTCAAGCAAAACTTTAATTTCTTCAGAATTTTATGAACTTTTTTATTTTTAGTTTTTTTTTTTTTTTTTTTTTTTTTTTTGCCATAGGGTGCATGCACTCGCCAGAAAGACAGAGAGAGACAGAGAGACAGAAAGCAAGAAATTACCCCCCAGGGGGGATGGCCACGCTGCAATCCCTTCTCCTCCATTCTCTTCTCGGGATCTTGGGCACACACGCACACGCGCCCGGCGTGAGTTTAAGCCACCAGGTCCGGGACTCGAACCGTGCTCGGTTACATGGGATTTCAGCGACATAGCCATTATGTTAACTGCTGGTCCCAGAATTTTATGAACTTTTTTATTCTTCCTGAATCTTCTCTAATCTATTGATCTACCACTGTTTGTATTTTCATCCTATCTTTACTCTTTTCATTACCTACTTCAGTTTCTACACTGTCATTATAGTCATTGTGTTACATGAACTTGAAATCTCTTCTTTCTTTCTGTCTGTATTTTGTTACCTTGGGAATAAAACCCCAAATTATATTTAGTCTAACTCTATAATTGTGCTATGCTTGCCACACAGTGTAGTTAAAGAAACACACACACACACACACACACACACACTAATTAATAGCACTTTTAACTCATGACCAGTTATCTCGATTTACTTCCTGCTCAGAGATCCTACTCAATGTTCCTTGTCTATTTACTCTCCAGTTCTAACCTCAAGGATTATGTCACAGCTGAATCTTTCTTCTCAAATATCATTTTAAAAAAAATCTTGGGAAAATATAACAAGTCATAAATAAAAAATGCAACATATTTCCATGACCTATCTACCAATCTCTCTGTATTATACTCACATTCTGGTTTTCCACATTAATTAGTGTTATAGGCATTTAAGATCAAAGACCAATTCCAACACTGTCATGGAATTATCCCTTTTAAAGGTATTTTTGGGGCCAGCAGGTGGTCTGGTGGTTAAGGGCACTGGACTCCCACATAGCTGACCCTGGTTTGAATCTTGGATCTGGTGGCTTACTTTCTCTCTCTCTGTCCCTCTCTATTCAAATGAAAATAAATAAATAAAGTTAAATAAAATAATTATTTAAAAAAGCTATTTTGTATACATCTGTGTATTTTTTATCACATGACTTTATCAGTTCAAACAACACAAGACAGAATAAACTTTAATTATTTTTGACTACATATTCTCTTTAATATCACCAATCATACTGCTCTTCATTCTCTAGAGTAAAACTCTCCCAAGATTTGCCTGTATATGATGAATCCATTTTTTTCTCTCCTGTTTCCTCTTGGATGCAGTTATATTGGTAATGTAGCAGTTACAGTAAAAATCTCCAGTGAGACTTATTTTTTCTTGAGAGAGAGAGAAAGAGACAGATACAAATATAGTAATTTTTGAAAAAGTCTTTCCATGGGGCCTCCTGCTCCAGCTCCCAATTAGCTAGAATTACAGGCATGCACAACAATGCCTGACACGTTCAAGTTGGCCTAGGAACAGAATCTGGGCCTCCCAGGTGGCCTCCAGCCTTTTAAGTGTTTGCACTACCTGTGTATAACCACAATGAGGCCTCCAATGAGATTTTTTAATATCTTTTGGACAATTAATTGCTTTTGTTTTACTTGATTTATAGGAAGCAATTGGCCCAGCAGATCAGTCACTGTTTTGTTTTTTGAGAGGTTTTTGCTATAGGGCGCGTGTGCTCGCCAGACAGACAGAGAGAGACAGAGAGACGGAAAGCGAGAAATCACCCCCTGGGGGATGGCCACACTGCAATCCCTTCTCCTCCATTCTCCTCTTGGGATCTTGGGCACACACGCACACGTGCCTGGCGGATCACTCACTTTTATAGACAGTTTTTAATGTGGTTTCAATCACCTAAGCCTTAATAAATCTTTTCTCACTTTACCTTTCAGTCACTTTTGTTGACTTCCCTTATAAATTTGTCATGTGCACAGCTCAGTCTTAGGCCCTCTTCTTTTGTCTAAATGTAATCACTTTCTTGGTGCGCATATCCAGTTCCACAGCCTTAAAAATCATATACACGATGAAAGTGCCACTTTCCCCCTCAAAGTCTGATCTCATTTGTGCCTACCCAAAACATTTACTTTCATGCCGTGCAGCATCAGTAACTTAGCATGTTTGAATCTGTACTTTGTTTTTGCTCTTCCCTCAACATACTTCTCTTTTAATTATCACATTCCCCCAAATAATAATTCTTTTTTTAGAAAGCTTTTTTGTTTTGTTTTTTATATTTGTTCTTGTTTTTGTTTTTACTGTAGGGCACACGTGCTTGCCAGAGAGATAGGGAGAGACAGAAAGCGAGAAATCACCCCCTCAGTGAGGAGGGTGATGCCACCACCCCTTCTCCTTCATTCTTCTCTCAGGATTTTGGGCAAGCATGCATACATGCCCAGTATGAGTTTTAAGCCGCCAGGTCTAGGACTTGAACCACAGTCCACTATGTGGGAGTCCAGGGATATAACCATTATGCCATCTGCTGGTCCCAATTCTTTACTTATAATTCTTTCTGTTATTTAGGCCAAAGCCTTGTATTTATCTTTTTAGATTTCTTTCTCTTGTCCCATATACATAACAAAATGTAAGAGTGATTATTATGTGTCAAACATACTTCTAGCTGGTACATACATGTAATCACACACATACACACAAGGAACTTTCAAACTGTCTAAGGTAAATATAATCACCTATTTTTATTGATAAGATATAAAAAGTTTTTTTTTTTTTTGAGAGGTTTTTGCTATAGGGCGCATGTGCTCTCCAGACAGACAGAGAGAGACAGAGAGACAGAAAGCAGGAAATCACTCCCCAGAGGGGATGGCCATGCCGCAATCCCTTCTCCTCCATTCTCCTCTCGGGATCTTGGGCACGCACACACACGCGCCCAGTATGAGTTTAAGCCACCAGGTCCGCGACTCAAACTGCGGTCGACTACGTGGGAGTCCGGCGACATAGCCATTATGGTAACTGCTGATCCCAAGATACAAAAAGTTTAAGGAGCACTTGACTATGTGGGAAGAAATAGGTGATTTGGGGATTTAAGCAAAAGTAGTCTTGCTTCAGAATACACAATGTTTACTCTGTGTGTGTTTTTGTTTTTGTTTTGTTTTGTTTTTTTCAGTTTTCAGAGGGCATATGTGCTCACCAGAAAGAGACAGAGAGACATAAAATGAACAAGAAAGTGCCCTCCCCCATCATGAAGATGTGGTCACACTGCAATGTCATCTCCATTTCTTCATTCTTTCAGAATTTGGGGCATGCATGCTCATGTCCCTGGTGTGTTTTTCAACCCTTCAAAGTGAAATTTGAACCATGTTTGGCCCATGTGGAATCCAGCTCCTTAGTCACTAGTCTAAGGGGCTGGTCCACAGTTCTATGCTTTTAAAATATTGTCAGAGTCCAATCGATTCTCATGACCTTCACAGTAACTGATTCCCTCTAAATAGACCACGATAGTCTTTTTTTTTTTTTTTTTTGGAGAGGTTTTTGCTATAGGGCACACGCGCTCACCAGAAAGACAGAAACAGAGAGACAGAAAGCGAGAAATCACCCCCCAGGGGGGATGGTCATGCCAGAAACCCTTCTCTTCCATTCTCCTCTCGGGATCTTGGGCATGCACGCACACGCGCCCGGCATGAGTTTAAGCCACTGAGTCTGGGACTCAAACCATGGTTGACTACGTGGGAATTCAGTGACATAGCCATTATGCTAACTGCTGGTCCCAAGTTTCTTAATAGTGTACAGGTGCCAGAGTTACCTTACAGACCTTACTAAAAAATTTCTCCTCTATATACCCGCTTGGCTTTTACCTCTCTTCCTTCAAATCTGTTCAAATATCATCATTAGAAGCTATCTCTGATCATACTGTAGAAATAATCTCAGTCGTTTTCACTCTACTACCTCATTTTCTTTTTCTCTGTAGCTGAGTGTCGGTTAGGACAGGGCGGGTTTTCATCTTTTTTTCTTAACTGCTTTATTCTTAGAAGAGTGGTAGATATTAGTAGATACTTCAAAATGTTTATTTAATAAATTAATGATTTCTACAAATACTGCAAGTATTCTGAGTTTTCAGATATTTTGTAGTAAAACTAAACTAAGCTAAAAATCATAAAGAGACTGGGGTGTATTGAAATATTGAAGCCCCGTAGGGGTGTTTTGTCTCTGTCTCTCTCCCTCTAACTGTCAAAAAATAGACTAAAGTTTTAAAAAATGTTCGAAACAGCAGTTAGTGTAATGGCTACGTTACTGGACTCCCATGTAGCTGACTGCGATTCGAGTCCCAGATCCAGTGGCTTAAACTCATGCCGGGCTTGTGTGCATGCGTGCCTAAGATCCCAAGAGGAGAATGGAGGAGAAGGGATTGCGGCATGGCCATCCCCCATGCGGGGTTGATTTCTTGATTTTTCTCTCTCTGTTTTTCTGGCAAGCACCTGTGCCATATAGCAAAAACCTCTCCAAAAAAAAAAGTTTCAAAAAATGTTTAAAGATTTACGTGCATGATTAAAATGGTTTGGCAATAACTGTCTTAGTATATGAATGGCTCATAATACACACGTGGTATTTTTGCAAATCTCAAACACTTCAGGAAATTGGTTAATTTGATAAATATTTCAAATCCACTAAATAGACTCATACCATGTAGCAAAAGAAAATGATTGCATTAGTTTAAAAGACTCGTATTAAAAAATGTGAATTTTGAGAATGTTTTAGCTAGTTTTCTTACATGTCGTGAAATTAGACTGATTCATCATAGTACATAAACATGAGCATAGCCCTTCAATATGTGAAACAAAAAGAAAAATGAAAATATGTAATATATCTGAGTAGCAGTTAAACATATCATGCTTATACATGAATGAACCTATACTGATCTTCCTTTCAAAAAATGTGTGTATAATAGCTAAATTCATATGCTTATCATAAAAACACCATATAACTAAAACTATAAATCATTAAATATTAAATATATTATGTACGTATAACTATAACAATGTGGACTATAATTGCTCCTGATTAATAGAACATAGAAACATAGTACAATTTAGCAAAAATGCAATTATGCCTCTAAGGTATTAAAATATTGTTAGAATATATAATATAAATGTTCAACTATAATAATGTGCATTTAAAAATATCTGTTTATGTTAATCATTCATATTTATTATTTTTAATGTATTTTTAAATGCAAACATATCAGTTGTTTGTATTCCACTTAAAGTCAAGTATTTAAAAATGTTTTCTAATAAAAAAAATTTGTCCATATGTGTTTTTTATTTAAAAGTTAGTGATATGTTGAAGGAACTCAAGAAATATCGAAATGACAAGTTAATAATTTTGTCATACTTTAAATCATACTAGTCTAAGATAAACTCTTGAAACTTTCCAATTAAATTTAAAGTATTTAGTATTAATTTTGAATGAGAAAAAATAATTTTAAATTTTACAACTAAATCAGAGCTCAGACTGTACTTTAAAAATGCCAAACATTTAGAAGTGTTAGAAATAGTATTATAACAGGTTAAGATATATAATTTAAATTTTTTATTTGGAAAGCAGGCATCTAATTTGCAGAATGTGATTTTAGTTTTGATGCTTGGTAATGTGGAGAACGAAAATTTAAGGGGAAAACATTCTCCTGAGTTTTTGAGGCATTCCAATATTTCTTCTCCATTGATAAAGAAACTAAAAAGTAAAAAGAAAGAGAAAGCAGAAAAATAATGAAACTGTCAATCTCAAAAAAAGAATTAAAAAAATAGAAACACACAATAGTTCTATTTCTAGTTCCCAGGCTCAATTGGTATTTCAATTAAATATGAGGTAGTCAAGTAGGGTAGTCAAATAAATGTAAGATAATGAAAAGTTGAAGAGCTCTTAATATAATCAACTTCAATTTAGAGTGCAGATAATAAAGTGAGCTAACTGATGGCAAACCCAAATGCAAAGCAGTCCAGGCATTAATATTTATCGTGTTCAAGGGAAGTTCAGCAACTGAACTGACATGTAACTAGGATGAAAAAATTTTGGGGGGAGAGAGGTTTTTGCTATAGGGCACGTGCGCTTGCCAGAAAGACAGACAGAGACAGAGAGACAGAAAGTGAGAAATCACTCCCCAGGGGGGATGGCCATGCCACAATCCTGTCTCCCCCATTCTCCTCTCACGATCTTGGGCACACATACATACATGCCCGGTGTGAGTTTAAGCCACCGGGTCCGGGATTTGAACTGCAGTCGACTACATGGAAGTTCAGCAATGTAGCCATTACCTTAACTGCTGGTCCCTAGGATGAAAATTTTTAATACCTCTGAGATTCAAATTGCTTTTCTCTAAAAATGTTTGCAGTATCGAATAGTAGCAATTATAATGTACATAGCCATAAGCATTTGACCCTTTGATGCAACTTTAACCAAAAGAGAATGCCATGATTTAGGTATGAGGTTATGGAGCTGCCCGACATCTAATAAATCAACTAAGTCAGTCAGTTTTATCTCCAAAGCATCTGTTTATTTAATTATGCCTTTATTTATCAACTGCAGTAAACTGAAGTCTTATTTAGGTGGGACAATAATATTTTTTCATTTCTCCATTAAAATATTGCTCATGTTCTTGATCTTGGGTTCACCCAGGCTACCACTGACACAATTTAAAATATACTCTTTAAAACACACACATGATCCTGGCATTCTCTGCTTAAAATACCACTGATAATGTAGGGCCAATTGGTAATGCAATAGTATTGCAACTGGATGCACATGGGAATGCTTGCGGGTTTGTGTCTCAGGACTTCCCTGATCAAGCCAGTCATGCAACCATGCCTGTGAGCCAATTCAGCTGAGACTTGGGGAAGATTGAGGCATAAAGACCCTGTTGGGGGTGCCTGTCTCTATTGCTCTATCTCTGTCATGGGGAAAAAAAAAAAAAAAACTGTAATATGTATTATAGATATATAAGTAACAATAATAATAATTAAACAAGCAAGCAAGCAAGCCAGCCCAAACAAACTCATATTAGTTACCTGTTACCTTCCAGATGGATTAGTGACCCTGGAACCTGACCTGCAATATACTATTCAATTTTGCTCAGGCTACTTAAGACTCTACACATTTAAAGCTTATCCTCCTCCCCAGAGCATCCTATATTCCTGATACTGTAAACCTCTTGCTTATCATTCCATGACAATTCTGACCTATTTAATGCACTGAAACTTTATGAATTTAAAGGTTAAAAAAGTATCCAAGAAATAGGCTTTTTAGCGTGGTCTAAAATATTTGCATCAAAATATATTTATAAATTACTGTGGTCAACTTAACTGATATTCTCAAATTAGTTAAGTGTCTGTCCCTAGGAGATGGAGTTTAAATTCTTCTGTTATTGACCTCAGATTATATATTCAGTTTGTACACAGCTTTAGAAGCTTATTGTATATATAGGAAGTTTTCATGTTTGTAAAAAATGATATCATCAATTACATCTTGAAGTTCCTATAGTTTTCTAAACAACAACAAGAAGAAAAAACATTTTAATTTGAGTAACTTGAGTTTTTTCTATATAATTGCAGACAGGTAAAATCATTAAATGAGTGGGACCAGCAGATGGCACAGTGGTTACATTGCTGGATTCCCACACGCCCAACCGCAGTTCAAGTCCCAGACCCAGTAGCTTAAAAATCACACCGGGATCATGTGTACGTGTGCCCAAGTCCAGGGAGGAGAATAGACAAGAAGAGTTTGCTGTGTGGCCATCCTCCCCAGGGAATGATTTCTCACTTTTCCTTGTATCTTGTCTCTCTCTTTGGGGAATAGGAGCAGCCTCAGTCAAAAACCTCTTTAAAAAAATTATTAAATGAGTAATTAAATTAATCAAAATATTGAAAACTCTTTCGATGAATTATTTTTTGAGAACCGAATTTCGAGTATTTTTTTTCTTTTTTTGTAAGATGTAAACTTAAGCAGCATATAGAGCTTTTTCCTTTTCTCCAAACTTAAATGACATCTTATAAAGAGGCACAGTTTGGTTGTTTTTAAAGCCAGTCTATTACATCAGGTTAAGAAACTTAGAAATTTGTTGAAATCACAAACTCAGGAACACATCTAGTCTTTCTCCCTAACCTCTTAAGTAACCAGTCAGCACAGACTGATGTTGACAGAGACTCTTAGACAGTCCTGTGGGAACCAACACAAACAATGGAAGCAAAAATAGCATATTAGTAGTATGTTTTAAAGAGTGGTGTTTTAAAATTGTGTTTATATCTGAAAATAAAATTACTGCTTTATTAAAGTCCATTTCCTTTTGTTTGGTCCTCCATGAATGTGGAAAACTGCATTTCCCTCCTAATTACTCTACATATGACTCATTTCTCTAATCAGATCACCCTTGTCCTTCCTTTTTCCAAGCTAAACAAATCTAATTCATTTAATATCTCTATTTGCCAGAAGGTTAATTATCTTTGTTTCTCTTCTCTGACCAGCTCCTGCTCTTCCACCTTTTTTTTTTTGCTTTAAGGTCAGTGTCTAAATCTAGACACAATTATAGAAACCTGATTGATGTAGAAAAGCAGAAAAATTGCTTTCCACTTCTTCCATAATTATTTTATTTAATACTTCTGAGTATCTTATTGAATTACACGTTATCATAGCATTTCACTGTAGATTTCACTATAGCTACAAATGCGTTTTAGTAATTTTTTTATTTTTATTTTTTAACTATATGCATAGCATTTTCATCTAATTTCTTCTCCATTCATACATCAACCATTTTGGAGCTCTGACAGTATCATCTACCCTTGCCCCTTCTTCTCAAATGCATCTATCTTATCCCATCAGGCTAATTTTCCTAAAGTAGTATCACTTGTCTCCTTCCCACAGGATGGCACTTCCTGTTAACTGTCACATCAAGTCATGACTCTTCTGCTAGATGCGATTCTGTTTTTGGGCACAAAAGTGAGCTGTCTATACTCCATTATATTTCCCTGAAGATTCTCCTATCATATTTTATTTTATGCATCATAGCATTTACAATGCTTGTTTGTAAGTTTCTATTTGGTTATTTTCCCTTTCTATTCTAAATTTATTGAGAACACAGACAATGTGATTCACTGCTTTATCTCTGTAGCCTGGAATATTTTGCTAGAACTAAGATATTTAATACATATTTGTTAAGAGAATAAATACAGCAATTAGCATACAAATAATATTATGAAAAAAATTAATGTATTTTAATTAATTTTATCATTGAAGTTTCTCTATGGCCCATTAACTATGTCTGAATCAGAATTTTTGTTTATCCTGTAAGCGGGAGAAGTGTGAATGCTATCTTGGAAGTGGGAGAACATGACGAAGTTATAACTCCTGTGAAACAAAACAAAGCTCTTTGTTCAGAGACGCAGAAGGAAGAGGACAAGCTGTCAGACTTTAGTTTTCTGAATCTTTTAAAAAACATAATTCTTTATTTAATTTTATTTATCTTTTTTAAAAATTTGCTACACTGCATGTGTACTCATAAGAGAGAAAGAGACAGAGAGAGGGAGAGAGAAAGAAAGTGAGAAAGCAAGTTGCTAGGTCTAGGACTCCAACTGCGGTCAGACATGTGGGAGTCCAGCGCCTTGAAAACCATGCCACCTCGTACTGCAGTTTTCTGAATCTTAACTGAGGTTATAATTTCATAAAGAAAGGGCCTCAAAACTACAAAAAAACTTGCAGACAGAGAAAAAGGTTGGGTGCATCAGGACTTTTGTTTACCTTTGCATTCGTGAATCTGAACTACCTTGAAGAAAGTTCTGTATTCAAACAATTTTAGAAGGAAAATGGTGCTTGGATCATTTAGATTTAGAGAGGGACGTAAGAATATTCCTCTTATACTCTCATTAGGGGCTTAAGAATATTCCTCTTATACTCTCATTAAGTCTTGAGTGTTATGCAGATACAGTTTAGAGCCAGTAGATCTATTCTTTGAGAGTGAGTGCCATTCCAAAAGTCACAACTTGGTAAACCTAGGACAAATACTGATAGGAGGACATATTTGATGAGGATCTAGGCTTCAATTTTACCAGCAAGAGCTGTCATAGGAATGGATCCACTGGAAGGACCCTGAAGTCTCTGACTGTGGCAAAGCACAGAGGTGTTAGCCCAGCACAGCTTGCAGCCCGGGTGGCAAGGGGTCACTCAATGCTGAGGAGTATTAGTGTAAGAGCCAGTGAAGACCAGAGGACAATACAAAGATGGAATTCAGAATTTAGGTCCATTGTTCCATCTTGATGAGGACCCATAACGAGTTTACTACACATCAGCCTTCATGAGTAGAAGACACATTAATGCAGACTGGGTATTTCCCCCAAAGGAGATTATTGTATAATGAAAACAAGCTGCAACACTTTGAACTTTAAATATTCAGAGCTCCTCTGCCTTTACCAGAAGTAAAACTCATGACTCCAGTGAAAAGGTTTAAAAAATAACACAGGTAAGTTTTCTAAAATATCATAAGGGATAGACATTTTAATCCAATAACCAGTAAATTAGAGTCTTATGACCCGGGACCAGCAGATGGTATGATGGTTACATTGCTGGTCTCCCATGTAGTTGACTGCAGTTTGAGAATTGGACCCAGTGGCTTAAACCTCACGCCGAGTATGTGTCCAAGATTCCAAGAGGTGGATGGAGGTGAAAGGCTTGCAACATGACCATCCCCCCGGAGAATGAATTCTCACTTTCTGTCTCTCTCTGTCTCTCCACCAAGTGCATGCACCCAATAGCCAAAATCTCTCTAAAAAATAAAAATAAAATTAAAAAAGGAATCATATTACCCATAAGCATGTAGTAGATGCATGGAAGTTTTTGACTCTTCCACAAATTCTATGTTTCCATTTTAAATGTATTCAGGGCCAGAATGCAAAATCCATATCTAACATAATACTTGTTCAAACCTATCACTTGGGCTTAAAATAAAGTTTCTACATTGACCTCTTCACTGTATTACATAATTTCCAATCTTTGGGCCTTCATAAATTACCTCATTTTCTCTTCATTTTTTACTAATTCTACTACACCTAATTTTTAAGATTAAAGTCAGAATCTGCCTTCTAAAATCTTATCCTAAATGTACCCGGAAGCTCAAGCTTGATTTACACATTTCCATTTCATAAACTTACATTCATCTTCATCCTGTTAAAACTCTGAGTTGCACAATTTAGCTCTTAATTAAACCTATTCTACTCATTTATATTTATTGGATTTTATTTAGAAATTAGACTTTCAATTTCTTAGGGAAAATATGCAATGCTTCTGCTTATTAAATAAACTCTACTACACCGAGTAGAAATTTGATTTGTGAGTACATTTTGTAAGCGTATATAGCCAGCAATAGCCTTCCTAGGTCTACTTAATTTGTAGTTTTGTGAGGTCATTTTAGTACCATACATTTTCATTCCACATTAGTGCTTAATTTCCTTTTCAAATGTACTTTCCTTATTGATTTTATAACTTGCATAGTTCTTTAGACTAATGTGTATTAATGTGTATTTTTAGCTCTTTTTTTGTTGTTAAATTTTACTATGCAACCACCTGTTCAAAATATATTTCTCTGTTATTTCTGGATATCATCATACATGTATAAACTACCTCAGGAATAAATAAAAGGCACAGGGTCGGAAATCTATAGAATAAGTCTTTTCTTTTCCCTAGAATTTCTACTATCCTCTTACAAATATAAAAAATTCATTCTCTATTATATTCTAAAGATCAACTAGAAGAGTATATAAAAGCTTTAAAATCATAAAATACTTTATAGGTTATTCTTTCAAAATATCAGATATTTAGAAATTATTTAATTGCCAAATAATTGAATGTATTATAAAGATGCTTTCAAACAATTTAAAATGAAGAGTTGTGTTACATATTCTATACTTTTATAAATATCAATGGTTTATCGCATTGATTTATTATTGTATTTTTTGGTTAAAATATAATTAAATTTCTAAATGCTTAAATTAGTGTAGCAACCAGTGACAGTTTTTGAACAACTATTAAGAACAAATTTCCTAGAGAGTCTATAACAGACACATCCCTTACATAGATCAAAGTGTTTAAAATATTTACCACTTTGCTACCACCCAATATAAGGAATTTAGTTTTACTACTCTATGTCTTCTTTTGAAATGAAAGGAGTGAATGAAGCAAAAAGAAAAACATGGAGGGAAAAAATCAAGGGGGGAAAAAAACAAAATATTTAATGGACACAAAAATGAAAATGATCTATTAATGATAATGTGTTCCATAATATCTTTGATGGAGATATATGCAGTGTTTTCATGCTGGGAAAATTCATTTTGCATGCTGTAAAGATGTAAATTAATTAAATATGATTAAATGTAATAAAAAAGAAAAATATAAAAAATAAATATAAAACTTTAAAAATTAGTTTTTAAAAAACTAAAAGAAAAAGTTAATAGGTGTTAGATGATATAATTGAGAGCAAAGTCAAGTTGAAGTAACAACATGGCCTGTGTTCTCAAGTAAGACATTTTGGAATAGTACAAGAGGTAGAAAAGAGCCAGAAAAATAATTACCTCCTATTTTTGACATTAAAGTACATATATGCACAAAAACACTTGAATATACCTGTGTGCATAAGCACACACAGGCATACACAAACACATCATGTTTTCTTTTTTCCCTTATTTATATCCAATATGCACTCTATTGTTCATAACGTGAGAGTCCAGGGAGACAATTTCCTGTGTCATGTTATTGACCACCATCCTACCCCAGCTAACCATTGTTACCAGGAAAATCTTATCCTAAATGTACCTGAAAGCTCAAGCTTGATTTACACATTTCCATTTCATATAGTCAAAAGAAAAAGGAGAAATCTTTATAAGGTTCATTATAGGGACCAGCAGACGGTGTAATGTTAGTTGACTACAATTTGAGTCCTGGACTTGGCAACTTAAAACTTGCTAGGCACATGTGTATGCGTGCCCAAAAACCTGAGAAGAGAATGGAGGAAAAAAGACTGTGGTGTGACCATCCTTCCTGGGGTGGTATTTCTCACTTTTTGTCTCTCTGTTTCTCTCTGTTTCTCTGGCAAGTGCCTATACCCTATAGCAAAAATCACTGTCTTGCAAAACAAACAAACAAAAAAACCCCACATTATTATATAATGTTATCTTTTCATTTTTGACTTTTTTGTCCCTATACTGTCTACTTTTCAAAACATAGGGCTTTTTCTCTCACCTTAATAAGATGTTTGTATGTGCTCACAGAATACAAAAAGAAAAATGCATTATTAAGAGCAATTACAAAGTATAAGTATCATTTCTATCTGACTATTAAATATTAGATCAATATGACAGTAGACAGGAAGCATAGGAGGTAATCTATTCACTAATAAACTGTAAATGAATCTCTATGATTTATTACATTTTTTAGAATTTACTGTGCACATAAATATTTCAATTTGCCTAATTCAAATACATTCAGAAACATAGTAATAGGTATTTGGATAACATCAAAGTCATTAGGTCTGAGGTTTTAAAGTTAAATTATTATACTCAGTGGAAAAAAGCAGGAATACTTATAAAGTATCATAATCTGTATTTTATTCATGTAAGCTTTCAACTTTTATTCAAATAGGTTTTTTTGTTTGTTTGTTTGTTTTTGTTTTTTGGAGAGGTTTTCGCTATAGGGCACGTGAGCTTGTCAGACAGAGAGAGACATAGAGAGAGAAAGCGAGAAATCGCCCCCCAGGGGGGATGGTCACACCGCAATCCCTTCTCCTCCGTTCTCCTCTCGGGATCTTGGGCGCGCACGCACACGCGCCCAGCGTGAGTTTTAAGCCACCAGGTCCGGGACGCGAACCGCCGTCGACTACGTGGGAGTCCAGCGACATAGCCATTACGCTAACTGCTGGTTCCCTCAAATAGGTTTTTTTTAAAATAATATTCTTTCTAACTTTTTCCACTTACCAAAACCCTACAAATATAGACTAAAGGAACCCCTCTGTGCTGGACTGGCTCCATGGCCTGGTTGTTAAGGCAGCTGGATCCCACATGGCCAATTCACAGTTAAAGTTCCACACCAAATGGCTCAGAAAACATGTTAGGCATGTGTGTGCAGATGCCCAAAATCCCAAAAAGAGGGAGAAGTGGGGTAGATGGGATTGTGATGTGAACATTCTGCATTGGGCGGAGGGTAGGGATGCTTTTTCTTCTTCCTCTTTTCTCTGACTCTCTAAAATGATAACCAAAACTTCTATAAAACAAATAGGCAAACAAAACACTTCTTTGGTCTGTAATTTCCTATTATACTTTATTTATATCTCTTTTGTGTCATACACCTTTCTGAATTATCCTCAGGTACTGCATATCTAGTTTTCCATATCGGGTGCTATTAAACATATTTGTGGAAACAATATATTTATCATCTTTTTATTTGCTGTGTAACCTGGCACAGTGCCTTGCATAGAGCAGATATTCAATAAATATTTCCTGAATTATGTAACAAATTGCTAATGGGAAGTACCTAACTCTCTTTTGTCTCAGATGTAAAATGAATAAATGTTGCATTTGAAAATATCTTGTAAGACCTGACCCTAAACAGACATTTTATAGTAGGTGGTTAAGAACTAGGTAGAGAACCCACCTATATCTAGTATGCCGATGGGACAGATGTGTCTTTAGACTATAAGATGGGTGTAATTGAAAGAACTGTAAATTTTGATCTATAACAAGGTGAAGAAAGCATGCCCTTCATCTCAAGTCTATTGATGTAGTATCACTAGAAAAGCTGGATATTTATGTCCTACTGTTGGAGATTTAGAAGACAGGTGTCAGACTCCAAGGCTGACAAGGATGAAGGTGGAATCAGACTAAAGCAGCCTCTGGGGGCTGAGAAGAAGAATGAGATGAAGGAGAGGCTAGGTCTCCATCAAGAAAGTTGCAGTTGAGGAAGCACAACATGGGACTCATAACCACAGAGCATGAAAGCACAAAAGCATTTCAAGAGACTTCCTGCTCGGTAAAATATTTCTGCTTTATTTTCTCTCTTTTTATTTTAGACTAACTCTGAAAAGACAGAAACCGTGTGGTGAAAGGAAAATATCAGATAGAGAAGAGAGGAAGTACCTCAAATCTATTTCTAAAACAGTTGGTTTTCACCTGTAGCAGGCTTCAACTCCAGGTAAGTAAAACTTAACTGTTATTTTGATAGAGTTTTCAGGAGGAATCATTCATTGACACACATACAACTGCACAATGTATAAAATTTAATTTTGACATGGTATACATGTCTGAAACTGTCACCACCATTTATACAGTGAAGATATTTTCATCCCACCAAAGTTCCTCATGCCAGTTTGTAATACCTCCCTGTCATCGTCCCAACTTCACCCTTCCATACTCAAACAACCACTGACTTGCTTCCCATCTCATAGATTAGATTGCATTTTCTTCTTATATAAAATGTAGCATATACATTCTTAGAGAATTCCTGGATTCTTTTATTCAGCATAATTATTTTCAGGCTTATCTATGGTATTAGTTTGATCAATAGTTAACCCATTTTTATTGGCAATATACCATTTGTTGGACACATCATAACTTGATTATTTATTAATCTATTAATAGACATTTGAGTTAGTAATGGCTAGAACAAATATTTCTAACATAAAACGATGTAAAAATCCAAGTAGATTCTGTACAACAAAGGAAATAATAGAGACAACCTACAGAATAAAAAAAATATTCACAAGCTACAAATTGACTAAAGATTATTAACCAAATTATATAAGGAGTTCAAACATCTCACGAGAAAAAAAAAATCAAACCAATAATCCAGCTGAAATAGGGCAATTCAGGGGAACACAGGACATGTGGTGGTTAAGTGCAGGACTTACACATAGCCGACTGCAATTTGGATCCTGGACACAGTAGCATAAAAATCATGCCAGGCATGTGTGCATACATGCCCAAAATCCCAAGAGAAGAATGGAAGAGAAGGGATTATAACATGGGTATCCCACAGGGGAGTTATTTCTCATGTTCATTCTCTCTCTCTCTGTTTCTCTCTCTTTCTGGTGAGCACATTCACCCTAAGGTAAAACCTAAACAAAATCTTTTAAAAATGGGCAATTCATCTGAATAGACAATTCTCAATGGAAGACACACAAATAAGCAAAAGCCCATGAAAAAAGAAATTTAGCATCTGCAATAAAAAGGGAAAGTAAATCAGAATCACATTGAGTTATCATGTCATCCCAGTTAGAATGATTATTATAAAAACAAATAAAGAATATTAAGTACTGGTGAGCATGTGGAGGAAAGGAAACCCTCATACACTGTTGGTGGGAATGTAAATTAGTATAATCTCTATGGAAAACAGTATGGAGATGCCTCAAAAACCAAAAATAGAACAACTATAGGATCCAGCAAACCCACTACTGGATATATATCTAAACGATAGGAAATCAAAATGTCAAAGGGATATCTGCACCTCCATATTTATTGCAGCCTTGTTCACAATGATTGAGACATTGAATCAATTGTTTAATAGGTGGTAAATGGATTAAAAAATGTGTGTATGTCCACAATGTAATACTATCCGTCCATAAAATGGATGAATTCCTGTCATTTGAGGCAAAAGGAATGAACATGGAAGAAATAACTAAATGAAATAAGCTGGTCACTGAAAGATAAATTCTATGTCCTCACTTAACAAATAAGGTTTGCACTCATTCTTTAGCAAAAGCTGAAATTAGTTGTTTGCATAGAATTAGAGACTGTGACGGTGGATACAAGAAAGTGAAAAAAGGAAGGGACTGGAAAATGTATTCTCTTCTTGGGATTTTGGGCAAGTGTAAAAAAAAAATCATGCACCTGACATGTTTCCAGTCTGGGTCTGGGACTCAAAAACATGCACCCAGCATGTTTCAAGTCGCTGAATCTGGGGCTCAAACTGTATGTACTGAGCCATGTGGGAGTCGAGTGCCTTAACCACTATGTGACCTGATGACCCTTATTTGGCTCGTATTGAACACCAATATTATAGCCAGCAAACTGATTTGGAAGAGGCTCTAAATCCAAAGTATATTTGTTTTATACAGTATTGTATTTGTGTGATTTTTAATTTAGCATAAGAAGAAATTTATGTTACATAATCCTGTATTCATTATGTTTCATTTTATTTACTGATTGTCCATACATTTCCTCCCATATATTTTCTAAGTTGGCTCATAAAATCTTTTTTATTTATATTTTTTTTGAGAGGTTTTTTGCTATAGGGCGTGTGCGCTCGCCAGACAGGCAGAGACAGAGAGATAGAAAGTGAGAAATCACCCCCCAGAGGGGATGGCCACGGCACAATCCCTTCTCTTCCATTCTCCTCTCGGGATCTTGGGCACGCACGCACACGCGCCCGGCGTGAGTTTAAGCCACCGGGTCCGGGACTCAAAGCGCGGTCAACTATGTGGGAGTCCAGCGACATAGCCATTACGCTAACTGCTGGTCCCGCTCATAAAATCTTTTATTAAGTATTCATTGGTTCAGTAAAAGTTCTCCAGTAACATTTTTTTGAAAAGGATGGGAGATAAGCCTGATGAACAACCATAAGGTATTTCAAGTATGATAAATGCAAGTCCTTTGACATTACATTAGACCTTTTGCATTATTGATCTAATGAGGAAGAGGAATATAAGAATGGTGATTTAATATTAACCCTATCATGAAAGCTTCAGTATACTATACTGTCAGTCTACAAAGATGATTGGAATAAAGTGGAAAGAAAATTCACCTTAATAATTTGCCTCTTAATGAAAGATAAAATGATCATAAACTCAAAGAAGGTTTATTGCCAAAGAACAGAGTATAAAAAATTAATTAATAGTAAAATTGTCAATTAACTAATAATAAATCATTTTACATCAAATTTTACCTTTAAAAGTGGAGATTCTAGAAAAAGTCATCTCTATAAATTATGACACATTTTCAGAACATTGCACAATGATTTTTATAACAGTATTCAAACTGGAGGATAAGATAAGCTACTTTTGTTGATATACATGTAAGAAACATTGTCCTCTAATTAGCTACAATGTCTTAGTGGAAGTTAGTTGATCTGTCAACCTTTATAATATTATGTCGGCGTCAGCCCCAGGGCTTGGGTCTGGCTGAATCATAATCAGGGGGCTGCTGGTGAGGAAGAGAAAGAGGACGAGAAAGAGAAAGCCCTCCATCTTACCAGGACCTGGGAATTGGGAAGAATGAGGCAAAGGGATAGAGTAGAAATGGACACAGGCAGCCTGAGCCTAGGTAGCCCAAGCAACTTGTGCCGCCCAGATGAACTGGACATCTTTATTTATAGAACAAGGAGACATTACATATGTATGTTTTACAACACTTCATACATTGGTTGCCAGGTTACAGACAATAAGAAGCAGTTAACAAATCTATGAGGGCTTAGTCACACCAGGCCAGGAGTATCCCTTGAGTGATAATCCCATCAAGAGAAAAATCTCATCTTCCTTTCTAATGCAAAGAACTAGCTGTTAGGTGTGGGGAAGGAGCTAAAGATCTTCTCACACCACCACACCCAGAGTAGGCTAAAGAACCTTTCAGATGCAGAGCAGAGATTGGATTTTACTAATTGGGGCCAAGATGTTTCTTGAAGTCCATCAGATGTGTCTGTTGGAACGCCCCTAGCAATTTCCACCCTTGCTCTGTCTGCAGCCAAGGTGAAGGAAAGACAAGTTACAAGGTTCTGCCAAACCCCAAAAGAGCATGTGGTGTTTGCTCAGAGCATGTCCCCACACCTCAGATTCTCTCTCTTAAACATGTCCCCACAATATTAAATCAACATTTTCAATGTTTTATAGATTTATCATTTCCAAGTATTCATTAACAGAGGTTTTAAAGCTGACATTGGAAAAGTTAATTTAAAGAGTAGAAATATGACAGCAGGAAAAAATGTGTGGAAAAATAATCCCTTCAAATCTTTTACTTGGGAATTCAAATAAAACTGACCACATAGTGTGTCAAAGAAGTCTTGAATATTCCAGCTGTCTCTGAGAAGAGATATTTAGAGTACTATATTTGCAAATATACACATATATTTATTTGTATATATAACATATATACAAATACATATACATATATGGATTTATACAGATATGCATATCTATATAAATCCATATATGTATATGTATGTGTCTATCTAAATGAGTTGATACAT
Organism: Tupaia tana; assembly: GCA_026018925.1. Taxonomy (NCBI): domain Eukaryota; kingdom Metazoa; phylum Chordata; class Mammalia; order Scandentia; family Tupaiidae; genus Tupaia; species Tupaia tana. The sequence goes on from JAKSZU010000001.1 coordinate 158,854,496, forward strand.
CTATTCCAATTTCACACTAGAAAATGTATTCCATTTCTCTACTCCTTTCCAAAAAGTTGCTCCTTTTCCAAAAGCAAAATATCTTGCTACCATCACACGATATATATTCTTTTTTATAATTATTTTATTGACTTTTATTATTATTATTATTTTAATTTGACCAGAGAGAGAAAGAGATTGAGAAAGGGAAAGTGAGAAAGCAAGTCTCCAGGTCCAGGACTCAGACTGCAGTTGGCATGTGGGGTGTCCAGCACTTTCACTGCCACCTCAGCTGCCAGCCCCAACATCACATATATTCTTATTAGTCAGTCTGGGAGTACGTAGATATCAGTTTAAAAATTATCATCAATATCAATTTTTAAAACTTGCTAACTATAGATTTTGGAATATTTTTATAGTTTTTTTGTCTTTATTCTGAAGATATTATAGTTCAAAATATTGTGAGAGTGTTGTTTACAAGTTATTTGGGTTAGTGTTTTGTCACTGCCACCTCAGCTGCCAGCCCCAACATCACATATATTCTTATTAGTCAGTCTGGGAGTACGTAGATATCAGTTTAAAAATTATCATCAATATCAATTTTTAAAACTTGCTAACTATAGATTTTGGAATATTTTTATAGTTTTTTTGTCTTTATTCTGAAGATATTATAGTTCAAAATATTGTGAGAGTGTTGTTTACAAGTTATTTGGGTTAGTGTTTTGTTCAGCTTTTTAATTTGGTTGTGTTATTCATTTAGAGAATGAACAATATTTTCAAGATATTTTTCCCTCAATTTCATTTGATTTATTTAATATGTAAATTATTGTAACATATATGAATCTAAATATCAAAATTATACCAAAAAGGGTACTCTGAGGCATTTCTCTACTCCTAACACCTATTCTATTTTCATTTATCTTATGTAGATTGAGTTTTCTAGAGCTGCCATGCAATGTACAGTGATGTAACATAACAGAAAGAAATTCTTTTACAGTACTGGAGGGTAGAAGTCTAAAATCAAGGGCTACACTCCTGATGACTTCAGGGAAGAATTCATGCTTGTTTCTTCCAGTTTCCAGTGGCTTCAGCATCTGGTTTGTGGAAGTAGAACTTCAATCCACCTCCATCTTAACATCTGCAGAGACCCTATTTTCAAATAAGGTTAGAGTCAAGGGTTCTTAGTAGACATGCATTTCTGGTAAAGGTGTTCAACCCATTACAATGGCAGTATTACTAGTTTTAGATTGTTTGTTCCTGAGTTTGTCTTGCAGAAGTAAGTAAACACGTACCCCTTCTTTCTCACATGAATGATAGTATACTATATATATACTCCACTTTTTAAAAAACTGAACTTTATATGGGTGTTATTTCACATGTGTTAACACCTTTCTCAGATGTAGATAGAGATGTGACCTGATTCAGAAATTTCAGAGATTTGATCTTGTGCACCGCTGATATGCATTACCTGCAACTCTATTATTACCTTTGTGTCTGATGCTGGATCTTGAGGTAAAAAGGGCACAGGCAGCAAGGAGGGGAGGAGACCTATCAGGTGAGCAGGAGCAAGCCCAAATAGAACCCGAAAAGACAACCTATAGCCCATGAAGACAGGCAAAAAACCTGGGTCAGTTGTTATTACCTCAGCACTTCAGTGGTATGGATGTGGTACAGAAACTAGGCCCTCCAACAAAGACCTAACAGACACACACACACCTGATGTAGTCAAGTCAAAGGAATAACAAAGCTGAGGTGGAGCAGTAGCAGATCTGGCCACTGCTCCCATTAAGGAACTATATTAGCGAATCAGAGACAAATATAAAAGCTACAAAATGATTGCTGCTTCCCTTTCATCACTTTTCAACAGTCTCTTCTGTATCCCACCTGACTGAAGACTTACAGGAAAAGAAGTAATTTGAAAATGCATATCAACGTTGCAAAGTTGACATGGCACATAGGAAAGTTATACTGGGAAGCTGAATGGCAATGCAGTAGAAATTGACCCATGTGGGAAGGTTACCAGTTCACATCCAAGACCTCACTGAGTACTCTGGGCATGAGTCTTCCCCTCATCTGGACTGCCTGGGATTCAGTGACATTACTGGGGGTGACAGACCTCTGTCTCTCTCTCTCTGTCTCTCACTCATGGAATAAATACATAACAAATAGAAAAATTAAACAAACAGACTTTAGGATTTGATCTAGACTTTTCTGTTTTCAAAACTTGATTTCTCAAGAGCAGCACTGTATGTTTGTCTATCATCACCAGAAGGTAAGAGAATTCTCTCCATGATTCTTGAATGTAAGTGGAATAGAAGTTGCGTCCAGGCAACTGAAGAGAATTCATTCTCAAAGAAATGATGCCTCGGGACCAGAAGATGGCATAATGATTACGTGGCTGGATCCCCCATAGTCCTGCACTTTGTGACAGGAACCCAGGAAAGTCAGATCTTCCAAAATCACAATCAGAAACCTGCTTATTCAAACTTCTGATTTTTTTTTTTTTTGAGTTTTTTTTTTGCTATAGGGCACGTGTGCTCTCCAGAAAGACAGAAAGAGACAGAGAGACAGAAAGCGAGAAATTACCTCCTAGGGGGGATGGCCATGCCCCAATCCCTTCTCCTCCATTCTCCTCTCGGGATCTTGGGCACGCATGCACATGCACCAGGTGTGAGTTTAAGCTACTCAATCTGGGACTCAAACTGCAGTCGACTACATGGGAGTCCAGCAACATAGCCATTACACCAACTGCTGGTCCCTCAAACTTCAGATTTTCACATAATACTTGTGACTTGATAAAAAGATGGCCTTTCTTGGCTTTAACGTTTATTCTAAGACTTTATATGATTAGTTATAGGGTATTTTGTGGATTTAGTGTTTCTGAAAATGCTCTCAAAAATTCTGATCTTTCTTTTCTGTTATTCTCATGTACAGATTTATAAACTATTTACATTTGCCAAAAAATAAAAAAAAAATTAAATTGAGTAGACAGTATAAACCCAGCAACTGTCCTTCTAAGTTACTGCTTTACTAGCAAAGAAAAATTATTTTCTGAGGATTTTTGAATGAGTTATTAAAACAATATAATTTTTGTCATATAATTTTTTGGGAATGATACAAGTAATTATAGTTCCAGGGGAAGCACTTTTTTAGAGGATTTTGCCATACGGCACATATGCTTGCCAAAGAAAGAGAGAGAGATAGAGGGAGAGTGAGAAATCACCACCCCCACCACCAGGGGGATGGCCATGCCACAATCCCTTCTTCATTCTCCTCCTGGAATCTTGAGCACACACATACACACTCCCGGCATTATTTTTCAAGGCACTGTGATCAGAACTTGAACCACAGTAGGCCATGTGGAGTACAGCAACATGCCCACTACCCTATCTGCTGGCCCCTCTAGGGGAACTTTTACATGCCCATAAAAACTGATCATTTTCAAATTATTATTCTTAATATTAGACTAGTATTAGTGAATATAATCAGAGACAATTATTTCAACAAAAAAGTCGATGAAATATTATTTTGTCCAGGATATGATTCTTTTTTTAAGAGAGATTTTTGCTATAGAGCCTGTGCGCTTTCAGGAGAGACAGAGAGACAGGGAGACAGAAAGTGAGAAGTCACCCCCCACACACACACCCGGGGCAGGGATGGCCATGCCATAATTTCTTCTCCAATCTCCTCTTGGGATTTGGGTCACACATGCACACATGCCGGTGTGAGTTTTAAGTCCCAGATCCGAGACTACCTGGGAATCCAGCAATGTAACTGTTATGCCAACTGCTGTCCCCAGAATTTGATTCTTGATGAAGCATAAGAGCAACTTGTAGTGCATAAAAATTATTTCAAAATCCAATAGTGGCTGAGGCCGCTAAGTGGCATGGTGGTTAGGGTGCTGGGTTCCCACATGATTGACCACTATTCAAGTCCTGAACTTAAAAATCATATTGGGTGTGTGGTTGGGGCTTGTGTGTGACCAAAAAAATCCCTAAGGAGATTAGAGGAGATGGGATTGTAGCATGCCAATCTTCCCACCCCCAGGGGTGGGGTGCTTGATTTCTAATTTTCCTGTTCTCTGGTTTTTTTTTTTTTTTTTTTTTTTTTTTGGAGAGGTTTTTTTTTTTTTTTTTTCGCTATAGGGCGCATGCGCTCGCCAGACAGACAGAGAGAGACATAGAGACAGAAAGCGAGAAATCACCCCCCAGGGGGGATGGTCACGCCGCAATCCCTTCTCCTCCATTCTCCTCTCGGGATCTTGGGCACGCACGCACACGCGCCCGGTGTGAGTTTTAAGCCACCGGGTCCGGGACGCGAACCGCGGTCAACTACGTGGGAGTCCAGCGACATAGCCATTACGCTAACTGCTGGTTCCCCTGCTCTCTGTTTTTCACTTTTCCCTTGCAAGTGCCCTAAGACAAATACGTAAAACAAAACAAAAACAAAAACAACAAACAAACAAAAAACAATAATGGTAAGTTATGGGTACAAAATCAGTCCATAACTTTGTGAGTAATACAGTTGTTAACAGAACTGGCTTACATGGGCACGTGTCCTAGTCAGAGTCCATGCAGCTTAAAGGTGGGAGTTCACTTCACAATAAACATGAAGAGAAAATGAGTCATATCTTATCTCAAATAATACAAAGTATTCATTAGCCCTTGAAGTTTCCTGCTTTTTCATTGATTGTTCAGTATAATTATAACTGTGCATTACAACAAGGTCACCTAGGACATGACTAAATATAGTGATCTTGAGCGTTAGTTTTGGAGACTTACTCCAAAATGGAAATGACTGTGGTTACTCAGAAAAAATAATTCTCAAACCAATTAACATATTCTCATTCTTTCTTTTATGATGCAATTGCCATTAAAGAGCTGTGCAAAATTTTACTGCATGTCACTTAATGAAATGGAATTTCAGCATTCTGAATGGTACCTAAAACATTTCTCAACAAATGAAGCACGGTCATTTGTAACTGCCAAGGCACCCTAAAATATTTAACATATAAAGTATTCCATGAGGGGAAATAATGGCATGATTACTCATAAACACACACATGTGCACACAACACAGCATTTCTAGTTGCAAACATTTTGGATCTGCTTCTTCATTTACTAAAATCTTAGACACCGAGGCCAGTAGGTGACATGGTGGTTAAGGAGCTGTATTTCCACATGACCAAATGCATTTGGAGTCCAGGACCTGGCAGCTTGCTTTCTCACTTTCTCTTTCTCTTTCTCTTTCTCTTTCTCTTTCTCTTTCTCTTTCTCTTTCTCTTTCTCTTTCCTCTTCTCTTTCTCTTTCTCTTTCTCTTTCTCTTTCTCTTTCTCCTCCCTTCTTTCTCTTTCTCTTTCTCTTTCTCTCTCTCTTTCTCTCTCTTTTTAGTCAAATTTTTTAAAAATAGTAAAATGATGAATAAAATTAATTAACAAAATAAAAATAATAAAATAACTTAGACATCATTCTAAACATTTTCTCACTTCAGCCACTTGTCTCCCATTACCTTTAGGAGGTACATTTCAAGACCCTGTGGGTACTTGAAACCACATAGTACCAAACTCTATGTAGAGTGTGGTTTTTCAAATGTAATATACTGATAATAAATTTTATTTATAATTTAGGCATAGCAAGAAACTAACAACAAATAGAAAAAAATAATTATAACAATCTGCTGTAATAAAATGTATTTTTGTGAAGGTGGTCTCTCTCTCTCTCAAAATAACTTTTTGTACCTCAGATTGTAACAACCTCAGTTTTATTTTTATTATTATTATTTGCTTTGCTTACTAAGTCAAGAAGTTTCACTTCTTCACTTAAAGAAAGCACTTAATGGCTTCTCTTTGGCATATCTGAATTGCAGGCACGACTACTATTTAGCTTTGCAGCAATTTTTAAGTCAAATAAAGGCTGAACACTAGCACTGCCCAAGTGACCTAAACTGAGTCCGTTTCTAAGTAACTATCAGGCAGGTGGGAAGCCTGTACAGTAGGGATACGTGGAATAAAGTGATGATCACATCCTGGGCAGGATGGAGTGGGACCACGTGAGATTTCATTGTGCTATTTAGAATGGTGTATTATTTAAAATTTATAACTCGTGGGTTTCTGGAACTTTCCATTTAATATTTTCAGACCACATTTGACCATGGATAACTGAAGCCTTAGAAAGAGAAACCCTGGAGAATGTGGCACTACAGTATTCTCATTATTCTGTTTAATATCAAAATCCATGTGGCTGGCTAGTTAATACTAAGGCCTTAATTTTGTGTAAGCAAAAGTAATCTTTCCAACCCTTAAATTGTATTATAACCTGAAATATATCAGCTTTTAAAATATATTTTCATATTCCTCCCCAGCTTGAGTTGTATGTTCAATAACTTGAACTACCACAAAAACAAACATTGCTACTTCTCCAGGGTTTTTTGTTGTTGTTGTTGTTGTTCCCACCAATTATTCCCTAACCAATACCTCATCTTTTTTTTTTTTTTTTTTTTGAGAGGTTTTTGATATAGGGCATGTGTGCTCGCCAGAGAGAGACAGAGACAGAAAGCGAGAAATCACCCCCAACAGGGGATGGCCATGCCACAATTCCTTCTCCTCCATTCTTCTCTCAGGATCTTGGGCACACACGCACACACACGTGCCCAGCATGTTTAAGCCCCGAGTCCGGGACTCGAGCTGCGGTCGACTACATGGGAGTCCAGCGACATAGCCATTACGCTAACTGCTGGTTCCAATACCTCATCTTTTTGGAGAGCACTCTCTACTCTCTTTACTTTTTTTCAATGGCCTGAGAGCATGCACACTCACCAGAAAGTCTGTGTGTCTGTGTGTGTGTGTGTGTGTGTGTGTGTGAGAGAGAGAGAGAGAGAGAGAGAGAGAGAGAGAGAGAGAGAGAGAAGGAAAGAGAGAAAGCACCCCCAATGGACTGTGGTCACACTGTAATTCTTTCCATCCTTTTTCTTCCATTTCTCTTTCTGACAGGATTCTGGGCATACATGCACACATGCCCAAAATATCTTTTAAACTCCCAAGGGTGGGATTCAAACAGCAATCGGTCATGTAGTACCCATCTCCCTTAACCACTAGGCAATGGTTAATTTCTGAGACCATATTCCCTTTTCCTACACCTCCTTATCCCAAGAACAATATTGGATTTTGCCAGAGGAAAATATAGAAAATCAAGTACCATCAAATTAACATATAATGTCACTTCAAATATTTCGTTGTCAAATATTAGCAAATCTAATAGATCCCAGGCTATTATTATATTATCTTTCAACTGCATTCCACATATGTAGTTCACCATTCTTTTTTTTAATTGAAACATTTTCTCTTTTGTGCATGCCACATATATACTCGGTTGCCTTTCTATAACACTACCTTCTCCACACTCATTTTTCTGTGTCCTCTTACGTCATCTTTTTGTTATAAGTGACCTTTCGGGGGACCAGCAGTTAGCGTAATGGCTATGTCACTGGACTCTCATGCAGTTGACTGCAGTTCACACCCTGGACCTGGTGGCTTAAAACTCATGCCAGGAGCGTGTGCGTGCATGCCCAATATCCTGAGAGGAGAATGGAGGAGAAGGGATTGCAGTATGGCCATCTCCCCTGGGGGTTGACTTCTCGCTTTCTATCTCTCTGGCTCTCTCTCTCTGACTGGTGAGTGCATGCGCCCTGTAGCAAAAACCTCTCCAAAAAAAAAAAAGTAAATAAATAAGTGACCTTTCTGTTTTTTTTTTTTTTTTTCCCCTTTATTCACTATCTTCATTCACTTCAAATTGTACCATTCATTCATTCATTCATTCATAATTGCTAGAAGATTTGTGCACTCAGAAGAGAGATACAGAGAGAGGGAGAAAGCACCCCCATTGGGACATAATCTTACTGGAATATCTTTTGCTCTATTTCTCCATCCTGTTAGAATTTGGGACACACACACACACACACACACACACACACAGATACACAGATGCACCAACAATGTTTTTCAAATAGCTAGAGCCAGGATTCAAACTATGGTTGGTCATGTGGGATCTGGCTTCCTTAACCATTGGGCTAAGAGGTCAGCCCTCATTTAAATTTATAGCTTCAAATATAGGGTCATTGCTAATGTTCCTATGGTAGAATTAAATACTGGCCCCATCTATTCAGTCATCCTCCCTGTAAAAGATTATGGACCTCCCCAACAATTAGAGTTACCGTGACTAGCTACAGCCAATGAAAAGTGTTTAGAAAAGACATACACTCTCAGCAGGAGTTTGAAGGATTTTCCTGTGGTCCTTCAATTCTTTCATTTTTCTTTCCCCATGGACGCCATATTCTACTTTGTTTTTCCTTTCCTTTCCTTTCCTGTCCTGTCCTGTCCTTTCCTTTCCTTTTCTTTTTTTCTTTTTTTTTTGTTTGTTTTCTGTTCTGCTCTGAAAAATGTCTTCTCTTTGATAGAAAATGTGTCTTCAACCTGCTTTCAAAACTGAATAAAGCAGGTGGCATAATCGTAGTGGATTTTTGACTGACATGTACCTGAGCAAGAAATACAATTTTGCATGCACAGACATGAAATTATAACCTCCCCTGTTTATAACCTTTAAAAGGAATTGTTTATACTTAGGATACAGTTTAAACTACTTACTATTTATTAGAAAGAAAAAAAAAAAATAAGGCCAGATCCTGGTCTGGTGGTTAATGCAGCCATATACCATGTAGCCAACCCTGTGGTTTGAGTCCCAGTCCAGCAATTTAAGAAACACGCCCAAATTCCATAAAGAGAGAAGTGATGGACAAAGCAGGATTGCCACAAGACTGTTCCGCACAGAGTGCTTTCTCCTCACCTCTTTGTCTCTGTGGTGAGTGCACGTGCCCTCCAGCAAAAAAAAAAAAAAAAAAAAAAAAGTTGTGAACTATCTGGTACTTTTTTCTAATTCCCTACCTCTTTAATTATTCTCCTTGCCTCTCTCAATAAAATTAGGCTTTTTATTTCCTTCATTTTCTCCGTGTGTCTTTATAACATCTATTACTGCTGCCGGGAATGAGGTGTGCAGCTTGTTTTTGGGTATCCAGATCTTTCCTTTTTTTATATCTTATATTAAATGATATCTGAGGTAGATTATTGGCCACACACACACATACACACACATGCATGCACACACATTTCCTCCTTGTTATGTATGCTTTTTGATAGAGCTCTTTCACACTGATTTCCACATACTCATCGGGATGTGACTTGTTTTGGCTAGAGAGACAATAGCAAATGGGATCTGATGAGGGATTTCTAATTACCTATTGCAATTCACTTCCTTTGGCATTGTGGAACATTCTACACCTGTGTAAATAAGACCAGGTTAGCTTACTGGCAATGAGAAGCATATGGCTTTAATATCATAACCAACAGCTTGCCAATCTTCAAGTACGTGAAAGAGACCTTCCAACATCACTTATTCCCCTCAAATTAATTGAAGACAAATGGGAAATCTTACATCAGAAAACCCAGGCAGACATACCAAATACTTCAGAGAAAAAGAGGTAAGGTTTTATTTAATCCATTTTGTTGGGGTAGTTTATTATATGGCAAAAGCTAAAGATCACATCAGAGATTCCCTTAACCATCTCATTTGGGAATGTCCATCATTCTTCAGCATGTCATTTTACTTGAAGTTTTCTACCTAGCATTTGCTACCATCTTATTTTGTTTGTTTTCTATCCATATTTTCTCTGTTGTATTGTAAGATCTTATGTGACTTCTTCACGTTTATCTCTTCTGAGTCTAGATCAGTTCATGATGAATAGAAGAGATACAATAAATACTTTTCAAAAGAATGAAAAAATAGAGACCAGCAGGTGGCATGGTGGCTAAGGTGCTGGACTTTCACAGTCAACTATAGTTTGAGTCCTGGATCTGAAAGCTTGACAATATGCTAGGCATGTGTTTGTGTATGCCCCAAATCCTAAGAGGAGACTGGAGGAGAGGGATAATGGCATGACCATCCACCCAATGAGGTGATTTCTCACTTTTTCTCTCTCGTTCTCTTTGGTGAGAGTACGTGTCCTGCAGCAAATAAGTAAATAAATAAATAAAATTTCAAAATGAAGTATTTGTCATCATAAATACATTATAGATGTGTTCACTCATTATTTATGGATTATTTTAGGAATGTCTTTGCCAGACACAATTCCAATTGTTTAATAAATAGTCTTTATTCTTTTATAAAGACATTTATTATTAGGCTGGCCCCATAGCCTAGTGGGAAGGAAATGAGATCCCAGGTGGCCAACTACAGTTTAAATTTTGACCCTGGTAGCTAGAAAAACACACTGAGCATGTGTGTGTGTGCTCAAAGTCTTAGCAGGATGGAAAAATGGAGGAGGAAGTATCATGGCATGACCGTATCACATTGCCAGGTATGCTTTCTCTCTCTGCCTCTCTCTCTCTGCCTCTCTCTCTCCTTCCCTGGTCAGTGCATGCACCCTCAAGCAGAATTATTTTCAAAAATATGTTTGGGGGACCAGCAGATGGCATATTGGATATATTGCTGGTCTCCCATGTAGTCGACAATGGGTTGAGTCCCAGACACGGTGGCTTTAACTCACGCCAGGCATGTGTGTGTGTGTGTGTCCAAGATCTGGAGAGGAGAAGGGATTGCAGCGTGGCCATCCCCTCTGGGGGTCACACGAATAAAGCCCTGATTAGGATCAAGCTTTCTTGTTTCACTTTCCCAGTTTCACTTTTATTTATCTCATGAAAGAGAAAGAGTGAAACTGGGACCCTGAATAGGGTCTTGCAATGCCATAATCCTCCCCTAGCTTTACAGCCAGTCAGGACACATGTGGACACATCCATGGGAATGTCTGTCATTGTCAGGTCAACCTGGGATCTGATCCTGAGACTTCTCACGTTGTCCAGTACTTCACGACAGCACCCCACTCCCTGTGCCATCATGACTGGGCCCCTTGTCTAACTCTTTCCTTTTCCTATAACATTCCACTTTCTCTTTGAGTCCAGGAACAAAGCATACTTTTTGTTGTTGTTGTTGTTGTAGTTTTTAATTTTTTAAGTCTTTGCCAGCACACAGTAATTGCTTCAAATCACCAAACATTCTTACTCTTAACCTGGATGTACATATATAAGATGAAGAAGAAGGTCAAGTCAAGGAACTTTCATCAATAGCCTGCTAAGTCTTAAATCAATTCAGTCACTCCAGATATTAGGGCAGCCTTATCTCTTAGCACATTACCTATTCTATCTAAATGTCCCTCAATACCCAAACTTTCTGGGAACTTATCTTAATAGTTATGTGTGTTGGAAAGCACAGATACTATCACTGTTTTTCAGAGTGCAGTGTCTGGCTCACCTAAAATGTAATCGCCTGGGTATTTGCTAAGAATGCAAATTCCTGATTTACACCTGAGATCTACTTCCTGAGAATCACAAGGATAAAGACAAAGAATTTGACACATGCATGATTTTGAAAGAAATGCATTAAAAAAGAAAGAATAAAAAAAATTACACTCTCACCTTCAGGGTAGACAAATCACTTGTCCTAACAAAAATATTATCCAAGTGTCAAGAATACAATGATCACTGAGTGGCTAAGTAACGGTTCTTCCAGAAGTGAGCCAGACATTTGAACATCATGTCATATTGAAGTTGTTTCAAAAAATGTGGAAATTTTAGGCTGTATTGATTACATCTGAATAATTGTTTAGCTGTGAGAGTTATTATTAGCCCAGTCAGTTAGCTTCAAAACCCTGACCTTGGCTGTCTTCCCAGGACTTCATATTTTAGAAAGAGACTTAATTCATAAATTTATTCTAAAAAAGTCTGAATCTGAAGTAACCCCTAAAGTAGTATCTATTGACTTTCTTAAAGTAATTAGGTTAATTAATTTGTGGAGATTACCAAACATTCAATATTTTAAAAAGTATTTTTATAGAATTTCTAGACAGGATAAACCTGTCTAGAAAGCATTCTACACATTGACTCGTTTTTCATTACAGTTAATTCAACTATAAATATTTAATGATTGCCTAGAAAAAATAGTCAAGCTGCTGTTCATGAATGCTGTTAATTGGCATAAACTGCTAACATAAATGTTTTTATATCCATTAAGAATGGGTTTGTGCATTCAAAAGTTCTCCAAACAATTGACATTGAGCATCATTTTATTTCTAAAATTGTCTCAAATATGTGTGAAATTCAGACAAAGACTGAAAAATAGACATTTGGGAAAATATAAACATGCTTATTGAGCCTTACAATATTAATTATTTATCCCCTATTATAGTTTCTAGACTAAAATCAAACAGAATAAGCAATTACAAAGTTAATTCTGGATTCCGACTTCCTGGTTATAAACGTTAGCCATGTCACAATGTTACACTTCTCTAAATCTCGATTTCCTAATACCGTAGAGATGATTTGAGAACAGCATCCATTATTAACGTAACGTGTAGTTAATGATAGATGACAGCAATTTGCTATGGTTTAAGTAATGGTTAGCCCCCTCAAAGACCGAGATCGTCTAGAAACTCGGTCCCCAGTGTAATGGATTTGAAAGGTGCTAAGACCTTGAAGTCGTGGGGGATCAAATGAGAACACCATCCAGATGGTGGTGTGTGTGGGAGGGAAAAAGAGGAAATGGGAAACTTATCTTAATAGTTATGTGTGTAGGAAAAAAAGACACCATTTCCCTCCTTCCTGCGAGTGCCCACTCTAATCTCTCCCATGATACAGTGCTGGAGGCCAGCTTGATGTCAGCCTCAGACCTCTCTGGACTTTTGAGCTGCCAGAATCATGAGCCAAATAAAATTCGATTGCTGTTTTGTTTTGCTTTGCTTTGTTTTTGTCATAGGGAGCACATGTGCTTGCTAGAGAGAGACAGTGAGAGGAAAAGTAAGAAATCACCCACCGAGGCAAAGGCCATGCTGCAGCAGTCTCTCCTCCATTCTCTTCTCTGGATCTTGAGCAACTACACACACATGCCTGGCTTGATTTTCAAGTCAAAAGATCCAGGACTCACACTCCAGTCAGCCTTGTGGGAGTCCAGCACTGCCTTAGCCACCATGCCATCTGTTAGATCCAAACGTCTATTCTCTTCTTAAAAAATGTTTAAGAGAGGGACCAGCAGTTAGTGTAATGGCTATGTCGCTGGACTCCCACATAGCCCACCGTGGTTCGAGTTCCGGACCCGGAAGCTTAAACTCACGCTGGGCGTGTGTGCATGCCTGCCCAAGATCCCGAGAAGCGAATGGAGGAGAAGGGATGGCAGCGTGGCCATCCCCCCTGGGGGGTGATTTCTCGCTTTCTATCTCTCTGTCTCTGTCTTTCTGGCGAGCGCATGTGCCCTAGATTTTTGCTATAGGGAGCATGCGCTTGCCAGAGAAACAGAGAGACAGAAAGTGAGAAATCACCCCCAGGTGGGATGGCCAGGTAACCCCTTCTCCACCATTCTCTCCCTAGGATCTTGGACACACACTCACATTTGCCTGATGGGAGTTTAAGTCACCATATCCAGGACTTGAACCACAGTTGACTACGTGGGACTCCAGCACTGTGACTATTACATCATCTGCTGGCCCTGCAAACTTCTATTCTTTACAAATCACCCATTTTCAGATATTTCTGCTTGACTGTGCAATGTTAAATTAAGACAATATTATTAACACATAAAAGTTTGGTCTTAGTTATAGTCAACATATTCCAAATTAATTAAATATACATATTTAATTTGGATCCTTCTAACTCTGACATATTATGTGTGTTACATGCAGGCATGAGCCTAAATAGCTCATGAGACTATGTTCCTTTATTTGAAGACAAATGTTGATAGAACTGTAAAGATTTCTCTAAGGGGTGAAAAAATGTTGAACATCCAAGCTTTTAAAGAACTTAATGACTATTAGTTGAATTAAAGATTTATTTTAATTATTTAGGTAATTGAAAACATCTCAAAAAAAATCTCACTTTCATTTGCTTTGCTTTCTATTAATAAGTGAATACCTGATCGCATAATCAGCATCTTCAAACATCCTGTGACTTCGGTCATCACGATTTTGATCACAGAGCCAGCAGATGCAGTGGTCATCTGTACTGCTCTGATGGCATGTGACACGCACACTCAGGTGGAAAAAGTGCACAAGGTAGAGTCCACGTAGCTTCTATCCTCAAACAATGAGATATGATCACAAAGGAGAATGTGAAGGAACGGTGGAATCTCAACCATGTTATTAACTACATTAAGGGAGAAAATGAGCACATCGGGTAACTAGGAGGAAAAATAGGACATGCTATTGTGTAAAACATAGTAGTGAGTATTAAAATGTGAATGAGATCAGTTTTTTTTAAATGACTTAACATTGTAGACTTCTAATTTTGTAACCTGTGACTTAACATAAAAGAAATGCTATTTTTCATTTTCCTCAGGCTATTCCAACTAACTTCTTCTAATGTACCAGCCAAATTGGTTTCCCAAATTCTAATATCTGCCTATGCTAATAGAATCTATAGAGTAATGTAATTACCTAAGCCATTCATTATATGGGATAAAGATAGTACAGTTAAAATGTCAAATAGAATCAGGGATGTCTGAATGAGAATTATTTTCTGTTGTAATTTTTCTTTTCCTAAAAGAGACATGAAGGCATAATTTTTTGGATGCATGAAATGTTTTATATTAAGTTTCCTAAAAGAAAAAAATCTCAGACCTATTTCAAAGTATAAAATACTTCATATTTATGACCTTGGACAAATGTCCTAATCTTTCACAACCTCAGTTTCCCCATCCTTGCAATGAAAATTAAGAACCAGATTGTCTCCTCACCATTTTATTAACCAAGTGTTTTATGAGTCTAGAAAATAATCAGTTTATCTCTTTATCTATCTATTTATTTATTTATTTATTTATTTTTAGGTTTTTGTTTTAGGGTGCTTGTGCTCATGAGAGAGATAGAGAGGGGGAAAGTAAGAAATCAACCTCTCGGGGGATGGCCAGGCCCAAATCCCTTCTCCTCCATTCTCCTCTTGGGATTTTTGGGCACACACACGCATTTAGTGTGATTTTTCACGTCTTTAGGTCCAGGCCTTGAACTGTTGTCAGTCACGTGAGAGTCCAGCATCTTAACCACTTCACCTCCTAACCTCAATAATCAGGTATTTTAAATAGGAATATAATTTACTAATTTAATGGGATTGTGGCAATTACAATATAAGATTAATTAACACTGAAAGCTATAGACAATTGACATGTTTAACAGGAAAAAGTAAACTATTTCACTCTCACATTTTTTTTCAGCAACTCTTCTTTTGTCTACCTCAGAAACCAGGCATTTCTGTGAAAGGATGTGACTAAGAAGTAAAGCACAAAAAAATAAATAAATAAAATGTTAAGAGCAAGAGCAAAATCTCCAGAGACAATCAAAATTATTCTGTGGGAGTTCTTACCAGCACTATATGTCCTAAAATGGAGAGTATAAATGAAAAATAATAATAATAAAAATCACAAACACACTGTAGATACCAGAGACTATGTAGGGCATGGACAGGAAGAAAAGGACTCAGGAAAAAAAATAATTACAGACATAAGATTTAATGTAAATAGGTAAATAAATAGGGTATGGAAAGTATATCACAAAATAGAAAAAAAAAAAGAAGTGTCTGTCAGGTATATATATTTATATAATGTAATGACTTTATGTGTGTATGTATACACATATATATTATATATATGTGTGTGTGTATATATATATATATATAGAGAGAGAGAGAGAGAGAGAGAGAGAGAGACAAAGGGAGAGAGATCTCCAAAAACCCTTCTGGAATGAAAATCAAAGGTGCACAACATAATATAATATTCTTTGTTGAAGATGATTAATATGGTGATATCCTTGATTTGATTATCACATACTACATGCATGCTCAAAGGACCCACATTATTCTCTACAAAGGTGTACAACAACTAAATGTAAATTTTAAAAAATATAAAATAAAGGATCAATAGATGGCTAGACTTGAACGTAACTGATCATAGTTCGAGTCCCAGACCTGGCAACCTAAAACTCACACCAGGCATTTGTGCATGGATGTCCAAGATCCCGAGAGGAGAATGGAGGAGAAGGCATAGTAGTGTGGCCATCCCCCTTTAGGGGATGATTTCTCATGAGCACACACACCCTATAGCAAAAATCTCTCATATGTGTGTGTGTGTGTGTGTGTGTGTGTGTGTGTGTATATATATAATGAAATTAAAAAAGTAGAAAATATAGATAGGTTGCAGACACTGGTAATGAATAAAGTCATAAAAGTTCTTGTCAATAGAAAGTAAAACTAATAATTTAAAAACAAAAGGCAATAAATAACATACTGTTGCTGAGTATTTATTTCATTAGAAGAACTAAAATTATTTCAATTGTGTCCAGTTGAATTAAAAAACCAATCTCTAAAGATGACATATGAATAGCTAAAAGACATATTTAAAAATACTCAAAATCCCTCATTGTAAGAGAAATGCAGATCAAAACAACAATGAGATATCACCTAAACCCAGTCAAAATGTCTAAGATTAAAAAAACAAAAAATGGTAAGTGCTGGTGGGGGTGTGGTGAAAAGGGAACTCTCTTACACTGCTGGTGGGAATGTAAATTGGTCCAACCACTGTGGAGAACAATTTGGAGATTCCTCAAAAATCTACAAATAGAACTACCATATGATCCAGCAATCCCACTCCTTGGCATCTACGCAAAGGACAGAAGAATACTTAATTGGAAAAGTGCTTGCACATCGATGTTTATTGTGGCACTTTTCACGATTGCTAAGTCATGGAAACAACCCAAATGCCCACAAACTGATGAATGGTTAGAAAAACTGTGGCACATATACTCAATGGAATACTATTCATCCATAAAAAAAAACAACAAAACCCTGGCTTTTGACAGGAAGTGGATGAATATGGAAGACTTGCTGCTGAGTGAAGCAAGCCATGCTATGAAGGAGAGGCATTGTATGTCCCCACTTAATATATACCGAGTGTCTGCACTCTATGATTGAAACTAATTGTCTAAAGGATACAGAAACGCAGTATATAGATGTAAATACCAGATATAGTGAGTGTGAAAGAGGACGGTCTGAGGAAGGACATTTGGGGGAGGGACAGGGAGGCAAAGCATTAATGGCACAAAGAGGTGTGATATTATCTGTTGAATATATTTCGTAGTTTTATCAACAGTACTAGGGAGAAATGTTCACCTGTTGAAATATCCATTTTGTAAGACAAATAATAATGTGATTGAATGTATGGAAGAAAATGAAATGAAAATAAATAAATAAATTTAAATTAAAAAAAAGAAAATTCTTTAAATAGCTTTTATTTTCTTTGAAAGTTATATCTATCTCTGAGATGACATAGGATGTTTGGATTTATTTTCTTTACTAGTGATGGCTTACTTGCATGTCATTGGAAGACTGTTTAAGTAGTTAGCTCAGTCCATATTTTGCTGGTGAGGACACAAAGACTAATAAGGAAACAAATAGAAAAACATTATAACTTGATGGTCGACAGAAGTTTTAAGATTCAGATAAAGCAACATTGTTGCCAGTACATCCCAGTAAAAACTACACAGCCTCCCTGGTAGACATGCTCACTCACTTCTCCATATCACTCTGAGTAGCGCAACAGATATAGGAAGAATTAATTCTAATATCAAATGAAAGAATAATTCCCATACAGATTATCTAAACTATTATTTACATTATTATTTTATGTTATATTATGATAATGATCTGTAATAAAGACATAAAATGCAATAGAAAATCAAATACTTAGGAAATAAGATTCTGAAAATCCTGTTTGTTATTGAAACGAAGGAGCAGTGATTCTCAAATACCTTAAGTTGACTTTTGATTAATTGCATTTTTGCCAATCTCCATAGCAATAAGTGCAGTTTTTCTTATAGTGAAGGTGTCAATGATTGTTTTCCTAACAGATGCAGTGATGTCAACTTCATGCAATACTGGCACCTTCCCTGAATATAATGCAATATATCACTTTGCAATTTTACTCTAATGACTATCCTTCAATGTCATTTTTCTCTATAGAATATACTAAATAGAGGTGAAACTATTTTATTTTCTATTCTACAAGTGAGTTTTCATTTTAATGAATACAAATTAATGTTACACCTTTTGAAGAATAAGCAATTTAACCTTAGTGTCATATTTTAAAAGTTACCAAATTCTTCTGATACAATTGATATAACTATATATTCTTATTTATCTCAATATATTTTTAAAAGTCTTTTTTAGTGCATCTCAAAAATAAAAACTGAAATCATCAGTGACAAGGTTAACATTCCAGGGCATTCAATCTATCTTTTGAATATGCATTGTCAGACAAGCCCTTGATACCACCAAAATATGTTTCCCTAACAGTAAATCATTATCATGATTGCCATTATTGATCTGTAGAGTCAGTAACTGAATCTATCCATGGGATTCAACACCATCTATCTTGATATTATATGGCCTCATCCTCCTGCCTAAAGCCATTAAACTGTCATCTGTGGGTTTACATCATTTTTATTTGAGGGGCCTAGTGATACTTTGCACTTTATGTGTTTTCTAAAACACTTCTAAGATCAAACTATCATCAGGAAAATTCCATTGTTTTCTCTTAACAGTAGTTGGTCCCTTTAATATCTGTTACTAAGGATGGAAGCCATAGTAACTTTAAGTGGCAGGAGAACTATGATCACTGGACATAGCATGTCACATACAGCATGCCTGCTTATTTTTATGTCAACATGTATGCCTGTGTGAATTCTTAACATGGTAACAATTTATATAAGAACACAGGATATATTATGTGATAGTGTATAACTTGATGTACATTTAGAATTAATTATAAATGTATACATATTTAAGTAACTTGTTACCTCCCCAAAATAATAAAACACCAATAAAAGAAACATATAACTTATACAGTATCTGGTTAATAATAGTAGCCTAAAATTAAGTTGAAGATACTTGGAGTATGAAATCAGAATCTTTCTTTACCTTCATTTAAAAGACTTTCAAAGATTTATTAATGTGTACATGGATAACTTGACAATGCATGCAAAAGATTTAATTTTATGTGCATTTCTGCTAATTGGTAGGAAAAGATCAATAAGTTTCAGCAAATTCTCAGAAGAAGTCATGATTCATAAATTATTAAGAGATATTGGATAACTAGAAAATATTGTTTTTAATCTACAGAATAATTATAAGAATCACTTTACTAAAAATAAAAATATAGTATAGTGTACTTTACACTCAAAACATTGAAAGTCAGCATTAAATATTGGTTCCATATCAAAATAAAACATAACGTTCAATATGTCTGTAGCTTAATGTTTAGCTTTCGAGAAAAAGCAAACATATTTCAGACAAGAAGAAGAAATAAATTCTATAAACGTTGGTATAGTATATTCTCTTTGGATTATAAGTAACTTTTATGTTCTTGCCCATCATGTCTGTATTCTATGAATATAAATTAATTCTGAATTTATGAAAGTATAATTGCTACAATATAATTTACCAACTGAAATTCACAGGTGATAAAACTTTTAAAATTATAGACAGTATGGGCCATTGGACATATTCTTTCTAATCTCTGTCTTAATTGTAAAGTAAGAAACTAAACTGCACTTAACAGAATATAATCACACTTATTTTTGTTCCCACATCAATTTGTCTAGAGAAAATTTGAGAGGCAGGTAAAATAAAGTAATTTCCTTTAACTCCATAAAAACTGTAGTATTCAATCAAGGGAAAACAAAATTTCTCCTGCCTGTGGCTGCAGAGTTTCACTATTTCTGAAAGTCCTGAAAACGAGAGTAAAAATTTAATTGATCTTACTGTTTGTTTTTTTCTTTATCCTTCTTCTTAGAAGATGTAATTCTCTACATAATGATATTTCTAGCATTTGTAAAATCACTAACAAAAGTGATATTTAATGAAGTTAAACTCTCTCTCTCTGTCTCACACACACACACATTTCTTTTTATTTTAAGTATAACCTTTTCTAAGATAGTTCATGCAATATAGGTTGTTTACTATGAATAACAATCACAGGGTGAATGCTCTATGCACTAAACTTTGGGTAACAAGGAAAGAGAATGCTATTTACTTATCGTTACATTCGAGGGACTCAAAGTCTGGTGAATTACAGAAGTATTGCACTACTCTAACACAATGATGACGCTGCAGTGATGGAGACATGCCCAAGACTGTACGAGGAGGAGGCTGAACAATGTTTCTGGAGAAAATGGCGGCAGGATTGCAGATAAGCTTGATTTCCACCATTCTGTGAACTCCTTGATTACCACTTCTTCCTTTTAGGGCATTGACAAGAACTCATGGCACATGACAGAGTACACTGCACTCACGGGCACCTTGTAAATAATTTACAATAATAGTTTATATTATAGATTCGTGCACATTGTATCATTTCTGTCTTAATTAGACCTAAGTTAATTTCCTAAACCTAAATTTAGATAAGTAGGGTGTGAGGACAGAAGTTGAACACTAATCGGAAGCTACAAATCTCTATTTTTGAGGATTTCTAAGATATGGGCCGTTGAAGTTGTTCTAGCCATGGCGTATTTTGCAGTCACTAGCATAATTCTAGACATAAGGTTGTGATTGCATCTTTTCTCTTTTTCTTGTATATAAATATATTCTTTATGTTATGGTAAATTTTCCAGACTTTGTAATAGATACATAAATATATATGCATACAGACACACATTCATTCTATATATTTATATATGTATTAGATATTTACCTATATGCTTCAATATATTTAGATATAGGATATGTATATATATTTAAAAAAAAACTTTGAATTTCAAACAGATGCATATGTAGAAAACAGTATATAATAGAACATCATGGATCTCCCACACAACTTCAATAACTGTCAACATATGATCATTTCTTTCATTTATACTCTTATTTATTTGTACCCTAGAATTTTATTTTAAAGTAAACCCCATACATTATGTCATTTCATGCCTAAATATTTCAGTATTTTACTCAAAAAGATAGGGAATATTTTTCCATTTTTTTTAATTTTTAATTTTTTTTTAAGTTTTGTCAAAGGGTATGTACTCTCACCAGAGAGGGACAGAGAGAAAGGAAAGTGAGAAATCACCCCTGGAGGGATGGCCATGTTGTAATACCTTCTCCTCCATTTTCTCAAAATTTTGGGGGATGTATAAACATGTGCCCATCATGTTCTTCAAGTCACCAGGTCCAAGGCTTGAACTGTGAAGTGAGCCATATGGGATCTAGGTACTTGAAACACCATGCCACTGGCGGGCCTTTAAAAACAAATTTTAAAGAAATGATTTAAATATCTTTAAATATGGTATAGCTATATAGAAAGTGATGGGAAAAAAGGCAATTGAAAAAAAAAGTATGAGCTAGGCCAGCCCATGGCTTAGTGTTTGGTGGAGCTGGATCCCACATGGACAACTCCAGTTCAAGTTCTAGATCTGGTGGCTTAAAAATTACATGAGGTGTCTGTGTGGATCATGCCTAGAAATCTCTAAAGGAGAAATAAATGGAGAAGAGATTGTCGTATGACCACGCCCAGTGGGGAGGGGGTGCTTTCTCCTTCCCCCATCCTCTCTGGAAGCCCACTTGCCCTGTGGCAATTTTTTAAAAATGTGTAAAATATGCAGTAAGATACACAAAGCCGAGCGGACTCTCATATTAACACTAACCAGAATACAGCCAATAAAGTTATTCAAGATAGATAGATGGATTTTATATATAGAAAATGATGTACAGTGAAGGACTGCAAATTAATTCATTAAAAACAATAAAATAAAAATAAATTAATAAAGTTAAATAGAATAATTCTTTAAATAAAGAAAACATTTCCAAAGACACTTTTGAACAGTTACCAATGTTTATGTTTAAATCTTGTCTTTGAAATTGTTCATGACAAACCTAAATGTATTTTCTCTAACAGAATGCCATTTTTTAAACAAAAAGCTTCCACTGAACATATGATGGACACATTCTTTATACTAGAGACTTAACAAGGAATAAGAAATGACTAAATCTGTGAACCCAGAAAAAATGAATTCTGTGCGATAACATGTTTAGGAATATTCTTACACAAAAATTATTTTTTCCTGGGTATTACACTTTTTTTTCTTTTTCTTTTTTGGAGAGGTTTTTGCTATAGGGCGCATGCGCTTGCCAGACAGAGAGAGACAGAGAGACAGAAAGCGAGAAATCACCCCCCAGGGAGCATGGTCACGCCGCAATCCCTTCTCCTCCATTCTCCTCTTGGGATCTTGGGCACGCACGCACACGCGCCCGGCGTGAGTTTTAAGCCACTGGGTCCGGGACACGAACTGCGATCGACTACGTGGGAGTCCACAACAAAGCCATTACGCTAACTGCTGGTTCCCTGGGTATTGCACTTTTAAAATAGAACCATCTCTGGTACGGAAGTACATGCTGCTCAAGTGAAGCTGAATTCATGTGAAAGATCAGAGGTTCAGTTTCCTGTGTGTGCTGTGGGCGAGAATCAATGATATTGACTGGCCAAAGACTGGCGAGGGAAGAGGGTTGAGGCACGCAACCTTGTTGAGGGTACTTGTCTTGCTCTCTTTCTCTCTCTTCTCTCTGTCTATTGCCTTTCTCTCTCCTCTCCCTGTGTCTCTCACTTTCATGAAATAAACAAAATTAAAACTTTAAGAGAGGAAGAAAAACATGATCATAGTTTCATCACAAAATTAGTAAGAGCTTCATAATTTAAAGAGAAAACAAAGCAGAGGACCAGCATGTTCGAGTCTGGATAGGTATGAATAACTTGAGGTGGGCTCAGGCAGAGGGGAAGTCTGTGTGAAATGAGGAGTAAATAGGAGACTGCTATAGGGAGATAAGTCAGGGGAAAGATACTGTATCAGGGTAAGGAGTCCGAAGCATTATTCTCTATGGAAACTAAAACTACTGGACAAGTTGTGAGCATATTCATGTTTTCCAAAGTCTAAGATCAGTCCTAGTAGTGGACTACATGCAGCAGAGATTTAATATAGCGACAGGAATTTTTATAAGGGCAAATGAGAGAGCGGCGAGTTGTCCTGATTCAGCCTTTCACAATTTCCCACAGTAAACCAGATGGTTATGTATCCTCTCTCAGGTGTATGCCAACAGTGGGGTAATGGGAACCATCTACTCTGGGTATGGGTAATAGGGGACACCTTAGAACAATAATTGGGACCACGAGATGGTGTGATGGTCGCTGGACTCCTACATAGTCTACCACAGATCAAGTCCCTGGCAGCTTAAAACTCATGCTGGGCGCATGTGTGTTTGTGTCCAAGGTCACAAGAGGAGAACAGAGGATAATGGATTGTGACATGGACATCACCCCTGGTGAGTGATTTCTCTCTTTC
This sequence comes from Tupaia tana, assembly GCA_026018925.1. Taxonomy (NCBI): domain Eukaryota; kingdom Metazoa; phylum Chordata; class Mammalia; order Scandentia; family Tupaiidae; genus Tupaia; species Tupaia tana. Next base: position 158,877,927 of record JAKSZU010000001.1, read on the forward strand.
TCTATCACTCTGGTGAGTGCAAGCACCCTACTGCAAAAATCTCTCTCAAGAAAAAAAAACAAAAACTTAGAACAATAATAAAACTGACTAAAAGTCAGTCTGCTTTTTATTATTACCGTGAGTGTACAATGCTAAAAATTATCAGAAGATATCTTTTGGTAGTCTAAGGTCTAAACAATTGCTGGAACTAGTGTTTACTTTTAGCCGTATATCTGTAAGCTACAAATTGTTACATTTATGTTATTTACCTGTTAATAAACTTTATGTTTTATTCAGAGAATTTCTATTTATACAGTCACCCTCAATGTACTCAGACACATCCATATTTGTTCATCTTGGGAAGAAGTTAATAATTAAAAATTGACCCTCTTTTAGTATACTTTGTGTCTTCAAATTCAAAAGTATATAATTCTGTATGCAAGAATCATATGCAATTTTTCTTCTGTGAGTTGTCTTTTTCCCCTAAAGTTTTAAAGGAAGTAAATCAGAAGCAAAATATATTCACAAACATCCCGAGTTACCCTAGAATAATGTACAGTGAAACGCTAAGATTTGAATCATTCTTTGAAAATCAGCCCATGAAAACTGTGGAATAAGTTAATTATACAACTACAAAAATAAGAAAATGGATCTTTCAAAAAAAAAGTCAAATTTTCAAGAACCAGAGAACTTACAAAGATGCTCTTCTTATTTTGCTAGAGAGATAAATGAAATAGTTTGTTGCTTTATTGTTTTTATTAAGGTTTTGATGTTTATTCTAAATTAATAAATCAATAATGTCAGTTTTGCTATCATTCAACCATTTTCTGCAATTTAAGAAAAAAATTCAGAGGTCTTTATTAAATTTAAGCTGAAAGTCATGCTGTATGTTCTGTTGAAGTCATTTTAATAGAAAATTTGTAAGAGAAGGGAAAAATGCATATCCCCAAGTAGGATATTTATGAATCTCTGCAGAATATTTTCTTAAATTTAAGACTTTCCTGAATAAAGCCTTCTTGTCCATGTAAAAATGTTTCAAAATTAAAATTAATAATACACATTCTTTTACTAACTATGCCAACCATGATAGAATGTAGATTGAAAGATCTGCCTATAATAGCTTATGGACATGAAAAAGAAAAAGTTTGATGAAGTTGCTAATAGATTTGTATAAGTTAAGATTCAAAAACAAAAAATGACAAGATTTATTAGTGCATCAAATAATTTATAGCTATATGCTTTTCATTTTTAAAAAATTATATGTAAGGCAGCTAAACATACTAATCCATTATTTTTTTCATTATTTTATAATTTTTTTCTGTCATGATTCTACATATGGGAAGTCCGATGAAATAAAATTCTCCCTCTGAAATTTTCTGGCTGTTATTTGCACTCTTTATCTTATTATTCTTCAAACAACTAGGTCACATAGACTAGGTGGCGCTAAAAAATGATCCACCCTTAGGTCAGCAGATTGTGTGGTAGTTGGGGTGTTGGACTCTCATAACACTGACTGTGGTCCGAGTCCTACACCTGGATGCTTGCTTTCTCACTTTCTCCCTCTCTCTCTCACTCTCTCTCTCTCTTTAGTGAGCACCTGTGCCCTATAACAAGTTAAAAATTAATAAATAAAATAAAATAAATATCTACCCTGTCTAGGTATGTCACTGTTCTCATTAGACTTCTATATACCTCAATTTAAATTATTCTGTGACAATTTCTGAAAAAAAAAGTAATTATTTAAAATGTTTTGTACATAGATTAAATTCTAAGGAAATCATAAATTTTGTTGGTATGATAATGATATTGAGATTTTGTAAAAAAAGGATCCAAATTTCTTATAGTTGCAATAAATGCAAGGGCATAAAATCTTATATTCGCATTAAAATATTAAGATTGTTATCATCAAAAAAAGAGGAGGAAACGAGGATATTGAAAGTTAATAAAATAAGTTAAGAAGAATGTTGGTAATTTATTTGAAGGATGTGAATCTGAAAGTTTATTACTGATTCTGTTTATACATTAAATAAGTGAAGTTCTTCTTATTAAAAAATACTCATGAGGGGCCAGCAGGTGGCATGATGGTTAAGGTGCTAGACTCCCACATGTTTGACCAGTGTTGAGTTCCAGACCTGGCCAATTGAAATCCATGCTGGGTGCCTGTGCGTATGGAGGAGAAGGGATTGCAATGTGGCCACCATCCTTGGCAGGTGATTTCTCACTTTCCCTCTCATGATCTATTTTGGGCAAATGTACATGTCCTATGGGGGGGAGGAAAAAAAAACTAAGAAAAGAAAAAGAAAGACTTTATCTTGATCTATGAACTTGAGTTGACAAATATATCATTAAATTTTCTGAGAGAAGTTGACCACAAGAGGTTAAATAGATGTAAAACTAAACAAAACAAAACTCCTTTTATTCCCTTGTACTTATCTCAAAGACCTAAAGTCAATATCAATACTATGTAGTTTCCACATCAGAGGTATTTATTTTGTAGAGGGCGTATAATACTTTGCTCCGTATGTTTGTTTTAATCTCTCACCTCCCCCCTCTTTTTAAAATATTTTTGGAGAGGTTTTTGCTATAGGGCACATGCGCTCACCAGCCAGACAGAGAGAGACAGAGACTGAGAGGGAAAGTGAGAAATCGTCCTCTGGCGGAATAGTACACATGCACACATGCTCAGCGTGATTCTCAGGGCACCACCTCTGGAACTAGAATTGTGTTCTGCCTGTGGGAGTGCAGAGCTCCAACTACCAGGTCACCTGCTGGCCCTCTCTCTCCCTTTCTCTCTTTTCCTTTCTTTCTCTCTGTTTCTTATCTGTACATTTTAGTCTGTCTCTATTCAGAAATTGTACCTTAGAAAACAAGTAGAAAAAAAAAAAAAAAGTAGGAGCTTCTTCTGTTACAATGTATCATGGGCATTATAAATTACTTTATCATTTAGAGACCCAGTAAAATACTCAGTGGGATTAAAAAAAGAATTGAAATCGATGTAGAAATAGACCATGAATAATATTAATAGCCTTAGTTTATTACTTCTTGTATATTAAGATCTCTCCTAGTTGATTTGCCCATTTCTATTTCTAGTTAAATAAATTAAGGAATATTAATCAAAAGAAAGTAGGATTTTTAAAAAGTAGAAAAATATTTGCACTAACTTTGAAACAATTTCTATTAACTGTGCCAATAGACTTGGAAAAAGGAAGTGAGAATCCTGCAATGAAGAAATTGAACCCAAGTGAAATAGAAAATATGTGGAGGGTCAGTCCCACATTCCACATGGGCAACTACTACTAACATTTCAGCCCTACTATCTTGGAAAACATGCCAGATACATGTGCATTTGTACAAAAAAAATCCTGACAGGAAGGTGAAATGAAAGAAAATATCTTCCAATGAGGAAAAGATATCGCCCCACTGGAGTGTTCTCTTTCTCTCTCTGGAGAATGCACATGCCTTGTAGTTAGAACAATAAAAATAAAATACATGGAATTCAGAATAGATGACAAGAATCACAGAAAAGGAGTCAAACAAAAAGGGAGTACTTCAATTTATATTAGTACTCAAGAACTGATCAGTTTCTAGATAGCTACAAAGATTAAGAAAGACAGTTCTGCAGAAGCAGGAGCAGAATATAAAATTAGGAAGTCTGATGCGTCCAAAATTAGGACCACCCCAAGCTAGTATCCAGCTAAAATTGACCCTAACAAAGATAAAGGGCTACGGAAGACTTCTGAACCGAGCTCCTGTGAAACAAAAGGTTAGTTTTTAAGAGCTGGGATGGCATTTAGGAGGCCACTTATTCTAGCAAGGTAGCCTATCCAAAGGGAATAAAAACTCTCCTTCAGAATGGAAGGGAGTTTTACAACTTGAGTTAGACTCTTATACCCAGGCAGAGACTAGAGATGGGAGCTTTATCTTCCTTAATGGATACATTTCCAATGGTGCTTCCAGGTCCTTAACATGAACTGAACTAAGCTATAAAACTTAAGAGGGGCCAGAGGGTGGCATAAGGCACTGGACACCCAAGTGACCGACTGTGGTTCGAGTCCCAGACCGGGCAGCATGAAATGTGCCAAGTGTGTGTGTTTGCATATCTTGTCACAAGAGGAGAATGGAGGACAAGGAATTGTGGCATGGCCATCCCCTAGAGGGTGATTTCTTACTTCATGTCTTTCTCTGTCTCCGTCTAGTGCATGTGACCTATAGCAAAATTCTCTCAAACAAAACAGAACACTGAAAAAAGACTAAAAAAGACTTCCAACTCAAAAGTTGTGAGAAAGAATTTGCCCACCACCACCACCTTACAGGAGGGTAAGACAAGAGATCAGATTTTGGGCCTGTAGTTTTGGGGTAGAAATGATGTTAGTCTTTTCTAGGTCTATTGCCTAAATTCTCTTTCTCTCTATTTCCTCTGGAAGGCTGAGAAGAATAAGTTTTACTGTGGAGAGCTCCATTTTCATGGGCGACATTGGAACTGCTTGATGGAAGACTCCTGTCTCCTGTCTCAGTTTTTCAAGAAATGCCATCCAGGAGAGCTTCATATTTGAAAAAATTACATTGGACTTGGAAAAAGCAAAACATATAAATTTGTTGTGATAAGTCACAGAAATCTTTGATTATTTGTTGAAGTAGTTTGCTGAGTTCATAATTCTAGAGCTAAGGTAAAAAAATTAAAGAGCAAGCCTGGGAATATAAATGTACAATGTAGCAACACAAATGGGTGGCATCTCTAAGGTAAAGAAAGCAAAAAAAAAAAAAAAAAAAAAAAAGTGCTCAGCTATGAAGCCTTGGGAATACCTTAAATTAGGAATCAAAAAGGAGGATAAGTAGTTATAAAGTGATTAAATTAGATTATGAAAGAAAATAGCATAATGTCATTGAAAATGAGAGAGCTGAATTTTTTCTAAATGAGAGATAAAACTTAATAAATAAGAACTAGGAGAACACTGATTAGATATTTGCATGTGAAATTTTGAAATTGTATTTAAAATTTATTATAAAACATACAGTGATCAAAGACATTTTATCCAGTGTTCTCACTTTAAGAAGACTCAAACACATTATTACAGGAAGACTAAATGATTAAAATTGTGTTACGTAAGTCTTAAAAAACATAATGAGTTCTTTAATCAAGATAAACTACCATGAATATTTGAGTAACAGATATTTTTGGAAGTTTTTGGGTTGTTTTATGTCATGCTCTACCAGACACTAGGAGAGTCAATGCAGTAGCAATAGACTAGATTTCTGCTCTCTTGTTCCAAAAAAATTATTATAATTTATATAAGAGGCAACTTTTCTTTCTATTATTATTAGGTACAAGAGATATAACTAAAAACTATATCCAAGCATTCAAATACTTCATGAAATTGTAGACTATGAGTATAGAACTGTTTAGTTAGTACAAAACTCTGGATAACATGTATAAATGTCCCTGAAATTAAAATGCTATGTCCAAGTCATTTTTTTCAGAGAGAGGTGATATAATTTTCATCAAGTTTCCAAAATTTCCATGACTCAAAAAGAACAAAAACCACCATGGTGGCCCAAATGTGGTAAATGTAAGTCAGACCAGATCAATAGAATGTATTATACAAGTCGGGACCAGCAATTAGTGTAATGGCTATGTCTCTGGACTCCCACGTAGTCGACCACAGTTTGCATCCCGGACCCGGTGGCTTAAAGCTCACGCAGGGCGCGTGTGCGTGCGTGCCCAAGATCTTGAGAGGAGAATGGAGAAGAAGGGATTGCAGGGTGGCCATCCCCCCTGGAGGGTGATTTCTCGCTTCCTGTCTCTCTGTCTCTCTCTGTCTGGCGAGTGCACGCGCCCTATAGCAAAAAACCTCTCCAAAAAAAAAAAAAGGATGTATTATAAAAGCCATTAAAATACAATGAGAACATAGGTTTTCTTACACATAGTACAATTGTTCTATATGTTTTCCTAATATTGTTCTCAAAAGAATTCTAAAAACAATATTTTTATTAGTTTGTTTATTTTTTAGCTTTTTGTCGTAGGACATGTGTGCTCACCAGAGAAAGAGAGAGAGAGAGAGAGAGAGAGAGAGAGAGAAAGAAAGTGAGAAATCACCACCTAAGGGGGATGTCCATGCCACAATTCCTTCTCCTCCATTCTTTCCTTGCGATTCAAGGCATACACTCACATGTACCCAGTGTAATTTTTGAGATGCAGTGTGTGAGGCTTAAACTCCGGTCAACCATGTGAGAGTCTAGCACCTTAAACATTATGCCAACTGCTAGCACCAAGACAATTTATTTATTTATTTATTTTTAGAGAGAGATTTTTGCTATAGGGTACATGTGCTCACCAGGGAGACAGAGAGATATAACACAAGTAATCACACCCAAGGGAGATGGTCATGCTGCAATACCTTCTCCTCCATTCTCCTCTCGGGATTTTGGGCACACGTGTACATGTGCTACTGGGTCTAGGACTTGAATTACAGTCAAGTAGGTGGGAGTCCAGAAATGTACCCATTACACCATCTGCTAGTCTCTATTTTTTTTTTTTTTTAAAATCTTAGGATTTAATGACATTTAACCCTTAGAGACAGGGAATTGTTTTCCTATTCTTTAAATTATAAGTTCCTATGTTATGCTGATTCCTCTGTTAAATGCCAGGAACTATTCTAATAAGCATAACCTTTAAATGTTTAAAGATAGTTATTCAATTTTTTTTTTTTTTTTTTTTTTGGAGAGATTTTCACTATAGGGCACGTGCGCTCGCCAGCCAGACAGAGAGAGACATAGAGACAGAAAGCGAAAATCACCCCCCAGGGGGGATGGTCACGCCGCAATCCCTTCTCCTCCATTCTCCTCTCGGGATCTTGGGCACTCACGCACACGCGCCTGGCGTGAGTTTTAAGCCACCGGGTCCGGGACGCGAACCGCGGCCGACTACGTGGGAGTCCAGCGACATAGCCATTACGCTAACTGCTGGTTCCCAAGATAGTTATTCAATTTGTCTAGGACTTTCAGGTAAAATAATCTCAATTCTCCTCTTCTTTGATTACATATTTTCTATCACGTATATTTGCTGTTTTATGAAAGTTTCAATGTCTTTTCTATGCATTTTTATGTTAGATAATCACACAAATAAGACGGTAAAGAACCTATTTAAATATGCATTTCTGGAAGCATTTTTGCACTCTTTATCCTCTAACCCTATAGATATCTCAATTATACAATTACTTTGGTTTCTCTCAAGTTCTAAGTATTCACTTAACTGAATTCTGTAATTTGAAAAATGTTAACCTAGGTTTTTGAGATTTTTCTTGAAATTGAAAAGTGTAGTATAGTTAATACAATAGGCAATAGAAAACGTAGAGACTGTTTTGATATCCTCTCTTTGATAACTAATTGTACAACATCAGATATGGCGTTTTATTTCTACAAGTCTCCATCTGTTATAGTTTGAACATGTCTCTCCAAAATTTCTGTACTGAGATTTGGTTGTGGTGTGATTTAAGAGGATGAAAAACAAATTAACTATGGTGATAAGGGGCAGGGCCTGGGAAGGAGATTAGGATCAGGGTGGTTCCCCCATGACTGGTACAGAAGGGGACACATGGAAACAGGTATCAACACATGCCCTTTTCTGTGTTACTCTGTCCTGCCATGTACTGCCGTCTGCCATGTTTTCCACCAGCAAGAAGACTCTCACCAGATGTATCACCTGGACTTTCAACCTCCAGAACTCTTAGTTAAATAGACCTCTATCCTAATAAACCATACAGATTCAAGGCATTTCTGTAAAAAGCAACACAAAGGACTAGGAAAGCATCTCGCTCTTAAAATGGAAGTATGAATAAAGAGACTAAAGATTTTTAATTAATGTATTAATGAATTCGAAGGAACAGATTAAATCTCAAGGTATCTTTGAACTATATATTAGAATCCTCACTCAAGATTGTTAATCTATGCCCAATGAAAATACAACCAGCAAATATATTCAGTTTATCATTTGTATGTATACTACATTGGGTATAATTTTCATTTTTTATGTTAACGTTGAGGTCCACAACCAACTTAATTTGGTGTTTAAGAAGAATTATTGATGAACAAAAGGTAAAAAGAAGTAAAAATAAAACTTCCTTACATTTAATTGTGTGTTGGTAATTCAGTATCTATTATTTTAATTTGTTTTTCTCCCATCGCTAACAATCCACAAGAGTAGTTATATTTAAAAATAAAAACTTGGAGACTTGGAGATGTATTAATTAGCAGGCTATAACCAAACTCTCTATTTTTTCCCCAGGTATAGATTGTGTTTTCTATAGTGTTATACTATTTGTAAGATGTAAATCGTGTGTGTGCCTGCAAGTGTGTGTGAGTGGTGATGCAAGGTGTGTACATCTTTAATATTCTCATATAGGAATGATACTATTGAATCTTTCTAGAAAAATTAATTTTAGTTCCCCAAACTCCTTATGATCCTGTTCCTTTGGCCTAATATTTGTTTTGTCTAAGAATTAAGTTTCTTAAAAGTTTGAGGGAAAAGTCAATGAAAAACCAAGTCTGAGGAACATAGATGGGAAAATACTGGAACACTACTTTATAGTCTGCTTTCAAAGTTGAAGTAATATATTCACATGCCCCAGAATCTTATTAACTTGCAGCTATTCACTTATTTTATTTCTTAAATTATTTTCATGATTTAATTCAAAATATGTTTACTAGTATATCACGAATAATCCCAATAAATAATTGATACTACTGGGAAAATAGATATATTTTGTAGCCTAAAATATGCATATTATAGCTTTTGGAGGAAATGAGAAACTATCTTTTCGAGCTAAAGAATAGCAGTCACATAAGTTAATGTCTGAATTACAGTAGGATACAGCGCAAGGTAGCATAATATGTCACAGTAACAACACTAGGTACCACGAACCTCTGTGCTATAAACTTTCAATTGTTTTATTGATGGTCTGGCAATGGAAGCATGAGTATCTGGTTATAATTTAACATGAACAATGTTTCTGCGGGCATTTTACCAGCGACAAACTTTATTGTTAGTAAAATCTAGCTTTATGCAAGGCAGGTGAATATAAAATGACCATGAAATGCTACTTCATTGTTTAGTGACCAATATATCCAAGAAATATTTCTTCCAAATGCAAAGAACTTATCTGTTATGCTAAAAAGATAAATATTTGTTAATATTGAGTTCAGTGAACGCTGTATTTTACATGTAAGTTTTTCAGAGTTCTGAAAATCATTCTGTGGGTTTTAACAAATGTAACCCATGTTACTTAAAACATACACGTTATTTAAATAACTGAGTTATTCAAAGAAAACATGTTATACTCTTTTAGTGGTTTTATGAGTTTAAATATATTAAGTACAGAATACAGTGCCTTACACTCAATAGAACCTTGTTTTCTTTTAATTCCTCTTCTTTGTTGTCAGTCCATAAATTGTTAGTGTATGTCAAAATTCTCCTCACCCTTAAGGCTAAAACAGTCATTTATTCTTGGACAGTCTCATTTAGTGGTCATCTCTAAGCAAATACATCCCAAATTTTATTTTTCTATGTTGACTTATTAGGTGTTGAATACATATTTCAATCTACGCACTATGCTAGGTATGGCAAGAGAATATAGTGGCAACAACAAAAATATGTTTCCTGTCCTCATGTCTCTTACGTTTTTATGGTGAAATACAGAATAGAAACAAGCAAGTAAATAATATAACGTCTTACAGTACTAAGTGCTTTGAAAAACCAAAGCATAGTTATTGTTCAGTCTATGACAAGAAGTAAAGCTACTCTGAAAGGCTATCGAAAGAATTCTGACGGTGTTGTATCCTGTGCTCATAAGCCATGTGTAACGTGAGGAGCAGAACCATCCAGGTAAGGACAGAACAGAGATAATGCCTTGAGATTGGGAAGTAGTTTAATTTGACAAAGGAAAAAAAAATCATCAACTTTAGTTTTCATTACAAGAAGAGCCTTCTAGCTATTTCCAGCCTCGCTACCTTACAATCAATTTTCTAGACAGCAATTTTGTTTAAAAACTTCAAGGGAGGGATTAGCAGTTAGCGTAATGGCTACTTCGCTGGACTCCCATGTAGTCGACCACGGTTTGCGTCCTGGACCCAGTGGCTTAAAACTCACGCAGGGCGCGTGTGCGTGCGTGCCCAAGATCCCAAGAGGAGGATGGAGGAGAAGGGATTGTGGCGTGGCCATCCCCCCTGGGGAGTGATTTCTCGCTTTCTGTCTCTCTGTCTCTCTCTGTCTGGCGAGGGCACGCACACTATAACAAAAACCTCTCAAAAAAAAAAAAAAAAAAACCCAAAAACCAAAAAACAAAAAACAAAACCTCAAGAGAGGGGCTGGCAGGTGGTGTGTTGGTTAAGGTCACTATACTCCCACATGGCTGACTACGGTTCTAGTCCAGGACCTGGCAGCTTGCTTTCTCACTTTCTCTCTCTCTCTCTACTCTCTCACCTCTAGTCAAATTAAAATAAATACATAAATAAAGTTAAAAATTTTTTCAAGGGATCCTTAGATTGGTTAGTGAAAGGACTCTAGAAACTTATTTACAAATATAAAATAAATTCGAAGTGATTTACCATAGCTGCAAATCCAAGTCATGCTCTATCCCAACTGCCACTCTGACTTCATCTTACAACAGACTTTTCCTCACTCAGCAAGCTCCAGCCACATTAACCTGAAGGTGAAAGTGCCTGAAGATGCACATCAGTTTAGCAATCTGCAGTTGAGAACATTTTGAAGACTAAGATGTATCAGAGAAGGTGAGAAGATGTATCCCAGATTGGGGATATAATGATGGACATTGTGTAGTGTTTTAATAGAGAAAGAAAATAAAAGACAGAGGCAAGGCTTTTGGTCTAAGAAACAAGGTGAGAGTAAGAGTGTGACCTTGTGTAACCTTGTGAAAGTTGAATTGATTATTACTCATGTGACCCTATTTAAACTGACCTTTTTTTTCACCATTGCCAGACAACTTATCTCTCTGGAGTTTCTTCACATTCTATTTACTTTTATCTGCACAGATAATCAATAGGCAGATTCAGTTGATTATAAGGTGTTCATATTTTTGTATCTGCCCTCATTCATCTGTTAACTGGGTTAATAATACCCGCTATGAATACAGTGACCTCTTCACTTTTAATCATTCACTTTTGAAATGTTCTTTCTAAAACACAAATCCAACCATGCCATTCCTTGCGGACAGTCTTTTGTAACATTTCATTATGTTCAAGATCAAATTTTAACTTAGTAGAATGGGATATACACATGCCTCCATCCTATAGATTTTTCTTCTACATGTAACTTCATCTTCCCATTCCCTATCTAAGACTCCCTGCATTAGTTCTTCTAAAAGTCATGACCTCTAACGTGAAATGATTCATAATTTTACCTGTGCTACTTTATCCTGTGAATGTCCTCTTCCATCCTTGGCCTCTCATCAAGTGGACATTTGAAGACCAATTTCAAGGGCATTTCCCTGGGGTCTGCCCATAGCAATATAATGTCCATGGCATAATGGTTACACTGCTGGGTTCCCACATGGCCTACCACAGTTCACGTTTCAGACCTGGTGGCTTGAAAGTCACTCTGAGCACATGTGTATGTATGTCCAAAATCCTGAGAGGAGAACGAAGGAGAAGGAATTGTGGCATAGCCATCCCCTCAGGGGGTAATGTCTTGCTGTTTCTCTGTCACTCTCTGTTTCTCTGAAGAACGCACATGGCCTATAGCAAATAAAACTCTCTAAAATTATTTATATACATCAAGGGCATTGTGCTAATGAGATTTATGGGCCCTTTATTTCTCAGTCTCCTTTGTGAACCTATTTGCCCTCATTTTTTCCCCTTTGTTTCCTGGTTGCAATAAACTAGTCAATGAATAGAAGAGATGAATGATATATGCATACAAACGGTACAATAAGGAGGAGGTATTTAAAAGCATGATTTACAGAGGGCCAACCATCATGGATATAAGTTCTATGAATTAGTTACAGATTCAATCTCACCATAACAAGATGAGCAATGACAATTTATATCTATTTGTTATCTCTTGCTCTGTATGGCCCACTATCCCTGAATTTCACAAACTGGTTCCCAGCTCAACCTAAATAAATCAGGCACTGCAGTGATGTCTGTGGTCGTAGCTAAGTGGGAAGCTGGTGTACAGAGGGTAATCATGTAGGTAGGCTCTATTAAAATTACCTGCATTTCTCTCTCTGTCCATTGCATGTTCTCTTTCACTAACCACTATGGTGTAGGCATCAGGCTGCCACTGAATTATTTTGGAACCATATGAGAAGGCCCCGGGTTCAGATTCCTGGTTGACCTGAATGTGTGAGGTGCACCCATGGTCCTGGTTCTCTAAATGGTTGAAGGGAGGGTTACAGTGTGAAGACCCTGTCAAAGGTACCTATCTCTCATTCTTTTCACTTTCTAGTTCTCTCATGAAAGAAAGAATCTACTAAAATGAAGGACAGCACAATGTATTAGTTGCTGATTTTATTATTTACCTATTACTGCCTTTTGAAAAACCATAAAACTTAACAGCCTACAAGAAAAACAGTCATTTCTTTTGTTTCTGTTTCTGTAGCTTGGGTAAAGCTTGCAAGGATTTCATGAGGAGCTTATATTTGCTTAAAGAAGGTTTGCTGGAGCAACCAAACTAAGTACTAGAGGATCTACTTTTAACCTGGTTGACTCACAAAGATGGTGATTTATTACCAGCTCTCAGTTGCACTGTCAGCCAAAACTCCTCCAGTCATCCTTTGCGTGGAGTCTCTCTACTTTGTCAAATCTGAGCATCTCACAGCATGATGGCTCTTTATAAAAAAGCAAACATGCCAAAGACCAAGGTGAGCAAGTATGCCATCTTTGTGTAATATGTTCAGGCAGTTAAGAAAAGCCATTGAGTTCCAGGAATGGGAAAAAAAGAATCTTTCATTGCAGAAAGAACATACAAAATGAAGACTCTTTTGTGGTCATCATTGGAAAACTCAGTCATTTACAATAATTTTAACCATATAGTCCACATTCCAAAGTCCATCACTCCACCTTGAAATTTCTGCCCCTCTCAATTCTAAAGCATTTAACCACTTGTTTGAGAAAACGGATTTGATTGACTGCTTAATCATATGACAAATAATGTTTTTACAACACTTGTTTTCTCATTTAAAACTGACAAGAAATGGCGTGATGAGTGGTGTCAGTTTATTACTGAGACAGATTATATATAGATCATCCAGCTTAAAATATTTTGACAATTCAACTTCTTTCCAAAACAAAACAAAACCACGTTCTCCAGGATTATAAAATCTTCCCTGCCCCGTTTACTTGAATAACAATACCTGTTAGGTTTCTGCTTAACAGATTCCCAGGCCAACTAATCCCAGTTCACTTATCATAGTCTTCAAAATAAGCAGTGCAACTCAGGTACTAATAGGAAGTCATGTGCCATTCTGACTTCAGAGAGACGTGGCCTATAGTAACTTCTCTAACCAAAATCGATCAAATGGCTTTTCAGAAATGCCTGTACCAATCAAAAGCTTATATATTATATACACTTAGCTCAAATTTCAATAAAAGAAAGTATATTTGGTATTATCTTCTTAAGTCTGTTTTATAGACTGTAACTGCCAGTCAAGTGCATGTGTGAGTGCTATGTCAATTCCCTGATTCAGTCCCTGTGATCAAGGAGTGGAAGGTCTAGATTATACAATGTGAAGTTTGATCACTGAGGCAGATGGAACTGTAGGAATACATGGTAGGGACGAGGTAGGAATGGGAAGTTTCACTTGAAAAGTCTATGGGAGAAAAGGAATAAAGATGAACATTCCCAAACCTGCATAAAAATCCTTGAATTTTCCGTGTCTATTTCTTATTATTTGCATCTCTCTTTGTTGAGGGTACATCCCTGTCCCATGGTTCATGCACTATGGGTAGTACAAGGTAAGCCTTTATAAGTGCTGTATACATTAATAAATGACTAAATGAACAAGTGGGTTATAGTCTATATTGTGGCTATTACAACAACAAGAGTTTTTGTAAATACAATAGAATATGTATCAACTGTTATTTACAATAATATGAAATCAGGCTGTATATAAGGAAAAAACAGACAATTTTTACATGCTAGGCCTACTCTTTTTTGAACAATGGAGAGGAGATGATTTGTCAAGTAATTTGCTTTAATATTAGTTCATTATTTAAATCTATCTAGTTCAATATGCAGTCAGGATACATATATGTTTTATCTGTCTATTAAAAGACAATATTTCAAACGTAATACCTACTCAAGAGTCATGTAAATTGCCTTTCACTAGTATATGCTTGTGAGTAGAAAGTATTAATTCTACTGTATAAAGTACAGTGACTCTGAAATAGAAACTGAAAACATTGGTGACAAGTTTTGCAAATACTCTGATTCATGAATGCACTTCATTTTAAATACTTTAAATACATTGGGTTGTCTTTGTTTGCATGTGAATATGGAATACAAAAGAGTGAGAAAGGCAAGGTAAGAGAAGCTGATCAAAACAAAATCTGAAAAGACTCTAAAAGTTCATGAAAAATGGAAATCAAAGCACAAGTTCATTGGTACAATTTTTTTTTGAAAGCCCTGAGTAGTTTTTTACAACTTTTTTGAAGATCCTCTTATAACCTAGGCAATATAGGAATATCTATTTTCTGTAGCTAGAGGGAAATAAACAACAACAGACACACAAACACACAAAAATCCCAGGACAAAATGAAACATAAATTACTATATGCATTTTTTCCCTCTGTTGGTTTTCATTGAATAAGATTCACGAAGTGAAACCGAACAATTGAATTCAATTCAAACAAGAGAGAAAGCATTCAGAATTCATGTAAATATTTGAATTGTGTCCAAAATTAGAATACACACAAATGGTGAGTGTGAGATGAAAACTCTAGTCCACAGCCTAATAATTGTAAAGATCCACAAATAATGCACTTGCTAGGAGAAGGTGTGAATACTTTAACTTGTTAGTTACAGCTTCGTAGGTATGATGGTTAACTAACTTGAGAAATAAAATATCTCTGCTGATAGCAAACACTGATATATATCAAGACCATCTCATTCTGGTCACTATTAACTTTTGTTCTCATGCTTGACAGGGCATTGGTGATCCTCTACTGTGGACCTTTTTTTATCTTAAAGCAATACATTGAATTTTAGGATATTAAAGCACTGCGATCCTTTGCTGTCAGATATGTAGAAGGATGTGCTCATTCTACCAAAACTAAGTCTTTTCTAGAAAATTTGGAGAGGTGGAAACACTTGCCCTCCTACAGGGAAATTGAGATTGATCTATTAAACTTAATGTTGCAAAAACAAAATGTTTGGGATCATTATATATCTTGTTTTGGATTTGCATAGGTTTAATGCAAATCTGTGCTAGCCAACAATTCAACATAGACATACTTATTCACCAACAAGATAAAGTTTCTGTTTCAGTGCTTCCGGGTATTAAAAACTTAAATGTGTGTGTGTGTGTGTGTATAATGTATATATCCCTATGCACACACATGCATGTATATAGTATGTATACTTATACATATAAAATAAAGCTATGCAACTAAGATAGCAAATATTAAATAACTTAAATTGACTATGAAGAACAGTAGTTATCTATGCTGATTGGTGTTGCAATTCCCTCTTAATTACTAGTGCTCCCTAAACTTCTTTATAATAAAAAATGCATTTTTACCTTTTTCTTAGGAGTTTTTAATAGGTGTAGTGTTTGAGTATTTTGAAAATATATGTGTATTATGAAAATAATTTTTATATATTGATCCAAAATGCTTCAAGAATGTCAGTGTCCAGAAGATTTCAACATGAACTGGTTTTATATCTCATTGTGACAGTTAGTTCCAGTGTAATTCCAAATAATTGACACCTTGTGATAACCACACCTTTCAGAGCTCTCCTCCTCTTGAATAGAGTTGAGATTTTTGAGTATTTCTAACTGTAAGAAAGTGGCAAATTAATGGGATGTTGCTTTTGTAATGAGGTAACAAAACAAAGGTGATGAAAGATCTCTCCTGCGTCTATGTGAGATTCCATTTTAGCAGACTTAATGGTTCAGATCCTGGTTTGGCTCCCAAAGTTTCATGTTTTGGAATTTGATGATGGGAAGTGATAAGGCCTAGAGGATGGTGTGGGAGATCGGTGATCGGTTAAACAGGCAGCTGTCTCATGAATAGATTAACGGTGGGGTGAGAGACACTGTGAGTTCCAGCTCTCATCAGAACGGGTCAGTTTATGAGAGGGCTGGTTATTATAAAAGAGAGATGTCAGGGTGCTCTCCCTTTCTGCACACACCGGCTGTCCTCTGTGCTTCCTTTGTCATGCTGTAGGCTGGCCTGATGCCAAGTTTTTACCTTCAAACTTCCCGGCTGCCTGAGTCGTGAGTTAATAAAACCCTAGTTCTTTATAAATCACCTAGCCTCAAGTATTTCTGCTGGCAATGCAATCATGTATTAAGATATCGACTGAATGGAAAGATTCTTCTTGCTGGGCTTGAAAGGAAGCTGCCATTTGTGAAGGGGCCTATGATGTGGCAAGAAATTTCTGGAAGCCCATAGGATCTGAGAGAGGCCTGAGCTGGCAGGGAGCTAGAACACGGGCACTGCAGTCCTACAGGCAGGAGGTAAGTCTGCTGACTTGGGAGAGCTTGAAAGTGACCCTTATCATAGAACCTCTGATGAGACCAAAGCAATAGCCAACATGTGGATTGCAGCATGGTTAGACCCTGATACAGAAAATTCAATTATACAGTGGCTGAGTTTTTGATGCACAGAAACAAAGACATTAAATTTGTGTTGTTTTAAGATGCTGAGTTTGTGGTAATTTATTATACACCATAGAAATGAACACACTCATACATTAATGTGCCTGCAACCTAAGTAGAACACTTCAATGTATCTGATCCTTACAAAATCAGATGTGATTTAAAACAAAAACAGAAACTTTTATCTTCAATAAGCATTTAACATTTTATGGAGAGATATTTAACAAGGAAATTATTTCATTTCTCTGTTTTGTGCCCTGGATCCATAAGAATGAGCATCAAACTAGAGAAAAAAAAATCTGTTCTTCTCTTGTAATTTATAGTCCTTAAACAATGTGATTCTTATAGCATTATAAATCAGAATCTTCTGTGAAAGTTATTAAAGACTTATAATGATTAAAAATTATTTTTACCTCAATATCTAGAGACACTGAATGAGAATCTCTATGACGTCTGCATTTAGACACTTTGCTATAATTTTAATATATCCCCCAAAATCAATGACTGAAATATAACTACCTTTGTGGTGATATTAAGAGAGGAGGACTTTGGGGGAAAATTAAATCATGAGAGCTCTGCCCATGGGTTAAAACATTTATTATTCTTTTAAAGAATTATTTTTATATAACTTCATTGATTTATTTTAATTTGACAATAAAGGGAGGGAGAGAGAGAAAGAGAGAAGGAAAGTGAGAAAGCAAGCCACCAGGTCCAAGACTGGGACCAGACCATGCTCAGCTATGTGGGAGTTCAGCACCATTCACCACGCCACCTGCTGGCCCCTAAAGCCTTTATTAAAAAGTTTTTTAAAATGGCCTTTTTTCCCTTCACCTCCATGATGTGAAGATACAATGTTCGTCCTCACACAGTAAGAAGGCACTTTCTTAGAAGCAGAGGACAACACGCCACCTTAACTGCTGTTACCTTGATATTGGACTTCCAGCGTTCAGAACTGTGGAAAATAAAATCTATTTTTTATGGATTACCCAGATTCAGTATTTCGGTATAGAAGCACACTCGAACTAAAACAGGGAGGAAGCACGTAGAAGCGTGTATCCTTCTGCAAAAGGAAGTGGCCTGTGTAAGAACTGCAAGTAAATCTGGATCCTTCGCCATAAGCAGACACTACTTCAATGCCTAGTTTCTATAACACAAAGTGGGCCTGATGTCCAACGCTCTTCACAGTATGACTCTGTTTTGTAAGCCCTACATCCAAGATATACCGAAGTATTCACTTCTCTAAAGAGGCAATGAAATTGGCTGCTTTGGGTCCATGATCTGCTTGTAATGGGCCTTTTTACTCTGTTCACCGGCCATTTCTTCAAGTGTGACTTCCCATGCACATGTCTTGGGCACGCCTTTTGTACTGCAGCCATGCTACTGTGTTCACAATCTTCCTAGTATCAAGAATGTTTTGCTGTGGTTATTAGACAACGATTTTCTTGAAGTTAGGGACAGTGTGCCATTCCTCTTTACACGACCAGTGTTTAGCAGGATACTGTGACTAACACAAAGCACAAGAGATGAGCTTTGCACATGCAGTCACATACATGGAGGGAATGTTATCTAATGTGTAGTAAGCATTCAATGAATAACTATAGAATAAATAAATATCAGAACAAACCTTATTTTAAAATGTTTTCACAAAAATAGTGTGCTTTTTTTTCTTTTTTTAGAGGTTTTTGCTATAGGGCGCATGTGCTCGCCAGACAGATAGAAAGAGACAGAAAGACAGAAAGCGAGAAATCACCCCCCAGGGGGAATGGACACACCGCAATCCCTTCTCCTCCATTCTCCTCTCAGGATCTTGGGCACGCACGAACATGCGCCCAGCGTGAGTTTTAAGCCACCGGGTCCGGGACCCTAACCGTGGTTGATTATGTGGGAGTCCAGCGACATAGCCATTACACTAACTGGTGGTCCCAAAAAATAGTGTGCTCTTAAGGGAAGCTTTCATTGCATAAGTTCTGCAAATATAAGATGTAGCTTTTATATCTTTCAACTTTGTTAAGCTACAGAGCATTTTTTTTTTATTTATACAAAGTTTAGAGGTTACTCTGAAGGTATCTACAAATGTTAACATTTACAATCAGCTAAATTAAAGTAAAATTGGATTACCCTCCATAACGTGAGTCCTTTATTCAATTTGCTGAAGGCCTTAAAAGAAAAAAAGACAAAGATTTCCCAAAAAAGAAGCAATTCTTCTTCAAGACTGTAACATAGAAACCTTGCCAAATTTCCAGTCTCTTGGCTCACTTGCAGGTTATTTCAGATTGAAGACTGCAACATCAACTCTTACCTGCATTTCCACACTGATAGCTACAAATTTCAGATTTTCCAGCCTCAACATTAAGAGAGCAAATTGAATAAAGTAAATCTCTTGGGGCCAGCAGTCAGCGTAATGGTTGCATTGCTGGATTCCCATGTAGTTGACCTTGGTTTGGGTCTTGGATCCAGCAGCTTAAACTCATGCTGGGCACATACGTGTGTGAGCTCCAGGTCCCGAGAAGAGAATAGAGGAGACAGGATTGTGGCATGGCCACCTCCACTGCGGAATGATTTCTCGCTTTTTGTCTCTCTCTTTCTCTCTGGCAAGTGCACATGCCCTATAGCAAAACTCTCTCTCAAAAAACCAAAAATCTTTTGATAGATAAATGCATCTAGATAGATAAATACATAGAGATGTATTTCCTATTGGTTCTGTTTCTCACAGGAATGCTGATTTATACACTGTACACATTTTAATTGATGATGAACTAATATTTATTCTTTCTGAAAGATAATCAATCCAAAAGAAAATGTAAAGAAGCTTTTCTAATCCCATTACTTTGACTCTTAAATAAGATTTATCCTTCAATTTTTTTCAAAATTACTTTTGTCTGTAAAAAATGTAATATTTCAAAAACCTGTCATGGTAAAAAGAGGAAGAATATAAAAATAAATCTTACTTCTTATGAACTTTTTAATGTATTCATGTTAATATTTTTTAAAAATCTTGATTCCAATAAAAGATTAGATGACTTAAAGATGTCATCATAAGATAAATAGCTTTAAAAAATGATTTTGGTTGTTTTATGGGTTGGGATATATTTTTATAGCTTTGAGATATGTTCTTTGGCAGAATATCTGTGTGAAATAAAAGAAAGAGAATTCTTGCTTTAATACATATATAGCCTATAGAAATACTCAAGGTAATAGAGGGTACAATAAATAAAGTAATGTCCCTTCTTTTCAACAAACAAACAAAAACCCTACATTCCAAATATCAGATTTTGTTAATAAATTGTTCAGTATGGGAAAAGAGACTTTGCAAATATGATTATATAAGGGCCCTTTAGGTATGGAAATTATCCTGGACCTTACCTAATTCCACGAGCCTTTACAAGTGAAGATCCTGGGGCAGACAGTAGCACAGTGGTAAAAACATGACTTTGTGAGGCAATCTCACCTGGAAATTTTCCTGGTTCAAGTCCAGATACTTCCCCTGAGTATGCTGGTCATGTACTTGCCTGTGATCAAGGGCTACCCGAAAGCTGGGGATGGATTATGATATGGGGGGCCCTGTTGGGGGACTGTTTGTCTCTGTCTGTCTTTCTGTCTCTCTGTCTCTCTCACTCATGGGAGAAAAAAAGGCAGAAAGAAACAAACAAACTGCAAAAAAGTGGCTATTCTTTTCCATCTTAACCAAACATGGATCAAACAAACAAACAAACAAAAAACAGACAAATTGAAGGGACTGGCTTTGAAGATGAAGTTGGTCAATGACTAAGGAATGTTCATGATCTCCAGAAATGGAAAAGGCCAAGGTATAAACTGACCCAAGTGTTCTCTAAATGTAACGCAGTAGAAACCAACATCGTAAATTTAGTCCTGCAATGCCCATTTCAGATTTCTAATTTATAAAATTCCAAAATAATCAATTTGCACTGTTTGGAGCCACCAAATGTTTGAAAAGCTATACTGCAGCATGAGAAAAAAGATGAAGAAATTTTCAAAGTATTTATAATAGAGACAGATCCATGAAGTTAAAATTGCAAAAGAAACACGAGGTCTGTTTTGACAGTCTCTCTCCTATGTTCTGAAAAATCGATAGCCCAAGGTGGGCAAATTATTTGCTGCATTAATAGTCCACCTAGAGGACCAGCAGTTAGTGTAATGGCTATGTCGCTGGACTCCCACATAGTCGAACACGGTTCGCGTCCCGAACCCGGTGGCTTACAACTCATGCCAGGTGCGTGTGTGCGTGCATGCCCAAGATCCTGAGAGGAGAATGGAGGAGAAGGGATTGCGGCATGGCCATCCCCTCTGGGGGGTTATTTCTTGCTTTCTATCTCTCTGTCTCTCTCTATCTGTCTGGCGAGTGCACGCGCCCTATAGCAAAAACCTCTCCCCCCCCCCCAAAAAAAAAAAAAAAAAAAAAGTCCAGCTAGAATTTGTGTTTCTAGGCCCAGTTCACATAAGGTCATCTAACATATGAGAAGAGTTTGCTCACATCACTCATCACTAACCAGTACCAGGCAATTGTGATCATATTACAGATGGCTGTGTTTACCGAACATAAGCTAGTATTCCAAATTATTTTGGTGGAGACTTCATTTCAGAGTCATAGCCAGGTTTGCTGAAAATGTGGGTTATTATTGAGAAAAGACAAAAATTTGGACTTTGTAATATTGCTTTATTTCCCAGCCTACCATTGACTGATTTTTTTTTTTTTTTTTTTTTTTTTTTTTTTTTTTTTTTTTTTTTTTGCTGGTGGATATGTGTGTTCATTGAAGAGAAACAGACATAGAGAAAGAGCAAAAGAGGAAAAGTGAGAAAGTACTCTCTTGTTATCCTCAAGGAGAATAGGAGAATGCTCAAATCACATCCCTTCTCCTCCTTTCTGTTCTTGGGATTTTTGGCCATGCACACAAACGCACGTCATTCAAGCCACTGGGTCTAGGACTTGAACTGCACAATTGGCCACGTTGTATCCAGCGCCTTAACCAACGTGCCACTAGCTGATCTAATTAAGATCTTTATGTTTAATGTTTCTAAGGAGTAACTTTATAATGCCTTTATCTCCAATGAGCCACAGATGCAATGTCTAAAGTTAAACGATAGTGTAACAAGGGCCAGAGGATTCACACAGATACGTAGCATATTGGGCTCTAAAAGAATAATATTAAGGACAGCCAATATATAAAAGTATAGCAGGTTTTCCAAAATAAGAGAGATTTATTCACTGTGATATTGAATGAATGACAAAATTATGAGTAATGTTGCTCTATGCTGCTCCATTCCTAGATACAGGCATATGAGAAAAGAGAAGAGGCCGGCACCAGTAGTGCAGTGTCACAATGCTAACGCCATTTGGAAGGCTCTTGGGTTCACACTCAAGGTGTTCCTGTACACACCAGGTGCATACAGGAGTCCCCACGCCCATGAACCTGACTGACTGATGTGACGGATATATTGGGGCATGAGAACTTTTTTGCGAGTATGTCTCTTCCTTTCTCCCTCTCATGGAAGAAATAAAGTGATGAACTTTGAAAAAAGGAAAGATAAAAGAAAACGGAAGCAATTTCATGTCTCACAGGATTGAGGATGAAATAGGATAAAGAAAACAATATGTGTGGGCCAGCAGGTGGTGTGGTGGTTAAAGGCGCTGGACTCCCACATGGCCGACTGCGGTTCAAGTCCTGGACCTGGCAGCTTGCTTTCTCACTTTCCCACTCTCTCTGATTGAACTGGAAAATAATAATAATAAATAAAGTTAAAAATTTCTTTAGAAAAAGGAAAGAAAACAATGTGTGAAATAATGTATGTATGGAAAAGCAGGATATTATTAAAAATAATGAAGCTACTGAAAAAGAACAGACATACAAACAATATACTAGATCTTTCATATTGGTACTTTGTAAAAACATTTGAAAGTATTGAATAGCAGCAACAACTTTAAAGTATTTCCTTCTCTAAACAAGCTTTAGGTTCAATCTTAAAGAAAAAAAAAAGAATTTGAAAACAGCTAATGATATTATGTTCCACAAGATAAATTAAGTTCCAACTTAATACTTGCTGATATATATATATATATATATATATATATATATATATATTTAGATATATATATATAAATATATATATATATATTTAGAGAGAGAGTATTTTTGCTATAGGGCACATGCACTCACCAGAGAGACAGAAAGCCAGAAATCACCCCCAGAGGGGATGGCCATGCTGCAATCCCTTCCCTTCCAGTCTCCTCTTGGGATCTTGGTCACACATGCACACGTGCCTGGTATGAGTTTTAAACCATTGAGTCTGGGACCCAAGATGCAATCAACTATGTGAGAGTCCAGCGAGGTAACCATTATGCCATCTGCTCATCCCTAATAGTTACATTTTAAAAAGAAAAAGAAAAAAAAAACACATAAATTTGAGCTTAATTTTGATAGTTTGTTTATCACGATATATCAAAATAGTATTATTTCCATATATGTCCAATATTAAAATCATTATTAACGTATTTTACTTGTTTTTTAATTTTTACTATATACAGTAGGGTGTGCACACTGTAGTTTGGAATAACCGCATTTCAAGGGTCTGCCAACCACATGTGTCATTCTCATACCTTACCTTATGCTTATCTGTAATCCATTTTGGTCAAACTTCCCTTGATAGGAATAATCTTGAAAACAATGCTTTAAGGCAGTGATCACAAATAGAACCCATAATCAGGAAAAAACATGGATAACATGTATTTGTGACCTGTACAATATAGTTTTTGTCACATGAACTATTTCATTTGAGGCATTAAAAGAAAAACCTTACACATAGTAAATTCAACAGTTTAATTGAGCAAAGAGCAATTCATGGATTAGGCAGTTCTCAAAACAAGAATAGTTTCAGAACGACTCAACTATTGCAGTGTGGTTGAATAACATTTATGGTCAAATAAAAGGAAGTCATCTACAAAAAATGAAAGTGAGATGCAGAAGCAGCTCAATTGGTAATGACTTGGTATTTGTCTTATTTGAATCTGATCTGAACAGCACCTGTGTTGATGAAGCTTGTTTGCAATGATTGGCTGAGACTCAGCTATTTGTCAAATGCTCCTAATTTAGATTTTTTAGTTTGTTACATAATGACCCATGTAGTATAGAGGTCTACTCAGGCCAATTTTACAATTTTAGTTTAAGAGTAGTTTCTTTCTTTCTTTCTTTCTTTTTTTTTTTTTTTTTTTTTTTTTTTTTATTTTCTTTTGGAGAGGTTATTGCTATAGGACACATGGGCTGGCCAGGAAGACAGAGATAGACAAAGAGACAGAAAGCAAGAAATAACCCCCCGGGGGAATGATCACGCTGCAATTCCTTCTCCATTCTCCTCTTGGGATCTTGGGCATGCAAGCACAAGTGTGCCTGGCATGAGTTTAAGCCACCTGGTCTGGGACTCGAACCATGCTTGACTACATGGGAGTCCAGAGACATAGCCATTGTGCCATCTGCTAGTCCCCTCAAGAGTAGTTTCTAAAAAAAAGAAAGAAAAGAAAAAGATATGGGTTTAAACATTCATTGCATGTTTGAATTGACACTTCTGCCACCTAGTATTTTATACCAGTTCCAACTGTTTATCTATCATGTTCTTATAAGAAATAAAATTTCAAGTGATACAGCATTAGTGGTGGCCACCAAAACCAGAAACCCAAGATATCTGCTCATCCAAAGTAAAGTTCTCCTATTACCTTGTTCATGTAATAGTTACTCAAACAACACTAAACACTGTAATTGACAGGAAATGCTAAAAAATACCACAACCAAATATTGATCTGCTTAGAAAACAGTTCTGGTGAATGTAGTTGAAATGGTAGTTCAGGCATATTGATTAGATTTCTTAAGGAATTATGAATAAAATAATATTATTTACTGTCTTATTTGATTGAATAGATGAAATTCCAAAACAGCAACTGTCATGCCAAGTACCTCTTAAAGTAAAAGCTTCCATGTTTCTAATCAGCTAAATATTCTTGTTTTAATCAGCTGAGGCTATTATTTTTTTGTTATTTTTAATTTTTTGAGAACTTTAAAAACCTTTTATTATGAAAATTTAAAAAACCTAAGAAGACTTGAAAAAGTTCATAGAAAAATTAAAGTATTTGTTTATTGTGTTAGGAAAAAATTGAAATCGATGCACAGTTTTTTTTATAGTATGCACTTTTCATGAACTCTTCAAAGACCATCATCACACAAATTTGGATCATACAACTTGACCAGTAAATCCAGTATATAAGAAGATGCGGACTCTATTATAAATGTTTAAATATAAAACACAACATATATTTTAAATACTATAAACTATAGCACTTTTTAAAATAAATTGTATAACTTTGTTGCCTATCTGCCTATAGGTTGACTTTCATTCGCTTGATTGTTAGGCTCCTTAAATACAAGAATCATATATTATTTACATGTAAATTATCTGTATGTCCATTGCAGTCGTCCTAAATGAATGAATAAATACTATCTTCTCCAAATTATTGATTCCTTTTTACTCAAGGGAAATATAATTGTAGAATGGAATGCTTCTGTAATGTTGGTAACTCAGGCACAAGGAAATACCTCTTGAATGAGCTAAGTAATTTAAATGAAATGCGTAAATGACATCTACATTTTTTAAAATAATGTAACTTTTTAACTCAGGATTTTCTTTTCTTTTTTCCCCCTCATACTTGATCTTAAACAATGTTCTCTGAGTATGATCCCTGAACCAGTAGCAGCGGCATCACCTGAGAACTTGTTAGAAAAGCAAATTCTTAGGCCTCTCCCTAGTTCTGCTGTTTTAGAAACTATGGGGAGAAGACCCAGCTATCATTGTTTCAAGAAGTTTTTTCAATACTTTTAACACCACCTTTGAGAACCACTGAAGAGGCCAGGGAAAGAGCTAATATTTGCTGTCTGTCTAACTGCTCCCATTTATTTCATGTAGTGGTGGTACCAGGACAGGGAGAACAAGCTTTCAATGGGAATCAGAGCTCACATTTAACATCTGAATAACAGGAGGAAGTGGCTTAATCTTTTGAATCTGAATTTCCTCACTTATATAAAGAGGTAAAATATTGCCGACTTCAAGAGTTGCTAAGAATCTTAAATGAGTTAATACACAGAAAATGAGTAGCACAATGCCTGTCCCCCCAAAAAAAAGTGGCTAATTGAAATCTCTTTTGGTACTGTTGTTGCTATCTCTGCTATTGCTATTACCACTACCATCTACATCCTATTGTATAATTTTCACAGTAAAAATTACGACTTACATCATCTATACTTCAAAGGGAAAATACTTTAAGGCATGTTCAGTAACTAAACAAAAAAAAAAAAGATCATTTGATAAAAACTACAGATCCTGTGTCTCTTTTGTCTCTATTTCATTATTTTTTGTTTGTTTGTTTTTCTTCAAGGTTTTTGCTAGCGGGTAGGCAAACTTGCCAGAGAGAGACAGAGAGAAACAATGAGAGGGAACATGGAAAACATCCCCCAAGGTTATGGCCAAGTTGCAATTCCTTCTCCTCCTGGAATATTGGGCATACACACACAATTTTCAAGCTGCCAGGTCCAGGACTTGAACCACAGTCAGCCATATGTGAGTCCAGCACCGTTTTTCCTTTTTTTTTTTTTTTTTTTTAAGAACTATTTTTATTTAACTCCATTTATTTGTTTACAGGGGCAGAGTGTGTGTGTGTGTGGGAGGGATGGGGGGGGCGTGAGAAAGAAGACTACCAGGTCTAGACTCAAACCAATGTTGACCGAGTAGGATTCCAGTACCTTTAACCACCGTGCCACCTGCCGGCCCCCTGGTCTAGCACCTTAACCATCACACCACTTACTGGCCCTGGGTTAGTATCTTTTAGAAACGTATTAACTGTACATGTCAAAGTAGAAGTAGAATTAAAATATAGCAATAAGGATACAATCCTTAAAAGTCTTCTAGCTCTCTGGCCACCTCCTGTTTGGAAACATAGTGCAAACTTCAACTGAAAGTCAGGTGTGTAAAAACACACCACGTAGGAGGGAGTGTATAGTAGGGTGAAGGACGAAAGGGCTTTGGAAAAAACATTTGACAGACCCAAGAATGGAAAATTATGAGTTGAAAATGATATATATGGTAGTATCTTTGACTTGATTGATGTGCATGTGTGCATGCTTAGAAAAATCCTATTACTAGCTGTAAAGATGTACAATGATTAAATATAAATTAAAAACATATATAGTTTTCCCCAAAGATTTCATTTAATTTCCATTTTGACTAATCATAACACTGATATTAAAGACATAAACTCACCTTATCTGGATGTTTATCCTGTACTAAGTTATTGCTGGGATTACTTAGCCCTCAAGTAATCTGTCCATAACGAGATTCCTCTCGCAATTTCTTCATCCCGTCTGATCTTCAACCACTGGTCCATTCAGGTTGCCATTGAAACACTCCCATTTGCTGTCTGCTGACTTCATTCAGATTCTAGGTTATTACTGTTACTCTCATGGCAATCCTAAACTCAAAGATTCTTTGCCACCCTGGGCAGTGAAAATCATGAGTTATCCATGGTCCTTATTTGCTTAATACTGAAAAGACCTCTCCAACCTACAGTAGATATAAAACAGCCTAAGTGCTTTGTATAACAGGGAGTAAGCTATTGAAAGAATAAAAATAATATCAATATTTATTATAATAAATATGAATTCTCATTTATAAACAGGACACACTTTTTGTAATTTTGCAACGTTTGAATCACATATTTTTAAATTCACCTTCAGTCTGCAGTTACCTAAAATTTTATCTTTCCTTCACAACACAAATGAACAAGTATCTACTCAACTGATAAACTAATTCAATTTACTGGACCATGAACTATACACAATTCTAATATCTTCAGTGTGCTTGGTAGCAATGTAAAAAGTTTGCATGCACTAAGATTTGTACCCTGAAGAAATATGGAGAAGAAACATATGGTATTCACAATGTTTGTGATTACCTCTTAAGAAGCATAAAAAAGAACATTAAGATTCTGCAAAAGGGATTAAAAGAATATCAGTAATGGCTCATGCATTGGTGGGGAAATAGGGTGAAAATTGTAGGTTTATCAAGAAAATATGATTTGAAACCAATGAACTTACTACAAATAGTACAAATAAATGTCACATGTTGAGTCTAATCCTCAGCTGTCAGTGAAGAATTCATTCAGAATGCAATCATTGCTTTTGGGTCCCAGTCCACTCACCAATCACACAAAAACACACACACACGCACACATATGCACACGTATACGTACCTAATTTTTGATAGATTGTTGTAAGAAGCTTTTATCCATAGACAATTTAGATTATGTAGGCTTCCTTATTATATCCAATAATTCAGACATTTATTTTTAATATATCTTAATAATGGAGTTGATACTTTTATTATCCATGTAATGAAGTAGTCATTTATCAGATTGAACCAGGTGGCTTAATGAACCAAAACTCAAATATCTAATTCTAGCATTAATCTCATTCATCAGCTTTGCAAATTCTGCATAAAGAAAACAAAAACATTCACACATTATATGTTTAATAAATATTTATTTATTAAAGGAAAAAAGAGAAAAAAAGAGAGCCAGATAAAGGAAAAGCTCCAGTGATAAACATTCGAAACTCTTCCTTTTTGATTTGTTCTTGGTATGACAATTAATGATTTCTTCTTTCAACTGAAACATAACTTGCACTGTACCTTCTGCCAGATCTTTACCAGAGAGATAGACAATCCTGTTTCTTTCAGCAGAACACATATCCTTCCAGTCACTTATTTTAAACCTGCTACACTTTGGATCACCATCAGTCCCCTGAAGTTTCGTTGTTCGGAATTCTATGTGAGAAGGTAGTGAGGCATAGTGATTCATGGTGATTGTATTACAGAAGCAATAGTCTTGTGAATAGATTAATGGTATTTCAAGAGATCCAGTGAGATTTAGAATGCTTGAGCTGGGGTTAGTCTTTTTGAGAGCCAGTTCCTAAAAAAGTCAAAACAAAGCAAGGTTTCTCTCTTTCTCTCTGTCTCTCTTTCTGTCTCTGTCTCTCCCTCTCTCTTCACATGCCCAATATCCTCAGCACTTTTGGCAGACATGCTGTAGGCCTATGCTTTTGGACTTTCTAGCCACTAGAATTGTGAGTTTTGTAAACACATCTCTATCTTTTTTAGGAAATTATCTAAGCTCTGATATTACTGTTAGGTATGCAATAATGGACAAATCCCAAAATCTATTTTTACAAACTGTTTCCTTTGACACAAATTTCAGTAGCTCCTCCTCATGAACTATTGATACTATTTTCTAAAGTATCTATGAGTCTTTTAAATGTCTGCTGCCACTGCCATATTAGATTGCCATAATCACAACTTTAATGATTCTCAGGCATTAGACTCTCCCTTTAGACCTACCCAAAAAGCAAAAACAAAATATATCAGATTAATTTTCTTAAATTATGTATGCTTGCCATTACTTCTTCCAATGGTTCTCCATTTTCTACAGTATCACATCCAAATTTGTACCCCGTTACCATTCTCAATCTGCTCTCTAATTGTATTTTCTAGCTCATTTTCCACTATTGCTAAGCATAAAAATTCTTATGCCCTTCCGTGCTGGTCTCTACATGCTACTTTCATATTCCCACGTTGCCTTCTTTGTTTCTGGGGTTCACCAAATGGAGTATTCATGAGGCCCCATTCTCTTCTCTGCCCCCTTTATGCCTAGTATTCCTGATCCCAAGCTGGAATGAGTCCCAGTGCTCATGGTGGGCCTTTCCTAGCCAGCACAGTCCCCGGCACTCCTTAGCTCTCCTTCAGGATAATCACAGCGACCAGCACCGTAATTATTCAGCACAAGCCATGCAGAATTCAGGGTTTCAGTTAACATTTCCTAGAAATAAAAATAATGACGATATTTACATGATAGTTGTATTAGGAAGAGCAAATGAGTTAGTTTATGTAAATTTGGCATTTTAACCACTTTACATGTGGTGTGGCATTTAATATCCATAATCTCATTTTATTAAAAAGTCAATGGAAGCTCAGGGAAGTGAGGGATATTGTCTCTTTCTTTCTTTCTTTCTTTCTTTTTTCTTTTTTTTTTTTTGGAGAGGTTTTTTGCTATAAGGTGTGTACTCTTGCCAGAAAGACAGAAAGAGACAGACAGACAGAAAGCAAGAAATCAGCCCTCATGGGGATGGCCACGCCACAATCCCTTTTCCTCCATTTCCCTCTCGGGATCTTGGGCACGCACGCACATGCATCTGGAATGAGTTTAAGCCACCGGGTCTGGTACTCGAACTGCGATCGACTACATGGGAGTCCTGCAACATAGTCATTACACCAACTGCTGGTCCCAGTGAGGGATATTTTCCAGGACACACCGCATTGTAGGTGTGGAGTGAAATTCAAACACATCTCGATCTCACTTCCAAGTCCTATTATAAATTCCTACACTACATAGATTGAATCTTAGTTTCTAATAAATGTCTTGAATTTTTCTTATTTACTTTGTCATATTTTTTAAAATGCTTAATATAACAGAAAACAAGTTTTAAGGCTCTTAGTCTTGATTTTTAAACTCCAAAAATTGACTTAGTTTTTTAACTTCTCAATTTTCAGATTATTTATATGATTCTCCATAATATCATTTCCAGCTTTCTTTTTTTTAGGTTTCTTTTTTTTTTTCTTTTTTTTGGAGAGGTTTTTGCTATAGGGCGCGTGCGCTCGCCAGACAGACAGAGAGAGACAGAGAGATAGAAAGCAGGAAATCACCCCCCAGGGGGGATGGTCATGCCGCAATCCCTTCTCCTCCATTCTCCTCTCGGGATCTTGGGCACGCACGCACACGCGCCCGGCGTGAGTTTAAGCCGCCGGGTCCGGGACTCGAACCGCGGTCGACTACGTGGGAGTCCAGCGACATAGCCATTACGCTAACTGCTGGTCCCGGTTTCTAAAACTTATACTACTATTGCCAATGTATTAATCTCACCATATCTTGAATTAATTTTTCTAATATAAGAGTATAAAGTAAACTAAAATTTACACATAATTTATTGTTTTAGAAAAGTGTACACTAAACATATTTGAAAAGAAAAAGTTATTGATAGGTGCTAGAATACGTGCTTTGTGAAGAAGACAGAATCCGAATAAAATGTGACCCTGAGTGAGTGGCTAAATGTGCATGATATAAAAGTGAGAAAGTATTTGTGAGAACTTTAAATATGTGTGACATCTTTTAAGTCTTTGAAATAATACTTTGCCTAAATTGTAATCATTTAAATTATATTCAGAAAGGAAATTATTGAATAAATGCAAATATTATAAAACAGACTTTAAGATAATTAAGTTTTCAATGCTCTCCCAAGATAATTTCATTTATTGTAATAAAGCAATATTGGACCCACTGCAAATATTTTGCTTGATTTTGTCATGTTTTGAGACTTGACTATTTCAAACCCTCCTCACTCACTTTTCTTTAAAATTGAGAAATTTTTCCAATATCTGTTCATCACAATCTTGTCCTTTCAAGCAATCTGCTCCAATTTCAACTCCTTCTCCATAACTTGCTCTCCCTTTCATTTTTTTTTTTTTTTTCATTTTGCCATAGACCACATATATTCACCAGAGAGAGACAGAAAGTGAGAAAGTGAGAAATCACTCGCTTTGGGGATGGCCACAACACAATCCCTTCCCCATTCTCCTCCTGAAATTGTGGGCATGCACCCATACACAACCATCGTGGTTTTTAAGCCCTTGGCACTTCACCTGCAGTCAGCTATGTGAGTCCGGCTCCTTTAACACACCACACCACCAGCTTGCCCTGTTTGGCTCAGTTTTAAATTAGTAAAATACAGCAGAGGGACATCATTTCTACTATATAATCTACAGATATTTGATCTTTTTACTATTTTATCATCAACATATTTGTTACTTATCCTTAATCAGATTTCAACGTTTTCGAAGATAAAGACTGTATGTCTTCTTTTGCCCTTACCCTAATAAATGAATAACTCCAAGGTAGGTTCCTCAAGGGCTGTTGTTATTTTATTTGCATAGCATACAAATCTCAACCATTTTTTATTATGTATAAATGTTATCATATTAGGCTGGCTCTACAGTGATAATGTGATCAAAGCTTCTTACACAAGGGAGACAGCCACCGCCACATGTATTTTGGCAGAGATTCAGAGGTAGGTAATCCCAATAGGCAGAGAGCTTAACAGTGAACAAAAGAGCTGGTTCAGATAAGACCAGTTTGGGAAGCGTTGGTATAGGGAAGCTGCAGAAGGCCTGTGCAGAAGTGAGACATCCTAGGTTTTGTTAGAGGCACACATTCAGCTTTCTCTAATTGGTTCTAAGTTGGAAGTGAGGGGGAAGTTAGTGAAACTGACAGTTATTTTTATTTCTTTATTTTTCGGAGACATTTTTGCTAGAGAGCATGTGCCAGAAATACAGAGAAAGAGAAAAAGAAAGCGAGAAATCACCCCCCAGGGGATGACCATGCCACAATCCCTCTTCCTCCATTCTCCTCTTGAGATTTTGGGCATGCATGCACAGGTGCCCAGTGTGAGTTTTAAGCCACCGGGTCTAGGACATGAACTGTGTTCAAATATGTGGGAGTCCAACAATGTAACCATTACACCATCTGCTGGTCCCAAAACTGACAGCCATTAACCAAGTGTTGGCTGTTTGGAATTTACTGTTATAGAAGTTATTATCTGGCTTTATGTACTGGCTGCTAGAGATAATGATGTAACATACCATAAGTCTGATTTAGAGATAAATAGTACATTGGCTTACTGTAGATTGTGGGCTAGAGTTTTATTTTTATTTATAATCTGGCTGTTGTTTATTTGTATATTCAGTCTTGTATGGAATGTCTCACAATCTAGATATGGATGATTTATCCTATTATAATTAGGTTAAATTTTATTAACAAAAGTGTTATGCAAGTGACAGTTTTTTTCTTTGTATCACAAATTTGGATTCATAGAATCAGTATATCCTACTATTTCTGTGTCAGACTTAATCACTTGGTTTTAAGGTGGTATCCAAGAGAACTCCATGGTAAATATCCCAGAAGTATCCTGTACTGCCATATCATTTTACACAGAATTTTGGCTCTATCAATGATTATTACATTGGTGATGGAAAAAAAAAATTGATCTTTCCAATTCTATCACTCATTCTGTGTACTTTCTTTAGCTTTCATTGTTGAGTTAAAAAAGAGCTTTCTCCTTAACCTTCTTGCTCATATTAAAACACAATTGTATTACAGGTCATTTAAAATTTTTTTCCACTCTATTTTAAATTAAAAATCTGTCCTGGGAACCAGCAGTTAGCATAATGGCTATGTCGCTGGACTGCCATGTAGTCGACCGCGGTTCGCATCCCAGACCCAGTGGCTTAAAACTCACGCCGGGCACGTATGTGTATGTGCCCAAGATCCGGAGAGGAGAATGGAGAAGGGATTGCGGCGTGGCCATACCCCCTAGGGGGTGATTTCTCTCTTTCTATCTCTCTGTCTCTCTCTGTCTGTCTGGTGAGCACACGTGCCCTATAGCAAAAACCTCTCCAGAAAAAAAAAAAAAAAAAAAAAAAAAAACCTGTCCTAAGTTTGGCCCACTGAAATACCTTTTACCCAGATTCTGGCTTTTTTAGACTTATTCACAATAGACTGTGAACACTGTTTACTGGAATATGATATTACAGACTTATATACTACTTTGTCTGCCTCATACACAGAATCAACCATTCCTCCAAGAAGCACTGGTCCTTCTGTTGGGAACAAATTATTATTTTCTTTTTAATACAGAGAAAACTGAAATAATATTTTCTACATTGCAGGGGTATTTGTTAGGGGAAAAAGTGTTAAAATATTGGGTACTTAGAAAAGCCATGATGTATTTTTCTGTGTTTTTCTATGCAAAAATGCATCATGACTTTTCCGATGACCCAATATTAATCATCTCAACATTAAAACAATGATTTCATAATTACTAGATAGTCATTTTCAGTATAACATCTTTCCAAATTATTAATTAATAATTCATTAAGTAGCCAATAGTTTATTGAACCATAGTGATCTTTGTACTTTTGAATGTGTAAGTGTATGTGGATATTTATAGACTAATATATGAAATAGTTAAAATATGCAAGGGACAAAATTCTGTTAAATGCTAAGTGAGATGGTTTCCTGACAAAGATTTTCCTGTTTCGGTGTAGTGGTAATAAATATTATCAATTTTTCTTTCAAATTTTTATTTGTGACAGAAAACAAATATAGGCAAAAAGGCAGAAAATAAAGATGAAAGGAAAAGTCATGACATATTTTTTCTATGCAAAAACGTGTCATTGCTTTCTTGACTACCCAATGTATTTGTTGCTGTTGTTGTTGAGAGATTTTTGTTATAAGGCATGTGCGCTTACCAGAGAGACAGAGAGACAGAAAGCATGAAATCACCTTCCAGGGAGCTTGGACATGCAGCAATCCCTTCTCCTTAATTCTCCTCTCAGGATTTTGGGCATGCATGTGCATGCACCTGGTGTGAATTAAAGCTACCGAGTCCGAGACTCAAACCATGGTCGACTACATGAGAGTCCAGTGATGCAACCATTATGCTATCTGCTGATCGCTACCCAATGTATTATATACAATTTTTGAATTATTTCAAGCAGCAAATTGTTTGCTGGTAGTCATATTAAGAATATTTTAGGCTTAATTTTTTTAAAAAATTCAAAATTATTTATACTAAAATAAAAATTAGAAGTTATTTAGGTTAATTTTCTCAATACTCTATATAAGAATAATGTAAGCTGACATACATTTTAAATTATTTGTATTCTGACACATGATAAATGGGATATAATCTAAATATTATACAATACAAGAGGCTTGAAAAAGAAAATAGCTTGGGGGGCCAGTATGTAGCATGGTGGTTAAGGCACTGTATTCCTACATGGTCAACTGTAGTTTGAGTCTCAGACCAGCAGCATGAAAATAATTTTGGACATATGTGCCAGCATGCCTAAAATCCCCAGAGGAGAATGGAGGAGAAGGGACTGTGGAATGGCCATCTTCCCTTGGAGGATAATTTCTCACTTTCCCTCTCTCTTTCTCCAGCCAGCACAAGCATCCTATGGCAAAAGCTTTAAAGAAAAGAAATAAAGCAGCTTGATTAAAAGGCAAGTTTAGAAATCAATTAAAAGTGTAACAATTTATTACACTTTTGTGTTAAAGTAATTTATAAGTTACACGTGACATTTTTATCTTTTTAAAATGTATTTGAAGCGCATTAAGCTATCAATAGCTCCTGTAATAGCTCCCCTTAACAATTAATTATTGCTAATATAATATTTGACCAGACTACTATAAAATAAATACACCAGCAGGTAGTGTAGTGGTTAAGGCACTGGACTCTCACATGCCCAATGCCGTTTGAGTCCTGGACCCAGTTACTTGGGAATCCTGCTCAGTACGTGTGTGTGTGCCCAAAGTCCTAAGAGGAATATAGAGGAGAAGGGATTGTATTATGGCTGTTTGATCTGGAAGAGGGGGGCGGTGATTTCTCACTTTTCCTTTCTCTGTCTCTGTCTCTCTTTCTCTGGGGAGCACTTGAGCTTTATGGCAAAAACCTAAATAAGTAAATAAATGAATAAATTTGTAATAATTGAAGTTGAGTTGAAGCAAGTGCCCTTTCTTTTCTGCGCATATATAATCATTATTTAGTAGGCCTGCTGGTGGTGTGGCGGCTAATGCAGCTGGCCCACATGGCTGACTATACATTTTGAGTACTAGACGGGCAGCTTGAAAGACATGCCAGACACATGTGTATTCAAACCCAAAATTCCAAAAGGAGGGAGAAATAGAGACGACAGGATGGTGGTGTGACCATTTCCCAGTGGGAGGTTTGCTTTATGACCACTTTCCCTCCCTCTATCTTTTTTCTCTCTTTCCTTGAGAAGCACAAATACCCTTTGGAAAATTTAAAACAATTTTTTTTTTTTTTTACTATGAGAATTTTGTGCATTATTTGCAAGTGATTCATTCTCTTTTTAGAGAGACTCTCATAATAGAGGGTGAGGGGGAAGGAATCAGGGAGAAAAACAAAACATTTAATAGACACAAAAGTGCAGCACAATCTGCTGACGTTAGTGCATATGAAAATGTCTTTCCTTTCTCCTAATACGGAAAAGCCATGTTATACATTGTAAAGGTATATAGTGATTAAACATAATTTTAAAATATATAGATACAATTTTTAAAGAGAGACCCTCTCAAAACCTTGCAAATATTAAGAGCAGCCATCAAAATGAAACTGACTGTAAAAAATTAAATGCATGTGTTTGCTTTTTATTTTTTAAAAATTATTTATTTAATTTTATTTATCATTATTATTGTTTAGTTTGCTACAGGACTCATGCACTCACCAGATAGAGAGAGAGGGAGAGGAAGAGGGAGAGGAGAAAGTGAAAAAGCAACCCTCCAGGTCCAGCACGCAAACCTCTATCAGCCATGTGGAAGTCCAACACCTTTACCACCACCATGCCATTTGCTGTTCCCCACATGTGCATTTTATAAAAATTATGTCAACCCTGGTCTTATAGAAAAAAAATCACTGAAAAAATTGTGTATATTAAAATATAAAATAAAATATTAAAAGTGATCCCCAAATTGACTACAAAGGGAAAAGAGATGGACATTCTACTTATATATGCTTTGGTTTCTATCTGAAACATGTTTATTGATTTAACAAACCTCTTTTTTAGCATATAATAGGAATAGATGGGATCAGCAGTTGGTATAATGGCTATGTCGCTGGACTCCCATGTAGTTGACCACGGTTCAAGTCCCAGACTGGTGACTTAAACTCACGCTGGTCACGTGTACATGTGTGCCCAAGATCCTGAGAGGAGAATGGAGGAGAAGGGATTGCGGCGTGGCCATCCCCTCTGGGGGGTGATTTCTTGATTTCTGTCTCTCTGTCTTTTCTTCTCTCTGTCTTTGTCACACATACCCTATAGCAAAAACCTCTCAAAAAAAAAAAAAAAAGTAATAAAGAATAGGTTAGAAACAGAAACATTAAGGAATTTAAAATAATAACCATAAGAATAATTCTACTGCCTGTTCATTCTATGCCTCAAACTGTAGTAAGTGCTTGACCAAGACATCAAGCCTTCCAAACAAGCCTTCGGTAGAGATCCCATTACTAGCAACACTTTACATGTGAGAATACTGCAGCTTAGATAAATCAGATCATTCACCTGAACTCACTTAACCTGGAGTGAAAGGATGGAGTCCCCAGATCCCGCATAATTATTCTACAGTTTCTTGTCCCAAATCATGTGCTAAGGTACTCCAAAAATAGGTTGAGAACAACATTCATAAAAAAAGAAGAAGGAAATATGACGGATAATGTAGAAATCCATTCACATTTTATCAGAAAACATCTTGTTTGAATCTTAAAAAAAATGAGATAACTCAGTCCCCCCCAAGTTTATATAGTAAAACTTTCTCTAAAGTTAAGTGATTCGCTAGAAAATCAAGAGCTAGAAATAGAATCAAATAGATTCTATTCTATCTGAATAGAATAGATAATAGAATAGATAATATTTTATTTTTCTTAGAACAGAAAGCCCACTAAAAATATGATCAACATACTAGAACAGTGATTAATTAAATGGGAGAAAAAAAGGTATAACAATAATAAACTCAAAGGTATAATAATATTTTTCTAGTCACCATTTCAAGTTTTATATACTTTAATACTTCTAACCCAAACAATGATAACGTGTGATGAAATTTTATTATTATCCCTTCTTTTCAGATGAAGAAACTAAGGTACAAAAAATAAATTTATTAAGATCACGAAACAAATGTTCAACAAAATCAGGAATCAAGTTCATGCATTTTGGGTCCAGAATTTTTGCATCTTAAGACTAGGGAAATTCCAGCATTCAGTTTTTCATGACTGGGAGGATTTCTAGTCCTTAAAATGGGGAAGAAAGTGATAGCAGAAACTATTTTATAATTTTCTCCCTAAGAAATGAGGGGTATAATTAAAGTCTTACATATGCTATGTTTGAGATGTCAAAAGCTGTTACATTCAAATAGAAATATGCTTGAAAAGAAAAATAATATATGACTAAATACTAGGACAGAAATGGGAATACAAATTCATAATTTATTGACTATAGGGAATATTTAAATTAAGAGAATGAAAGTAATAATCATTTTTACATATATGTCATACATACTACAATAATTCATTACTTTTATATTTATTTTGTACGTTAAAGTTAGAGTGTTTGTCACACAGAGTACCAAATTTAACCATGTATATTATTTAACTTAGTTACAGAGATACAGTTCAGCACGGAAGAGAAAAAATCCAAAAGGAAAGTCAATCAAGGGACCAGAAGCAGCTGTAGAAACAAAATGATTCAATCACAAGAAGGGAGAAAAAAATTTCTGGAAGAAACAAATTAAGTTTGTCATGAGTTGGGAAAAGGAAAAAGGCACTAACTTACTGAAGAATGTCTTTAAGAATAAGGAGTTGGGACCAGCAGTTAGCGTAATGGCTATGTTGCTGGACTTCCACGTAGTCGACCATGGTTCGAGTCCCAGACTCAGTGGCTTAAACTCACGCCGGGCGCATGTGCATGCGTGCCCAAGATCCCGAGAGGAGAATGGAGGAGAAGGGATTGTGGCGTGGCCATCCCCCCTGGAGGGTGATTTCTTGCTTTCTGTCTCTCTGTCTTTGTCTGTCTGGCGAGCGCACGCACCCTATAGCAAAAAAAAAAAAAAAAAAAAAAAAAA
The DNA here is from genome assembly GCA_026018925.1 of Tupaia tana. NCBI lineage: Eukaryota > Metazoa > Chordata > Mammalia > Scandentia > Tupaiidae > Tupaia > Tupaia tana. The sequence continues at coordinate 158,916,591 of JAKSZU010000001.1, forward strand.
AAAAAAAAAAAAAAGAAGAAAAGAATGATGAGTTACCAAAGTTTTTAAAAAGGGGGAAAAAGAGTAAATTATACCTAGTACTACTGGAATAACTTATAGTCATTTTCAGTTTTATGTATTTTAATTTTATATGCATGCATTTTAATAAATACTCACTACTTAAAAAAAAAAAGAATTAGTTGCCATAAATCAGATTTCAAGGGTCTAAGCAGTAAACAGAGGATGAACTATTGAAAACAGCAAGATATGTCTGCACTTTGAAAGGTTTTCAGAGAAAGAAAAGAAAGAGACAGAAGGAATTTAAAGAGCTGGTGAAATTGAAAGAAGGAAAAAAAATCAGAGACAAGACAAACTAGAACATATTTAGAAAAAATACATGAACTATCAGAGGAAAGGATGTTGGATGGATTTGTTTTCCTTGAGACAATAGTGAATGAGATAAAAAATTGATCTTTCTGTGAGAGGTGAGAGACATGCTGGGGAAGGAAAGATTCAGCAGGAAATACTGAGTGGAGATCTAAAACATTTTGATCTGGATGGCATCAGAGTGTTCACAGATAAGTCATCTGTTGAGAATGAGAAATGCAGGAAGAGCATTGAAAAGAAAAATTGGCATAGACGCTGTAAGGATGTATATTGAAGGTTAAGAAAAAAAGCATTTTCAATGAAGATGGCACCTACTGGTAAGCTCCTGTCTAAAATCAGCATGCAGGGTTTTTTTTTTTGTTTGTTTTTGTTTTTGTTTTTGTTTGTGTGTGTGTGTGTGTGTGTGTGTGTATGTGTGTGTCACTTCAATCTTTTAAAATTAAAGGACTTATTAAATGCTCTAATTATTGCATAATACCGGTGCTTAATGGTATAATTAAGAAAGACTGGGAAAGACGGGATGGATTTCAGATGGGTCAATACAAGATTTTTGTTGGCATAAAATGTTAAGTAGAAAATGGATTTTAATAATAATTACCATTATCTACCTACAAGCTGCAAGGTACTAAGGGCAATCATTAAATAATGCATCATCAAGTAATGCTTCAATGTCCAAAGGGATCTGGACCTCACTGTTACTCTGCAACATGCTAATGGTTGTAGGTGTAACAAATTATTATTATTATTTTTATTTTTAATTTTCCAGAAAGCATATGCTGGCAGAAAGAGACAGAAAAAAAAAGAGGGAAAGTGAGAAGGCATTGCCACGAGAATGGTGACACTGGAATCCCATTTTTTCCATTTCTTCCTCCTTTTGGGATTTTGGGCACACACATGCACCTGGTTTGTTTTAAAGGTCACTGGGTCCAGGACTTGAACTGCACAGTCGGTCATGTGGGATCAAGCCGTCTTAATCACCACTCCACCAAGGGGCCCAAATTAATTTTCTTAATATTATTTATTATTCTTATGGCTATAGTTTCAATTATTTTTATCTTCAGCCTGTGAAGATACTTTCCACATACTTGATTATCCAAAATATGCTATACAAATCTTGTGGAAAACTAAAATAAAAACATAATTTAAAAAAATACATATTTTGCCCAGAACAGCCCTTCTTCAAGAGCCTTCTTCAAGAGACAGTCTGCTCCATGGCTCCTGCGATCTAGCCATTCTGGGAGAAAGGAAGATGTCCCACTCCTAACTGGGCCTCCAGCATACAAAACCCACGTGATTGAACGTTCAAGTTTGAGAAGAAACCGACCATCCACCAGATGACTAGAAATCGCTGCAGGACCACAAGAAATATGGAGAAGCAGGAAAATGCCTCTCCTCCAAGGGAAATGGATATCTCCTCTTCATCCACACATAGTTCAATGGAAATCATGGAAATGTCTGATAAAGAATTCAGAACATTCATAATGGCAAAGCTAACAGAGATGGAAGAGAAGAGAGACAAGGAATTGCTGAAGAGGAAGGAGAAAGGAGTTGAAGAGTTCCAGGAGGTGAGGAAATTCATGCAAGATCTAAAAGAGGAGTTTCACACTTTACAAAAGAATCAGATGGAACTGTTAGAGATGAAGGCTATAATACAAGAAGTCAAAATCTCCCTTGAAAGTATTAAAAGCAGACTAGATCATACAGAAAATAGAATCTCTAATGTAGAAGAGAAAATGGCTGGCCTAGAAAAATCCACCATGAAGACTGAGAAAATGGCCCCAAAATTTGAGAATAATATGCGAGAAGTACTAGATACAATTAAACGTCCAAACATCTGGATAATAGGCATCCCAGAGGGTGAAGAGACTTATAAGGGCATTGATAATCTATTCCATGAAATCCTGCAGGAAAACTTTCCAAACCTGGAGAGGCACTCAAAGATTCAGTCCCAAGAAATACAAAGGACCCCAAATAGAATCAACCCAAGAAGATCTTTTCCAAGACACATTATAGCCAGATTGACCAAAACCATAGACAAAGACAAGATACTAAGACTGGCAAGAGAAAAAAGGCAAGTTACCTACAAAGGGTATCCCATTAGACTAATGGCAGACCTCTCTTCAGAGACAATGCGAGCGAGGAGAGAATGGGAAAATATATTCAAAATATTAAGGGAAAAGCAATTTCAACCGAGAATTCTGTACCCAGCAAGGTTATCGTTCATTTGGGAAGAAAAGACACGAACTTTCCCAGATAAACAAAACCTGAAAGAATTTACCAGCACCAGACCAGATCTTCAAGAAGTTCTTAAGGGAGTGCTATGTCAGTAAAATTAAATACAGACACACAGAAATAAGAGTTCAAAAACTAAGAAAATGGGCAACTTAATTGTAGGGACAATGTTTGGAGATAAATATTATATCCCAGAATTCAATCTGGAAGATCGAACCTTAACAGAAGAAAGATTAAGTACATGAGACTGAACCGATGAAACAACATTCTGTGACTTTACTGAATTATTGCTGCTTTTCTCCTAAGCTTTGTTTTCTGGTTTTAAAGGATTTTTGTCCTGTCTTGAGCTGTTGATAGGTGCATGTACCTACTATTTGAACAGAATACTAACCTGTTTCTAGGCTTTAAGTTTCAAGGAAATATCATCACCAGTTCAAAACTACTCTTCTTGAAATTACCTGCTGAAAGTAGTTGGATTACTTATGATATTGTGTGTCAACAAAATGTTGGGGAAAAAGGAATGGAAGACAACTGTATATAGCAGAGATAGTGTAATAAGAGAATGGGAAAGGGCAGAGGGTTAAACATGGGGTAAAAAACATATATATACGTATACATATGTATGAAAGTAGAAATGGAATATTATTGATGATAACATGCATGATTAAGCCACTATGCAGTTTATTCTAGATGGGAAACCACATTTAGTACGTTGTGATGATGCTCAGGGAATGAATGTTAAGTAATTTAAAAAAAAAAAAAGTTGCAGGAGAAAAAAAAAACGGTAAAACTGTTAGTATCAATTTTTTAAAAAATTCATATTTGATGACTGCAGTAAGCTTTATAGCCCCAACTGGGTACTATTTTATAATATGTTCATTCTACTCACTGGGGTTTATGCCTAAAGTCAGACTTGGGTTCATGTATAGGTATATATCAGCTGTGCTAGCTATTGGATATATTTATACTAATTAAATTCATTAGCAAATCAATTAAATGGGGGGGGAAAGGCATAGAAAGCAACCATGGATACCAGAGACAATGTGGGAGGAGGGTGGGACATGGCAGAGGGTGAGGGATAAGGAATCAAGGATGGCAAAACAAAAAACAAAGTATACAAGACATAAGAATTGGAAAATTATTTGCTGAAAACATGTATGTTGATGTGCTTGATTGAGCCAATACACAGTATATTTTGGATGGAAAATTCATTTGTATGCTGTAGTGATGTATAGTGAATTAATGTAAAAAATAAATAAATTTAAAGAGAAAAAAATGCATATTTTTCCAAAATAAAAATTGTTCTAAGTCAATTTTATAGCTTTCCGACAGTAAAAAGAAAGACCTACCTGTCGGCTGGAGAGAGGGTATGAAGCAGCAGGCGGGGAGCAGGCCAGCTCCAGCCCATGGCAGCATGTGGTTTCAGACTTGGCCCAGTGCATGTGGAGATGTTGATTTCTTCCTGAAATTCTGCTACATTCACTTCACTTGGACATCATTGAAGGTCTTGGTCTCATTTTTGTCAGACACAACATCTCCTGTACCTCATATGTCAGAACTTGGCCAGATGGTCCACCAGTAACTTAAACAAGTGGCAAATATGATGTGAGCGGAGGAGAGGAAGAGGAGCACATTGCTTCTCTCTCACAAAAAAACTAGAGATTTGTTAGTAAAGAAGGGGAGAATGGGGACCAGCAGTTAGTGTAATGGTTGTGTTGCTGGACTTCCATGTAGTCAACTGCGGTTCGAGTCTCAGTCCCTGAGGCTTAAACTTAGGCCAGGCAGGTGTGCGCACTTGCCCAAGATCCCGAGAGAAGAATGGAGGAGAAGGTATTGTGGTGTGGCCATGCCCCCTGGGGGTGATTTCTCGCTTTCTGTCTTCTGTCTCTCTCTGTCTTTCTGGCAAGTGCACGCACCCTATAGCAAAAACCTCTCAAAGAAAAAAAAATAATAAAAAAGAAGGGGAGAATGGATATTGAATACGTAACTCGCAGTCTTTCCCACAGCAGATTTTTTTTATGAAAAAAGCCTATATGCATGCAAATAAAACACTAAATTTTGATCCTTATAGCATCAAATTTCTTTATGAACTATGAATTCTACATAAAGTACTGGGAAGTGTACGTACATAAGTTTTTAGACATTTGTATCCAATCTAAACATGTAAGAGAGCTTTAACAAAACACATTAGTGGAATCTCTTGTGAAGTACAAAGAACATCAAGCACAAATCATACATAAGAATCAGTAAAATGGTATGACAGAAAGCCCTTCCAATATTGCTGAGCCTGATTCCAAATGCATTGTTGCATGGAACAATGATTATTTTAGTTGCAATTTCAGTGTATAGATAGTATATGCAATGGATATATATCTGTAGTATGTATTAAAATTTTTATATGGGCAGGTCTAACCGCCCAATTGTTAGGATCTCACATGGCCAATTGCATGTTTTGATCCTGGACTCAAGAGCTTGAAAAACATATTGGGTGCGTGTGTGTGCATGCTGCAGAACCCTGACAGAATGGAGAAATGGAAGAGGAAGGACAGTGTTGTGACCACACCCCACTGGGGAGTGCTTTCTCTCCCTCTTTCTTTCTCTCAAGACACCATGTATCTTCTGGAAATTAAAAATTAAAAAATCAGAGTTTTAACTGAGTACTGTATTTAAAAAGTCAACACACAAGAAGAACATTTTAAAAGCCAAAATAAAATATATCCTCTGAATATGCTTGACCCACAAGGGCAGAGTTCACAGTGCTCATATGTTATACAACTCGTGTATTACAATAGTTTCTAGTAGATACCGTAGCAAATCCCTCAAATTTTGTGTCTTAAAACAAGCAAATGTGTTCTCTTACAGTTCTGGAGACCAACAATTTAAAATCAGTTTCCGTGTGAAAGACTCAAGTGGCCACCGTTGGGCATTCATTCTAAATGCGTTGAGGGAGAATTTGTTTCCAGCTTCGAGAGTTTTTTTTTTCTTTCCTTGCATTTTTTACTTTATTAAAATTAACAAAATGATAAACACAGTAACAGGTAAGTGAGATTCAATACATTTAGCTGGTAAATACTTGAAAATGTACATATTCACAAGCACATGGATTCTTTATTGCCATCGAAATTTTAGTCTATGTAGTCAAAGTCTTCTGGAATGCCAACATTTGTATGAATTTTATTTTCTTCAAGCCCGAGTTTTCTTTAGGCCCACAATTTTACAACAAATATGTTATCAGTCCCTCTGTTAGGAGCTTCTTTGGCTACTTCATTTGCTTGACGTATTTCTTCCACGACTTGTGGGTCACATTCTTTGCACTTTTCTACTTCTGCCTTCAGCTGTTCCCTTTGGTTCCGAAGTGAGGGAAGCTCTTTTGCTAGCATGATACGCTCTTCCCTATCATGGCGGCCAATTTTAGCTTTATCAATGCTCTTCCGTAGGTTTTCATGTTTTGGGCTTCCTTCAAAAGAACCATGATTCCAGAACCTCCAATTTACTACTTGGAAAAGCCCAATAATCATTTGGAAGTACCGATCCTCTCGCGGTCAGCCATGCGGGCATCAACTAAACTCTGAAGGACACCTTCTACTGACGTGGCAGTGATGCCCTTCTCGCTCGGAGCCATCCCCATGCCTTGTAAGTGGAATACATCTTTTGTCTCAAAAAGGATTTCCATCCTGTGGGCTCTCCTTTCCTCTGCACTCAGTCAGTCCTTTTTTCTTCCACATGACACGGGCAGCGGCCTTCCCGTTGCGGTGCCGGCATGTGTGGTGAGGGGTGGTTGCAGTTCTAGAGTTGTTCTTAGCTGAAGCACCTTCACCCTCCAAGTGAGTGGCATAGATTTTCCCTCTCACTCAGCGTCCCTCTGCTTCCTTCATAGGGCTGTCTTGTATGGTCTGTGTCAAATCTCTTTCATAATATGCATTAGATATTTTGCCTGGCATTTAAGACTCACTGGATAATACAGAATAATCTCTCTATCTCAAGACCTTCATTTAATCACATTGCCCAAGTTCTTGTTTGCCCACAAGGTAATATTATCAGGTGTATGGATTAGGGCAATGGATGTCTTTTGTGAATTCATTATTTAGCCTACCAAATAGCTATATGCATAACTTAATGTTTTGTATGTTTCTCTTTTTACTGGTTTATAGAAAGGAAATTGTCAGGAAATATTCATTCATTAAGAGCTTACATACTGGGACCAGCAGTTAGCGTAATGGCTATGTCGCTGGACTCCCACGTAGTCGACCGCGGTTCGAGTCCCGGACCCGGCGGCTTAAACTCACGCCGGGCGCGTGTGCGTGCGTGCCCAAGATCCCGAGAGGAAAATGGAGGAGAAGGGATTGCGGCGTGGCCATCCCCCCTGGGGGGTGATTTCCTGCTTTCTGTCTCTCTGTCTCTCTCTGTCTGTCTGGCGAGCGCACACGCCCTATAGCAAAAACCTCTCCAAAAAAAAAAAAAAAAAAAAAAAGAACTTACGTACTGACATGAGAATACAAATGTTGAGAAAAATCATGCTTCTAAAAATCCATGGAAAAGACATGTATGCTGGTGGTCCTGCTAGCCAGGAAAACTAGTGGGAAGTTTGGCTGTGTGGAGACCTCCTTGGGTGTGCTGCCTTTCTCTCTTTCAAAAGAAATAAGGAAACTTTTAAAAAGAAATCAGGGATCCTGAGAAAATATTAGAAAGAAGGTAATGTATATAAAATTGATGATTGGGACTGGCAGTTAGCGTAATGGCTATGTCGCTGGACACCCACGTAGTCGACCGCGGTTCGAGTCCCGGACCCGGTGGCTTAAACTCATGCCGGGCGCGTGTGTGTGCGTGCCCAAGATCCCCAGAGAAGAATGGAGGAGAAGGGATTGCAGCGTGGCCATCCCCCCTGAGGGGTGATTTCTCGCTTTCTATCTCTCTGTCTCTCTCTGTTTGTCTGGCGAGCGCATGCGCCCTATAGCAAAAACCTCTCCAAAAAAAAAAAAAAAAAAATTGATGATTGATCACAGTACAAGTATGTGTGGCAGTCTGTATTAATGGGGTGGATCTGATGGCATCTCAGGCAGTAACCATGGAAAATGCAAAATATTTAAAAGTATTTTGTTAAAATAAAAAAATCAGTAACGGTAACTGACATACACTTAACTTTAAGTCCAAATAAGAAAGAACAATCATCTTTTGGCAAGTCTTGGGCAAATTTTGACATGACTTTATTGTTTCATGACAAGTGTGTGCAAATTCAGATCTTTAAAGGTACTTCACATGGGAACCAGCAGTTAGTGTAATGGCTATGTCGCTGGACTCCCATGTAGTCGACTGTGGTTCGCGGCCCAGACCCAGTGGCTTAAAACTCATGCTGGGTGCGTGTGCGTGCGTGCCCAAGATTCCAAGATGAGAAGGGATTGCGGCGTGACCATCCCCCCTGGGGGGTGATTTCTCGCTTTCTGTCTCTCTGTCTCTCTCTGTCTGTCTGGCGAGCACACGTGCCCTATAGCAAAAACCTCTCAAAAAAAAAATTACTTCACATGTAAGACTCGGTGCTCATGTGTGGTGAACTGAGATATCTGTGATGCCATCTATTATTTATATATCGATTTGCTATGTCCTCAACTGGAATATTTTGCTCCATCTGAGATAGGCCGTAGCTTAAGCACACAAGAAGATGTATAGCAATAAATATTCTGGAAAAATACTGTTTTTCTCCCAACAATAACAAAACTAAAAATTCAAAGTGAATCATGATATTCTAAAGTCATTCAGACAAAGCCTTTAAACCTATTGTAATGCTTAGCATAGAACCTGATGCATAGCATATAATCAATAAAAATATATCAAATAGAATTCATTTACATGATTTGTGTAATATGTGATCTGAACTTAGTTTCAATATCATACCTGGCTGAAAACTAGACTGGGAAATGTAATTTTAAAATTTTGATTGTCCATGTATCCAGACAGAATAGTATCTGATGTCTGTCTTCTTTTCTTCATTATAAAAAGATGCCTTAAGTCCTGGTCAGTTCTCTGAACAAAGTCTGTGAAGTGCAGTCATGAATACAAAGGGTAGATGAAAAATTAGAAAAGTTCACCCTTTTATCAGTAGCTAAATGTTGTCAATTTTCTCCAGAAACACATGACAACTTTTTAGTTTACTAAAAATGTCCTGATATTAGTACAATTCTTTTTGTTTATGTTTTTGGAAAAGTTTCTGCTATAGGGCATGTGTGCTTGCCAAAAAGACAGAAAGAGACAGAGAGATGGAAAGCGAGAAATTACCCACAGGGGAGATGGCCACACTGCAATTCCTTCTCCTCCATTCTCCACTCTGGATCTTGGGCATGCATGCACATGCACCCGGCGTGAGTTTAAACCCCCGGATCTGAAACTCAAACCATGCTTGACTACATGGAAGTCCAGCAACATAGCCATTACACCAACTGCTGGTCTTCTCCCCCCAAAAAAACGTATTTTTAAATTCATCTATTTCCTCTTTGACTGAGGGAGAGTAAGAGAGAGCACCTCCACCAGATTCCTCATGCCACAAACTACCCATAGCCTCCGCCAGTCACAATTGAAGGTAAGGATGAGAGCACCTGAGGTGTACTGGGACGCCTTCTGATCTTCCCCTGTGGATCCAGCACTGAGAATGTTGCTGATATTAAACAGAACAGGTTTTCTAATTACGCAACATTTATAGTAATTTCATATTTGCAGAAAAAGATAGCATAGAAGTAGGATCATAGAATATCCTTGGGGGAGGTCACTCCAAGAAAATCTCCTCATGGAGGGGTCTTCAGAGTCTTTTTAAATTTTATTTTCTCTTTTTTCATTCTTAATACCACTTTATAGTTTATGAACTTAGTGGAGAGGAGCTTAGGAGAACTAATGTAACTTTTTCTTTCTTTAATTCCCTACTTTTAAGTTTGAATAGAAAATTTATAAATATATAGATTTTGAAATAGAAATTTATTTATATTTCTTAAATTGTATGATAACTAAAAATTTTGGAATACACATTCACCATAATGTAATTTTTTGGATTACTCACTTGAGTTACTTAATTCAGCTGTAAATGATTTAAATTAAGGAAAAACATTTAAAAGCAACCACATTAAATTGCTTTCAAAGGGGCACTGGAGACTTATAAAAGATTAGAGATAAAATTACTGTAATATTACACACACACACACACACACACATATATATATATATATATAGAGAGAGAGAGAGAGAGAGAGAGAGAGAGACTTTTTAAAGATTTGTCAGAGTGCATATGTGTTCACCAGAGTTTAAAAAATAGAGACATGGGGAACCAGCAGTTAGCGTAATGGCTATGTCACTGGACTCCCACGTAGTCGACCGCGGTTCGCGTCTCGGACCCGGTGGCTTACAACTCACGCCGGGCGCGTGTGCGTGCGTGCCCATGATCCTGAGAGGAGAATGGAGGAGAAGGGATTGCGGCGTGACCATCCCCCCTGGGGGGTGATTTATCGCTTTCTATCTCTCTGTCTCTCTCTGTCTGTCTGGCAAGCGCACGCGCCCTATAGCGAAAAAAACCTCTCCAAAAAAAAAAAAAAAAAAAATAGAGACATGGAGAGAGGGAAAAGAAAGCATTCTCAAATGGGGTGTGTTCACATCAAAATCTCTTCTCCATCCTATCAGGATTTTGGAAATGTTCTCACGAGTGCCCAGTGTGTTTTTCAAGCTGCTAGGGCTGGAATTCAAATGACATGGTTCTGGCTCCCTTAACCATTAAGCTGCAGGGTTGGTTCTAGAGAAAGATTTTTCTTTTTTTAACACAGACTTGTTAATAGTGAATGGTTTGGGAACAGCAGTTAGCGTAATGGCTATTTCGCTGGACTCCCATGTAGTTGACCACAGTTCGCGTCCCGGACCTGGTGGCTTAAAATTCTCGCCAGGCGCGTGTGCGTGCGTGCCCAAGATCCTGAGAGGAGTACGGAGGAGAAGGGATTGCAGCGTGGGCATCTCCCCTGGGGGGTGATTTCTTGCTTTCTGTCTCTCTGCCTCTCCTTGTTTGTCTGGCGAGAGCACGCACCCTATAGCAAAAAACAACAACAACAACAACAAAAAAAAAAACTCTCAAAAAAAAAATAGTGATTGGTTTTATGCTTTAAACCACAATTTCATCTCTATGCTCCAGCATGAATAATTTATTCATTTATTTTATGAGGAGAAAGACTTTCTGCTATGATGTGATATCTGATCCAGTATTTAGGATGTATTCTTCATCATTTCTAGCTGAAATGAGGGGAAAAGGCTGTTACTTATGAAGGTATCATTGGAATAATAGACTTTATTGATGTTATAACTACAGAGAAGAATATTTGACTATGATGTGTTAAAAATGTAACCTCCTGGCCCAGCAGGTGGTGTGGTGGTCCTGGACTCATACAAGACTATGGTTTGAGTCTCCAACCTGGCAACTTGAGAATGACGCTGGGCATGTGTGTGTAAGTGCCCCAAATCCCTGGAGGAGAATGGAGAAGAGTTTGCGAAGTAGCCATCTCCGCTGGGGGAGATTCCTACTTTCCCTGTCAATGTCTCTCTCTGGTGAGTACATGCCCTCCTATGACAAAAACAAACAAAAAAAGTAACCTCCATCATAATGTATCATTCTAGTTTAATTCTTAGTTATTTAGCAATAATGGAAAATTTTACTGTTTTCTGCCTTAGGTATTAAGCTTCTTTGAACTTGTATTTTCATCTATACTTTGAAAAGGAAATTTTCATCAATATGGCAAACAGAACTGGGATAAGAAGTTCTCTTCCTTCCATCAATACATAAAAATACTTTATAAAACGTATATTTCAATTTATAACAAATATTTTAGCATAGAGAAATAAAATATAATTTCTCTAGGACTAATAAAATATTTTATTAAACAGCAACTTTTAGTTTTATGTATAATATTGATTACTATTTGTTTTAAAAGTACTTACAAGGGCCAGCATATGGTGCAGTGGTTATGTTGCTGGACTCCCAATGGTCAGCTGTGGTTCGAATCCTGGACCTGGTGACTTCAAACTCGTGTCAGGCATGTATATGTGTGCACCCAAGATGCCGGGTGGAGAATGGAGAAGGGATTGTAGTGTGTCCATCCCCCAGGTGAGTGATTTTTCATTTTCCCTCTCACTGTCTCTATCTCCCTCTCTCCAGCAAGTCCACACACCTTAAGGTAAAAACTTCTACAAAAAAAAAAAAAAAAATGCATTAGTAAGTGAGTAATAGACATATAAAGGTTAAAATTTATTTCTCTAAATTTAACCATTGTATAGCTATAAAGTCTACAACATGGTTTTTCCAGTTCATTTTAAAGTAAAATGCATATTACATTCCCCAAAAAATGTTTTCCAAATTTCAAAGTATCATTTTTAGAGAGAGGGCTTACATAGAGACTATTTAGTTCAACACAAACTTATTAAGAGAATCATTGAGCCTGAAATGCTATGTTTATAGGCAAGTAAAATATCTAAGTGTAAAATACTCTTACATATGATATTGTGCTGCACTCTTGAACTAAATAAAAGCATCTTAATTTCACATTAGCTATGTAATCAACTGAAAGCCATTTTGCAAATACCATTTTCTGTTAAAATTGTATATATTTAAAACCACAATCAGGAAGCAATATGGAAAGGCAGGGGTCAAATGCAACATGCTACAAGGCTAGTTCACTTGGGAAGGGTCTGCGTTCTTATCTAGAAACTTCACTAAGGAAAGCATGCATGCACGTGCACATGATCTGGAGCTGGCTCAAGCTGGGGGTGGATTTTTGTGACAAGACTCTGTTGAAGATGCTGTCTCACAACCTCTATTTATCTGTCTCTGCCTCTCTCATCTATGGAAGAAACAAATAAACTTGGTACTTCAAAAAAAAAAAGAAAAGAAAAGAATTAAGGGACCAGCAGTTAGCCTAATGGCTATGTCACTGGGCTTCCAGGTAGTCATTTGCAGTTCGAGTCCCAGGTCCAGTGACTTAGACTCATGCTGGGTGCGTGTGCGTGCATGCCCAAGATCCCATGAGGGAAATGGAGGAGAAGGGACTATGGCATGGCCCATGGCCATACCCCCTGGGGGGGGGTGATTTCTCGCTTCCTGACTCCCTGTCTCTCTCTGTCTTTCTGGCAAGTGCACATGCCCTATAGCAAAAACCTCTCTCAAAAAAAAAAAAAAAAAAAAAAAAAAAGAAAAAGAAAAAAGAAAGAAAAAAGAAAGAAAGAAAGAAAAGCATAATATTCAAAAAATAAAATGACAACTTGTTACTCAGAGGCTAATTATGCTTAAAACAAATTTCATTTTTAAAATGAACATCTGATAGAATCACTGAAGTTGAGTTTCACTGAGGTTTTGAATTGTTTTGTTACATTAGTTGAGTCTCTGAATCTTAATAAGCTTTTATAGACAAATTTTTGCTGTTTGAGTCGCACTCTCCATCAATGTTAATGAATATTTTTACAACACACTTGTAAAGAACTGTTCCATCCATTAAACTAGATGGGACTTTTAGCATCATCCTGGGGGGGCGGGGAGATATATCATCTATTTCCAAGTACTTTAAAATATGAGATATAGAATTTTTAGACTACAACACACATTTGTAGAACTTATGTAAAAATGTTCTTCATGTTTCCAAAAAGCTTTTCTAAGACCAATGTCAATGGTAGGGGAAACAGATTAAATTGAAAAGGAAGAAAATATTGAAAAATCTAGGAAAAAAACAAGAAGCCATGCTTAGTAATTATGTTTAAAGTCAAGATGTATTTAAAGCAATATCGAGCATTACCCCACAGTTTGTTCAAAGACTAAAAAGATTTTAACATAAATACTATGGCCTTGACACAAATGCAGAAGATAAATTTAAGATATGTGCTAATAAAGATCTCTGATAAAAGTTTTCATTGCTCCCCCACCCCCAGGAATAGAGGAATATTAGGAAGAGTTTAGACATTACTGAATTTGTGGCTTTTTATCTTCTGTTCACTGAAGTAAAAGGCCCTCAGAAATACTTTAAATTTATGTAACATAAAAAAAGTATTAGTTTCTTTTGTATAAGAAAAGTTCTCATTTTTCTATATGCTTTATAAAAATATATAAATAGAATATTTTCACTGCTCACAATATTAATAAAAATATTGTTTTTGAAAAGTAATAATTATTGAAATAACTCAGCATTTACCTAATTAAACTTGTAGAAACTTTCTTCCTTTCTTTTTTCTTTTTTTATTTGGAGAGGTTTTGCACTTGCCGGAAAGGAAAGAACAGAGAGAGAGAAAGTGAGAAATTGCCTCCCGCGGGCATGACCACACTGCAATCCCTTTTCCTCCACTCTCCTCTCAAAACTTTCTTAGAATAAATATTTTGCACATCCATATTTTCTGGATAGATATACCATTCAAATATTCAAGCTTAACAGTGATGTAGCCCAGAATGTAAAATATCAAAAATGTGTAATACGTAGTTTTTCTTTAATAAATCTAATGATAAGTTATGTTTTTGTGAAAGCAAATGTAGATTCTTTGTTTCAGGGCCTTTGGAATAAAAAAATTTGAAAAGTAATAGAAAATAAGCATCTCCAGTACCGTGAAAGTACGGCAACACAAAATATATTGTGTATCTTCCTTTGGTTATCGAGAAACATGTATAAAATGTCTGTATGATTCTCCTTCTACCAGAAATGTTCCTTTTATAATTTACCAAATTGTGAAAAAATACTAACTAAACATGTCTTATACTTTATGTATATTTCGTTATTAAACTGTGCTCAGATGCAAACTAGAGATATTCAATATTTTCTTCCCATTTCTATTAATACTAAAGTTGAGATCAGATAAAAATCGGAGAGCTTAAGCTTTTGTGTACAGTTAGTCTCATTTTAGACTTGACAAGTGAAATCTCCAGTCTCCTCAAAGTATTTCTATTCTAAGAAGCTAAAGATTGCTTTCAGATTCTTCAGAGTAGCCTGTTTTCACCAGATGTCAAGATAGCACATAGTACTGGGCATTCATTTAAGGTCTTACACAGCAATGTTCATTTGTAGGCTTTAATTAAGCTATTTTTTAAATTTAAAATGACTGTATATTTGCAGTAGCAGAGATAAAACTATAGGATTAAATACACATGTTTAATTAGTTATTTGTGGTTACAAAATACACAGACCTCTGATTACCAAAAATGTTTTCATAATCCAATGGGCAGTAAAGTTGACTTGTTCTGTATTCACTTAGTGAATGAATAGATTTGAGGTTATTTATAGTTTTACTTTTCCACTTAGTGTGAATATTCATATGATTTGCCATGAACATAAAGCTGTGCCTGATTACAGATTCCACTTGGGGTGTTACATAATACACAGTAGATGTGCATATTGCTCTCTAAAGTCTCTCTAAATTCTAAATTTGAAACACATCTGGTTGCATGGATTTCAGAAAAGAGATTAGGGATATGTATATGATTTAAGGACAAGGTTCTTGACAGAGTAAATAAAAGAAGCCTGAAATTTTCCTCTTTGCCCTTTTTCTGAGTTCTTCGTAGCAAGATCTCAATTCTGAAGAAAGTCTGATCTTGGACTTAGGTCCCCTGCTGTCTTCCCTGGAAGTTACATCTACCTAAACCTCATTATAGCCACTACTTCAGCTTGTTCAAAGTGCCATGACCCATATTTGGAGGCTGAAATGCTACCACACCTCTCTATAGAGGTAGAAATGAGCTCTTGTACTATCATTTTCTTGCAAGAAAAGCCTTTTCTGCATACATCATCAGAACTCTCCTTAAAACGCAGAGCCCTGTCCTGCCTGCTGTTGTCTGAGCTTGGAGCACTGTGGGTATGGCTATTTGACCAATTTTCTTCCAGCAGTGTGGCCTTACATTCTCTTGTCAATAAAGCAGTTAGTGGAAGTTATAACCTTCCTTTGCTTCAAACCTTGCAGCAGTTCTTTGTTTTACCCAGGCTAAAAATATACAAATTTATTCTGATAATCAAATGGCTTTTCTCATTCTGGATCACCCACTGTTTTCCTACCTAGTGTCCTCTAAGTCCTTCTCTCATCCGCTTAGCTCGAGCCACATTGACCACTGTTTGGCTGTCTCCCTCAAACAGCTTAAGGACGTCATTGCACTGGTTACTTCCTCTGAGAATTATTCCCAAAATGTCCACCTGCTTAACTTCTTCATCACCTTCATATTTTGACTAAAATGCCATCTCTTGAACAAAAGCCACTGACTATCCTTTCAATGTTTCAGTATTCTCAAGCTCATTTTCTGCACTCTGAATACCCTTTCATCCGTTTCCTTTCTTTTTCCATAGTGCATAAAACATTTTGACACACTGCTACACTTCATGTATTTAATAGTCTTAATGATAATACGAGATTTTTCTGTACCCAGAGTTCATATATCAATTCTCATTACGCAGTAACAATCCACTAAGTATCTCTTGTATAAATGAATGAGTAATTAAAAGAATAGTATGGTATTGACTTAATTCAGCTGTGAGTTTGAGAGTGTTTAATTATTGGGAAAAAATGGAATAAAGAATTAGAATATGTTAGTGTCTGTTTATTGTTCAGTTTGTAGTTGACTATGCTAACTTTACTCACATGGGCTTCAGGAATATGTGTGATAATGACATCCGCAATGGAGAATACTGGACGAGCTCTCGTTTTCCCTTTTTCATATGAATGAGAGTTTTCTAGTTTTCTATAAAATTACAGGAGAAACAAGCAACATATGCATATTTTCGATATATAGCAAGGAATTGAATAACTTAGCTGTTGGATAAATAAATGTGCGTATGGATTAACATTTTTCAGTGTATCATTTTAAATATTTCAAATGACAAGTTTCTGAAGGTAATTTGGAAAGTAATTCTGGGACTGAACACACATCTGCAAGGCACTGCCTACTCTTTTGTAGTACGTGCATGGATAGGGAATGACCGACAACACAAAAGCCATGGACAGTCAACATTCTACTAAAAATAATGAGGAATGATCCTTGTGGGACTGCAGAAAGAGCACTTATGGACGTGTGCCACACCTGCGAAATTCCCTTAGTCTTGTTAATCACACAAAGACATCTGCAGTTGGAAATGGATAATGACCTTTGGGAAATAAAGAATAATCTAAGCTTTCACAATCTTGTTCTGATGATAGGAAGAAATTAGTCCAGGAAGAAATGTTGGCAACTATTAGTCCATGTGCTGTATTTCTGCAAATGTTGTAGTCTCTGTGTTTAAAGAGATGGTGATATAGTCATGCATTAACGTCCACTTTCTCTACCAACTTTAAGGATAATTAAATTCCAAATGCCAATAACTTCTTATACCCTTGCAAAGTTAGATGAAAGTTATTTTAGTCATGTCATGTTGATACTTTTTTAATGATTATTTTATTTAGTTTATGTATCATTATTATTTTTTTTCCAATTTGATCAGAGAGAGACAGAGAGGAAAGAAAGTGAGAAAGCAAGCCAACAGTTCCATGTGAACTACAGTTGGCCATGTGGGAGTCCAGCGCCTTTAACCACCACATCACCTGCCGGCCCCATGTTGATATTTTTCACAGTCAATTGAACCTGTTAACGTATTATAATCAGAAATAACTTCACTCAAAATTAGTGGGTTTGTGCTAATATTAATATTTATATTACAGGCAAAATAGTCACTAGAGATAAATAAATATAAATATTCTAAATCAGTTCACATAGGAGCAATATGTTACACCAACAAAAAGCAGAACAAAATCTTTTAAAGCTTGTTTGTTTGTCTCAGATGGGGAATAGAATATACCTGAGTTTTGTCCACATGATCAGGGCAAATCAGGGAGGAACATGTGCATGCTCCATAGGATGGAAACAATCACACGGAAGGTCATGCAGACTTTTTTTGAATCAGAAAGAAGGAGAAAAACTCCAAGGTAGCCAGAGGGAATAAAATGCAGTAGCTTTTTGAAAACAAACAAACAAACAAAAAAAGTAAGAAAAGCAAAATTCTTAATTTTTAAATCAAAATGTTCATAACATTAAAGAAGTAGAAAATAGTAGGGATTAGAGAAAGTAAAAGCAAAGTGTGTACATTTTAGAGGGGTGAGAGGGACAGCAGGAAATAGTGACTCAAAAATATGCGTGCATGGCCTGAGGGTAGAGTAACGCTTGTCAGGCCATGCTGTAAGTCCGTCTGTCATCTGTGACAACCTAGAGGATGCCAACCTTATGTATACTCAAACCAGTGAGTGAGACATCTTCCATAAGATCACGATAGCAGTACAGTTGAGAGAACGAGTATCTGTCAGCAGGAAACTTGAATTCTAGTTTTAAGTATGTCTCAAATGAAAAGATGTTGTTGAGTAAATAACCTAAATTTAGTATCTTTTTTCTAATATAAAAGTTTAGCAGATAGCACCTTAACCTAAATGTTACTGTAGCCCTCCATAGCGTGTTTCATATGCATTAATGATGAGCCATGTTTATATCTATAAAGCCATCATTCCCCCGGACCTAAGTGCCTATACGTTCCAAATCACATTAGATAGCAGTAGAAAGGTTTTATTTGAATTCTCTCCACTTAAGTTAGTGATTGGTTAAATGATAACTAATGTCTATTGCTATTTTTCCATCTCTCCATGCTTCCTATTACCTTTTGTCAAAATCAATTGGGCTTATCAAAGCTAAAGCTTCCTATCCAGCTGTCCTTCTTAGGCTTTTGCAAAGTAGATTCACTCTTACCTTGTTTTTTGTTTGTTTATTTGTTTGTTTTTTTTCCCTATACCTGTAACAGTGCCAGACACCTGGTAGATACTCAGTACATGTGCCTTGCATTAAACTGAATTTTGACTGTCCTCAGAATGTCCCACCTTATTAAAATAAAAATGGTTACTGCAAAATATCCAGGCCCTTGATATTTTGAAAATAACAAACCTTTAACAAGATTTCATAAATTTTTTATTATGTTTCTTAGTTTGTATTCCCAAGACCAATGTTTTAAATAATAACTTGAGTGTGAATAGGAGTTGGGAATGATCCTAAATGTGTAGCAATGGTAGGAAAATTAAAATAGGAAAGGAGGAAAATTATAATAAAAAGGCATACTAAAGGAGAAATGAATGATATTGATACAAAAATTAGAGACTCAGTACTTTTTTTTTTTAGATGTTTTTACTGTAGGGCACATGTGCTCTCCAGAAAAACAGAGACAGAGAGAGAGAAAGTAAGAAATCATCCCCCAGGGGAAATGGCCAGGCTGCAATCCCTTCTGCTCTCAGGATCTTGGCCATGCACGCACACACATCCACCATGAGTTTAAGCCACCGGATCCAGGACTTGAACCATGGTCAACTACATGGGAGTCCAGCGATGTAGCCATTATGCTACCTGCTGGTCCTGAGACTCAGTACTTTTGAGTACTCTTGGAACTGTGACTAGACTTTAGAATTGTCCTGGAAAGGACAAGAGGCTGGGACATGTATCCTTGTCTCAACAGACAAGGCTATTACTAGTGGCCTTAACGTACGTGAACTTTCCTGTGGTACCTTTGACAGGCTGAGTGGCTATTTTCAGATTTAGGAAAAGTCATCAAGCTGAAAAGCATAGAAACTTTGCACAGAGCTTCTTGGGAGGGCCAAAGTCATCCCATAGGGAGACCTCTACAACAGCTGTGTTGAATTAGAGGTATATGGGGGTGATGTGACACAGAGCACAAAAAACATGTGCTAGATCAGGAAAGCTCAGAATACTCTATTTTCAAAATATGAGTAATATTAATGAAAAGATAAACACAATAATACTCAATTCTTCATAGCATGCAAATATACCATTTTTATAGACATGGACTATCAGGTGTGCTTCCTATGTTCTTTTATAGATAGCATGCTTCATAACATACTCAGTGAGTACATTCATTCATTCATTCATTCAGTTATGTATATATAGGTACTTACTCTTATATATGAATATTGAGGGAAAACTATAGCCAGGCATCTTCCAGTCAAAGAGGAAACGTTTATAGACAAGATAGATACAGAATTGCTCTCTTGGAGCTTTCACTTACGTGGGGAGAGCCTCGGATCTTATAGTATGCAAGTGCTATACCCATTGGTAATATATAGTCACAATCACAAACTGTGCCAAAGCCACAGGAAATTATGCTTTCTTGAACAAAAGTTAATATAGCTCAGATATTATTTTCTGTATGCAACTATAAATAATACTTATTGAAGATCCAGGTCATAAAAATGTATTTGACAGGTTGTGATTCCACTTAATGTTTAGATGCCTCGTGCAATGTATCTAATTGAAGGCTTAGCTACAACATATCTTATCTCATAGTAGGGGCCCATTTGAATAGGGGCTACTGGAGATGTGGTCAGCTTGAATATTCATTGGACTGGTGATAGCAACGTAAGTCTCAGCAACTCAGTGACACTTGTTCAATAGACAGGAAAAATAAAATAATGTATATAATGAGAACTTATAGAAGAAGTTGGATGAAATAGAGCAAGATAGAATCTATAACAGCATCAATAGTGAGGATGAAACAAAAAACAACAACACTGTATAAGTCCTTGGGCTGATCTGTTATACGTCAGGATCCCCAAACAAAGTCATTGTATGTTGCTGCCCAGAAATGATTTCATTTGCAAGTATTTCAGGATGGTAGTTAACCACAATAAAATCTACAGCCCCCGGGGCCTCTTTTACTCCAGGTGTGGTATCTATGAGTGAGTCATTTTTCTCTATTATGACTCAGTTGTTTCATCAAGGGAGTAGTTTTTTGCATATACACAAAAAATGTTATGAAATTTTCACAATTAAATTGTTCTCAGAAGTTACCTGATTTCATAAATAATTCCTCTTGGGAACATAAAGTAAACTAGTCAAACTATGGTTTTAGATGATTGAAAATATGTTTGTTTAAACATCTACAAAATAAGTTTTAGCTTTCAGTAAATTTTCACATCAATTTTAAAACCAAAAATTTCACTTTTTTTCTTGTTATTTATACAATGTTTATGGATTGAGATTTAGAGAGAGGTGGCATTAGTAATCATAATGTGCACCCAGAACAGGTTGATGTGGCTTATGTTAAAATATTATTTAGTATGGGAACCAGCAGTTAGCGTAATGGCTATGTCGCTGGACTCCCATGTAGTCGACCGCGGTTCGCGTCCCGGACCCGGTGGCTTAGAACTCATGCCGGGCGCGTGTGCATGCGTGCCCAAGACCCCGAGAGGAGAATGGAGGAGAAGGGATTGCGGCGTGACCATCCCCCCGGGGGGTGATTTCTCGCTTTCTATCTCTCTGTCTCTCTCTGTCTGTCTGGCAAGCGCACGCACCCTATACGGAAAACCTCTCCAAAAAAAAAAATATTATTTAGTATGAAAAACCCTGCGTCATAAACTTAAAAAAAAGAGGGACCAGCAGTTGGCTTAATGGCTATGTCTCTGGACTCCCATGTAGTCAACTGCGGTTCAAGTCCTAGACCAGGCGGCTTAAACTCACGCCAGGCATGTGTGCGTGTGTGCTCAAGATCCCGAGAGGAGAATGGAGGAGAAGGGATTGCGGCGTGGTCATCCCCTCTGGGGAGTGATTTCTCGCTTTTTGTCTCTCTGTCTCTCTCTGCCTTTCTGGTGAGTGCACGTGCCCTATAGCAAAAACCTCTCCAAAAAAAAATAAAAAAGAAACTTAAAAAAGAAATAAAAAATATGAAAATAATAAAGCACATCTTTTAACTATTTATAATGTCTTTTTTAGAAAGTGAGAAAAAAACACATATTAGTTCATATATAGACTGTATCAACTAATGAAGTGTTTCCAAAAATTGAATATACATTATAGAGTCTTTTGTGGCTATAATAGATTTTCATTGAAAAAAATTACAACTTCTAGTCTTAATAATAAAATTTTTCAGCTCATGTATAGATTTTAAAAAGATGGTGACATTATTTAAGCTACTTAGAATCATCCTTCCAGCTTTCAGCATGGAACCGCTTTCTCACTTTTGATTGTTTAGTGAGGTTGGGACTTAACCTATCCCCCCATGGCTTTCTGATAGGTTCTGTTAATAAAACCTGAAGGAGATTAGAAGGCCGAGGATGAAGAAAGGATCAATCTGTTCTATTTGCAAGATTTCCTAACATCTTCTCCCAAAATTTAATCTCCAAACTGGCAGCTGTAGAGCTGCTATCTATTTCATGGCCAACTTCTTCAAACTGCCCCAGCACTAGCCTTATACATGTCCCCTCCATGAGGTGCCAGCCACGGCCAGCAACATCCTCTTCTGGGAAGTCTTAGACTCATTCCATGGAATCTCTTTAATTTTCTAGGCTTCCAGAACCTGGGCTTCCTCCTGTTGCCCCTCTATCCTGCTATCTACATTACCAGAATGATTCTTTTTACTTCAACAGCCTTCCATCATCCGTAAACAAATTACAGATACCTTACTGTTTTCTGCTTTTCTGAATGAATTGTTATAAATATAAAATGTTTCACAGAATGTATTCTAGATCAGTGAGTTTTACAAATGAAAAAAAAATTCCAGAAACTGAAAGTCAGCTGAGGGTCAGTTGGTGGTGTGGTGGTTAAAGTGGCTGGGTCTCACATGGCTGACCTTATGATTTGAGTCCTGGACCTGTTGGCATGAAGAATACCAGCATGTATGCTTAAAATCCTGAGAGGACGGGACCAACAGTTGGCATCATGGCTATGTCACTGGATTACCACATAGTTGATCACAGTTCAAGTCCTGGACCCAGTGGCTTAAACTCACGCCGGGCGCATGTGCGTGCATGCCCAAGATCCCAAGAGGAGAATGGAGGAGAAGTGATTGCGGCATGGCCATCCCCCCTGGGGGGTGATTTCTCGCTTTCTGTCTCTCTGTCTTTCTGGTGAGCTCACGGGCTCTATAGGAAAAAAAAAAAAAAAAAAAAAAAAAAAGCCTGAGAGGAGAATGGAAGTGGTCATAGCCCTTGGCTTGCGGGGGTGGGGTGGGGGGGCACGAAGTGATTTCTCTCTCTCTCTCTCTCTCTCTCTCTCTCTCTCTCTCTCTCTCTCTCCATTGTACTACATGCCCTATAGCAAGACATAAATAAGCAAATAAATAAATAAAGTTAGCATAAAAATGCTGACTATTGTATGTATTTCAAATATTTCATTAGTTTTATAATAATGTTGGAAAAAACAATACACCAAAAATATTACAAAAACAAATAGCAAAAATGTTTCCTAATATTTTTTACTTTAGTGCATTGCATCTTGGTGAATATTGATCAGAGTTGCTTATGAGAAAGCCAATACACACACACCTACACACACTCACACATGGCAATTTTTGTATCCATTTGAAAGCTGATTTGATTTGTACCAACTCTAGTATCTTGGAAAAACTTTAAGACTGTTTAATAAAAACAATTCACCTAGAAAGCATCTTATCAGTTACTTTTTAGCAGCTTATAAAGAGAAAATTACTAAGTTACTCAATTTTTCAGAAGAGTATACTTCTCAAGATTCAAAAATAACACAGAAATTACTATTACAATGTAGCAGTTATTTTGAGTTAATGTATATTTAAATGTCTTTTAAGTAAGGCATTTTGAATCCTCAGGGGAAATCTACAGAGTACATTATGGTTTTTCAACTATTATAAGATACTTTATGAAGGAAACGTGAAGTGCATGAATCTAGATTATGCTTTTTCCTTTCTAAAATAAAAGAAATTCTGAGTACTTAAGCCAAATTTTGGGAAGAGGATATGAAGAACTGGAAACAGATCAATCACATAATATATTAACATTCTAATGTTATAGAACTGTGACTTGCTCAAAAATCTAACTGAAAAACTTTGTGAAACCCAGACTAAATGAAAAAACTGGTACCTTTTAGTATAATTGTACATTTTTTTTCAACTATTACAGGCTAGGAATTGTAATAGAGATATGTGGATATTAAATACGAATTCCCTGCAGGGACTCCCTTTATGTTATATGCAAATATTCTTGGCTTTAAAGTACAAATTTACACCAAAACAATTAGAAATAAGTGTTTTGGCAATACATACATCTGTTTGGATAATCTTAAATTATTATATTTCAAAAGTACTGAAGTAATATAAAGTACGTGCTGGAGGGAAGAATCATCCCCACGATTTTCATTTTTGTTCTGTTTTGCTTTTTAAATTGTGAGAGAGTGTGTGAGCTTATCAGAGTGAGACATGACAAGTAGAGGGTGAGAAAGCACCTCCGTGCGGAATAACCATGCTGGGATCCTTTCTTCTCCATTTTGCTTTTCAGGAATTGGGGCATGTACATGTGCAAACCCAGAGTGTTTTTCAAGCTGCCAGATCGACCTGAAAGTGCACAATCAGCCATGAAAGATCCAGCCACCCTCACCACCATACTGCCAGCTGGGCCATCTCCAACGTTTCTTAGGTAGGCTTTACATGAGTAGAATTGCACCTCAAAAGTAAGGGTGTCTACTCTACATCTTAGGCTGGGCAGTAGGCTACAGATTCTGCAGGTTACAGACATGGAATGATATGAATAGAATATAATTGATATATAAAATATGCTAAGAGAGCACAATATAGTCAATTGAAATCCCTTATAAGTTTTCTGACCCTGGTTTCAGATCAAAGTTTGGTTCTAAATATGTTTTCTTAGTGTAAACTCAACGTGGTTTTTTTTTTTTTTTTTTTTTTTAAATTTTGGAGAATAGCCTGTATATGTTAATGAACTAATTCTAAACATTAAAAATATGTTGTAACTAGACCAACAGGTAGCGTAGTGGTTACATTGCTGGACTCTCACATGGCTGATTGCTGTCTAGTCCCAGATCCAGTGGCTTCAAAATCACACCAGGTACATGTGTGTGCATGCTTAGGATCCTGGGGAGAATGGAGAAGGGATTGCTGTGTGGACATCCCACCCGGGGGGTGACTTCTCATTTCCCCTCTCGCTGTATCTCTCTCTCTCTTTCTCTGGCAAGTGCATGTGCCCTCAGGCAGTAAAGCCTCTTTCTTTTCCATTGTTTTTAATGTTTTAACTATGACTTAGTTCAGCCATGATCCTTTAAAAAAATAGTTCTAGGTAAAACTATTTTTATCATTAAACATTTTCACTACATTTCTACAAAATAGTTGGACATTTGACTATTAGGATATATTTTTCATGAAAAAAGTCATTAACAACTCTTTCTTGTGTCTTGATAATACCTTTCATTTACTTAATTAGGTAAATTCATCATGTGCCACATTATAGATCCCCAAAATAAGAACTGTAAAGTAAAAATCTTTCAACAAAATTTCTTGCAGAGTGAAAAAAAAAAAAAAAAGACATAAATTAGAAATGGTTCTATTGTTTTTCACCAAATATCATAGGACACCTTTTTTCTACTAATAGAAGATTAGGAATGCTGGCGTGTAGGAGAGCAGTGTGACAAACAGAATGAAATGAAGACAGAAGGAGTTGAGGGGAGAAAAACCTTGAGATTATTTTATGTAGGTTTTTTTTTAAACCAACTTTGAAAAAATTATATTTTTTTTTCTAAACTCTGGGTATTAGGAAATCCAACACTGCTGTACTAAACTTTGTATTTGTATAATTTCCCCTACTTTATATAAGACAGTATGAAGAATATTTTAATTTTCCTAACCTCTAATAGTAACTATAAAGCTCTTGGCTTTTCCTCTTTGAAAAAGTCAGGTTTAGAGCAGTGAGAGTTTGCAATATAAATTAAAGATGGAATATGCATGTGCATTAGGGGAATTAAAGAAGCAATAATGGTTCTGATTTCGATAGTCAGAACAAATTTTCACAGCAGTTTATGGGTAAATCAGAGTCTCCAAATATTTGTATGAAATTTGTTCTCATTCTAATTCATTTTACCAAAAAATTTCTTTTTTTTTTTTTTAAGTGAGATTTTTGCTATAGGGCACATGTGTTTTCTGCAGAGACAGACAGAAAGAAAGCAAAATATCACTCCTCCCCAGGGGGAATTGCCATGCCACAATCCCTTTTCCTCCATTTTTTCTCTTGGGATTTTGGACATGCACATGCGCCCAGCTTGATGTTTAAGCCATCAGGCCCAGGGCCAGAGCCGTGGTCAACTATGTAGGAGCCCAGTGACATAACCATTATGTCATATGCTGATCCCCCCAAAATTTTCTAACGGAATTACTTACATAAAGGTTAGCACAATGGTGGGCCCCAGGACAACATTTAATTTAAAAATAATGCTACATGATTTTTGATTAAGAAATGTGTGTTGATTGATGTATTATTTTAACAGCAGACCTAAGTATTCTTTTAATAAATGTTTACTGAATATCTATAATATGCAAGGAAATATACTAGATGCTATGGAGGAAGAAAGTTTAAAAATTCATGCATAGTCCATTACATAATTATAATATTTTACATAATTGAACCCTTATCCTATAACTGTTATCCTATTTCATAAACCTTGACTGATTGGTTGATATTGAAGAACTTTTCCTTGCCACTACTTCACCTGCCATATAACTCACACCAGCATCTGGAAAATAAATGGCAAAAGCAGCAGATCTGCCATCTGATCTCAACCATGGCAGAATATACTCACTTCTCCAGGAAAGAAGACAGGAAGCTGACCTAATCTATTCTCCCTGCAAACATGGTCATGACAGACCTCCTGTCAAACCAGTTAATGACATTTACATGACTTCCTGGAAAATGTCAAGAAAGCTTTGTAACCATCTGAGTACCGTGGAGAGGGCTCATGCCTGCTCTAGTCCATTTTGTTGCTAATAACAGAAAACACTGGGTCATATAGGAGAGCAGATGTTTATTCAGCCCACATTTCAGAGTTTCAAGACAGGGTCCAAGGTAGGGCTATATTATCACACAGTGTGTGGCATGACCCCATGCACCTGTGTCCATGTATCTGTGTTCTGGTTTCATTTCCTTCCCTATAAACCTCACCAGGAACCAATCATACAGTCTACCCTAACCATCTAATCACTTCCCAAAGGTTTTATATCTCATTACCGTAATCAGCATAAGTTTCCTCTTAAAACCTTCATAATACAACCAGATTCAGATGTGAACTTTTTGCACACACATTCAAACCATAGCATTCTATGCCTGGCACCTGAAATTTGTGTTTCTTCACAAACAAAATAAATCCATTTTATTCCAAATGTTTTAACTCATTCCAATATCAGTCCAAAATTCTGAAGTCCAGAGTCTCAGCTAACTCCTTCCAGCTGTGAGCTGTAAAATAAAAATGAATAATATGCTTCCAAACTACAGTGGCAGAATAGGCTTGGAGTTGACATACTTTTCTCAAAGGAGAAAGCAATAACAGGCCACCAAGCAAGCCTCAAACTTAAGAGGACAGACATTAAGTTTTAAAGTTCCAAAATGTCTATCCATGCCAGGTGCTCTATCCTGGGATGGACCCTAACCAGGGAGGTTTCTATGTAAAGTCACACCATTGCTGCGTCACCACCTTGCCCCAATATATATATATATATTGATAAGTAGGAGGAATACACTCAAATTTAACAATAAAAAGTATAGTACCATGACCTCCAAAACCCATAATAAAGTTTCTTATCATCATTATGAAGTATTATGTGCTAAGCGTAATTTTATGTGTGATACTTTTCCACAGCTGGCAGTGCAGCAAGCAACAGCTACAATGTTACTATGGAATAGGAATTGTTTTCGCTCCATCATAATTTTTAGTGTTTAATTTTCCAGAGTTCACATGCATTTGCCAAGGGGAGGCTGAATAAGAGATAAGGACAATTTAAAGCACCCCATATGGGGCATGATTATGCCACAATCCTTTGCCTCCACTTCTTCTTCCTTTCAGGATTTTGGGTACACGTCCAGCTGATGTGTTCTTTCTAAGCCACCCTGTCTGATACTCAAACTAAACTGTTGACCATGTGGGATCCAGCTGCCCATCCACTAGACCACGGATTGGCTCTCCACTATCATCTTAGGGACTAGTGTCATATATGCTGTCTATTCATCAACACACCATGTGGCACATGACTGTATTAGGAAAAGAACTTAAAGATATTTATACATTTTTAAAAGTCTTTAAATTTTTCAAAGCTATGTAGGTACTAATGTACTTGGAAAATAAACTTTATGGGCATTTATTGTTATATTACTATCCAAATTTCCTTTCCATAAATAAATTTACAACTTTGTTGTCATTAATGGGATTGTTCACTTGTTTTATTTTGCTACAGGACATGTGCGCTCACCAGAGAGAGAGAGGGAGGAGGAAAGTGAGAAATTACCCCCAAGAGGCGTTGACCACACTGCAGTCCCTTCTCCAGTCTCCTCTTGGGATTTTGAGTGCACATGCACATGCACCTGGTGTGATTTCCAGGATACCAGGTCCAGGACTCGAACTATGGGAGATCCTGGTGCTTTTACTTGCACGCCAACTGCTGGCTCCCATATAATGGGATTTTTTTACCCTGTTTAATCATTGGTTTTCTCTAGTCCCTGTGTTCTTGTTCATATGAATACATGACTCTGAAGATACATTAGGACATGTTGAAAAAAATAGGAAATATTGTGTGGTTCAAAAACTGATGATTTATGACAATGCCCTCCTAGAATTGAATACATTTTGGTATTTCTGAATACAGAATTAAGTCTCTGGGTTTTTAATCCTTACAATTTTCAAAATTCTATTAAAAACTTATAATCCTAGACCATTTCAGAATTTAATATGTACTAAATTTCACTTCCCATTTCTTTTTCCATTTCCTAGAATTGCAGTAAAGCATTAAATAAAAGAGTTGATATGGGTAAGAGCAATTTGGTATGCTACAGTAGGGTTTTAATTATATAAGAAAATAATGATTTAATTAAAAACTTTTCAACATTTATAAACATAATTATAAAATTCTTTTAAAAGTTCATGGATTAGGATGAGCATAAGGCATAGTGCTTATGTCACTAGATACCAACTGTGGTTGGAGTCCCAAACCTGGTAGCTTGAAAAGCATGCTGGATGCATGTGCATGCATGCCTAAGATCCCAGGAGGAGAATGGAGGAGAACGAATTGCGGTGTGGCCATCTCCCCTGTGGGGTGATTTCTCACTTCCCTCTCACTGTCTCTGTCTCTCTGATGCGCACATGTGCCCTAAGGCACAAATCTTTAAAAATAAATAAATAATTCAACACACAAAATATACAAATCAATAAATAAAGGCTCATGGATTTGTTCTTGTAGTTAAATTATAAACAATTCATGAAAAACAGATCATAATATAAATTTTTTAAGTTTTTTCTAGGGGGGACCAGCAGATCACATAATGGTTCGAACACTAGACTTCCAAATGGTCGACGGTGTTTCGTGTTTCATGACCCAGGGGCTTGAAACCCACACTGGACGTGTGTGTGTGTGTGTGTGTGTGTGTGTGTGTGTATGTGTGTGTGTGTGTGTGTGTGTGTGCACCCAAGATACCAAGAAGAGGATGAAGGAGAAGAGATTGAAGGGTGGTCATCACCCCTAGGGGGTAAATTCTTGCTTTCAGTCTCTCTGGTGAGTGCACATACCCTATAGCAAAAATCTCTCTAGAAACAAAAAAGTTTAATTTTTTCCTTCAAGATTACACATCTAATTCTACATTTAATTGTCCTTTCCATAGCCAATTATATTTGTTAAAAAAAGACAATTTTATATCCCAAGAAGCTGAATGTTCATTAATATTTATGCTGACTATATTTTTTCTACTTCCTAATGTGTTTTTATGAAAGATTTTTGGAATTCTTATTTCCCCACTACATTACTGGTGCAAGTTTAGGCTAAACTGCTACTCAAACCTGTCTAATGTGCTGGTAGAGATGAACCACAAGAATTTTACTAAGAGACTGAGAAAATTCCTAGAGCAGAACTCATCTTGAAGGAAAAGGAAGCCAGACCCTGTGAATTTTACCATTCGGCCCTTTACACTGGAGGGAAAGGTTACTGATTCTGTTTGCTGATTCTTCTCTAGGCCTCGAGGAAATTGTAACTAACTTTAGGAAGAGCTGGTTCTCGAAAATTCTTGTAAAATATTGGGGAAGAAGCAGCAATATTTCAGTATATTTTAAGCCAAAATAAATGGTCAAATAGAGCTGAAACTTCTTATCTGACAAAGACTAAACAATGCCCTTTGGACTTAGAAACTAGAGACTTTGCTTGTGATTTTGGCACAAGCTCCTTTAGAAAAGAGCAGTATATAAAGAAAGTGAATGAGTTTCCAGCAGGTGGTATAGTGGTTACCGTGCTGGACTCCCACATGACTGACCATGGTTCAAGTCCAGGTCCTGACAGCTTGAAATCAGTTTGCGTGGGTTCATGTTTAAAATCCCAGGAGGAGTTTGGAGGAGTAGGGACTGCAATGTGGCCACCCTACCACCAAGGGCTTGATTTCTCGCTTTTCCTCTTACTGTCTTTGTCTCTTTCCAGAGAGCACTTGCACCCTATGGCGAAAACCTTTAAAAAAATATAAATGGTGACAATTTTCAAAAAAGTTTTGGCTAAGCAGAGGCTATAAGTAGGATTACATCATTATGGGTGTTGATGGGGACACTGAAGAAAGAAAAGCTTCTGCTTTGTTTTGTTGAATGTCTGCCTGTTTGTTTTAGCTGTGGATAATGGGGAATATCCACTCATATTATCTAAACAACAAATTGAATAATGGGAAGATGTAAGTCCAAAAAATTATTTGAATGAGGCAGGTTAGTAACATGACAAGGTGCCAAGACGGACTATAGGGATCAAATTATTAGGGGATGTGGAGAGCTTAGCCGTTATTAGAAGCAGATCCTCCTTGATTTGTAATAGGAAGAAAAGAGGAAAAAACAAAAGATGAGTGCAAATGCTGAAACTCTTACAGAGTAAGGGTTGAAAATTTGAAGTTGCATCTACCTTATAACTTCAGTGTTTTTTTAAATTTTAAGTTAATTTTATTATCATAATTTTATATGACATTTAATTACATGTATCTTTACCATGTATTGCATTTCTTTTTCACTACTACTATCATGCATATCAGTCAAGACAAAGACATTACCATCCACATCATTATCAAATAGCTTTTATCATTTTTTAGATTATTATTTTTTGAGAGGTTTTTGCTATTGGGCATGTGCACACTCCAGAAAGACAGACAGACAGAGAGACAGAAAGCAAGAAATCACCTCCCAGGTGAGATGGCCACACCACAATCCTTTCTCTTCCATTCTCCTCTCAGGATCCTAGGCACACACACACATGTCCCAGGTGTGAGTTTAAGCCACCAGGTCCAGGACTTGAACCGCAGTCGACTACATGGGAGTCCAGCGGCATAGCCATTAAGCCATCTGCTGGTCCCTCTGACTATTTTTTTAAAACATTCAATCACTATATATCATTTGGCTTGTAAAGAGAATTTACTCAACAGGAAATATTTCTCAGACCAGTCCAGTTGAGAATATTGTACATGTTATCTTCAATAGGCAATAAACCATTTCTTTGTCCCACTAATGTCATGCCTCTCTGTTCTCTTGCTATCCTTCTCTATACTGTACAGTAAGAAGTAACAATATTTATTAGGGTTATTACAAATGAGGAAGAAAGTCAGTGTGAGTTTCAGAAATTTAAAATGATAATGAATGGATGGCGGGTTGTATTTTTCCAAGGTTGACATGATAGTATCCCCTATCTCACATGCTCTTCAGCATTGTTACCACTTTTGATCATAAACTGGTCTATTTATCAACCTTCTTGAATCTGAACTGTTCCAGTGACTGCATTTCTCAATAAATAGTCAAAATAATTGCCAGTTCCAAATATTATCTTTATTGTTTTTGTGCATTCAGCTTCTTCTTCTTCTTTTTTTTTTTTTTTGAGAGGTTATGTGCATTCAGTTTCTGATTCTTCTTGGTAGCCAAGTCCATGGATGACACATGATTTGTCCTGAGTCCATCACGTTAGAAAAGCAAAGCCATGAGGTGGATTCAATGCCATGGATAGAGAGAGTTGCTCTGCGCTACCAAACATCAGAGTGAGCAGGTCACACTTAAGAATTTGGGTTATTCTCTCTTCTGACATTATATGTCTGCAGCTCAGAAAGATAACTATTCAGATCAGTAGAGGCAATCTCCAGACTTGTTAGACATACTAATTATTAATTACTGATTTAAACCACTAAATTTTGGGTGTCTTGTTACATAGAAATAAATAATAGGAAAATAATGTTTGATACATTGCCTTGGAGTATGCTAGAGTGGGCTAAGAAGAAACATATAGTAGGGTAAATAAAGTACTGTTGAATGTCTTAATTAAGCTTAGTTAAGCTTACTCTAGATTATTTTCATAAACTCTATATGTAGGTGAAGAAATCCATACAACAGTAGATATGACCTAAGTTTTAGTGCCAAGTACAAAGAGAAATACTTGAATTTAATCAAGGTGACATAGAAATAGAAATTAATCAAGAAAGTAGAAGATAATAGTGAATTTTTTAGATTATTATTTTGATCTAAAGTAATGTTTCATTCTTTCTTTTCATGATTTTTCACTCTAACTGTATTCTGGAGTGCTCTAAGTCACCATGTTAA
Organism: Tupaia tana; assembly: GCA_026018925.1. NCBI lineage: Eukaryota > Metazoa > Chordata > Mammalia > Scandentia > Tupaiidae > Tupaia > Tupaia tana. The sequence goes on from JAKSZU010000001.1 coordinate 158,948,791, forward strand.
TCATCATCCTTACCATCCTCATCAACCCGAAACATGCTCTTTTATTCAATCTAATCACAATTTCTCTCCATCAAAATAGTGCATGAAAACCACTACATTTTTCCTTTGGGCTACTGTATATAGTTTCTCATCTTTCTCAAATGATTGACATTAATTACAGATCATTACTCTGGGAAGCTAGGTGCTTTTCAACTATCTGATTTTGCTCTGAAGTTTCTCTTTATTCCTCCACAAGTTGATGCTTATAATTTAAAATCTAGGAAATTGTATTAAATCTTGAAATAGCAGCCAGCCTCTTCTTTGCAACATTCTCCCTCTAAAGTTCTTTTTAAAATATTGATTCTCACTTTTTTTCTTCTTTTAAGAAATGAGCCCTATATTTTGTTACCTACAATTATACTTGAAGATTTTATCAGAGATTAGAGAAACTGTTTAGAAGAGGAAATTAACTTTCTCTAGTTTTTTTTTTTTAAAAGCAACCTTGACTACCTGAAATTATTGTTGGTAGTAAGCAGGCAACTTTACAAAGATATGTCACACCTGCATTTTCACCCCATTCCTGAACTGTGAATCACAGTTGCAATTGCCCAGAAAAAAAAAGAGCATTTTAAATCTTAATAATGGATGTGCTATGTTTTCTATTTTGCAGCCTGTCTAAGAGGAACTGCTGGTACTTTCTTATGCCAATGGAAACTGAAAAAAAATGAGATGCACTGCTTTTGCCAAAGGGGAAGGATGTGAAAATCTGAATAAATGATCCTTCTATTTTGTTACTTCTTAGAAAAGTGATTTTCCTAACAAAATACAATAATTTCTTAACAATAATTTACTTTGAATTAATTTTTGAAAATAAATTAAAAATTGAATTGATTATAAATATGTTCCCTGTATCCTGTAGCAATACACAGAGATAAATACTAATCAGGAAATTTTAACATAGCCATGCAAAGAGAATGTAGAAGAGTATTCTTCGACTGGATATTGAAGATATGACCCTACTTTTTCTATGGTCATGCAGCCTGCACACAATTCTCTAGTACATCTGTTATATTAAGTAGTGTGGTCATGCACAAGAAAGAATAAAATGTAAGGAAGGTAATTTGTCTTCTGAGGTAGTCTAGCCCATATAACTTATTCTTCCCTATTTTATAACATAGTATCCATGTATATTCAATAATATATTTTTTTACATAATTAAGGATTAAACAAGTCCAATTTTACGTTCTCTTTTCTTTTACAAATGCTCTATGTAGTTGTCTGAGATTATGCAACATTGTTTCATAAGACAAGAACCCCATACACCATTACTTTGTGATTTTAATACGATGTTCAATTCTCTAACCTGTAAAGACTCACTCACAAATAGAAAGCAATTGATCCATATTACCTATGTTGTAATGAATCTAGATGTGCCTGACATTCAATTCTTTTCTGTATTAGTAAAAAAGTTTTTTTTAAAAAAATTATTGAGCAAATAAATGTGCACACCTGCACTGATCTTCAGTTTCAAAGTTAACATCACACTGGCCAGTGTTTATTCTCTAAGACTGGGTTTTACCAGTGTGTACATTAAGCTTCTATTTGAACGTAAACACTCTCTCACTGGTCTAGGGCATTGGTGAAGTGGAGAACATCAAACTCTGGCAGTTGAATGCAAGCCCCAATAGCTACCTGCAGTTATTCTCTGTCCGTTAATTCAGATATGGAGCAGGGATGACTGTGGATGTCACTGTCAATCACTAATAATTTTCTTCTTGCTACTTAACATGGCTTCACCATTACGTACTGCAAAACAGCTTTCTGAAGATTCTGCTTGTCTCTTTCCATTCTTTTTTTTTTTTTTTTTTTTTTTTTTTTTTTTTTTTTTTTTTTTTTTGGAGAGGTTTTTGTTATAGGGCATGTGCACTTGCCAGATAGACAGATACAGAGAGACAGAAAGCAAGAAATCATCCCCCAAGGGGTATGACCATGCTGCAATCCCTTCTCCTCCATTCTCCTCTCGGAACCTTTGGCACGCACACACATGCACCCGGTGTGAGATTTAAGCCATCGGGTCCAGGACGTGAACCGTGGTCGACTACCTGGGAGTCCAGTGACATAGCCAATACACTAACTGCTAGTCTCTCTATTTCCATTCTTAATCAGAGATTATCTCTATAATGTTCTATGAAAACAGTTTATTTTTTGACAAAATTGCTTCACGTCATGACTTTTTATTGGTAACCACTCTTGTTGAAGTGCCAAACTCAGAAGTAAAGCTCCTGACATTTTGGGAAGCAAAGCATCAAGGTATTAAAGCCTAGTAATTAGATGTTTAGCATGGTCCAGAAGAGCTTGATTATTGTATGTAGTTGGATGTCACATTTCACCTAATAGTCTGTCTCATATTTTTATATTGTCAATAAACCATGATAGATATTATTTGACTATTTTGTAACAGCACAGAACCTCAGCCCACAGTATCCAAGAACTTGCATAGGTCACACAAATGCAGTGACGTTTCAGACTTATTATGACCATATCTAATTTGGTGTTAAGTTGGAAGGGGCTAAGAAAACAACAAAAGATGGGATGAGTTTTATCTTTTTGAGAGAAAGTAGCCAGACAATTTTTTAAAGTTGCTAATTTTTATAGGGTACATGAGAATGGCATTCGGCTTTTGTTTTTATATTATCTAGAACAGTTCTATCCAGTAAAAATATACTATAATTGATGTATGTATTAGGTTGTCAGAAAAGTCATGACATGTTTTTTCTATGCAAAAATGTGTCATGACTTTTCTGAAAAGCCAATTTTTTAAAATTTTCTAGGATCATGTTAAAGCAAAAAGAACAGAAAAAATCATTTAGTAAAATATTTTACATAAAATATTGGATTGTCAGAAAGTCATGATGCATTTTTGCATAGAAAAGCAGAAAAATACATCATGACTTTTCCAGCCAACCTAATAGTATTTACAATGTAATTTAGATAAACATTAGAAATATTTTACATTTTTCTGCTGTAAATGAATTTATTGTGTTTTTACACTTATATTATACCTAAATTTAAATTAGACACATTTCATATACTCAGTATTCACATGCAGATATCAAATTAGACAGTGTATTACAAGCCATCAAAAGTAATGTCTTTAAATTGGATAACAGTAAAAAGAGGTGCTAAAATATTAACACTTTCTCTAGATGTTAACAGTATTTTTTACTGTTATTATGAAAAATTTCTCAACAGTTCTATAATGGACACAATAATATAATGGATTTGTTTGTTGATTGTTTGACTTTCAAGTTTTCAAACTATGGTGAAATTTCATCTCAATTAATGCTTCATTTATATCTCTATTCAATTCTACCTTCGATTTTTATTATAAATTCCTAATATTATGACAATTTATTCACTAATAGTTAAATATTAATCTTAAAACGGTAAATTAAAAAAATTTATCCAGCGTCATCAATATACATAAAAATATGTGTAGATACCCTGATATTCAGTCAGTGTTCATGTTTCCAGTAATTTCTTTCCATGTGTTTATTAAATAAATGTTTTTGTTTGTTTTATTCTCATTGTAGAAAAATAAAGTTTTTATTAAGGTTTATTTTCCTTTTTTTTTTTGAAAGAGATGACTTTCTAGCACATATAACTGCTGTTGTTTTTTTATTAGAAAATACATACTTTCCAGCATGAAAGTATGTCTGAGTGTCACCATTTTTTTCTTTTGGATGTTAGATGTTTTGGTGATTAATGTATAACTCCATTGTTTTATTGAATGCAAAAATATAATATTTTAGTCATTATTTTTTCATGTATTATCTGGAGAATTTCTGTAAAATGAAATTTGCCATCATTTCGTGCTTGATTACTCATTAGTACAATTCCTAAAGAAAAGATGCAGCAAAGTCAGCTTATTTTTTTGAATGCATAAAGTTTAAAAATAGTTTTTACTTATGTTACAGAAACAAATTCTTCTGAAAAATATAATTTATAAGTGTGTGTGTATATATATATATTTGTGTGTATATATATACATATACATATATATGTGTTTATGTATATACATATGCATATATATATATATGATGGATTTCTTTTCTTTTTTTATTGTTATCCCAGGTTTATTAAAAATAGTACAGCATAGCAGAAAGTTCCAAATGGCTCCACGTGGGGTTTTGAAATTCATTCCAACTGTAAGCTGCATGACCTTCAGGTTGGACAGGCTGCCAAAGTCCAAAAGCTTCAGCATGTCCTTAGTGTCAGGATCCATTTCAATGATTTCTTGATCCAGGGCTGAGACCTCAGGAACATAATTATCTCTCCTTTCTCGCTCCTCTTCCTGCAGCTTGATGGAGATGCCTCTCACGGGGCCTCTCTGATTGTGCTTCATGAGATGCGTGACATAGCCTGCTATGTTGTTGCAGAGCTTCTTGCTGGAAATGATGGTGACCTCCTTGCATACTCGCTTGTTTGTGTGGAAGTCGTTGCCCAAATGTGTGTAATACTTCTTGATGATGACCCGGGCCGTCTTCCTCAAGGTTTTGGTGTGTACGCGGGCCCATGTCGGTAGGTCCTTGGGGAAAGAAGAGGATTTATTTTTATGATACTAATCATGCATTATGTTTGGTCGGTGGGAGCTTTTAATAAGTCCCTGTGTCCTTATGAATAGATCCTACCAAATTTTCAGAGTTTCCTTGTTATCTAATATTTTAGTATATTCACACTTAAATTGTATACTGACTTTCAGTTTTTGTTGTTGTTTTAAAGAATTACTTATTTAATTTTATTTCTTATTATTAATTTTCAATTTGATCAGAAAAAGAAAGGGAATATGACAAAGCAAGTTCCCAGGTCGGGACTCAAACTGCAGTCAGCCATGTAGGAGTCCAGCACCTTAACTACCATGCCACCTGCCTTTCCAATAGCTCAACTAAGACATTTCTCCTTTATACTCAAGCACTAAGTAGAACTATTATTGATAGGGATAACCTATTGTTTCTGAGTCTTTTTTTTTTTTTTTGGAGATGTTTTTCACTCTAGGGCGCGTGCGCTCGCCAGACAGACAGAGACAGAGAGACAGAAAACGAGAAATCACCCCCCAGGGGGGATGGCCACGCCGCAATCCCTTCTCCTCCATTCTCCTCTCGGGATCTTGAGCACGCACACGCGCCCGGCGTGAGTTTTAAGCCACCGGGTCCAGGATGCGAACCGCCGTCGACTACATGGGAGTCCAGCGACATAGCCATTAAACTAACTGCTGGTTCCCATTATTTCTGAGTCTTTATAAGAACAAAAATGCTAAAAATGTGTTGTTCTTTCTATTGGTTAGTTTCATTTATTTATTTCATTTATTTTAATTTATTTATTTTTTCCTCATGGGACGTGTGTGCTCACTGAAGAGAGACACAGAGAGAGAAGTGAGAAACCACCGCCCATATGGGTGGCCACACTGCAATCCTTTCTCCTTCTCCACTGATCTCCCAAGATTTGTCACTTGCATGCACACATAGCTGTTGTGATTTTTCAAATCTCTGGGCCCCGTATTTAAACTATGGTTGACCACCTTCTGGGCCCTAATTGCTGGTTTGTAAAGTACAAAATGAGTTCATAATACTTCCCATTTACTTACTTATTTATTTTAAAAACTTTTTTTTTTTTTTTTTCAGAGAGAGATTTTTGCTATAGGGAGTTGCACTCACTTGCCACAGAGACCCACAGAGACAGAATGAGACAGAGAAACAGAACCTGTGAAATACTCTCTGGGGAATGGCCATGCCTCAGTCCCTTCTCTTCGATTCTCCTCTCAGAATCTTGGGCACTCATGCAAATGCACCCAGAGGGGAATTTTAAGTGCCATGTCCTGAAACTGCAGTCGACTATGTGGGAGTCCAACAACGTAACCATTATGCCATCTACTTGTCCCAATATTTCCCATTTATATTTCAAGTTTCAGGACTTTTATTTTACCTATTTTATCTTATATTTGGAACTCCCGTATCCATCTAAGAAGCTCAATTCTCTAGGACATAGAGAATGATAGAATTCAAATGCATGTACTCAGGCGTATGCCTTTCAACACATACAACTCTCTCAGAGTAAAAATACCAATAATACCACAAGCAAGATGTTGTTCAAAAAATACTTTTCAATACCTATTTTCTCCTGCTATATAAATTTCTAATTAACCTAGTATGTTTTAAAATAATTTGTCATAATTCCACCTAAGTGGGTAAAACCATCTGTGTATATATTTATATATATTCATTATTTATTTTTGATTAAATTATGGGGAGATTTTATTTTAATTTTGACAAATAATTATATGCCAAATTTGCAAATTTATAAAGTAAAACATACAAAAACAAGGACCATCTAAAGACACCTAGTTTTGGGCCAATCTGGTGGCATGGCGGTTAAGGTGGCTACATCCCACTTGGCCTAGAACATGGTTGGAGTCCTGGACCTGGCGACTTGGCAGATATGTCAGGCAGGTGTATTTGTGTGCCCAAAATCCCTAGAAGAAAACAGAGTAGAAGTGATTACAGTTTGGCCATCCCCTCTGCGTGGTGATTTCTCATTTTTCTTTTCTGGTGAGCATACACACCCATGTAGAAAGAAACTATTGTGAAAATCTGCGAGACATCACGGTGGGCAATACTTCTTAAGACCCCCAAAGCACAAGCAATAATCCAAAAAACAGACAAGTGGGATTACATCAGATTAAGAAGTTTCTGCACAGAAGACACAGTAATTAGTGTGAATTGACAACCTTCAGAATGGGAGAATATTTTTGTAAACTACGATTCAGATAAGTGACTGATAGATAACCAGAATACACAGGGAAATCAAGGGGGCTTACCTGAAAGGAAATAAATAAATAAATAAATAAATAAATAACAATCTAATTAAAAGGTGGGAAAATGAACTGAACAAACAACTCTCTAAAGAAGATATATGAACAGCCAAAAGATATGAAAAAATTGTCAATACCCCTCATCATAAGGGAGATGCAGTTCAAAATCACAATGAGACACCACTTAATCTCAATCAGAATGACTAAGATTAAAAAAAAAGATGATAAGTGCTGGCTGGAATGTGGTGAAAGGAGAACTCTCCTACACTGCTGGTGGGAATGTAAATTAGTCCAACCACTGTGGAGAACAATATGGAGATTCCTCAAAGACCTTCAAATCTAACTATCTTATGATCCAGCAATCCCACTCCTGGTATCCACCCAAAAGACAGGAGAATTCTCAGTTGCACAAGTGCTCACACATCTATGTTTATTGCAGCATTATTCACAATTGCTAAGACATGGAACAAATACAAATGTCCATGAACAAAAGAATGGATTGAAAAAATGTTGCACATATACTGTATGGAACGAACACTACTCAGCCATAAAAAAAAAAAAAAAAAAAACGAAAATTTACTGCTGATTGAAGAAGGCCAGGCTATGAAGCAGAGATATTGTATGTCTCCACTTAATATACACAGACTGTCTGCACTCTATGGCAAAAACTGAAATATTAGAGGATATAGAAACATGGAAAATGGTCATGGAAACTGGATACAGTGTAAGAAGAGAGTGGGAGAAGGAGGAAAGTGAGAGGAAATACATTAAGGAGTAAAATAGAGAGGCAAGACATTTGTGGGACAGAGATGGATTATTATCTGTTGATAATATGTATAGTATCCTTGACTGGACTGGTGTGAGGTGTATTCACGTTGTGAAAATTCACTTTAGAGACTAAGTGGTATATAGTGATTCAATGTATAAAAGAAATTAAAATAAAGTATATTTTAAAAATAAAAAAAAGCATAGAGTTTTTTTGTATCAAAGTTTCCTCCATAATTTTTCTATTATAGGCAGTCTTTTCTTTTAATTGTCTCATTTTTCATATTTTGTTTATTATAGGCAGATATATTATATTCTCCATCTTTCTTAAATAAACTATGCTATACTGTTTATGATTTTATATATATATGTATATATATATATATGTGAAAAGTGAAGATCATTATAAAATCACAAGCATTTTAACATATAATTTGACTCTTTTTATAGAACAGAAGAGTAGGAAACTCTCATTTGTATTTTAATGTGCATATGTAGTCTTAAGAACTTCATATATTCCCAAAAAAGAATGATTAATTTGTTATAAGAAGTCTTCATAATCTTTTGTAAGTTTTATACTTTGGGGAACATATCTTCAAACCTAGTGTAAACTGTTAGATCGTTTATGCTAGCAAGGGAGGGAGACATATATAGGTCTGTTAGAGCTGGTTGTAACATAGAGCTGGAAAAAATGAACAATAGGTGTACTACATCTTGGAAATAGTTTCTAAAAAGCTATGCATCTCCTCTGGATTTGAGGATATATTTTTTCTAGTAAGCAGCAAAACTCACTCAGCTAGATATATCCATATTCTGTAAGGATCTTATATTGAATTAAACTTTATATTTTAAAATGGTATTAATTAATGTATATCATTTAATGGATGATAAATTCAGCTGAGGACATTTTGCTTTAAGTAATGTAAACCAATTCAGAATATCATTAAATAGTGATTTTCATTTGCTTCAGTTATGACTAATTTCCAAAAAACTGGTTTTAAATCCTCTTCATTTGTCTTTGTTCCTAAATTTAGAAAAGAGAAATGATGTTGATGTCAAAGGTAGTGTGTGATTAGCTCCAATCAGAGAAATTTGTCAGGTGTATATATTTGCCCTTGCCAATGAGAGTATGTTCCTTAAATGCCTAGAAACAAACTTAGAATGAATCATAATTGTTACATAGCCTTGAAGACACACACGTGAATTTTTAGTGTTTTTTTTTTTTTTTTTGTGAATTTTCAGTGTGCTTTTCCCATCATTCTGAAATGGTCAAAAGTAGATTTATTTTTTCCACATGCACAATATATAGTTAAAAATCAAGTAAAAAATGTGTACTATAAAGATGTACAGTGATCTTTTTTTTTTTTTTTTTTTTTTTTTTGAGAGGTTATTGCTATGGGGCTCATGCACTCACTAGAGAGACAGAGAAAGACAGAGAGGATAGAAAGCAAGAAATCACCCCCCAGGCATGATGGCCATGCTGCAATCCCTTCTCCATTCCCCTCTTGGGATTTTGATCATGCAGCCACATGCTCCCAGCATGAGTTTTTTTTTTTTTTTTTTTTTTTTTTTTTTTTTTTTTTTTTTTTTTTTTTTTTTTCTTTAAGGATTAATAGTGGTTATTCAATAGGCCCTCAAGACTAATAATAAAATAGAAAACTAATTGTTCTATACCATTAAAATGAAATTTAGCTATGGACAGCACTGTTTATCTTCCAAATTAATGAAATACACCAGAATGCTACGCATCAGAAATTTTAAGCAATTAAATCACAAAATCTGTGAAGAAAAACGGTAAATAATAATAATAATGATGATGCCTTTTTCACAAACTGGCTTAGTCTAGCAAGATTTCTTTTTCTTTTTCTTTTTCTTTTTTTTTCTGTTAATTTTGTGATAGTTTTAAGCCGCCAGATCTGGCACTATGTGAGAGTCCAGGGATGTAACCACTATGCCATCTGCTGGCCCCGATGTATAGTGATTAAGTGTAAATTTTTAAAAACTGAAAAAAAATTAAATACCATGCCAATTAGACAACATATTTTTAATGTAAACACATAGGTAATAAATTCTCCCTCAACCTGGTATTTTGTTATTTCTTACTTTGGTACTCACAAATGTGATAAAGGACTAATTCGTTAAAAATGAAGAAAATGTGGTGTATATGTGTAATCAAGAACATGTAAGCAAAGATCGCTAAAATGTGAGAAAGCCAATGTTCTGGAAGGAAGTTAGAAGGTAAAAGAAATGCCACTTTTTGAAAGTAGAGATAATATTGATAGTCAATATTACACTTACTTCATTTTTCATTTTCATTTGCATAGCATTTTCATATTTAGACAATGGTCAAAGGATGATGATTTAGCACAAATCATGATGTGGAGGTGATGATGATGATAATGAATCTTACTTTGGAAAATGATCCATAAACTTAAATTACTCTTGAATTATGTCAGTCCATAGGTATATAAACCATGTGCGGGGGAACAGCAGTTAGCATAATGGCTATGTCGATGGACTCCCACGTAGTCGACCGTGGTTCGAGTCCCGGACCCAGTGGCTTAAACTCACGCCGGGCACGTGTGCGTACGTGCCCAAGATCCCAAGAGGAGAATGGAGGAGAAGGGATTGCGGCATGGCCATCCCCCCTGGGGGGTGATTTCCTGCTTTCTGTCCCTCTGTCTCTCTCTGTCTGTCTGGCGAGCGCACACGCCCTATAGCAAAAACCTCTCGAAAAAGTAAATTAATTAATAAATAAATAAATAAACCATGAGCTGTCTTGTTACTCAATTTTTAGGGACTCAAGCAAAGAAATGAAGTTTCAGGCAGTTGGAAACCAGTTACAAAAGCAAAGCAATGATTAACTAAATATGTGTGCACAGAGTAGGCAATTGAATGATGGAGAGTTTGTGTATCTGATTCTATTGCAAAATGTATTTCCCTATTTCTTACATACTAGACTTTTAAAATTAGTTGTGATATTTTATCCCCTTAACGTGGGTAATTCAAAATTGAATTGAATTCATTTCACTTTTATAGGCACCAGCAAATAGTTAAAGATTTCATAATTTATAACACACAAAATAAACACTTCTAGGCTTAAAAATAATGATAACAAAAGAGATCTGCTGAAATTGGGGGCGGAATGTATGAGCCAAATATGCTATTTTTTCCCTTTCCTACTCTCACATTGCTCTTATGGTAGTTATGCTCCATTCAATTCAGCTCATGGAAGTATTGAATTCTAAATATTGAAGAAATCACATTTCATTGAAAGATGCAACACTTTCATTTTTACTATAAAATATTTCATTTATAAATGACAAAACTCATCTAAATTTTCTATTTAAGGGTATCACCTTTTGTTATCTTGCAGCTCTACCTACAAATGAAGATAATAGATTATCTTTTTTCCAAACTCAGGATGTGTAGATAGTCCCTCCAAAATATTTCTTTACTTTTTTGATATGGACATTTGGGTTCTCAGCTGGTGGTTATTAGTTTAAAACTAAATACTGTGTACTAGTTCATCTAAAGTTCCTCTGTGTATCTTCAAATCAGTGATTTTTACCTCATGTAGTTAATAGTTCCAGATGTGGGACAGGTGGGCAAAATGCTACTTATAAACACTTTACTACGCCTTCCCTAAGGGATTTCGAAATGCTGACCATCTCTTTCACTATTTCAGCCTCCAGCTTTTTCTACCAAAGTAACCTGAAAATGTGTGGAGTATGTGGGTGATCCAACCTACCTTATCTAAACTGTCTTCAGAGTTTCAAGAGTAGATAAAAAGTGAGTTCTAATAAAATAATTCCATAAAATCTATATTTGTGACCTCGGAACTAAGTGCTTACATAAACTATAATCCTAATTTTTATGTTACTGTAAGTATAGGAAGGATAGATACTATTAAATTCATTTGTTTAAGGAAAAACCATGTCTATGAAGCGGTTACAAAGCATGCTTAAAAGAAGTCCCTGGTTAGACAAAAAAGATAATTTTAACTTATAAATCCTGTCTCTAAATTTAGGTTCCTTTGTGCATGCATTCTTCGCACAGTATTTGAGGAGCAGGCTTAATAAAAAAGTTAATGTTTGGTAAGACAAAAAGACACAATTCCACATTCTCATTTTACTTCCTGGCTTTGAGTATCTTGAGATTAATTTTTCAAAGTTCCTTTATATATTTCTTCCATGAGTGAGAGAAACAGAGAGAGAGAGGACACATGCATCCTCAAAGGAGTTGACTTCGTAATTTACTTCCTTCCTCAGTCGGCCCTGGATAACAGGCAAACACATTTCCCAGGGACTTCAGGAAGGCCTTGGACACGAACAGAGAATCTTCCCACATGAAAATGCCTCACGGAGAGTTATGGTTTACTGTTGGAGATGATGTGGCCCTGTGATTTTAGGTCAACATTGCCATACTCATTTACATGAATTTCCTTAGGCACTTTAGCATTTAATGATGTTAAAAAAAATTATTCCTACACTTGTAAAACATGATAAGTAAAACGTTACTCAAGGGACTACGATCAATGACGGTTTTGCAATAGAGGAGGTGCACTAAGCTCAACTCTAAATGCAGAATGGGGATTTATAGCCAAGTAGCATAGTGGGGAGGTCAATGAATACAATTACTACGAGAAAACATCAGGAGTAAAGGTACATTCGTGATTTACAGGATTCCTGTTGAAGGCAGGACAGGATAATCAGATATCAGCTGGAGAGTGATGGAGAATGGGGAATTTAATCAGATATTGAAGGTAGGGGTTCTCTCTAAATTTACTTGTCAATAATCTTGCTACTTAAGACAATTACCAAGGATGAGGATTTGAATTCATTCAAAAGGGACTAGAGGACCACTCCCCTCCATTAAAGTTTTGTCAAACAGAAAGGCTTTGTCAATATTAACAATGGCCTTAAGCTAATAATAGTCAATTCTGTATTATAGTCCATTCTTCGCATCTTTTTAAAAAAATCTCACGTGTCCAACACTGTAAGATATCTCCTTATCATGATTCATAAATATTTGAGATGATGAATATAGTCATTATTCCAATGTTGTCATTACATATGGATTCATATGACAAAAAATCACACCGCAGCCCATAAATTTATACTTTTTTCTTATCATAATTTCTGACTTGCATGTAATCGTGTACGTATTTATTTGGTACAGTATAGCTTTTTAATAATAATCAAATCAAGGACATAAGCATAATCATCTCCAACATTTAACATAGAATTATATTGCGTACATTTAAAATTCACTCAACTGATTATTGTAGAAGTATATATTAAATTGCTAGCAATGTTCTCTATTGTAAAACATTTCATAACCTATTTCATTTGCATACAAATGCTCTTGTGTTTATTAGCCAATTTTCCCCTAAGCTCCCTAAGCTCATTTTTACCTCTGCTCATGCTATTTCTACACTATCAAGTTCTTTAATTTGTGTTAATGAGTGATGATACTCAGTATTGTTTAAGAGGGGACATACAGTATTTGACTTTCATAACCTTAGTTATCTCTCTTAACATTTTATCTTCCAGGTTAATCCATTTTGTCTCAAGTGGTGACATGAGTTTATTGCTCATACTCCTGAATGACATTCCATTGGATATCCAACATGTTTTCTTTATCCACGCATCAGTCAATTGGTGGGCACTTAAGTTGATGCCATGCCTTAGTTATTATGAATAATGCAGCAGTAAGAATGGATGTGCACATGTCTCTCCAACTGAGGGATTTCCTGTCCTTTGAGTATATCCCCACAAGTCAGATTCATAGATGAAAAGGTAGTTCCATTTTTCAATATTTGAGGAAACTAATATATTACATAGTCTTTATCCAATTTGCATTCCAACCAACAGTGTACTGTACGAGGGTTCACTCTTCTTTCACAACCTCGCCACCACTTATTATTTTGTTACTTGATTTTTTTGTTGTTGTTGCTGTTGTTTTTGTTTTGTTTTGTTTTGTTTTGGTAGTAGTCATTCCATCTAGGACTAGGTCATACCTCTTTGTCATTTGGATTCATGTGTCACTTATGATTAGAAATTTTGAAAAGCATATGAATTTGTTCATAAGTTTTTTGGCGATTTATGTATCTTCGAGAGTTGTCTGTTCAGATAAATTGCCTGTTTTATTTGTGTTATTAGTTTTATTATGGATGAGCTGTTTGAGTTCCTTATATAATTATTATATGTCAATTAAAAATAATAATTAAAATAAAGTGAAATGAAATAAATGGATGCTTTGAATGTTTCACCGTTGAGCACAGCATTTGCTATAAGTTTATCAGGCTATAGAAGCTTCTTTCTATTTCAACTTCGTTGAAAGTGGTTATCATAAATAGATCTAAATTTCAGTAACTTTTTTGTGCATTGATACAATTAAATGATTTTCTTCTTTAAGGAGAAAGAGATGAATGTAGTAAATTACCTTATTATATTTTCTAATGTCAAATCTTAAATTCCTAAAATAAATCAAATGTATTATTTTTAAAAAATATTGAGGACAGCAGTTGGCATAATGGCTATGTCCCTGGACTCCCACATAGTCGACTGCGGTTCGAGTCCCGGACCCAGGCGGCTTAAACCCATGCTGGGCGCGTGTGCTTGCGTGCCCAATATCCCAAGAGGAGAATGGAGGAGAAGGGATTGCGGCGTGGCCATCCCCTGGGGGGCGGGGGGAGTGATTTCTCTCGCTTTCTGTCTCTCTCTCTCTGTCTGTCTGGCGAGTGCACGCGCCCTATAGCAAAAACCTCTCCAAAAAAAAGAAAAAAAATTTTTTTTCTCTTCTTTCTAACTCGTCTATAATATGCAGATGTTCCACTATTGCCATTAGACTCCTTTAATTGCCATTTTTTTCTAAAAAAAGGATTTTACTAGATTTGGGGTTATAGATCTTTTTTTTTAGCAGTCTCTCCCTGCCGTCCCCAATTGTAATCCCAAATGCTAATACTTGGGGCAATATGAATTATAAAATGTAATGTTTATGACAGAGTAATAAAGATTATGCATTACAAATAACTTTAAAAAACAACTGGAGGGCCAGCAGCAATGTGGTGGTTAAAGCGGTTAGTTCCAACATGGTCAACAGGGCTGTTCAAGCCTCAGACCTGGTGGTTTGAAAAACATGAGTGCACGTGCCCAAACTCCAGAAAGGAGGGAGAAATGAAGGAAAAGGGATTGTAGCATGACTATTTTCCATAGGGGGTGCTTTCTCACTTTATCTATCTGTCTGTCTCTTTCTGCTGAGTGCATATGCTCTTTGGCAAAATTTTTTAAAAATAATAATAGCTTGAATATTTCCATGAAAAAAAAAAATGTCAAAAGATGTCATGAAATAATGTCCTATGTAACAAAATTTAAGAAGTTAAAACTTTTTCCTAATAACTTTATCATTTTAATTTCTCATTCTGGGATTTTACTAGTTTAATCTGGATCATTACTATTGGCATTTTATACTCATCTTCCAGATTCTGCAATCACTCTTTTAATATCGGTATTTGTCACCAACCACTGATCCTGCCACTCTGGTCCCTGTTGTATTGCTGTTACATTCAATTTCCTAAATGCTCTTATCCCAGAGAGAAAATTTAGATTATGCTATTAGTCTTCTGTTTTACTTAAGATATTTTTTCTCAATTTGCTTTCAAGTGTTCTTTCCTTCTTTGACACTTTTGTATTCTCTTAGCTATTTCTTCTCGATGCCAAGATTGACAAATGAATGATGATGCTAGGTCTTGCTCAGTCCTTCCAGAAGAGGCTAAAAAGACAGTTAATCTATTTTATAAGTCACTCTACAGCTTAGAGAATATTTTTCACTAGGTGTTATTGCCAAATAGCCCATTTTGATAAGACACTGATGTTGAACATACCTTTCCTGTTTTTCAGGTGTTTTTTTTTTTTTATTTAGTTCAGAACATTGAGTAGTAAACCAAGAACTGGACTTGGAGTTATGAAAGATAATAAGTTTTAATCTCCATTTTCATGAATAAAAAGATCTGTTTCTACCCCTCAGCAAGTCACTTAAAACTTTGGGGCTTTATTTTACCCAATCATAACATGATAAGTAGGATTAATAACATTTAATTGTGCTTCCAGATTTAAAACATATTGAATTATTTTCAATATATATATTATCTCAAATCTATAACCAATCAATCAAAAGTGGAAACAAGTCCTGTACTTCTTTTTATTCCTTGTACATGTAGAGAGCATGGGATGAAAGTATGATGCTTATTAAATATTTGAATGACTGATTTAAGAAAACTTGGGGCCAGCCTGTGGCATAGTGGTTAAGGCAGTGGACTCAACCATGGCTGATCATGGTTCAAGTTCCAGACCTTGCAGCTTGAAAATCATGCCTGGCATCTGTGTGTGCTTGCCCAAAATCCCAAGAGAAGAATAAAAGAGAAGGGACTGTGGCATGGATATCAACTATGGGGAATGCTTTCTCACTATCCATCTCATTGTCTCTTGTTCTCTAGCAAGCACAAACAACCTATGGCAAAAATATTTAAAAAATTTAAGAAAAAATATTTTTTTATTATTTGTACATTTATTTAGCTAGCTAATTTCTCAAAATTTAAAAAATATTTAGAGAGATATTACTAGATTATTTTTCGAAGAATTTTTTTTAACTTTATTTATTTATTTTAATTTGGCCAGAAAGGGACAGACTAAGAGAGAGAAAAAGTGAGAAAGCATGCTGCCAGGTCTGGGACTTGAACCACGGTAGGTTGCATGGGAGTCCAGCACCCTTAACCATGATGTCACCTGCCGTCCCCTACATCGCTAGATTTGACTGACATAAATAGATAGTAATATAAGATCAATTGTTAATATTAAGGTATTGAAATTTATAAAATCAATATTAATTTTTATAAACGACATGTTTTTATATTATTATTCACTACCTCTAGCACCTAGCACATTTGCTTTTTTTTTTCTTTTTGTTTTTTTTTGTTTGTTTGTTTGTTTGTTTGGAGAGGTTTCTTGCTATAGGGTGCATACACTCGCCAGAAAGAAAGAGAGAGACAGAAAGCGAGAAATCTACACCCTCTGGGGATAGCCTCACCGCAATACCTTCTCCTCCATTCTCCTCTCAGGATCTTGGGCATGCACATGCGCTAAACATGAGTTTAAGCCACCAGGTCCAGGACTCGAATCACGGTCGAGTATATGGGAGTTCAGCAACATAGCCATTATGCTAACTGGTGGTCCCGCACCTAGCACATTTTCCATGTTTATTAAATAATTGATTATGTGATTGAATTCTTAGAGAAAATCTGATATCTTTCTATTTCTCATACAGATTTTCTTTTTTGTTTTTTCTTTCAAAATTTGCAGCAACTTCATGGAACAGTATAATATGTCTAACCAGAGGGAAAAAATTTTAACAATTATAAATACAGAATGTTAAAGATTTCTCATTACAGTAATAATTTTCAAGAGTAGTTACATTTATGTATTTTGGCTTTTTTATTTGCATGTTTTTTCCTCACTTGCCCAAAGATTTCTAGTATGTTATTTGTAAACTTGAGCTATTTGAATATTTCTGAGAAGCAAAATAAATGTCTAGTTTAATCTTTTTTTTTTTTTTTTTTTTTTTTTTTTTTTTTTTTTTTTTTTTGGAGAGGTTGTTGATATGGGGCACATGCGCTCACCCCTACCAATTTTTGAAATTACATTTACCTTTTAACTAATCATATTCCAGAAACCATGTTTAGTGCATTAAAGTAGAAATCAAGGTCTCTAGGACTGAAAATGGATTTTCTTTTTATTTCTAAAAAATATAACATTGGGATCAACATAAATTTGACACACACAAAAAAAGAAACTTAATTTTTTAAATGTGTTACCAGAGACCAAATGTCAGTATATCAAACTTTTAATTTGCTCTGTAAATCAAAATTAGGGTTGAAAATGTGTACAGACCAAGCATTATAATCTGTAGGTATACTGACTGACCTATCAGTTTCATTTCTTTTGTTGTGTTTTTTTGATATTTTAATTTTTTAATTGTTTAAATTTACATTTTATCATTCTTCATCTTTACTGTGTACAATATAGTTTTTATCCAGCATAAATACAGGCTATATTAGTCCAATCAAAGACATTACCATATACATTATCATCATCAGATAATTCTTCATTTTTTGCGGAGTTTCATCTATTAATTAACTTATTAAATATATATTTAGTAATGACTGCCATGTCCAGACACAGTTACAAGTGTTGGTTATACAGTGTCTTAGGAGCAAACAAACATGGGAGCCCATGGTAGTGTGTTTATAATTCCAACCACTTGGGTGATAGAAGCAGGAGGATTGAGTGTGACGCCAGTCTAGGTAACACAGCGGGGCCTTGCCTCTAAAAAATCCCCCAACATTTACACACTTTTAATTCCCAAAATTCTTACATTGGTATAGATCCAATTCCATATTGTTAGATAAACAACTTGTGGGACTATCTTTTATAAATACACATGCTTTTATTATACATACACACCACATACGTAATAGAATCATGCATCACTTAACGATGTCTCGGTCAATAACAAATGGCATATGTGATGGTGGTCCAGTGTGAGACTATAATGGAGCTCTAAAATCCTATTGTCTAGTAAGATAACCATTGTAATGTCTTAGTGCAACTCCTCATTACTAACATATTTGTGATGATGTTGGCGCAAACAAACCTTCTGTGGCTGCTATTCACATTAAAAAGTGGCAGACACAATTATGTGCAGTACCTAATACTTGATGACTGGTATTGGTTTATATTTTTATTATACAACACTCCTTATTATTATTTTATAGTTTACTTTTATTTATACATTAAAAAATATTTGCTGTAAAAAGGATGCTTTTTTTTTTCTTTTTTCCTTTTTGCCAGAGAGATAGAGACAGAGAAAAGGAAACTGAAAAGTCATCCTCGGAAGGATAGCCACTCCATAGTCCTTTCTCCTCCATTCTCTCATGGGATTTTGGGCATGTATAAACATGTACCTGCTGTAATTTTCAAGACACTGGGTGTGGGACTAAGATCACAGTCAGGCATGGGGGACTCTAGTGCCTTAACCACTATGCAACTTGCTGGTCCCAAAAGGATTCTTTTTTTTTTGCTGGCAACAGCCTCATGCATCACATTCAGCATGTTTCTCGATAGCATCATTTTCCCCGCACTTGATTTAATCTTGTGTAGTTTTGATCATTGTGGCCCTCTCAGTGAGATGAAATGTGAAAGTAAAAAGATAGTGATATTGAAGATGCTGACCCTGCAGAGGCCTAAGCTCATTTCTGTGGTTCTAATTTTTTAACAAAAAGTTTAAAAGTAAAAATTAAATAGAAAAATTTTAAATAAACTTTTAAAAACTTACAGAATAAGGATACAAAGACTGGACATACTGTCAGCTCAGTGGCCTAGCGGTAGCTGCTCAAGAGTTACTGCATCCGTGTGGTGTATGTAGGTCTGGTTCTCCAGTCCTCCTGTCCAAGTCTGCCCATGATCTAGGCCAACTGAGAAAGTTTGAGGAGGGACAGAGATTATGACGCAAGACCCTGCTGAGTGTGCTGGTCTTTCTCTTTCTTGCTCTTTCTCTCTCAATTTGGTGAAAGAAATAAAAACACATTTTTCTTTTTCCTTTTTTTTTTTTTGAGAGGTTTTTGCTGTAGGGTGTGTACGCTCACCAGACAGAGAGACAGAAAGCAAGAAATCACCCCCCCCCAGGGGGGATGGTCACATCTCAATCCCTTCTCCTCCATTCTCCTCATCTTGGGCACACACGCACATGCACCCGGTGTGAGTTTTAAGACACCGGGTCCGGGACACGAACCGTGGTTGACTATGTGGGAGTCCAGCAACATAGCCATTATGCTAACTGCTGGTTCCCCACATTTTTCAAAATAAATATTTTTTACTGCCACACAATGTGTGTTTTAAGCTAAGTATTATTACAAAAAACTGAAAACAGTGTAAAACATTATAAAGTAAAAACATTATAAAGTTAATTTATTATTGAAGGAAATTTTTTTTATAAATTGATTGTGGCCTAAGTGTACACTGTTTATAAAGTCCATAATAATGCCCTAGGCCTACGACGCTCATTCAGTGACTCACCTAGAGCAACTTCCATTCCTGCAGGCTCCATTCATGGTAAATGCCCTTACTACGTAGGGACTACTTTCACCTTTAATATCAAAGTTTTGTTGTAGTTTTCTGTGTTTAGATATGCTTACATACGCAAATACTAACAATTGCATGCCAGTTGCATTTAGTATCCTAAACAGTAATACGCTGTAAAGGTGCGCAGCCCAGGAGCAATAGGCTGTGCTGTGCGGCTCAAGTACACAGGTAGCATTATCAGGTTTGTGTAGATACACTCCTCCATGTTTATACAATGACAGAATCTCCCACTGTGACTGGTGTATCCCTCAGTATGTATCCCCATCATTAACTGAGGCATGAATGGATATGTACACACAGATACTTACTTTAGATGTGTACAGGATATTTGCACATATTCTGTCTGCCATTAAGAACATTGAAAAATATTCTCTACCTCTGAGCACTACCATTGTAATGCTGGAAGAATTGTTTGACTTTTTATTTACTCTTTATTGTACATATGTGAAATGTCTGTACCTTTACAGCAAGCATCTATTATTCATAATTAAAAATAATATTAAATGTTATCATTGAGCAAAGTTTTAATTTAGCAAGAAGATCCTGAAAAAAGGAAAAACAACTTGACAGAAAACTTGTTGGAAAAACAACTTGTTAGAACACCAAAACAGCTGTCAGAATATCAAGCTGTACTAATAGAACTAGTCTCATAAATTTAAAATATTTAATTACATAGCCTTAGTACTTTTGAAGTAAAAGTCATCTTATCTAAGTGAAAGCTATCATCTGTACAGGAAGTATTTGTTTACATCATTGTAAATGTCCCTTCCAGTCTTCTGATTCTAAACAATGATAACTCTAAATATTTAATGAAGAAAAGATATTAAGAGTAAGGAGGGTGGCAAGTAAGCTGATAGTGTCATGGTAATTCTAATTAAACTTTATTCACAAATGGAAGGATCCTAAGATTTTAGAGTACACTTTCAATTTTCTCCATGATGTACATCTTCAGCACAGGTCTGCTGATTGCAATTTACATGAAAGATAGGGAAAAGAGACAGTCTCTCATGTGAGGGATCCATCTTAAATTCTCAGAGTTTTCACAAATCAGTCTTCAGAAAAGCAGAAGCAGAATCATTAGGGAGAGTTCATCAAACTTGTAGAGATCCCTGGTCTATATCCAAGACCTATTGAATTAGAAACTTGAAGTAGGTCCCAGTAATTGTCATTTATAATAAGTTGCTCAAGCTCTGTGGATAACATCTGGTAGACACCTAAAATTAAAATGAGGAAAAATGGCAACCAGTGAAAATGACAAAACAGAAGTAGCAGGCTAATTGCACATTTTATTATATCTGCTCGTTTTTAACAAACTTGCTATCGTTCATCTATTATGAATCTGGATGACCACTGGTTCCTAGTTACAGGATTTGAATTCAAAGCCTTAGAAAGAATGGTGTGACAATATAGCTACTAAGAAATTTCCAGGCTGTATACAGAAAAAAAAAAGAAAGAAATTTTCAGATTAATATAGAAGTAGATTTTTTTTTTTTTTTTGAGAGGTTTTTGCTATAGGGCATGTGCGCTCGCCAGACCGACAGAGAGAGACATAGAGAAAGAAAGCGAGAAATCACCCCCCAGGGGGGATGGCCACACCACAATCCCTTCTCCTCCATTCTCCTCTCGGGATCTTGGGCACGCACGCACACGCGCCCGGCATGAGTTTTAAGCCACCGGGTCCCGGACGCGAACCGCGGTCGACTACATGGGAGTCCAGTAATATAGCCATTACGCTAACTGCTGGTTCCCAATATAGAAGTAGATTTTAAGGGAAGCATAGCATAGTATGAGAGTTAAGCCAGAAGGGAGTCAGTTCTAGTGGTTTATGAGGACTCTAAGAACGTTTCAATCTTATAATAACACCTCAACCCAGCTGAAAGCTCTCATAGACTGTGCAATTCCATTGCACTGACTTTCTGTGTACTAGTTCCAAGGAGAAATGGGGCTGCACCCCCACAATTCAGAAGAATGTATTTAAGGACAAAGTGGCTATTCTCAAATGTGCTCCAGTGAGTTGATCACTGATTATTTGTCATCCACTCAATCAGAAATGCCAAAAGCACAATTGCAAAACTTACCATGACTTTTGTTCAGCAGCCCAGTCAAAGTGAACCATGTTAAAGAATTTCATGTCAATAGACAGATTTAGCAGTTTTAAGAGATGAAGAATGACTTACAGAAGAATATTTTGAGGGAAAAGTTAAAGGGGATGTTGTTATTTGATTCTTTTACTGAGCAATAAGTTCACAATGTTTTAGGTAGAGTCATTTATTTGTTTCACAATTACCTTAAATGTCATTTAAGGTACAAGCTATTACTTAACTGGGGTCACAGAAAAAAAAATAATAACGTGAAGTTTCGCCTTCTAACAGCCAAGTGCATACAGCAAGAAATTTTCATGTTTTCCAAAATCTTTTGTCATCTCACTCATAGACCCTGAATTATACTTTAGCCTCATGATTTTTTTAAACTGTCAATCACACCAAAGCATTAGTAGGTTATTCTACATATTAGTCATTTAATTTTATCTGTCAAAATGGAAAATATGTAGGTAGTCGCTTGAAAGTTCAAGCAAATTTAAATGAATTAAAGGTTCAAATAAGTAATTACTGTCATTTGATAAAAGGTTACTTAAGACTAAACCTGACCACTCCATCTATTTTATAGTCTCCAGTCAAAGTTAGGTGGCTGTATATCATTGCCACTCTTTTTAAAAAGCTGACACAGGCATTAGTATGCTGACATTGAAACTAATTTTACAAGATATTTTGAATGTAACTAAGCATGAGACCTGAGGTCTAAAGATATCCTACTTCTCTTTAATTCTAAGGACAAATCTCTGACAGATTAAGTGCTGTAAATCTCTTCTAGATACTGTCAAGAGTGCCTTCAAATGCCACTCACTGTCCCCACAATGCTGTCAAAAAGGAAAGATCAATGATGGATAAATATAAAGGGAAGGTAACAAGAAAATAGAATTTTCCCCGAGAATTGTAATCCTGAGTTGAATTTTATAATAGTTAGATGAAATACTTAAAGACTGAATTAATGATAGTTGAGAATGTCCACTGCAAACTCTGAAGCTTTGACTACAAGAAATGAAAAAGAACAATTGTATAAATATAAGGAAAAAAAGTAAATTATAAGTTGACTAAATAATAGCATGTGGTGAATAAAAATAGGTTTATTAAGCATGTACTCCATGTCAAGAACATTTTATTTATGAAATTTATCCTTCTCATAATAGAACGGGTTGTCTCCCAGTTTTTTCTTATGGCCCAATTAAAGTGCAGCACAGTTAATAAGAGACGGAGAGACATACGGCAGCCACGTATCAGGGTTTAGATTTAAAGCTAAGTCTCACTGGTCTCAAATCATTACTTTTTCCAGTTAAATGGCAGCTTTGGAGTCACCCAGATTACGTAAGTGGGATTAACTGAATGATTCATTTGGTTGAAATTTATATCAATTAAAATTTGCTCCACAAAAACCTGACCCTCTCTGACTAAAAAAAAATGTGTCTCAAAACAAACTTTTTTATCTTTGTTGTTTGGTGAGGTGGTTAGTTTGGTTTGGGTTTGATGGTCTGGATGACTTCACTTCAGTGTCTGGAGCAATAGCTGGACTGCGACACTCAGGCTGTCTCTTTGAGTGTCCTCATGCTCAAAAGTACTATGCTGGGTTTGTTCACACAATGGAAAAGTGTTCCCAAGGAGAAGAATGGGCTCAGTGAACAAGCACCTGTGAAGCTTCAGGCTACTGCAGGTTTGCTTCAAAGCAAATCGTATGACCAGTCCTGGACTCAATATGAACTGTTCATACAAACTGTATATTATGAAAAAAGCTATGCATGAAATTCAAATTATTTTTGCACTTGTATTTCTATTTTTCTACCCACTCTTTGAAGTCTTTTTGTATGATCTCTGGTAGAAATTAACTCAGTCTTTTGGCTATTGAACAAAATTATTATTATTATTATTACTAATTTTTTAGAGAGATTTTGATTATAGAGTGTGCGCTTGCCAGACAGAAAGTGAGAAATCACCCCCCACTGGGGATGGCCACTCCGCAATCCCTTCTCCTCCATTCTCCTCTTGGTATCTTGGGCATCCACGCAAATATGTCTGGCATGAGTTTTAAGTCACTGGGTCAAGGACTCAAATCGCGATCGACTATGTAGGAATTCAGCAACATAACAATTTCACCATCTGCTGGTCCCAAACAAAGTTATTTTTAAAAACTAAAGTGTGACCTATAAAGCCAAACAAAATTTTATTTAAAGAACAAAACAGTTTAAATGAACAGTGAGTTTTATACTTAATCAGTTCTTAGACTTCTTTATACTTGATTTTATACTTAATCAGAAAAGAATTCTTTTACTAAAGAAGTGTTTATTTTTGTTTATTATTATTTAATTTGACCATAAGAGACAGAGCGAGAGTGGGTAAGTGAGAAAGTAAGCCACCAGGTCCGGGTCTTGAACTGCTTTTGGCCATGTGGTAGTCCAGCATCTTAACCACTTTGCTTCCTGACAGCCCCCAAAACAGAATTCTTATTCCTCCCTTCCAAAAGTACATTATCGCATTCTTCTATACATCCAGTTGATGGCAACACTACACCTCAATTACCCAGACCAATTTAGGTCTTCCTTTGTTCTTCTTTTTCCTATTTCCATCTCTTTTCCAATACATCAAACTCTATGAGATTTACCTTGAATATACTTACAGAAAATGACCACTGTTCATTGCCCCATTATTGTTATTTCTTGTTTATATTTCCACAATGCCCTCTTAATTTGCCTGACCCCATCCTTAAAAATCTGCACTCAACTCAGTAGCCAGAGTGAATCTGGAAGATCATATACAAACCCAAGAATGGTCCCGTATTTTATGCAGATATGCAAAGTACTTATATAAGCCACAAGTCTGTACACAATACACACTGCGCCATCTTCTTTTCCCATATGCTTGCCCCCAAACTCCCCAAGCCAGGCTGATTGACAGCTGGAATATTCCTCAGAGAAGAAATACTTCTGCTCCCACCCTTTTGAAAATATTCACATAAATTAGTGTTTCTCCTCCTCTAAGTTCTTGCTCAAGTGCCGTATTCCTGATGAAGCCTAAAATGATCATGATCAACCTATAATTATAAGCTTTGATACACATCCTTACTCCTCCAGATCTCTTTACTTGATCTAATGTTGACATTTTTGTAACATTCATCACATATAAATTTACATACTTTACTTACTTATTTTGTGTTTGTTTTTCTACAAGAGAAGTAAAGACATTTTTGGTTTGTTTGGTGATTGTTCCCAGCACCTACCTGGGGCTTATGCAATTTAGATGATTGAATGAATCATCATAAAAATCCAGACAATTAAGAAATACTTATATCTTAGAAGATAATAGCCATATTTGACTATTTCAATTGACTGAAAAATCCCTAACAACTTAAAAATTTAGTTTTTTTCTTAATACAGTGTAAATTTGTGTTGTTAAGGATTGGGACAAAGTTTGCAAATAATATATCTGAATATATATATATATATATATATATATATATATCATAAAGTTTATTAGCAATATTAAGCAAATATAATAAAATCAAATGAGATTTTACCTCAATCTTTTGTAAATACCTATTTGCAAAAAGACAATAGCTAATAAGTTTTGGAGAGAATACAGAGAGAAGGGAAATTTTAAATACTGTCATTAAGAATATAAATTAGTACAGTCATAGAAAACTATATAGCGGTTCCTCAAAACATCTTTAGTTAATTAAACAGGAAAAAGAAAGATAAGAATTATTGCTCCTTTCAATAGAGGCAGTGAAAGTTAACAGGATTCAGTCTTAAATTCTAAATTGTAATTTCACTCTGAAAAAGATATTCAGTCCTATCAACTTAAATTCCACATCAATAAACATGATTGTAGGAGAAACTAAATTGTTGGGAGTAACTAGGACACATACTAGCAATATTGTTAATGATTACTAAATAAATCTGCAAATAAAAATATTGTGATTGGTCTTTGTAGTGTGAGATCTTTTACAAAAGATATCTCTAACATTTCTCTGACTAGGTTTTAACCACAAAAATTAAATTATAGCATTAGTTATCTAGATCATAAGTATATATTTTAATTTTGATTAGTTTTACCTACAATTTAAGTAATCCAGGGAATCTTTATCAATTTCATGATATATATTATATACAATATATATTACATATTATATTGTATTTCATATTATATTATAATTATATTACATATTATATTACTATATATTACATGTAATATATACTATATATTACATGTAATATGTAATATATAGTAATATTATATTTATATATCAGTTTTATTTCAAAAATGTTTATTTGCTTGTAATTTTATTTTCTTTTATATTCCATTAAATGTCTATTGTATATAAGACTTCTATATGTATAAAATTACAGGGACCAGCAGTTAGCGTAATGGCTATGTCGCTGGACTCCCACGTAGTCGACCGTGGTTCGAGTCCCGGACCCGGCGGCTTAAACTCACGCCGGGCGCGTGTGCGTGCATGCCCAAGATCCCGAGAGGAGAATGGAGGAGAAGGGATTGCGGCGTGGCCATCCCCCCTCGGGGGGTGATTTCCTGCTTTCTATCTCTCTGTCTCTCTCTGTCTGTCTGGCGAGCGCACGTGCTCTATAGCAAAAACCTCTCCAAAAAAAGAAAAAAAAAATTACATATACACAGTTATTCCTGATCAATGCTAAAGCCCTATTCTGGAACCCAAATGTTAAAAACTAGTGTGACATTAAAACGCAGTACACTCTGAAATTCACATATCTTATTAGAAGACTTTCTTTTATATTTGTTCTGTGATGGTTAGTAGGAAAGAGCAACTAGAATTGTGACAATATTCCTGTAAAAATGATCAGCAATGAAGATAATAGTTATTTACAAAATAAAAAGTATCAAAAGCAGATACCTTTGGTTTTTATTATTTATCTATCTATCTATCTATCTACCTATCTATGTATTTATTTATTTATTTTGAAATTTTTGCTCTAGGGTGCATGCGCTCACTAGAGAGACAGAGAGAAACAGAGACAGAAAGGGAGAAATTGTCCTCTAGGGGGGATGGCCACTCTGCAATCCCTTCTCCTCCATTCTTCTCTTGGGATCTAGGACATGCCCACATAAGCACAGGAGGTGAGTTTTAAGCCACTGGGTCCAGGACTGGAGCTGGAGTCGACTACGTGTGAGTCTAGCAATGTAACCATTACACCATCTGCTGGCCCCTGTTTTTGTGATTCATTTACATTACTCACAAATATCACAATTATTATTTATTTATTTTAGTTTCTGTCAAAGGGAATGTGTGCCCACTAGAGAGCCAGAAATCACCTCCTCTCCCCCCCCCCCCCCCCCCCCGAAGGGACGGCCACATTGCAATCTCTTTTCCTCCAGTCTCCTCTTGGGAATTTGGGCACACACACACATGTTCTTGGCGTAAGTTTCAAGTTACCAGGTCCAGGACTTGAACTGGGCAGTCAGCCATGTGATATCCAGCCTCCATGCTACCTGCTGGCTCCATAATTATTTTATTTAATTTATATGTTCAGTTCATTTTATATTTTCTCTCTTGAGGAACTAATTGGAATCTTCTTGGCAAGCCAGTTTGAAATATATTTTGAGTAATATTCCTCAAGATTCTGCACAAAACTCTCCATCAGCTTTCCTAAACATCCTCTGCTTTAAACATTTTTTTCTAAATGTTGGCTAATTTATTATTAGAATTATTATTATTATTTGTGATCAAGAGAAACAGAGGGTGAGAGAATGACAGCTCCCCTAACAGGGTCCGGGTGATGCTCTCCTCCCACAGCCTCAGTCAGCATCTGCCTGGTGTGCCCAGGGAGACCTGTGGATGTATAGCTGGAACCCTCCCATGTGGGTCAGATTGACAGAACATTATGCTTAGCACCGCACCACCATCCAGCCTCAACAATCTTCACTTCAATGGTTTTTTTCTGTGAGAGGAAGTGACAAAAATTGGGGTGATTCCTCCCAAATCCAATTTACTTCCCAGAATATTATGAGAAGGCTTTGTACTCTGTATCTTCCTAGGGTTCTAGGCCTTAAAGGAGGACAGCCAGTCCAATCACGCTCAGTCATAAGTTTCCCATAAGTCTCAGCCTTGCAAAAAAATTGATGACTCTAAAGGACTGAGATCTATAAAGGCACATCTGAAATTGCAGAAGCTGTGTAAATTGGACTCTCTCTATATGTAAATTATCCCTTAAGAATGTATTTAATAAGTTACAAATTTACATAGTTTACTTAAAGATATTTATATTTTCACTTTTATTTATTTAGTACATGCTATGAAAAAAACATGTACTAAAGAAAGTTCCAGGACAAAGTCTTATGGAAGGCCAAAGGTGAGTGAGGCAGCATTTGAGTTGTGGTATACATGAGATTTTGAATAACATCAACAGAGTAGCTACTTATTCAGTGACATCTTGGTGCTACTTCAGCTAAGTTTATGAGTTCAGTCCTCCTAAAAGAGGTTAGCATCACTCTATCCTGTGTTCAGACTGCAGTACTAATACAATCAGACACTTCATAACTAAGTGTTCTTGACTCCTTTGAAGCTGGGCCATATAATAAGAATGATTTTATGCCAGTCATCTAAACTATAGGGGAAAAACATCCTAGTTCTTGATTCTCTATCAAAGGGTATTCTGTCATATTTTTATGTGACTCATGCTATAGAGATTAGGGTTTACATTTACAGGGACATTAAAATGGCATTCTAATGACAGTTGAGAACAAAAACAATATTTAGTATGGTAAAATGATAGCAAAATGTCTCTTTTAATCTAAAATTACCTTAAACATTAGATTAAACTTATTAGACTATTTAATTAATCAGGTTGGCCTCTAGAATTCAGGGTAAATTTCAAGGCTCAGTTTAATAGTTGAAAGTGCTTGGTAAACAGGTGGTGTATAAACCTGGGACATTCACCTACAAACGTGTAGGTTACTTGGCGATCAAAAGATACAGCAGTTCCCTTCAAATTACTTAAATCCCTCAATAAAGTGTGAAGCAAGGTCATTTTTTTTTTTTTTTTTTTTTTTTTTTTTTTGTGATGAGGATGGTGTGGTGAAAGAGTTTTGAGAAGTTTTAGAAGACTAAATAGGTCTGAAATTATTCAAGAGAATGGAAAGGAGAACGAAATAGGAAAATAGCAGAATCCCCACATAGAACCAGAGACTTATAACCAAATTGAATATTTAATATGTATTTGTTGAATTCAGTTGAATGAAATAATGTTGCTTCCTTATGACTTAGCCTTAACATAATCCATGACTTCTCATGCTCATCTATGATTGTATTACAGCAAGACACACTTTACACCTGCTTCCTTGATTCCTCTTTATCACGACTGCTGAGACATGAGTAAAAGTCCTGGTGTTTGACAATCTCTCTCTCTCTCTCTCTCTCTCTCTTCTTTCTACCTCTCCCTCTCCTTTAGACATAATTTTTATTTCACTTGTGCTGCTCATTCTCAGGAAGGGAATGGCAAGCTTGGTGTAATGGAAGACTGTCTTTGCTTAGAGCATTGCTATGGGCACCAACTTAGATGGTTCTAGAAAAGAAAGCACAGTTGTATATTGCTGTTTTCTTTCTGAGCTTCTTGCTGTGACTGCTGAACTCAATTTTTTCCAGTCCTTTGTACTTTCTCTTCTCTCTTTAAAATGTGCTTCCTCTCCAAATCTCCTTGAAAATTAAAGAGTTCCTCTATAGTAGAGTATTTCATGTGAGATAAAGCAAAAATATCAAACGGAAATTCCCACCTTTCTGTCTTTTTTATCCACCTTTTCTCTCTAAAATCACCTTGAGAGTTCACTTTATAATACCAAAAACCTCAGAGTAGCCTGTGTAGGGGTCAGAGTATAATAAATATTTTTATCTACACCCCTGTTTTACTTTTTTTCTGAGTGCCTCCAGTGACACTACCTCATGACCATTGCATTGAATTAATCTCTAGTTTTAAAAATCACACCAAACTTAATTTAATGTAGTAATTCAAATGACTTATAACTCAATCATATTTTGAGCTTCAATTTGGATACCCTTCCTTGCTCTCTCTTTTTCTGAACACCTCCTGTACTGCATTGTGCTCAGCTGAGGAAGAGGACAATATTGAGAAGTATCGTACAAGATCCCTTTCCCCAGGACATGTACAATGTTAATAGAGAGACAAGTAATGTATGCATAAGATTTTTTAAATACTGTCAAATTTTGGTATAATAATGAAGTTCAGCGAATTACATTTTTGGTATGGATGAGTTTAGTTTAAATAGTGTCAGTTAAATATTGTCAGATGATGGAAATGCATTCAAGTGGAAAAGTCCTGCAGGCAGTTGAAAATGCAGAACTGAATCTCAGAGAATGGTGAACACTAGAGGTTAAGATGAATTATTTTATTGCATAGAAATGCATAAGCTTTTAAATGAAGTTCATTTACATAGAAAAAAAAGCATGGCAGAGTCTAAAGATGAGTGAACACCTCTGATACCTTTGAGTAAAACCATGGATAACACACCTGTTATAACTGTGTGCTATGGTGCAAATCTCTATAAATCACTATTGTGACCATTAACACAATCGGAAAGATCAGCAGAGTAATTTGTTCACCAAACAAACAGAAACTTGTTGATCCTACTACAAAACAAAAGTCCAAAAATAATCTTGAGTCTTTTCAATGTGTCACAAATGGTCAGAGGAGGACATTTACAGGATGCTTTTGGAATTATACCTCGACAATTACTTTTATATGTCCTATAAATTCCTCTACCAATTGTTTCTTTCAGAACTATTCATGCCAATTCTTGCCCTGTTTTCACAATGTTTATTTGACTGGAACTTTCCTTCTTTCTTCAAGTATTTTTGGGTAGTGATGTAGGTGGCTGGAATCTAACTACAACTTTCCCCCAATATTATAAAAGTTTGTTTCTTTGTAGGAAGGCTACTGTACATTTTTTTTATCAGTCATTATTTGTTGGAATTCTTACTGAAACTTACTGTACATAAGTACACCATGCTAAGTATTTTCACAAATAAAATCTCAATGTGAGGGAGTATTGCTTCTTAGCTTAATTGAGTTCACATCGCATGTATTCCTCATTCACATATTTATGAATTCACTTATTTGGAAAAAAATTAATATTTAGTCTTAGTATACTTATATGGAATATCTATATAGCAACAAGGGTCTTGAAAAAGCTCATGGAAAATGCATATTATGAAGAAAACTTAGGCATGGATTTCAACATTTTTGTACCAAAGTAAAGTCATATTTTAATTTTATTTCACATGAACGTTTTGAAGTCCGTGTGTACAATGAGAATATATTTGTTGTGTACATTTCATTGTGACTGACCACTTGTAGTTTATCTTAAACATGAGTATTCCTCATTTGTATTTAACAAATTCTTAAAAAATAATTTTCTGTAATGAACTAGAATCTATCATAAAAATGACCATTTCCAGCTACCAATACCAATAAGTGCTCCCCTTAGCAGACTTATCTTTCTGTACATTTTCTTACTAAAACTTTCTGGTTAACTTATATTCCAAAAAGCATAAGGAAATTACTTCATATTTTGACATGCATCTTTAAAATGATAATTACAAGGATATTGATTAAAAGAGTTTACACATCAACATATAATTTAGGAAAGAAATCACTAATAAAAATAACCAATATGTTAAATTGCTGGCATTGAGCTATAGATTCTAGTCAAAACATAAAAAAGTTTATTCTTTTACTTGCTTAAATCTTAAGCAAAAACCTTAGAATTTTTTCATTTATTAATGACAGTATCAAAGTAAGTAAGTAAGTAAGATTAGACTAGCATGTGTTTGCTAAAGCCTTCCAATAAAGGAAGAGTCATTATGCACTAAAATGAACACATCCACCCTCATTTTCTTTGAGAAAATCGTAGCCTGTCCTTGCCTTGTCACATTCTCCAGCTGCATCTTGGCAGTCAATAGGTTTATGTTTCATATAAATAGTCCTTGGGGCAGAATACATACTTCAAAAATTGTTATACCTCATATTAAATATTAACTTTTAAAATGCATGTTCTATTTGTATACTTTATGCTTACTCTTTGAAGAAGTAAAATGAGGTTAGAAATTATTTTGTCTTTATGTCATATCCTTCTTCCTGTATAAATAAACATGATCATTTGACTCCATTGATTTCTAGCTCAAGGAAATATAAATATAGAATGGATATGAATATCCTGTATTATTTTAACCAAAATCTCCCTCTGGCCTCAATTTAGATTGATTTAATTTTATCTTTTTAAAAACGACTTCTAAAAATATATCTTAAAATGTTATTTATTGATGATATACTCACATTATGTATTTACTGAAAAAGTCAAGAATTTTTTCCCACTTTAGGAAGAATCATGTTAAGTCACTATTACTTCACTAAAATAGTTCACATTTTGACCACCCTTGAAATTTAGCATTTTATATTAAATTGGATTCTCAATGCTTGCTTCCACAATGACATGTTCAAATAACCTGAAAATATTTAATTTGGTTATTGTGATTGGCTTGGTGAAATCACAAGAATGAATCTAATATAAATAAATTGATCTTTGTTAACCCCATTCCCTCGCATTGTTCAAACAATGATTGCTGCATAATTTATTGTGGTTGACATGCACAAGGCAACTCCTACTTGTGTTCTTCACTTGAAAAAACCCCATTGCTTCTGCTAATAAAATTAGGGTAGGTGATAGGATCAACACTTCTGTGATTCTCATGTTGTATAAAACCTCACCTTAGCAGCATAGAGCCAGAAGGGTTTCTGCTAGTCTTCAAATGTAAGCCATGATGTTGGCCGAGGTGACTGTAACAGGACCTGAGAAAGAGCAGTATCGTAATGCACCATGTGTGACCTGGGAAAGCTAAGAGTATTTCACAGGGAACAGACAGCAAGAAACAGGAGAGTGTTGCTACGGTAGCAAGGACATGAATTTCCCCAGTAATTAAAGGTCTCAGCCTTCCTGAGACCTAGATAGTAGCCTTTCAAGATCCTGAGAACAAACCAAGCTATGTCATAATTAGAAAAGCATGAATGTGGGGCCAGCAGGTGGTGTGGTGGTTAAGGGTGCTGGACTCCCACATGGCTGACCTTGGTTTGAGTCCCGGGCCTGGCAGCTTGCTCTCTCATTTTCCATCTCTCTCCTGCTCACTCTCTCCCTCTCTGATTAAATTAAAATAAAGTTAAATAATAATAATTAAAAAAGCATGAATGTTACAAGAAAATTAATGTATGTTGTGCAAAGCTTCTTCTAAATGTGTGGTTATGCATTTTACAGCAATAGAATAATGTGCCTATGCATGATTTGGCTTATTAAACTATTTCTAAATATTTCAGTAATATCTTAGAACTTTATTATGTTTTATGTAATACAGAACTTCTTTTTCAAATGAATCTTTAAAATCTTCTTCCTTTTTCCTATAATATAAAAATATACTATTTTTAATCATTTAATTGCAAGCAATAGAATAATAT
Source organism: Tupaia tana (assembly GCA_026018925.1). Lineage (NCBI taxonomy): Eukaryota > Metazoa > Chordata > Mammalia > Scandentia > Tupaiidae > Tupaia > Tupaia tana. The sequence goes on from JAKSZU010000001.1 coordinate 158,982,197, forward strand.
ACCTACGCATGATTTGCCTTATTAAAGTATTAGTACATTTTTCAGTAATATCTTAGAACTTCATTATAAATTGTATTATGTAATGCAGAACTATTTTTTCAAATGGATCTTTAAAATCTTCTTCCTTTCCCCTGAAATATAAAAATACACTATTTTTACTTGGTCAATTGCAAAGATCATGTAGTGAGTCCCAATTTATGGAGAAAATAATTCAATAATAATAAGTAAAAATAACAATAAATGTAATTGATGTATCAACATTACATTTGAAAGTACATTTCTTTTTTCTAGAGGGATTTTTTTCTGTAGGGCGCATGCATTTGCCAGAGAGACACAGAGAGTCAGAAAGACAGCAAGCAAGAAATCACTCCCTAGGGGGGATGGTCATGCTGCAACCCTTTCTCCTCCATTCTGCTCTCGGGATTTTTGGGCATGCACACACATGTGCCCAGTGTGAGTTTTAACCCACCAGGTCTGGGACTCAAATCGTGGTTGACTATGTGGGAGTCGAGTGCTGTAACCATCACCATCTGCTAGTCCCTGAAGGTAATTTTATATACAATATTCTAGCTGTCCATGCAGTGCATAATTGACCTTGAACTATAACTGTGTCCTTAACAGAAAAGTTAAAGATGCTATTTTCTGTAAGTGTCACATAATATCCCTTCACAACTAGAAAATGGTGCAAGGATGAAGTCAACAGTGAAAACTGGCAACAGTAAAATGAGGGACCACTAGAAGCTGGGCAGCAGTAAGGACAGAATTCCTGACAGGATCTGCAGAGCAGCAGCAGCCTATGGGCATTTCAGTTGCTCCATAATATGTCAAATTGAGCCATCCTCTACAACTAAAGGGGGGATAGGATAATGGGATATCCTTCTTTAACACAGGGGAGGAAATGTATCCCAGAGATAGATGGTGTTGGCATTCAGGAGATTGAGTGGGCCAAATCAGATTTCAGATTTTCAAAAAACCATTGTGAGCACCAGAAATAACCCCCAAAGGTTACAGCCAACTGATCTTTGACAAAGGATATCAGTCAATCCATTGGGAAAAGGAAAACCTCTTTAGTAAATGGTGCTGCAAAAACTGGGTATCCACCTGCGGAAAGATGAAACTCAACCCCCATCTTTCACCATTAACAACAATCAACTCAAAATGGATCAAAGATCTGAACCTAAGATCTCAAACAATAAATCTACTGGTGGAAAATGCTGGGGAAACTCTGGGAGACATTGGAGTAGGCAAAGACTTCTTAAATAAGACCCCCAAAGTACAGGCAATAATCCCTAAAATAGACAAGTGGGATTATATTAGACTAAAAAGTTTCTGCACAGCAAAGGACAGTAACAAGTGTGAACCGACAACCCTCAGAATGGGAAAATATGCCTCAGACAAGGGACTAATAACCAGAATACACAGGGAACTCAAGTGCCTTATGCAAAAAAAAGAAAAAGAATGATTAACCCAATTAAAAGATGGGAAAATGAGCTGAACAAAAGTCTCTCTAAGGAAGACATACGAACAGCCAAAAAGCATATGAGGAAATGCTCAACATCCCTCATCATAAGGGAGATGCAGGTAAAAACCACAATGAGATACCACCTAACCCCTGTCAGAATGGCAAAGATTAAGAATATAAAAAGTGATAAGTGTTGGTGGGGATGTGGTGAAAAGGGAACCCTCCTACACTGTTTGTGGGAATGTAAACTAGTTCAACCACTGTGGAGAACAATATGGAGGTTCCTCAAAGATCTACAAATAGAACTACCATTTGATCCAGCAATCCCGCTTGTGGGTATTTACCCGAAAGACAGGAGAACGCTCAGTCAGAAAAGTGCTTGCACATCAATGTTTATTGCAGCATTATTCACAATTGCCAAGACATGGAACCAACCTAAATGTCCACAAACTGATGAATGGATTGGAAAAGTGTGGTATATATACTCTATGGAATACTACTCAGCCATAAAAAATAACAAGACCCTGGCATTTGATAGAAAGTGGTCAGATATGGAGGATCTATTGTTGAGTGAAGTAAGCCAGGCTATGAAAGAAAGATATTGTATGTATCCACTCAATATATACCGACTACCCGCACTCTATGGTAGAGAGCAAAAAATTGGAGGACATAAAAGCAGTGAAGGTACTTAACGAGAATAGGACAGTTTGGAATGGGGGAGGTGAAGAGAAGAGGATAGAGAAAGATAGCAAGAGAACAATAAAGAGGCAGGAAGTTAGTGAGAAACAGATATGACTCATTACCTGTTGATGATGACATGTATAGTATTCTCAACTGGATTGGTCTGAGAACTATTTCATGATGGGTAAAGTCTTTTTACAAGCAAAATGAGAAATAGTGATTGACTGTTTTAAAAAATAATTAGAATAATAATGATTGGGAAAATCATAGAAAAGATATTGAATGATGAAGCGGGGAGATTAATGTCTCTGTATTGACTGACATGCATGGCATTCCCTTTTGAAAAAGCAATGTAATACACAGTAAAGTCATATGTAATCCAATGTAATATAAAGAAGATTATGATGATAATAAAAATAAAAAATAAAAAAACAGTGTGAGAATAAAAATCTGTTATAGAAACTTCAAGGTTAGTTTCTAGTGGAAAAAAGAAAACCTTATTTTTACAAAGTGCTTATATCTTTCTATTTTTTCTTTCTTTCATTTTTTCTTTTACATTTTTTTTTTTTTTTTTACATTTTGCCATAAGGTGTGATGGCTTGCCAGAGAGAGAAAGAGAGAGGGAAAGTGAGAAATCATCTTCCAGGGGGAATGGTTATGCTGCGATCCCTTCTTCTCCATTTTTCTCTTAGGATTTTTAGCATGCATGCACATACAACTAGTATAGATTTGAATTGTGATCAGCCCTTGGGAGTCCAGTGCCTTAACCTTCATACCACCTGCTGGTCTGCCTTCCTATATTGTATTTGATGTTGGTTTCCTTACTCTATAATCGCATGAATTTTGAAAAATACAAAATATATGCCATAAGCTGTTGAATGAGATAAAAATATCTCTTATTCAAATGAAGAAAAGATAATCATGTTAACAAGTTTGTGTACCTGATTTCTATTTCTCTATTTATAAATGTGATTCAGAAATATGGAGTTTGTGATACCTATTTTGTAATGTCTATTTTGTTTCTGAAATAACACCAGTTTGTGATACCTGTTTTGTAATGTCAATTTTGTTTCTGAAATAACACCAGTACATAGAACAAATACATGTGACATTAAAGTGAGGTCCCTCCCTCTCTTTCAACTCTAGCCCTAGGAGTAAGCATATTCAACAATTGCTTTTTTATTCTTCCAGAAATGTTTTGTGTATGTCAAGTGTACATATCTATCTGTCTATCTATCTACCTACCTACCTATACATTTTTATAATGAAAGAGAGTAGATGGGGTATAGAGGGAAGGATATTTTTCACTATGCTATTATCTTCCTGCCTAAGTCTTTTAGTTAGCCCCTGTCACTGCACCTGGTCTCTTTTGGTGGAACTGGGGGCTGAACCTTGATTTCCTGTGTGGGTTCAGCCACAATGCAGATGTACCCAAGCACTTGCGTCCTCATGTTTTGGTCCACATACCACTTTTACTTCATGTGATAGAAACACATCATAATTACTCATTCATACTTTCCCTTTAAATAGTGTTTTGTTATTGTTTCCTTTCTTTCTTTTTTCCCTCCTTCCTTCCTTCCTTCCTTCCTTCCTTCCTTCCTTCCTTCCTTCCTTCCTTCCTTCCTTCCTTCCTTTCTCTCTCTCTCTCTCTCTCTCTCTCTCTCTCTCTCTTTCTTTCTTTCTTTCTTTCTTCTTTTTTTTTGTCATTTTAAGAAAGGATCTAGTTTGTCATAATCCTCCTGCCTCAGCCTCCCAAATAACTGGGATTTCAGGTGCACAACCACTGTGACAGGCTCTTAGGGTGAACCAGCAAGTGAACCCAGGTTTCCTAGATAGCCCCACTCTCTGGAGCACCACATTTCAGCACCATGCAACACCATACTTGGGCCAAATGCTTAATTCTTAGGCTTTAGAATCTCAATGTGTCTTTTTTTGACTAGTGAACTCTGAAATAGACTTTACAGGTAGCATGCAATTTTATTAAGAGGTGCCCCCGGATAACCACATTTATAGAAAAAGGAGAAAGAAATAAAAGCATTCAGAGACATATGCCCTGCAGCCTCGCGTGAGTCCGTGGAGAGTTCTGGAGTTAGTATGGGCTTTGGAAGTGTCCTGAGTTGGCTCAAGATATTCAAGCCTTTATAATCTGGCATCAGTCAGACTTTCAGTGAGCACTGTCATGGCAAAGGGAACAGATCCTGGGTTAGGATCAGCTCTCTGCAACTCTGAGGTAATTTCCAAAGTCTGACATCAGAAAGACATCTATCTGCTGACAGCACTCCGGAGGCTAGAGCCACCAGTTCTCTACTGAAAAGAGTTCTAGTTGGAACAGACTCCACCACACTCTCTAGCCTCAGTTTCCTTATTTAGAGTTACCAATAGTATTCTCCCTGGGTTGTTATACATTGTGAATGTAACTATGTATATATAGGGCTTGGTATCCATCTTGACACATGATGAGAACTATGTAATAAGTGTTACTATTACTATTTGTAATATAGCCACTCCTCACTTAAGAATCTACCTGTTCCATGGCCACTCAGATTTACGACCATTTCCCCCTTGCAGGGAATCCCCTTTTTCAGTTTGCATTGAGTCTTGGGAATCCACTCTCTCAGTATTTGTCTTGGTTCTGCAGTTGGTTAGTATTCACTACATGAAACATTCACTATCGTGCAAGACTACATATTTCATTTACAAATCTGTACTTTATTGCACAACCATAGCATTCGGAATAAGTAGAAACAATTAAGGCAGATTCTTTTCTTTTATAATGTTGTGGTGTGTCTTGTCATTTTCTAGTACTTATCTAAGGTATACTTTTTTTTTTCTTTTGGAGAAGTTTTTTTTTTTTTTTTTTTTTTTTTTTTTTTTTTTTTTTTTTTTTTTTTTTGCTATGGGGCATGTGTGCTCACCAGAAACACAGAGAGAAAGAGAGACGGAAAGTGAGAAATCACCCCCAGGGGGGATGGCCACGCCACAGTCCCTTCTCCTCTATTCTCCTCTTGGGATCTTGGGCACACACGCACACATGCCGGGCATGAGTTTTAGCCACTGGATCCGGGACTCGAACTGCAGTTGACTACATGGGAGCCCAGCTGGTCCCTCTAAAGTATACTTTTTGAATGGACATAATTACATTATTCTAGCGTGCTATAACTTGCTATCTATTGAAAAAACGCATACCGTATGGCACCACCACACACCATAAGACACTTGTGCCTTTTATTTACTCACTTGTTGACCCATTTGCTTAGTGACCTACTTATAGGAACAGAATCTGGTCATTAAATTAAGAGTGCTATGATAGGACCAGCAGTTAGCATAATGGCTATGCCGTTGGACTCCCACGTAGTCGACCACGGTTCGAGTCCCAGACCCAGTGGCTTAAAACTCATGCTGGGCGCGTGTGCATGCATGCCCAAGATCCCGAGAGGAGAATGGAGGAGAAGGGATTGTGGCATGGCCATCTCCCCGTGGGTGATTTCTCACTTTCTGTCTCTCTGTCTCCCTCTGTCTGTCTGGTGAGTGCACGTGCCTTATAGCAAAAACCTCTCCAAAAAAAAAAAGAAAAAAAAGAGTACTATGATGCTATTGTTTTCAAACCAGTTTCTGGTTGGGTTTAGTCACTCTTCACACAGAAAAGACAATCTCTAAGGCAATGAGAGTTCCCAAAGAAGAAAGCTTCAATTCATTGATGTCAGATGGGGAGAAGTGCCCCTGGAGTGAACAGGGCCTGGGGTTTTTAAGGAGGTGAAAGAATTTGGGTATCTGTGGGTGGGTGAATTAAAGGTGGGTGACCTCTGCTAAGATGTCAGATTTTAATTTCGATGGAGTATGTCAGAGTATGTTCTTGTTGATATCAGAGAATCTACTGTCATCTGGTTTGTTTCCGTTTCTTGCTTGTTCTGGGGAAAAATTCAAAATATACTTTCTTGGGCCGGCAAGTGGCATGGTGGTTAAAGGTGCTGGACTCCCACATGGCCGACCACGGTTCAAGTCTGGGACCTGGTGGCTTGCTTTCTCACTTCCTCTTTCTCTCTCTCTCTCTGATCAAACTGAAAAATGATAATGATAATAATAATAATAAATAAAGTTAAATAAAAAATAATTCTTAAAAAAAATATACTTTCTTGGAATTTATACATTTGTAAAGATATCTAGTCTACCTAGGCTAAGAACACTTATAGAAGTATCCTGTGAGAAACATTTAATCATAGTACTTAGTGATTAAAAAACAATGTAGGCTAGATTATCATGTCAAAATTACTAACATACATATGCCTATTCTAAGGAAAACAGGCTAGAGGCTGGAACTCTGACTAAGAGCAAATTAAGAAAGAACTCAGTTAACTCCTTAGGATTGTTGTCACCATTGCTGCTATAACAATCTATTCACCTAATATATTTAACAAAAATGATTTAATTACTCTATTAATGTTACTTACTTAATTAATTGTAATTTATTATTTGCATTTAATTATTGTACATATATGCAGTGTATAGAATGGTTTTTTTTTTTTTTTTTTTTTTAAGAATTATTTTATTTAAGTTTATTATTATATCATTATTATTTTTCAGTTTTGATCAGAGAGAGACAGAGAGAGAAAGAGAGAGGAAGTGAGAAAGCAAACCACCAGGTCCGAGACTTGAACCGCGGTCGGCCATGTGGGAGTCCAGCGCCTTTAACCACCACGCCACTTGCCAGCCCCTAGAATGGTTTTTAAAAGAATGTATATAGTTTATAATAAATAAATTGAGTGTATAAACATATTCACCACCTTCATTTTTTTTTTTTTTTTTTTTTAAGTTTTTGCTATAGGGCGTGTACTTACCAGAAAGACAGAGAGAGACAGAAAGTAAGAAATCATCCCCCAGGGAGGATGGCCATGCTGCAATCCCTTCTCCTCCATTCTCCTCTCAGGATATTGGGCACGCATGCACACATGCCTGGCATAAGTTAAAGTCACCTGGTCTGGGACTTGTACGGCGGTTGACCACATGGGAGTCCAGCAACATAGCCATTATGCTAACTGCTAGTCCTCACCACCTTCAACAATGAGACCCCAGCATTTGATAGAAAATGGACAAATATGAAAGCTTTATAAGTAAATGAAACATGCCAAATGATGAAAGAAAGACATTGAATGTCCCCCACTCGGTATATACCAAATGTCAGTACTCTATGAAGGGAATTGAGGAGAAGAAAAAAGAAGCAAAATATTTAAGGGACCCAAAGTGGAAAGAAATATGTCAAATATATTGATACAATAATGTCTTTGACTGGATTGATATGCAGTGTATTCATAACAGGAAAATTCATTTGGTATGATGTAATGATACACAGTGATTAAAGAAGTTAAAGAAATATGTCATATTTAAATCAGAAACTGGGAGAATACACAGGCAATAACAGACGTGTTCTTATTTATATTAGTCAGTTCTAACTGTTAAAAGCACCCTTGTTGTGGACCAGCAGTTAGCATAATGGCTATGTTGCTGGACTCCCATATAGTCGGCGGTGGTTTGATTCCTGGACCCGGTGGCTTAAATTCACACCAGGCACATGTGCGTGTGTGCCCAAGATCCCGAGAGGAGAATGGAGGAGAAGGGATTGCGGCAAGGCCACCCTCCTGGGGGGTGATTTCTCGCTTTCTGTCTCTCTGTCTCTTTCTGTCTTTCTGGTGAGCACATGCAACCTATTGCAAAAACCTCTCCAAAAGAAAATGAAAGTTCCTTTGTTACTCCACTCAAAATCCGGGCTAGGGGAGACACCTTATTACCTATCATCAGGATTCTGTCTATTACGTGTGTGGAGGGGGAGATGAGTTTGTATTTCACGAAGGCTAGTAATAAGAGTAAAGAAAAAGTAGAATAGATGCAGTGTTTCAGCTGTTACAACATATGCCCATTCCATCTGTAATATAATTTTTATTGTGTTATTGGTATTTCACTTAATAGATGATTTAATCAATCACTTTCTACAGGACATTAACTGCTTTCTAATTTTTGACATTGTGTCTAATGTGGTAATAATTACAGTAGCTGGGGCTAAATTATGTCCAATGGGCTGTTTCAATGTAACATAAATGTTCTTAACTAGTTGTCTATCAAAAAGTTTGTAGAAAGGGAATGGTCAACCACTAGTTTAAAAGATTATTTCCAGAAAGGATATCAGACAATTGTTTGCTGTTTTTCTTCACTGATATTTCATTTTTATTCTAGATCTCAAATTAGATCAAACATCAGCATGGGCTTTTCATGATAGATCTGTATGTGTGTATGTATGTGTGTATTGTTTAATTTTCCACCTGGAAGTTTTTCTTTCTTTCTTTTTTTTTTTTTAAACAGAGGGTGTGTGTGCTCACCAAAGAGAGACAGAGAGCAGGAGAGGAAAGAATACTCACCATGGGGAATCATCAAGTTTCAATCCTTTTCCATTCATCTCTCACTCCTCTCAGGATTTTGCACACACAAGTAAGTTTTTCGAGTTGCAGGATTCAGGACTGGAACTGCATGGTTGGCTTAATGGATTGACCTTAACCACTAAACCACAGAGTAGGTTCTCTTTTACTTATTGATTTAAAGTTTTTTTTTTTTTTTTTTGAGAAGTTTTTGTTATAAGGCGTGTGCACTGGCCAGAGAGACAGAGAGACAGAAAGCGAGAAATCGGCCCCTGGGGGGGGATGGCCATGCCACAATCCCTTCTCCTCCATTCTCCTCTCGGGATATTGAGCATGCACGCATACGTGCCTGGCGTGAGTTTAAGCCACCAGGTCTGGGACTCGAACCACTGTCGACTACATGGGAGTTCAGCAACATAGCCATTACGCTGACTGCTGGTCCCAGATTTATAAAGTATTTTTGAAGATTTTAATTTTTGAGATATTTATGTCTTATAAATAATAAAATGATTTTAAAGATTTTACTAGTTTTTTGCCATTTGTAGTATATTCCATTACACAAAGGTTTTACATTTATACACAAACTACTAGGCTTTGCTTTTATAATTTCAACTTTTTGGTCACTTTGTAAGGTTTATGACATAAAATAGAGCTTGCCTTTCTTATATCTTTTTGTTTGTTCATTTTACTGAGAGATTTTTGCTATAAGTCATGTGTGCTCACCAGAAAGACAGAGATAGAAAGCTAGAAATGACCCACCGAGGGAATGGCCATGTGGAGGGCACTGCATACGGAAGCCATCTTGAGCTATCCGCCATCTTGAGCTATCCACCATCTTGGAAACCATTAGGCTTCACTTCCTCACTGAGCAAACATTTTCTCAGAAATCGTGTGACCAACCATTCTCCCTGAAGTGGTTGGGTTTCTAGGCAACGGGAGAGATCCACCCACACCAATGATTGGTTCATGCTGTTCTATCTCATTTGCATTTTGGGCAACCAATTGGTGCCCACCAGCCTGTATATAACTTGCCATTTTTCCTCAATAAGAAGAAGAAGACTTGATCAACACCTCGTATTGTCTCCACTCTGTGTGTGTGTGTCTGTGTGTGTGTGTGTGTGTGTGTGTGCGTGTGTTAGTCCCATCTCTCACTCCCTCCCCCAGGGAGCCTGTTCGACTGTCCCCCGGGTCGGGACATGGCTACACAGCAATCTCTTCTCCTCCATTTTCCTCTCAGGATTTTGGGCGTGCGCACATGAACTCGGCATGAATTTCAAGTCACCAGGTCTAGGACTTGAACCATGATCAACTATGTGGGAGTCTAGTGTCTAAACTACTATATCACTTGATGGTCCTTCTTTTGCTTTTTAATGATTACTCAGTTGTGCTTGTGTGATGATATAGTGATTATTCCATCTTTACACTATTCCATTGAAATGCTACCTTTTTATTTTTTTTGGAGAGGTTTTTTTTTTTTTTTTTTTTTTTTTTTTTTTTTTTTTTTTTTTTGCTATAGGGCGCGTGCGCTCACCAGAAAGAGAGAGACATAGAGACAGAAAGCGAAAAATCACCCCCCCCAGGGGGGATGGTCACACCACAATCCCTTCTCCTCCATTCTCCTCTCGGGATCTTGGGCACACACGCACATGCACCCAGCGTGAGTTTTAAGCCACCGGGTCTGGGATGCGAACCGCTGTCAACTACGTGGGAGTCCAGCGACATAGCCATTACACTAACTGCTGGTTCCCTGAAATGCTACCTTCATCATGTTTGAAATTCATGTACTTGACATTAGTAATACTATCAGGTGGCTGAACAGACACAGAATCTAGAATATTCACACTAGAATTGACTCTCTCTTCTGTCTAAATTGCTATAGAGAAAGTTTCTCTCCTGGCAATTATTTGTGTCTCAAAACTTCCCACTACCATAATTCAATTCCCTCCTACCCCTATGGTAGATGCAGGGGAAAGCTGGTCTTTTGTAGCCTCCCTAACTGGGTACTGTGATACACAAGCATTGGCACATGGCTATCTCATGGAAATTTCAATCCAAATGCCGAGACAGAACTCTTAGCTTGCCAATAATACTCTTGTTATAAAATCATTTCTTCCCATGCCTTCTCCATTCATTACAAAAAGATTTATCAATAGACCATTCCCATAATTCTCTGTGCCATAATCTAAAATATGAAATGATATTTCACATTTCCCCATTCACACTTTATTTAGTTAATGTTTCTTTTACCCAATGTGTTTACCCAAGTGGGACTCAAAGTGAAATAATGTGCAATAAGGTTAATTTGACCTACCCCAAATTCAGTCTAGGTTATATAACACTAAAAATCTCCAGGAAACATTGTTGTAGTATTAAATCTATTTCTTTTATTGTTTAAAATACAGACAATTGAAATTTTGTAGGTTGAGTGTTAGAGAACCAAAATTTCCACTTCCTCCCCAAATTTTTGTTATTATGTATATAAAAGCAAAGTAGAGCACAAGTTTAAAATGATCATAATAGATATCATTTTGTAACTTTAGTATCAGAAAAATGCCTATACTTTGGTACTTTATCCACATACACTCTTATCTGAAAATAGATATGCTACAAGGAAATTCTTAAGAATTTTCCTGTCTGCTGTCCTGCAGGGATGGCTCTGGCAGTAGTACCAGCAAGACTAACTACATTCAAAAACTAATTTATGAAGGTTTACAAGTACCTGCAGCACAACAACACTGCTGAATAAATATATACGGATGCCTTTTAATGGTATTTCTTTCCAAATATATCACTATAATAATTTTTATTATTGAAATAAAAATAGAAATGTTGACATTTCAATGTTATTGGTAAAACTTTATTTATTTATTGGTAAAACAATGTTAAGGTAAAACTTTAAAAGGTAAAAATGTTCAAATTTAAAAGTATTAACAAAATTTGAATGCTGTATTTCACACATATATGAGGTTAATTACAGACTTTAGTGCATATTTTTTTTAAGACCAGGTATTGTCTTGTGGGGATCCTCCTGCGGCAACCCCCAGCTGGAACCACAGGCCAGCATTTCTATGCCTGACTCTTTCTTAGACCTGATCTCTCTATGTCTCCCCGGCCAGATTCAAGTTCATTATGCCCCTGCCCCAGCCTCCGAGTTACAAGGCAGCCTTTAGGTTTGACTCAAGCTTGAACAGCATCTGTGCGATGTGTGTCCTCTCAACTTATTCACACAGCTACATGTTTTACCTCATAAAGTCACATTAATGCCAATCTATTTTCACAAAGGAAATAGTCTCTTTTTGAACAATCTAATATCTATATTTTCCTGAGCTTTGGAAAACTCATTATTATGAAGGCAAGGGTTGTTATACTATTGTTAATATTTGACTTTGGCTTTTGTGATTTCATATGGTTGTTAGAGGCTATACTCTAGAGTCTTAATAATCACGATGGACTCTTTTTTTTTTTAAGCCTTGAGTGTTTTTTTTTTTTTTTCTTTTGCTATAGCTTAATGCAGCACAGCAACATTTAATTCAGAATGTGACCTGTGAAGCAGCAAGACAAACAATTTAGGAATCAGGAAGTCTTGATTTAATCTCCAGCACTTTTTACTCAAGTGTGACCTATGGTGAAAGGGAGATGGTACATCGGATGGAGTGCGGGTGTTGGAGGGAGAAGAAATGCATTCAAACGTTTATAGCTGCATAAACTTGACAGGTTATTTAATCTCCTGAGAGCTTTCCTTATCTTTGTGAAGAATGATTAATGTTGTATGTATATCATTGTACTACCTTTTTCTTTTTCTTTTCTTTTTTTTTTTTTTTTTTGTACTTTCTTGTAGTTTATTTGCCATAGGACACATGTGCTTGCTGGAGAGAGAGATAAAGACTGAGTGAGGGAAAGTGAAAAACTACTCCTCAGGGGAAATGACCACGCTTCAATCACGTCTCTTCCCGTCTCCTCTTGAGATTTTGGGCATGCATGCACACACTCTGGCATGATTTTTCAAGCCATCAAGTCCAGGACTCGAACTGTGGCCAACCATGTGAGAATCCAGCACCTTAACTACCATGCCACCTGCTGGACCCTGCACTACATCTTAGTAAAAAAAGTTTTCTAAAGGATCCGATCCTATATTCTCAAATGTTAGGTGTTGCCCAATTCCCTCTCTCCCTATGCCTCAATTGCTCTTCTTATACCTTCTTATAACCTTTCTCTTAAGTTTATATCAGTAAAGCCAACTGTCCCACTGATACGCTCACTTACAGCCTCAATCCTGTCTCTTCCACAGATAGTACTTCTTTTAATGAGAGGAAGGGTTTTCATTTTCTAAAAACTGAGACTTTGACTCTCTTGCCCCTACTACTTTTCCCTAATTACATCTCTCATGCTTAACTCTGTGTACTCTGGCTTTTATTCCGTTAAGTTGGTAAGATTTATATTTTATGTTAGAACCATAGTTATATTTTCTTCTTACTTTATTTATTTTTTTAAGAGAGATTTCTGCCATAGCATGTGTGTACTCGTCAGAGAGACCGGGAGACAGAAAGCAAAAAATCACCCCCCCCACCGGGGGGGGGGGGCATGCCGCTATCCCTTCACCTCCATTTTCCTCTCAGGATCTCGGACATGCACACACAGGCGCCTGGTGTGAGTTTCGAGTTGCTGGGTCTTAGACTCAAACCACCGTCAACTACATGGGAGGCCAGTGACATAACCAATACGTCATCCACTGATCTCCCATAGTTATTTTTCTAAATTGTGTCCATGAGGTGATTCTAAAAAACTGCATATCAACATAAAACACTACTATTCCTCTTATTATGATTATTCTTCAGAGGTGAACACAGGCGAGGCAAGGATTTTACTTGCTACACTTTAATGTCAAAGTCATGGCTCCAGTGCTACTTATCGGAGTTTGTTAATGACACCATGTCTAAGTCACATCACTGTTCTTTATGCCCCACACAGTCCTTAAATCTATCCTGCTAGAACAACACAGAGGAGGTGCAACTCTGCCATGCTGGAGGCCATATGGAAGGTCAGAGCTAGCTTCCCAGGTCAACTGACACACACTCATGACCCTGGCTAGCTGGGAAGATTGGGGAGAGGATTAGGGCACGGAGCACTTTAGGGTGCTTGCCTCTCTAAGAACTAACTAGGTTAACTTAAAAAAAAAAAAAAGTTTTCAAAGTTTTTAGCAATATTTCATTTCCTTCAATGCCCTATCTTTACCAAGACACACTTTTTCCCTCCCTGACCCTGAGTTCAAAGTGACACTTTTGGAACCAGCTGTTGATGTGATGGCTGTGTCATTGGACTCCCATGTAGTCGACTGTGGTTCAGGTCCCGGACGCGGTGGCTTAAACTCATGCCTGACACATGTGCATGTGCACTCAAGATCCCCAGAGGAGAATGGAGGAGAAGAGACTGCAGCGTGGCCATTCCCCTGGGGGGTGATTTCTCTCTTTCTGTCTCTCTGTCTCTCTCTGTCTTTCTGGAGAGTACACACGCCCCATAGCAAAAACCTCTTAAAAGACAAAAAAAAAGTGACACTTCCTGACTTCCTGGCATTCTCCTGTTGAACTTTTCTTTTTCTTCCTGTGTATGGTATCTCAGTTTTTCTCATAAATGTTCAAACCTCACCTTTAAAATTTTTTCTATCATTATTATCATCACGCTGAGTATATTGTTTGGAAGGATATAGAAATTTAGATAGCTTCCTTTTTTTTAGAGAGAGAGTTTTTGCTATAGGGCATGTGCACTCACCAGAAAGCCAGAGAGACAGAGACAGAAAGGAAGAAATCACCCCCCCCTCCCCCGGGGGATGGCCACACCTCAATCCCTTCTCCTCCATTCTCCTCTCAGGATCTTGGGCACTCATGCACACACACCTGGTGTGAGTTTAAGCCTCTGGGTCCAGGACTAGAACCATGGTTGACTACATGGGAGTCCAGCAACCTAGCCATTACGCCAACTATTGGTCCCTTAAACAGTTTTCAAAGAATGTTGAGAGACTTTGTCCTACTCTCATCTATTCTCCAGTGTTCCTGATGATATATATCTGATACAACTTGATTATTGTTAGGATTTACAGTTCTTCAGTTTACTCTTTGGATATCCTAACTCTTCTCTAGGCCTTAAGTAGTTGGAAAATTTACCTTATATGATGACTAAGTCTGCTGTAGTTCCAGTAATTGTTTTGAATAATTAACAAGCTATTTTGGTTAGAAGCATATGTTATTATTCAGCAATAGAAAGAAGTTTCTTCTATTCATTCGATATTTTTCTCTCTTATGTCTCTGTTCTTCTATTGCCTATTTTTTCATCTCTCCTCTTTTTTTGTTTGTTTCTAAAACACAGCCATTCTGTGACTTCATTTTAGTGAATTAAAAATAACCTCTTTTGCTATTATTCTTTGCTTCATTTTGAACAGTTCTTTTCTTTGTTTTAAGGATATAATACCTTCTTAAATCTTTCTCAGGGTCGAATTAAGCATTTTTCCCTAGTCATATTTTGTCTCTCAGTCCCGTCTAATAACGCTAAGGTACAGTTTCTTGTCTTTATTTTTTCTAGTATTTTCTGCTCATGTTCTAAAGTATGCATACATCATTATCTGCCAACTTATTTCCTCCTTTTTTCCTCATATTTTTCCAAAGACAAGGATTGGGCCAGCAGGTGGCATGGTGGTTAAAGTGTTGGACTCCCATGTAACTGACAGTGGGTCAAGTTCCAGACCTAGAGGCTTGCTTTCTCAGTTTCTTTGTCTCTTTCTCTCTTAATGTAGATGTACTGTAGCAATTTTAAAAAATAATAATGATAGATTTACATAAATAATTCTTTAAAAATAAACAAAAACAAAAACAAAGAAAGACAAAACAGGATCTTGCTGTTTTGTGATCCTTCCACCTCAGCTTCCCAAGTGGTTCAAACTCCAAGAGCATGGCAACACACTTGGATTTGATAATTTCCTTTAAAAATAAGAAGGTGTGTTTGTCAGTGCTGCTTTGGTGACAGATTAGATGAATGGATAGAATGTTAGCCATTTGTTGAGAGACCTTTCTCCACTTACACATTTTTCATTAATTCCTATTTTTTGGACTTCATTTATCACTTCTTCCATACTTAATTACATTCATCATGAATTCCCTAGGATTTTATCAGCAGGATTGCTGCCCTCCTTTGAAGAGTATCTCCCATTAGCTAACATATTCAAGATATGTGCTCATTTTCTCTAGGCACTCAGTCAACATTCTTCTAGTCACTCTTCTTGCCATTGAGTTGCTTAGAATCTCTCATGTGTTTATAATCTCTTTCTCATACTATATTTCACTTACTCCTTACCTATCATTTTAAGAACTCTCAGTAGAGAAGATAAATGCATATTATCAATGAAATATCCTGGTTTAGCCATCTGAGACTTTAAGAGTAAATAAAACACTGACTGGTGCTTTTATTTTGAACCAGAATTCCACAGTTTGATACTCTGTGGTGATTCTTGGGGACAACTGGGATCCAATCACAAATATCCGTAAAGATTCCTCATATGCAGTTCTCCTGCTTGATTGACGATGCCACCTGGAAGAGGGCAATCCATCAATTCCAGGGAGAAAACTGAGAAAGAACTACAATAAAGCTAAACAAGAGAAGACTTGTTGAGGAGCCTGAAATAGCTTCTCAAACATGAAAATTATAGAATACAAATGATTTTTTTAACTCATATGCTCATAAAGATATTTTCTAAATATACTCAGTAATATTCTCAACTGATTTCTCTGTTGTTTAGTTTGTTGGCACTTATTTACATGTCAATGGAAGCCAAATGGAGGGAGTTCTGTTCAAAGGTGGAATCTTTAATATTTCTTTTTCATTTTAATCTTAATCTTTTTTTTTTTTTTTTGGAGAGGTTTTTGCTATAGGGCGCGTGCGCTCACCAGACAGACAAGGAGAGACAGAGAGATAGAAAGCGAGAAATCACCCCCCAGGGGGGTGGCCACGCCGCAAATCCCTTCTCCTCCATTCTCCTCTCGGGATCTTGGGCACTCACGCACACGCGCCCGGCGTGAGTTTAAGCCACCGAGTCCCGGACTTGAACCGCGGTTGACTACGTGGGAGTCCAGCAACATAGCCATTACGCTAACTGCTGGTCCCAATTTTTTAATCTTAAAGTAAAAATGACAAAACCTTTTTAACAGAGAAAATTACTTTCTTTTGTCTTTTTTTTTTTTTTTTAATTTTGCTCTTCACACCCCTCCTCTACAATCCACTCTTAACCACCAAATCCCCTACAGTCTCTAGTATCTACACTTTCCCTCTATACTCTAGTATCTTTGGGATGTTTAATATTTTTCTCTCTTTTTTTAATACATTTTAAATTCATTTATTATTATATTTTAATCTGACAAGACAGAGACAGAGAGAAAGGGAAAGCAAGAAAGCAAGCCACCAAGTCCAGGACTCAAACCACAGTAAGCAATGTAGGAATCTAATGCCTTTAACCACTACACCACCTGCAGACCCCTAGGATATTTAATATTTCTGTTCTTTTTATTCTAGTGTGTTGTAATCACAGTTCTGTGGAAGAGCAGACCTATTTGTTGCTTCTGGTTAAGAACTTCTTATGCGTAACCTGTTAATCTATTTTATAGCTTGCTTCTCTTACTTGCATATTTAAGCCTTTAGCATTTCTTTCTTGTGATCATCTTACGCTGTGGAGATAAAGTTTCCACTTGCCTGGTAAACTTTAATTATTGATATAAAAAAGTCATTTCAAATGCATTGTATCTTTGTATTTCTATTTGTTTCTGCTTTCAAGAAACTGATATTTATGAACCTTTTTTAATCTACAAATAATCCATGGAAGTTTCGGTTTAACCATTGGTATAAAAATGGCTGGGGAAGGGGTCACCATGTGGTATAGTGCTTAAGGTGCTGGGCTCTCACATGGCCCACCAGAGTTGGGTCCTGGACCTGGTGTCTTGAAAATCACACCGGATGCTTAAACATACCTGCCTAGAATCCCAGGAGAAGAATGTAGGAAGGCCACAGCTGGTATGGAGGTTAAGGCGCTGGATGCCACATAGTCAGACGCATGGTTTGAGTCCTGGATCCGGTGGCTTGAAACATGCCAGGCCTGTGTGAGTGCCTGCCCAAAATCCCGAGAGGAGAATTGAAGAGAAGGGACTGTGGCATATCCAGCCCTTGTAGAGGGGTGATTTCTCAGTGAGCTCATGCACCCTATATCAGAACTCTCTCTCAAAACAAAACAAAACAAAAGAGAGAGAGAGTTAGAGAGAGGATAGAGGAGACAGGGTTGTCAGGATTGCAGCATGGCCATCTGCCCTAGAATAATTTCTCACTTTCCTTCTCACTGTCTCTCTTTGTCTCTCTCCAGTGAGTATACATGCCCTATGGCAAAAACAAGAAAATTAAAAAGGTTAAGAAAGAGCTTGACAATTTATATCTATGTGAATTCACAAAACACCAAACCAACAGTAAGCTGCTGTTTTAACATTTTTAAAACACTAAACAGAACATGCTAGAATGCTGACAAAACTTGTAAATAGTAAAACAGTGATTTTTGAAACCTGATTTCTACTGCCCTGAAATACTAATATTTGAATGAGAAGCAAAATAAGAGGTCAAAAGTAAAAGAGCAGAAGTTAGACATGTGAGCAGTGATTGTGAAAGGCTAGAGTAGAGAATACGGTTTATGGATGCCAGACTCTCTTTTCCTCTCTCAGTTTTTTTAATAGATGAATATTTGCCACCTTGATGAAATAACAAGCTTTTCACAAAAACTCAAAGCTTTGCTTTTGATGTCTTTTTGCTCCTATCAATCATAACCTCTTTTTTTAAACCCTATTTTTTTAAGGTCCATTTAATTTTCTTTTACTCTGAAAAGTCTCCCTCAATTATTTCAAAACACAACTAATTATCTGTCCTTTGAAATCCTATAATTTTTATTAACCTCTCATATGAGTTAACTATTGGTGTGTGTGTATGTCATATTTTTAAAATCATATATGATAAACATTCCTAACTGAGTTGTAGATGCACTAAGTGGATGTCTCTGTCAGTGTGCTATTTGTTATTACTACACAAAATATGAAGCACTGAATGCTAAAGATTCATAAACGCATCAAATAGAAGACCTACTTCCCTTCATCTCTGGCATTGTAGTAAATGCTTAATGAGTTATAGTTGTTATACAAAGTGAAAATTCAACGTCAAAACTCTTTCCTTCAGTGTTGTATAAACATCTTTAATGTCCCTGTTCACTTTCTCTTTGACACTTTATTTCACAGAATGTAAAAAGACCTCACAATATGCCTTGTTTAGACCTATTTAGTGAAATGTGAGGAAGAATGTGGGTTTCTGGAAACTCGCATAAAGTAAGAGAAATGAGTGGGAAAGCTGAAACTCCAGGGCTCAGTTTTTGCTTGCCCTTCTATTGTTATTTCCATACTCAGTCCAGAAGAGAAGCCAAACTCTCTCATCTGTAATTTTGACTTCTTGACTATATAGAGGTGTTCCTGGGTATCCAGAAGAGACTGGTTCCAAGACCTCACTTCAGATACAAAATGCATTGAAAATAGACACTGTGAAAGGAGGGTGGGAGAGGGGAAGAGTGCAGGGAAGGAAATTAGGGAGAAAAATAGAGACATAAGGCATTAGTGGGACACAGAAATGGCTTGTTATTTTTCAATAACATGATAGTATTCTCAACTGGATTGGTCTGAGGTATATTTCATGTTGAGTAAATTCTCTCTGCAAGCTAAATGATGTGTAGTGATTGAATGTATAAAATAATAACAATAATAAAAGAAATTTTTAAAAAGCTAAAGATCCTCAAGTCCTTTATATAGAATATAGAGTATTTGCTTATAACCTATACCTGTATAAACTTTAAATCATCTGTACGTTGTCTGTATTATCCACTGTAAGTATTCTGTAAATAGTTGTTACACTGTCTTGTGTCAGGAATAATGACAAGAAAACGTCTGTACATGTAGAGTAGAGATGCAGCCATCATGGGTATAGCTACATAAATTTCATCAGCAACAATGCAGTATTTTCAGTCCACAGATCGGAACCAAAGATACCTCTAAGTCAGTACCAACATTGTTTCTTCCACACACCAATGCTATATTACAAGCTGCTTCAAATTATTGTACATATCATCTCAAAGTCATACAAGATGTAATATAAAATTCACTATTGCTACATATTAATTTCCTCATTTCATCTGTTTTCTTTCCTTATTTGAAACTGGCCCCTATCAAAGAAATTAAACTTGAGTAATTTTTTTTATCCTTTTTTTTTTTCATGTGTGTCTGAGTGTGTGAAGTACAATTCTTCACATACTCCTACATAAATTAGCCTATATTCCAGAAATCTTTAAACATACATTCTAATTATAAGAATAGCATAATTCACAACAGAGTAAAATATCATGGACCCTTGGCCCCACTTTAGGAATTAGTGACATTTTCTTAATTTAGCCTTTTTTTAAATTATTTTTATTTCACCTTACCCTTTGGCAGTATATAGTTTACAATTCTAAATCCCAGGTCTGGTTGTCACTAATCACAGACTGGACCATTACATCTATCAGAATCTATAAATTATGCTTGCTTTATTTTCTTATCAGTAAAAACCCCCATAGATTATTGAGTTAGTAAGCCCAGGCTACATATCTTACACAATGGTAACACATTACTGACCTCATCCAACCAAAGGTGAGGCTGACAAACTTCAAAGCAAACCTGTAAGAGAAATTAAACTTGGAAGTAGGACATTAGTTACCTGACTTTTGTAGTCTAATGATTCCCTACACTAAAATTCCTATAATACTGCTTTGCTTATGATTATTATTTTAAGTAAGGATTTTTGTCATAAAGCAGGTGCGGTTGCCAGAGAGAAATGGAAAGAAACAGTGAAAGGGTAAGTGAGAAATCATCCTCCAGGGGGTATGCCACAATTCTTCCTCCTCCTGAGATTTTAGGTTTGCACACACACACCCAATGTGATTTTCAAGCAGCTAGGTCCATGACTTGAACTGTAGTCAGTCATGTGTCAGTCCAGTGTCATAACCTCTAAGCGACTTGTTGGCTCCTGATTATCTACTTTAATCTATCCACATATTTATTGTCAATATACTTCTACCTAGATGTCAATGCCTTGGACTTTCAATCCCCATTTCATTATACAAATGTATATTTTCTGATTATCCAGGAAGTTCCAGTCAGACTTACACTTTCTCTGCCAATACACCTACAAAGGAAATAACTAAGAGGATAGGGAGGTGGTTTCAAATTTATTCTGTCTCCATTAATAAGGTATTATAAGATTTTAAAATGTAGTAAGAATTTTTATATAAAAGACTTTACGTACTTGCAAAAATGGAAAGGAAAATTATTAACAAGATTTTAATTTCAGCCCTTTTGGAAACTGAAAACAAATATGCACTGTGGAAAGCAGATATTTTATACCAATTCATAATTGTTTGAAAAAGATGCTTTTCACAAAATCTACATAATCTCATTTTATGTTTATAATCTTCTTGATCAAAAATACGTTTATTGAGTAGTTCAGATCCTTTGTTACTCCTGTTTCTTTTGTTGTTTGTTTTGTTTTGTTCTGTTTTTGCTATATGCCACATGTACTCACCAGAGAGAGAGAGAGAGAGAGAGAGAGAGAGAGAGAGAGAGATCAGCCTCCCTCCCATCCCCACCCCAGGAAGGGATGGCCACAACACCTTCCCATATTTTTAATTATCTTCTCGGGATTTGGGGCACACAGGCCCATGTTGTTTTTCGGGTTTGAGCTGCCTTCACCATGCCATCAGCTGACCACATTCAATTTTTTTGTTTGTTCATTTATTTTTAATTTGCTATAGTGTGGATAATGGTTGCTAGAGAAAGACAGACAGAGGGAGAGATGAAAAGGGAGAAAGCACCCACTGGGTTGTGTGTGGGGTTGGTAGTGATGCTGCAATCCCTTTTTCTTCATTCTCCTTTTGGGATTTTTGTGCATGCACACACACCAAGCACACTTTCCAAGCCACTGAGTCTTGTACTCAAACCACGCAGTCAGCTATCTAAATCCAGCCACCTTAACCATCATGCCACTGACTGCCCTTGCCCTTCGTGCCTTTTTTCAGTCCAACTGTGCTTATTACACTAGCTATATTAATTAGACAAAAATGGTAATTGTATAAATACGTAAAAACTACAGAAAATTCTATACTTCAATAAGCTTTGCTCAAAAAATTCTCGAATTTCTTAGACAATTAGTAAATGCTTAAAAATTTACCTATATTTAGTTGTTTTCATTTCTTTTATCAAGGAAATTACCATGCCATCATTTACCTACATTGTGGAAAGATTTAAGTTTGCAGATTTAAAAAAATTCTGGAGGAAAAAAATCAATAAATCATTTAAAATGCAATTATGAACTCAGAATTTCTCCCTTGCTGGTATTATCTGTAAATTCATAGCAACCACGTTTTGTCCTACAGTTTTTTGTTCCCCTTTAAATAACATAGCAGAATCGGTACAGCAGGAAAAATATTGTTTATCTTTATAGTATTGTTCCTTCCTCCTTCAGGTCATGTTGAATTTCTTCACACCACTGTTAGAAAAATCAGCCTCTGCTTTTAAGGGCTGAAGAACAACGCTGAAGGATGCTGTTTGTTTTACAGTTATGTAATGCATGTTTAATCTCCAGATTTCTACAAGTTCAAGATGACAGTGGAGAGTAAAACACTCTGTAGGATTTTAGGTCGCAATGAAAGCGCTGATAATACAAAATCCAGGTTTTTCTTAATAACAACGAATATTTGTTAAAACCAGATTTTATTTTTTGTGTTAGTCAGTATGGTTTTACAGCATAGAACTTCCAAATTTATCTTTAGTTTATTCTTTTCCCAGTGGCAGATCCTGAAAACAACACTGCCCTTAGAAGCCAGCCGACATAATTGAAGACGAGTGCTGTAAATAATTTGCCCTGCATAAGTAAAACTGAAAGACAGCATGTTAAATCTTTTTAGTTCCAATTACTAGGTAACACTGCAATTAAATTATGGAGCTCAAGGCTTCTGGAATAAATTTAGAAGTATAGTTTGTATACAATACTATTTTTGAAATGCAGAATTTAACTCATTATTCTGTCAAGATGTGGGTTTGGGACCAACAGTTAGCGTAATGGCTATGTCGCTGGATTCCCATGTAGTCGACAGCAGTTCGCGTCCCGGACCCGGTGACTTAAAATAACTCATGCCAGGCACGTGAGCGTGCATGCCCAAGATCCCAAGAGGAGAATGGAGGAGAAGCGATTGTGGCGTGGCCATCCCCCCTGGGGGTGATTTGTCAATTTCTGTCTCTCTGTCTCTGTCTCTCTGTCTGTCTGGCGAGCGCACACGCCCTATAGCAAAAACCTCTCAAAAAAAAAAAAATAAAGATGTGGGTTTAATGAATGAATGGATATTAGTTCAATTTCTTGCTCTGGCTGAACTACCATCTCATGCAAACTATGCTTTTAGTTTAGATTTCTTTTAGAAATGTAGTGTGAGAATTAGGGCCCAAATTAATATTCACCCTAATTTTTTTTTTTTTTTTTGGAGAGGTTTTTTGCTATAGGGCGCGTGCGCTCGCCAGACAGAGAGAGACATAGAGACAGAAAGCGAGAAATCACCCCCCAGGGGGGATGGTCACGCCGCAATCCCTTCTCCTTCATTCTCCTCTCAGGATCTTGGGCACGCACGCACACGCGCCCGGCGTGAGTTGTAAGCCACCGGGTCCGAGACGCGAACCGCGGTCGACTACGTGGGAGTCCAGCGACATAGCCATTACGCTAACTGCTGGTTCCCACACCCTAATTTTTAATTACTCCAGAGAGTCATCCATCTCATCTTTGAATGAAACACCATTTGGCTTCAAGGAAACCTCAAAGTTCAGAAAAGATTTATGGGTGTTCGAGAAAGAATCATAAAAAACATAATCACATGCACGTTACTGTAGCATTTTGAATTAAAATAACTTTTGCATTTTAAATAAAATCTTGAAACATTCATGGTTATTTAGCAAAAACTTTGAAGACAAGATAAACTGGGACCAGTAGATGTGCAATGGTTACATCACTGGACTCCTACATAGTCAACCACAGTTCGAGCAGTGGACCCGGAAGCTTAAAACTCACATGGAAAGACATGTGTGTACATGCCCAAGATCCCTAGAGGAATGCCGGGCGCGTGTGCGTGCGTGCCCAAGATTCCGAGAGGAGAATGGAGGAGAAGGGATTGCGGCATGACCACCCCCTCTGGGGGGTAATTTCTCGCTTTCTGTCTCTATGTCTCTGTCTGTCTGGCGAGCGCATGCGCCCTATAGCGAAAACCTCTCAAAAAAAAAAAAAAATCCCTAGAGGAGAATGGAGGAGAAGGGATTGTGGTATGGACATCGCCCCCTGAGGGGTGATTTCTCCCTTTCTGTCTCACTGTCTTTCTGGTGAGCACACATGCCCTATAGCAAAAATCTCTCTTAAAAAAAAAAAGATAGAATGAACTAATGTAGATTTTATATGATGATTGCATAATGAAACTATTTACCACAGGAATTAGATAGACACAAACCTCCATAGTTACAGGTTTTTATTCATCAGTATACATAGTGAATATATGAATAATAATATTTTCAGTCTCTTCTATTTATCTATTAAAGACAAATTAATAAGATAATAGATTATCTCTTCTGGGAAGATTGGATTATAAAGTTCAGCATGGGCATGATTCTTAGATGCATGATTCCTGGAGTTATTTATTTTATTATATATATAATATATGTATATGTGAATATATGTGTACATATATAAAAGTACATATGTATTTATGTATACACACACACACACACATATGTATATATATATATATATATATATATATATATATATATATATATATATAAGTAATTTTAATTTAACCAGGGAGTAACAGAGAGAGAGAAAAAGGGAAAGTGAGAAAGCACACTGCCAGGTCTAGGACTCTACCGGTCAGCCACATGGGAGTCCAGCGCCCCAACCTCCATGCCACCTCCTGGCCAATACTAGTTTTTTATAAAACTTCTTGCACATCATTCAACTCAGCTGGCAATGGCAGAACTAAATTATAACTCAAATGCATCTTGGACAGTTGGGTAAATTTCCAGTATAAGTTAGTCATCGTTTTATATCCCTGGGTTCCACATTCACAGATTCAGCCAACCACGGATTTAAAATGTGACACTGATGCTAAGCATATGTTACGTGATAAGACTCTTGATAGCTGCATTTGTATTGAAAATGTACGGAATTTTTTTCCATATCATTATTTCCTAAACAATCAGTACAATAGCTATTTATGTAGAATTTATATTGTGTTAGGTATTAAAAGTAATCTAAAGGTTTTTTGGCTTAATAAATTTCTTTAATAAAATTTGAAAAACTCTATTTTCGATAATAAGTTTCTCATTTTGAATTATTTTTCTTTTCCAATGCCAAACAAAACACAAAATTGTTATGGATATTTTTATGTACCTAGGAGGAGGCACATAGATCGTAGATAAATGTTATATCATTTTATGTAAATAACCAGCATCTGTGGATTTTGTTATCAACAGAAGGTCCCAGAACCAGTACTCTGTGAATATAAGAGAAGACTCTACCTGCTGAACCCTCATATGATACAAGAATGACAGGCATCACCTATCAGTGAGGCAGCTGGGCTAATGATTCGTTCAAAAATCAACCACAGAATCCTACTGCGTGTCTAGTCTTGAATTACATATGAATATGATTTTATTCTGGATATCAGCATCCCTACTGAGGGTCTGTTCATGGAATAAATCTGAACATGGATTCATTTTTGGCAGCAGAAACTCACAACTAACCCTCTTGTTACCAGGTCATTCTGGAAAGGAATAACCAACTGAAAGCCAGGTGCTTTGGGAGGAAATTAATAAGAATATTCCCACAACCAATCCTTTTCTCACTACTTTATACAATATGATACTGGGTTGTCAGAAAGTCATGATGTATTTTTTCTTCTATGTTTTTCTCTGCAAAAAGTGCATCATGCCTTTTGCAACAACTCAATATATAGAAATTCATTTTTAAAAATTGAAGAATAAAGAACGGTGTATAAAAAGATTGTAAATAGTCTCTTCTGCCTTGGATTGCATGTTTGAGGGGACAGAGGCCTTGTTATATCTTTGTCTGTTTTGACATGCAGCAAACACTAACTCTGTGACTGAATGTTCCAGTTCAAGGACTAAGTGGAGATAGCTACGTTTGGTGAGAGAGAGGTTTGGGCATATGCTCTCCTGATTGTGTTTTTGATGTTAATTTGCTCAGCCTCTTTCTTTCTCTATCAGACAGGGGTTAAAAGTTCTGTTACAAAGAATGTCTCCCTGTGACTACAGCTCCTCCCACATCAACATAGTTCCCTAACCCTGAAGCCCTCCTGATTCCACTGAGCCATTGACTTCATCCCAACCCAAAACTGTGGCTTCTTAAATATAGGAGAAGCTGCCCCAAATCCTAAGCCAATCAATTAGATGAATTAAAATAAACAAACAAAAAAGAACAAGAAAGAAGACAGAAGAATAGGCACTCTTGACAAGGCTTTCATACTATAATACTTTCCCCAGACCTGCAGTCAGCCAGGATCACAGGTACACTGGCCTGTTTACATAGATGTGGATTGTGAACCCAGAGACTTCCCATAGGGCTGACCTTCAGCATTGCACTGCAGCACTGTTACTGTCACACAACCATGGCTGCAAATTACTCCTAAATTTATTTTCTAAACCTCATTTTCAAATGTCAATAAAAATCCATGCCTCATGAAGTTAGGATGATTAACTGGTAGAGTGTAGGAAAGGTTGCAAGCCCAGAGTATATTAACAAATGCTAGATAGATCTACTTACTGTTAATTATTATTATTACTTAAGATTTAGGCAATAGGGCTTGTGCACTCTCTGTAGAGAGACAGTGAGAGGGAAAGTGAGAAATCTTATGCCAGAGGGGATGGCCACACCACAATCCCTTCTCTACTCTATTCCTGGGCTTTGGGCATGCATGCATGTGTTTCCAATCTGATTTATCAAGCCATTGGGTCCAGGACTCAAACTGTGGTCAGCTGCGTGGGAGTTCAGAGCCTTAACCACCACTCCACCTGCTGGTCCCATTAATTATTTTTATATAATACATAAGGAAACTGAAAATTCAGTTATTCAGATTGCTCCTAGTATGGATATTTCCTTTATGATGGACCATGTATCTTTGATTTACAAGCTCCATGCAGCTCCCACTTTAATACATTGGTGATCACAGCTGATGCTTAAATATTTACCTAGATGCAAGGCTTTGAGGGGCAAGGTGAAATCAAGAGTTTTTGAATACATTATAAGTTGAAAGAATTTTTGGAAACTAGGAAACTATTTCCAAGTATCTATAATGCACAATTTCTAAAATGAATAAAAGTTTGAAATAAGCTTTAAATAAGATGTTGAAAAGATGTTAAGCGTAGCTACTTTCATCTTAATCAATGCAACTTGTGATGAGGTAATGAAGAGCAGGCAATCAGTCAGAACCCAATCTACCCAAATGAAATCTCAAACAACAACAGGATATTTTTCTACTTTAGTTTGTGTTAAGAGAAATGGGCAATGTAAGTACTATGCAGATTTAATGTGCTAATGAAATCAATTCATCAAGTTTTAAATTATGTAGGAAATTAAAATAAGAAACAGTTCTGTACACAAAAGACACTATGCCCCAAGAGAATATCCATGCTTGATAAAGAACAGCCCTAGCAAATTTTAGATTAGGTTTAAAAAGTACCATGTATCAGCTGCTTTTAAAGACACTTATTTTAAGTTTCCCAGTTTGCCTCTAGAATTTTTATTTAAGAAGAAGCTGAGAAAATGAAATCTGGAATGGGCAGCCAAGAGATCTGCTGTCCTCTCTTTGCTCCACCATTGTTTTCTCATTCCTCACTCAGATCAGTGGTCACCTAGTATCTAGAGGCAATCTACGTGTGTGAGCAGAGGTAATTTGTGGAATTAACTTCTGATTTAAATAATTTTATCTGTCATGTTAAATATTTCTAAAGAAACTAAGATGGGCCTTTAGGTCTAATTTTCTACTGTGTTATAATACACTTTTACTAACATCACACGATGAAATACTTCTCACTGAGCACTATGCTCAGATAGGTGATTGTCCCTCCAAACAACAAACATCCAAGCCAGCAGTGAAGAAATCAATAAAAAGAGTTCTACTGGTTTGGAGAAAATGTTGAATTTTGGCCCGATCACAGCAGTGCAGGTATTAGGATCACTGCTCCCTGATGCAGAGAACATGTGGGAAGCTCTAGGCTTCATTTCACCCCAGGTCTAAGTCAGCATGGAGGGAGAGCCTGGGGATGCACCTCGTCCTGCCTGGTGCAAGGACCACAGCATGAAGGCCCTGGCAAGTTTGCCTGTCTCTTTCTTGGTCCGATGGCCTGCCTGTATCTCCCTTAAATGCACATAAATAACCTAAGTTAATTGCATTTGTTAAGTTTAATAACAAAATAGAAAATAAATGCATTTGAAAACCAAAGAGTTTTCAACAAAATTTAAAAACCTACTTGAATTGTCAGCTGATTGGTTATTTAAAAATATGTTGAAGAATTAGAATAAGATTTTGCATGTGTAAGATTTTGCACTCAAAGAATTGAGTGACATTGATAGAATAACATCCTTATCTCCATCAACTTATTTATGTAAAAATGTACTTCACCTATAAGATGTGCCAATAAACAATAAAAATAAAATGCATGCTAAACCTTATCTCACTATAACAATAAATAATTCATTGTTCATTGATATTATATTCAATAAAATTGTAAAAAATAACATATGTAATAAACAGATGTGTTTTAATAATAAAATTGTTTATAATGATAAATGTATAGTCTATATCAATTAGGGTCTAATAATTTTAATAATAAAACTTACTCCTAAAATGACTTTTTTCAAAGTTTAGAGAATCTTAAGGCTGCAAAGAATGAATTATATCACTAGAAAATTTGCCATCATAAAATATATCACATTGTGATCAAAATAAAGTTTGAGATCTTGAGTAAAGTTGGTTTGACGAGAAAAAAGAAAAGCATAAAATTTCAGAATGTAAAACAAAATATTGTTGCTATCTATTTAAAGACAGATAAGAGTAGATATTAAATTATTATTATGGTTTGAACCAATTGAAAATATTTTAAAAAGTGATGTAATAGCTTTATCTTTTTTTTTGAGAGAGAGATTTTGCTATAGGGTGTGTGCATTTACCATAGAGACAGAGAGAGACAGAGAGACAGAGCGCAAGAAATCAGCCCCAGTAAGGATGACCACACTGCAATCTCTTCTCCTACATTCTCTTCTCGGGATTTTGGGCATGCACGCACATGTGCCTGATGTGAGTTTTAAGCTGCTGGGTCTGGGTCTTGAACTGTGGTCAATTATATGGGAGTCCAGCATAACTATTACACCCTCTGCTGGTCCCATAGCTTTATCTTAAATATTATATTATGCTGGAAATTAAATTATTTGTAACTATGAAAACGTGATATATATTATAACTGTCTGCCTAAAATTGTATCTCCTACATAATTTATACAAAGTCATATAAACAGTCAGATTAAATATTAATTTACAGTGGTTTAGATATTTATAGGGAAATTTCTTGGCCAGTAAGTAGTGAATTTCCCATGTCCCCATTTTGACTTCCTCTAGAATTCCATCAGCTTAATATCTTGATTTACATTATGCCTTTCACAAAGGCTTTAAAGACATTAATACTTGTATATATTTCCATAGTATGCCACCTTTTATAAAAACTGATATCAGATATTTTCCTTGGATTATTTCGCTGAGAGTCACTGAAACCAACAGTACAATAATTATCTCTGGTTTAGAGATGGAAACACTAGCATTTTGAATGGGTAATAGAATTTTCTATATTCATCTCCTTCTAAGTGGAGGTGTTGAGATATTAATCAAGAAGCCTGTCACAATGGCTTGTGCTCTTATACATGATTCTTTTGTGCCTTGATGTTTGTCAATTTTTAAGACAGAGACATGAAAAAAATACTATACCCACCCGTAATGGTTAATTTTACATGTCATTTTGACAAGCCATAGGATGTCCAGTTATGTGAATAAATATTTTTTCTGAATGTGTATATGAGGGTTTAAAAAATAGCATTTATTTAGTAGTCTGAGTAAAGAATATATCTCTTCTTTATTTTTTTAAGAGAGATTTTTGGTATAGGGTACACGTGCTTGACAGAAAGACAGAGAGACACGGAGGCAAAAAGCAGGAAATCACCCCCCACAGAAGAGATGGCCATACTTTAATCCCTTTTCCTCCATTCTCCTCTTGGGATCTCGGGCACCAGAAGAGGAGATCGTGGGCATCACAAACACTTGCCTGATGTGAGTTTTAAGCTGTCAGGTCTGGGACTCAAACCATGGTCAACTACGTGGGAGTCAAGCAACATAATCATTATGCCATCTGATGGTCCCAAGAATATAGCTCTTCCCAACATGGATTGAATCTTATCCAAACCATTGAAAGTCTGAATAGAACAAAAAAGTGGAGTAAGAGGGACCAGCAGTTAGTGTAACGGCTATGTCGCTGGACTCCCACATAGTCGACCGCGGTTCGTGTCCCGGACCCGGTGGCTTAAACACGCCGGGCGCGTGTGCGTGCGTGCCCAAGATCCCGAGAGGAGAATGGAGGAGAAGGGATTGCGGTGTGGCCATCCTTCCTGGGGGGTGATTTCTCGCTTTCTATCTCTCTGTCTCTCTCTGCCTGTCTGGCGAGCGCACACGCCCTATAGCAAAAACCTCTCCAGAAAAAAGAAAAAAAAAAAAAGGGGGGGAGTAAGAGAGAATTCTCTCTCTCTGCCTGACTACCTTTAGGCTGGGTCAATAGTCTTCTTCTGCTTTTGGATTAAAATTTAGACTGGAACCTGCAACATTGGCTCTTCTAGTTTTCAAGTCTCTCGGTGTAGACTGGAACTATAATTGGCTCTCCTGGGCCTCCAGCTTGAATTTTCAGCCTCCTTCATTGCGTGAGCCAATTCCTCATGTCTCTCTCTCCTCTCTTTCTTTTTATGTTTATGTATTTGTGTGTGTGTACAGTTTTTGCATCGTTAGCAATCTCATCATTGTGTGAACATCATAGAGTGTACTTGTCCAAAACTAGATGATGTAGCCAAGTACACACCTAGGCTGTATGGTAAGTTCATATGCTCCTGGCTACAAACCTGCACAGCATGTCACTGTACTGAATACTGCAGGCAACATAACACAGTGGTATTTGAATATCCAAATATATTTAAACAAAAAAGGTACAGTAAAATACAATATAAAATATAAAAACCGGTGTACCTATATAAGACATTTGTCATGCATGGAACTTTCAGAAATGGAAGTTGCTTTGCATGTGTCAGTTAGCGAGTGGTGAATGAATGAGAAGATCTAGAATTTAATGTACACAAGCAACATAACCATTATGCCATTCAATGGTCCCAAGAATATAGCTCTTCCTAACAAGGATTGAATCTTATCCAAACCATTGAAAGTCTGAATAGAACAAAACACTTGGGATAAATTACATACATTAAAACCTAGATTTTGTTTTTCAACAATAGATTATTGATAGCTTCTATAATGTTTTTACTGTATAAATGTTCAACTTTTTAAAACATTTTTATTCTTTTGTAATAACATTTATCTAAAACACAGATTGTACATCTAGACAAAATACATTGTTTCCCTTATGTCCTGTTTTATAAGTTTTTTTTATTTTTAACATTATTTATTTTACTTTTTAAACCTTTTTAATTAAAAACAAATCACAAACACATTAACACAAAGTCAGCATCATCGATATCATTATCTCCTATCTCCACATTTGATCACTCTGGAAGGTCCACAATGGACAAAACAAGAAGAGATGAAATCAAACATAAGGGAGAATGATGTAATCAAGGGCTGTACTAAACACGAGATGTCTGAGGTCTCAGCCATGGTAACATTACTCTATTTTACAGTAAGTTTACTCTTTTAGCAAGTAGAGGAGTACGCTCTAAAATAACAATAAAAAGTTATAGTCTAGTGAATGCATAAATCAGTAACATGGCCATTTATGATCACTGTGAAGTATTAAAACTGAACATACTTATATGTATATACTTTCATATGTCTGACAAAATAGTAGGCTTGGTTACGCCAGCGTAATCAAAGATATGGGACTGATGGTTGCACCATAATTTTACAATGACTACAATGTCAAAAGGCAATAAGAATTTTTCAGCTTCATTATAATGCTATAGGACCACCATTGTATATGTGATTGGTCAATGACCAATACAATGTTATAATGTACATGAATATACTTACATTATACTTTTGATATTTATTTTATTTTATGTTATGTTACATTTTTATTGGCTCTATTTCTTTTGGAGAATGCAGACTGATACAACATAAGGTGAACTGACTTCCTTGGACTGATCAGTAACATGTAAGAGAATGGTTATACAACTAAAAGTTAGAGACAGACTCAGTCCTATGGCCTAGTGGCTAAAGGAGCCGAATCCCACATGACAAACCACTCAGTCTGAGTCTCATCCCTGATGGCTTGAAAAACATGGCAGGCACATGTGCATGTGTTCCCAGAATCCTGACAGGATGGAGAAATGGGGGAGAAAGGATTGTGGCATGACTACGCCCCAGTGGGGACTGCTTTCTCCCTCTTTCTGTCTTGTCTTTCTGTCTTTGAGGAGTCTACATACCCTCTGACAACTAAAACAAAAAATCAAGTGGCCACACGTTCATTATTTCACAATTACACTCATAATAATTTAGTACCTCATAGATTAAAAAATAATTATTTGGAAATAATTTTAAGATTAATATTGTCTAGTATAAATATATATTCTTATATGATGCCTATTGATTACATTATCTTTAGTCAACAGGAGCAATAATGAAAAAGAGGTATAGAGTAAAAACTAGTTAAACTGTACACATTAAATAAGAAAAAACTATACTTGCTCTCATTAAATAAACTTCCCTCATGAATATTCAAAATAGTTATTGGAATGGAGAAATTTTATTAAATTCTTATGATATAATGAAATATTTATTACATTTCAAATATCTGATTTTATTAATAATTGTTTTAAATAGAAATGTCAATCCAATGAGTTCTATAAATTGCAGTTCACACAGCCTTTAACAAGTTTAGAATATTACAGATATTCCAGCATAAAGCAATATTTTAAAATGTAAGAGTCAAATGTGTGTGATTTTCGGTTTTTAGCTTAACAACTACTATATCATAGAACTATAGTTTGTCTTAGTTTTGTCATTGTGAATATTCAGATATGTTATTACACATGTGGATGCTCAAACTGCTAATTTAGGCCAATATGGCAATTTTTGAGCCTTGAAAATAAATGAAACCTACAATTTCTGACATAGTCTGTGACTTCAGCTATCACCAGACAAAACAATTTGTGAAGAAATTAATAAACTTCATTACAGAATTTCATAGTCTTTTTAAGAAAATGATTTCTAATTCTAAAAAATGTTATCTGTTCTGTTCAGAAATTGTTGCCTGATTTGTCTCTACAATACATTTCCTAGGTGAAACGTATTCCTAGAAAGCACCAGATGAAGCCAGCAGATGGCGCATCAGCTATGTCACTAGAATCTCACATGGCCAACTGGAGTTCAAGTCCTCCACTTGGTGGTTTGGAGATCATGCCAGACACTTGTGCATGCATGCCCAAGATGCCAAGATCCCTGGAGATGAAGGGATTACAGTACAGCCATTCCCCTGGGGAGTGATTTCTCACTTTCCCTTTCTTTCCCTCTCACTATCTTTGTCTCTTTCTTGCTCTCCAGCAAGAGCTAAAGCAAAAAATATCTAAAAAAAAAAGGAAGTATGTAATAATAAGGAAGACCGAGAGAGATGTTACAGTGTCAAAACCTAACATACAGGTGTATATGTGTGTGTATATGCGTATTCATGTGGCTATGTGTATACATACATACATACACATGTTTGTGTACATATATCTATGTGTGTATATACAGATGTTTACATGTGTGTATACAGATGCATACATATATATAATTTCATGTGTGCATGGACATACAAACACACGCATACATAATGGCTCATGGATGACAAAAAGAGTAACTGATTTTCTTGGCCCTCTCAAATGGGAAATACATAAAATCTAGTCAAGGATAGTTTTTTGGGATGGTCTTACCACCTTTTCCTACTCGCCAGCAAGCATAGAACTGAAAATTATTTGTTTATCTAAGCATTTTTTTTTCCTTTGTTGTTACCCTTAACAAGTAGCTTAATGCCTGGCATGAGTTTTCTATCAACCTGGATTACTCACAACTGCCAAGTAGATATGGTGACAATAGTCAGCTTCACATACCTAACTGACTGCCCGAAGCTTTTGAAAACACAATTTTTAGTATTGACTACATATGTCAGTATGGAAAATTAACTAGTGGAAGGAGGTAAAAGTAGGTTTAGAGAAACCATTTACTGGGCCACTGAAGTAGGCTAAGTAAGACATGATAGTAACATGAACCAGGAAGCCGTGATACATATAAAAAACAGTCAATATATTCTAAACTAAATAGGACTTTATAAGCCAGATAAAGAGAGGAGAAAGAAGGAAGAAAAAACCCTGCAATTTTTCTGACTTTATCACTGGAAGGTTATGGTAACACTATCTTGAGCATGCACACACATGCACCTGGTGTGAATTTCAAACCACAGGGTCTAGGACTGGAACCATGGTCAGATATGTGGGAGTCTAGCACTTTAATCACAACGTCACCTGCTGGCTTCATGTTTGACTCTATGTCGCTGGACTCCCACGTAGTCGACCGCGGTTCAAGTCCCGGACCCGGTGGCTTAAACTCACGTCGGGCGCGTGTGCGTGCATGCTCAAGATTCCAAGAGGAGAATGGAGGAGAAGGGATTGCGGCGTGGCCATCCCCCCTGGGAGGTGATTTCCTGCTTTCTGTCTCTCTGTCTCTCTCTGTCTGTCTGGCGAGCACACGTGCCCTAAAGCAAAAACCTCTCAAAAAAAAAGTGAAGAGAGACCCTCTTCTCACACTGACTCTAGTATCCACAGTTACTCTCTGTGGGAGAAGGGTGGGAAATGAGAGAGTGAGAGGGAACAAATCAAGGGGAAAAAGAAAGAGGCAGCACATGTAAGCGACACAAAATGAAAAATTCTCTGTTGATGTTAACATGTGTGGGAATATCTTCGACTGAACCAATAGACAGTGTATTCAGGATGCGAAAATTCATTTGGTATGCTGTAGTGATACATGGTGATTGAAGGTAAATAAATAAATAAATAATGAGGAGGCAAGTTAAAAAAGATCAAAGCAGGTATATTTGTAAAGAGCTGGTTAGGTTGAGTAAGTTACTCAGCATTTTAAGATCAAAATACAGACAATTATAAACATTGAGCAGCTCTTCACATTTCACTTTCTACTCCCATTTTTAAAAATTTTAGTTGGGGACCAGCAGTTAGCATAATGACTATGTCGCTGGACTCCCATGTAGTCGACCGCGGTTCGCGTCCCGGACCCGGTGGTTTAAAACTCACGCCGGGCGTGTGTGCGTGTGTGTCCAAGATCCCGAGAGGAGAATGGAGGAGAAGGGATTGCTGCATGGCCATCCCCCCTGGGGGGTGATTTCTCGCTTTCTGTCTCTCTGTCTCTCTGTCTGGCGAGCACACGCGCCCTATAGCAAAAACCTCTCAAAAAAAAAATTTTAGTTGAAGAAACAATTGGAAGAGTATTGGTGAAAAGTGTAGGTATCACCCAAGGCAAATAGAATGCAGCAGAAACTCAAGAACTGTAAAATTTTTGCATCACTTTTGTAGAATTGTGATCAAATGGTGTTAATACAGGTAAACAATTTTGATTATTTTTATGTTAATTACTAGTTTTTACTCTAGCCCTTAAATTATACACAGGTGCAAAGGCACACACTATTTGTCCATGTTGATGTGCATAGATATTTGCCTGGTTCTATAGCACTAAAATAGTAAAACAATGAATATTATACATAAGCATATTTTGAAACAAGTCTCAGTAATGTCTAAAATTTAAGCTGAAATTTTTAATCTAGATATTTCATATCTTCTTTATGTAATGTATACATAGCCAAGTGTTTCAACTACCAAAAAAAAAAAAAACTCTACTAGGGACCAGCAGTTGTTATAATGGATATGTCACTGGACTCCCATGTAGTCGACCATGGTTCGAATCTCGGACCTGGTGCCTTAAACTCATGCCAGGTGCATGTGCTTGCGTGCCCAAGATCCCAAGACGAGAATGGAGGAAAAGGAATTGAGTAATGGCCATACCCCCCGGCGGGTGATTTCTCACTTTCTGTCTCTCTGCCTCTTTCTTTCTGGCGAGCACATGCATGCACTCTATAGCAAAAACCTCTCAAAAAACAACAACAACAACAAAAACACTCCACTGAAATAGGAAAAAATTAATTGTTCTGCTTCAGTAATTGTGATTTTTTTTTTTAAATGGGAGAAGGATCAATTACGCAACCAAAGAAATAGAAGGGGACAAGATAGGGTCAGTTTTATTTTAATTTTTGATAGTTAATCTGATAGGTTAGCTCTCGAATGTCCATAGTTGGCAAAAATAATTTGTATATAATTTTAAAATGAGAGAAAAAAAGAGAAAATGTGACTTGAACTTATGAATTACTGTACATAAGCACATAAATATAAAAAGTCCAAATGAATATCTAAACCATTAACTTACTATCTGTTAATTATTCTATAGTTTATTTTGCTAAAGCTGCAATTCTTTTTTTTTTTTTTTTTTTTTTTTTTGGAGAGGTTTTCACTATAGGGCGCATGCACTCGCCAGACAGACAGAGAGAGACAGAGAAACAGAAAGCGAGAAATCACCCCACAGGGGGGATGGTCACGCCGCAATCCCTTCTCCTCCATTCTCCTCTCAGGATCTTGGGCACGCACGCACACACGCCCATCGTGAGTTCTAAGCCACCAGGTCTGGGATGTGAACCGCAGTCGACTACGTTGGAGTCTAGCTACATAGCCATTACGCTAAGTGCTGGTTCCCAAGCTGCAATTCTTAGTGAGAAAAAAAAAAAAAAGGTAGAGCCTGGCATAGTAATTTAAAAATATTCTATTATAGCTTGTTTTATTTTACCTGAATTTATCACTTGATTATTGCAGATGAGTTATGAAAATGAAATGCACTCAGGTTTGTGAAGGATTAGAGCCAATTAATAATGTTATATTCTGAAAATAGCAAAAAGACAGAAATGTTATAAAGATTCAATTGGATTTACTAGGCAAGTAGCTCAGAATCCCTCATTGAACAAATAACATTATCAGAAGTTCAAATATTACTATAATTACAAGTGTCAAGAAAATAAAAGAAATAATTTTTAAGTAAACCAACAAAAATGACTAAGATTATGTGCACATTAATGCTGTAAGAAAGAAGAAAACACAACTTCATTTTCATATAAATACTTAAATCATTCACTCTTTTTTATGCTCCACGAAAATTAACAAGTGTAAAAATAAACACATACAAAAAAAAATAAAAAAAATAAAAAACACATACAATCAACATAGTTTTCTTGACTCTCAGATAATCAAAACTAGCAGGAGGCATCTCATGACTCAACTCTGACATGAAAAGGTAAATCTATATAGTTCTTTGTTCTTCATCTTTCTACCTCAAGGACAGGTATCCGTGGACTATGTAAAGACTATGCAATTATAATTTTTTTCTATTACTCATAATAGCTATATTTTGTTAACTCACTGTGAATACTAACATAGTTGAAATTGAACCATTTTTTCTATTGGTAGTAAGAAATAGGTTGCTGCACATCTCTGATCACAATATTTCCATCAACCTTTTACAGAACCTTGTCCAAAGTTGAAAATTTAAGATAGAACAGAATAAACATATTTAGAAATATGGGGCTTGTTCTAATCCATTCTATTGTTAATAACAGAGATAGCTAAGTCTGAGTAATTTAATATAATAGAGGTTTATTTACCTTGTGGTTTAGAAGTCCAATTTCTGGGTCCAGCAGGTGGCATGGTAGTTAAGGCTCTGGATACTCTCACATGGCTGACCATGGTTCAAGTCCAGGACCTGGTGGCTTTCTCTCTCTCTCTCTCTCTGCCTCTCTCTCTCTCTGAGTCTCTCTCTGGTCAAATTAAAATAAATGAATGAATAAATAAAATAATTCCTTTTTTTTTCTTAAAAAAAAAAAAAAGCAGTCCAATTTCCAGGAGTCATGTTTGGCAAGGGCCTCTTTGCTGGAGGGGATGTACAAGCCATCACAACAGAGCAGAAGCCCAGAGAGCCTGCAGAACAGAGGAGAGCATGCCTGTCCATGTGTCTCTGTTTCTGTCTCTCTTTATAAACCCACCACAATTTAATAAAAGGGGACAACATCGATGCCTACACACTCCCAAATTTGGGTCTACCTTTCCTACGTTTGAACGCCGTAAGTGGATTAAGTCCCCATACTCTCAAACACGTTACATAGCTCACTATTTTTTAATATAATTATTGCTATAGGACTCATGCTTGCTGGAGAGAGACACAGAGATAGAGAGACAAGAAAAGAGAGGGAAAGTCTGAAAGCACTCGCCACCGGGGAGAACACCACACCACTGTCCCTTCTCTTTCATTTCCCTCTTTGGATCTTAGGCACGCACTCACATATACCCAGCATATTTTTCAAGCCACCAGCTCCAGGACTCTTAACTGTGAAGTCAGTCATGTGGGGATCCAGACTGTTTTCAAAGATCATACTGCTGTTTGACCTAACTCACCATTTTTTTTGTTTGTTTGATTTTTATTTTTGCAACAGAGCACATGTGCTCACTGGAGAGAGTCAGAGAGGAGGAAAGAGAGAAATCACTCACTGGGGATGGCCTGCCATAATCCCTTCTCTATTCTTCTGCCAGGATTTTAGCCACACACCCACATATGCCCAGCTTGATTTTTCAAGTTGCCAGGTCCAGGACTCTAACTGTGGTTGGCCATATGGAAGTCCAGTGCCTTAACTATCACACCACCTATTGGCACCCTGACTTGTCAAATTTTAATGCATGGATTTTAAGGTGATACAATCAGAGCATAGCAGAACTAACACATGAACAAAGATCTGAAACACTTAAAAGTATTTTTCTCTCATACCTATTGCGGGGTGGAGAGAAGTAAAAGGGAATCAGCAAGAAAAAATAGTTTTTTCTAGGGACCAGCAGTTAGCATAATGGCTATGTGTCTGGACTCCCATGTAGTCAACTGTGGTTCAAGTCCTGGACCCGGTGGCTTAAACTCACAACACATGTGTGCATGTGTGTGCCCAAGATCCTGAGAGGAGAATGGAGGAGAAGGAATTGCAGCGTGGCCATCCCCCTCCCCGGGGGGGGGGGGGATTTTTCGCTTTCTGTCTCTCTGTCTCTCTGTCTCTTTCTGTCTTTCTGGTGAGCACACGTGACTTATAGCAAAAACCTCTCAAAAAAAAATACCTTAAAAAATATTTTTTTCTATATGCCTTAAAACATTATTTTTAAAAATACTATGTAACATGTTATTTTTGCTAAAACAAACATGAAAAAGAAAGCAAGAAGCAATGTTGGGAGGAAGATATGCACAACTGCTTACAAGTGTTTCATGGTGTCACTTGTAAATCTTATGGGGACAGTTTCTTGAGATAAATTGATAGATTTTTCCTCCACTTTCGTACTTGACTTTTCTTCTGCTCTGTTCATTAATTTCAGTTCTATGCTCATTGCTTAAATATGAGTGTCTTTGTAGCCATGTATGAATTGTCACCTTTGCAAAATTGAGTCGTTTGCCTTTTGTAAAACTTTATACCTATTCCCGTACATGAAACCTATTGAAAATCAAATTGGGCTTTAAATTTCCCACTTGAATTTTTTCTCACTGTGTTTACTCTTTCTCAAATATTATTTTTTATTCTTCCCTCTGACTTGAATCTTATTTTGTCACACTGCATTTTCCCTGAGGATGTCTCTATACTTTGAGTCCCTACTTAATGAATTGCAACCTAACTTTGTTCATTAACTAGCAGAAAAAGCCTGATTTAGGAGCATCCATTTTGCAACAATCAGCTGAGTCTCAGCCAATCACAGCAGCTGATTGAATCAGTACAGGTGGCCATCAGATCAGACCGTGCTCGAATAGGCAGACATAGAGTTCTAACCAACCCAGTGTTTCTGTACTTCACTTGTGTTTTCTTCCCATAAATGCTGACGGCCCATATTCTGGTGTGGAGCTCTTTAGAAACTCTTCTGACTCTGAGTTATTGCCTGATCCATGAATCGTTCTTTGCTCAGTTATTGCCTGATCCATGAATCGTTCTTTGCTCAGACAAACTATTAAATTTAATTTGTCTTAAGTCATTCTTTTAACAGTCTTAAATAGCACTCAGGATTGTCCTCAGATCATTTCTAGAAGTCCTCTTGGACCAGCGCAGTCCCCAAGTGACTATTGCTCCAGTATGAATCAGGAGCTTTTTAGTGGAAAGTGTCAAGAACCCAGTTTAAACTGGCTTAAGAATAAAAGAGATTTATCTGCTCACACTCCTGGAAAAAACCTTGGGGTAAAAGATATTCTAGGCAGAGCTGGATCCATAAACACCTCCCTCTTCATCTCTCAGTCTTACTTACTTCACTCTTGGCTTTATTCTCAGAAGGCTCTTTTAACTAAGTGGCAAAGATGGCCATGAGGATTTTTATTATTTCATCCTACCAGCCTACTACTCACTCGGAAATAATTCTTTCTGTATATATATATTTTAAAATAAATTGAGATGTTGATTTTCATTGGTTCAACTTGAAGTAGTGTGACAAGGGAAAAAATATGCTAGTTAACAAGGCAGGAGTCATGTACAGGGGGGTTCATTTGATATTATTATATCACATATTTTAAAGAAAAAAGAGGCACATAACTAAACAAACAAAAACTGAGTTTGCAACAGATGAAATTTCACAATAGGTCCCTCTTCTACACACCAATACCTCTGGATTATATTACCTGACATTTGGTATTCACCGTGTATCACCATAGCTATACTGAATTTGCCAACGTGCATTTATGAATACATATGTGTTTTCTCAATTTTATACGCTATGTTTTATAATTATTCTTTAATACCCAGAAACTAGTCCAGTGATCTGTGCCTGATAAGAGTTCA
The DNA here is from genome assembly GCA_026018925.1 of Tupaia tana. NCBI lineage: Eukaryota > Metazoa > Chordata > Mammalia > Scandentia > Tupaiidae > Tupaia > Tupaia tana. The sequence continues at coordinate 159,023,127 of JAKSZU010000001.1, forward strand.
ATAAACATTTGTTGAAAATGCAAAATTATAAGGAAGAGTGTCTAGTAATTAATCAGTATATCTTCTGCCAGCTTGTGCATGAAAGCCTATGGTAAGGAGATGTTTTAATAAATATCGCATTACTCAGTCTAAGGTTCCGTTATGAAGAAATGTTATGCACAGGAAATTCTGACCTATTAGCTGTGTCTTTATTCTCCTAAAGACCAAAAATTGATTTAGTTGGTAAAGCTGCATCTAAACAGGCAGAAAATAATTCTGACCTTATGCAACAACAGAGCGTGGTATTTGTGAAACCAAAAGTTTTAAAGAAACACATCATCTAATAAACTGGAAATAGTGGTGACATTTTATAGCTTAAATGTGAAATGAAAGGGCATTTCGTCGACATTCATGATGTTCTAACAACAAAGGAAATTACATTTTATAAACTGCATTAAGTAGCCAACCACTGTTTCTCCACGTTGTTGCTTATTCATGAAGCATTTGGATGGGTCTCAGCTGGCTCATACACTGCCCTGCCTGGTTCAACTCTATACCCAGCTCTGTGGCCTCCACTCACTCAGTACCATTCACAGCAGCCACTTCATCATCCAGCTTGGCCACCTCTGTGGCTTCTGAAGCCAATTTAAGGTCCTGGCTCTGTCTCCAGCTAAGACCTGAGCTCTACTTCTAATGTCAAGTCTTCCGCACATAAACTGGGCTGAGAGTTTGGTACCGGCAGAAAGCTTTTACTTTGCATGACCTGTTCTTCCTCGCTTAACTCCAAAGGAGGATACACCTGCAGGAAAGTTATCTGTGGGCTTGGAAGAAACAGGACTCAAAGCTGTCTAATGTGGAACTAATGATCAAGCTGAAAGATGACTGGGAGAATGTGGAAAAGCTACTACTCGAGAGCAGGGAGATTGAGACAGCACGAAGGTGGATGAGCAGGGCCAGCATGTGGAGGGATCACGTGACTGGCACATGAATGCTGAAGTTGTTTTCAAAGCGTGTTCTGGGGACCACAGGGTACTCCACAATTCTTCCACAGCATCTAAGAAGTCAGACCTGTCTATTTTCTTACTACAAAACTATCACTTACCTAGTTTTTACTCTTATCTTTCAGTTTTATATAGGCATTTTCCCAGACTCAACATTATGGTTTTATCAATTTGAAGATGAAGGGATTATGTTTTATAGGTCTTGAGTTTTATAATTTCCTCAGTTTAAATATCTAATATGGTAAACTCCCTAAGACCTAAGGTCCATAGACAAAGTTCTTTGGGTCCATTAGTGTAAATATTCCATATTTTGATTCTGCTGATATGAATGAGTTTCCGTTAGCAGTATGCAGTGCAAAGTGATAGTTGCTTGTAATTGTATGAGTATGAGAGCACCTTTAGATAAAAAATGTATAATGAAAATAGGGTTGTCCTAGAAATCTGAAAACTTGTTTCAAATTCTGATCTTATGATACCACAAAATTCATGTAAATGTGTATCCTTTGTTTCCTGATTTAAAGAGGGGATAAAGGGACCAGTAGTTGGTGTAATGGCTATGTCGCTGGACTCCCATGTAGTCAACCGTGGTTCAAGTCCCGAACCCGGTGGCTTAAACTCATGCCGGGCACGTGTGCGTGCGTGCCTAAGATCCTGAGCAGAGAATGGAGAAGGGTTTGCGGTGTGGCCATCCCCCTTGGGGGGGAGGGGTGATTTCTCGCTTTCTGTCTCTCTGTCTCTCTCTGTCTTTCTGGTGAGCACACATGTTCTATAGCAAAAACCTCTCCAAAAAAAAAGAAATAGAGGGGAAAATAATCTTGATTTAGTCTACATCACCTATTAACTGTGGGTGTTTAGTGATCGTTATGATCACAGAAATGAAATAAACTTTTTGTCGTTGTTGCCAGAGAGTGGGTGAGAAAACACTCCCAACAGGGTGTGGTCATGCCACAGCCATTTTTGCCTCCATTTCTCTTTCAGGATTTTGGGCTCGGACTCATACATGCCCGGGGTGCTTTTCATGTCTGTGGGGTAGGATTTGAACTGTGGTCAGACATGTGGAATTTGGCTCGTAATGAGCAGTGCTTAACCACTTCACAATGTGGCCAGCCCTAAAATAAACTTAATAACTATAAGTCTTTGTTATGCATGCCTCTAATCACTTCTAACACGTAGGTAACTTTTACGCAACCAGTAATGTTCTGCACAAATGACACCTGGGACTTGAACTGCAGTCAGACATGTGGGAGTCCAAAGCATGTCTTATCCAACATGCTTTTCTATACTTAAAAATGAAATAAAATAAAATAACATCTGGGAAATGACTTGGTCTTACAACCACTCTATAAAGTAGATACTACTATTACCACATTTGACATGTGATGAAACTGAGTTTAAGAGAGGCTAAGTAACTTTGTTTAAAATTAATAGACTTCACATTTTTAGAGCAGCATTAGTTTTCCAGCAAGATTGAACAGAAGGTATAGAACATTCCCATGTTCTCATAAATCTTCTTTCACCACACATGTAAAATCTCCTCCACTATCAACCCCTCTGGCCATTGAGGTATGTTTGTTACAACCTATTTACTTTCATTGACAAAGCATTACCACCTAAAGTCCACAGTTTACATTTAGGGATCATTCTTGGTGTTGCATTTTCTATGGAACTGGACAAAAGTATATGGACATGAGTCCACCATTATAGTACACAGGACAGTTTTACTGCCCTAAAAATTTTCCATGCTCTCTTTAATCCATCCTACTCTCCCCCTAAAGCTCTAGCAACCACTAAACTTTTTACTGTCTCCATAGTTTTAACTTTTCCAAAACATCAGATAGTTGTAATCATAAACCATGTAGCCTTTTCAAATTGTTTTTTCCCCCTTTTTCCTTGCCTTTTCATGGAATAATAGCTGATTTCTTTTTACCTTTGAATAATTCTATGCATGCACCACAATTTGTTCTTCATGCACCACGAGAAGGCATCACATTGTTTCCTATTTTGGAGTATTATCATAAAGCCGCAATGAACATAGATTTTTAATTCATTCTGCTCACACACACCAACGTGTATGATTGCTGGATTGTATGATAAGAGTATGTATAGTTTTATAAGAAACTAGCAAACAAGTGGTTGTACCATTTTGCATTCTCATCGGCAATAAATAAGAGTTCCTATTTGTTAATAATTTTTTAACTTGTCCAAAGTCATGTAGTTAATAATTGACTGATGCAGGATTGATCCCAGTAGAAGGCCAACAAGCCTCAGAGCTCAAGATTCCTTACAGTAAAGAAAAGTAAATCAATAAACAAAGCAGTCTGTATTTCCCAAATCCTTCTCCCCTTGCCCTACACACACAAACAGGCATGTACAACTGACTTGTGCTCAGAGTTTTCAGGCAATTTTGGTGACTACTATTTTACATAGTGGGAATATCCCAGAACATGCTGGTGTATTGTCCCAAGAAGAGGATAAGACAAAATTGTCTTCAAAATGCTATTAAGTCAGTTTCTGCAGCTTCATAAACAATGTACCTGTGAATACTTAAGGCTAAGATTGTAATTCCTATCGTCTAGTGATTACATAAAACATTGGTTTAAAAAATAGTTCATTTTTTTAAATCATGATAGAGTATGTGCATGAGAGTAAGAAAGAGACAGAAACACCTTCACTAGGTTCTAACAAGAAAGGAGTTTTTATTTTTATTTTTTTTATTATTATAAACTGTAGTAAGTATTTCTCAATCACCTATTCCCAGCCCTCTACTTGTCACAATCTTGGACAGGTGGACATGTATCTGGCATGTTTTCAGTTTGACCAAGGGATCTGAATCAATGGATGACCACGTGGTTTCCAGCACTGCAGTTCATTTTGCTACCAACTGTGCCACCTGGCCATGCTAAAATAGAGAGTTGCGGTTTTAGGGACCAGCAGTTGACATAATGGCTATGTCACTGGACTTTCATGTAGTTGACCGTGATTTGAGTCCTGGATCCGGTGACTTAAACTCATGCCAGGTGTGTGTGCATGCATGCCCAAGATCTCAAGATGAGAATGGAGGAGAAGGGATTGTGGCATGGCCATCCCCGCTGGGGGGTGATTTCTTGCTTTCTGTCTGGCTCTCTGTCTTTCTGGTGAGTGCACAAGCCCTATAGCAAAAGTCTCTCTAAATAAAAAAAGAGATGGGGCCAGTAGTTAGCGTAATGGCTATGTCACTGAACTCCCATGCAGTTGACCATGGTTCGAGTCCCAGACCCGGTGGCTTAAACTCATGCTGGGCACGTGTGCATGTGTGCGTGCCCAAAATCCCATGAAGAGAATGTAGGAGAAGGGATTGCAGCGTAGCCATCCCCCCTGGGGGGTGATTTCTCACTTTCTGTCTCTCTGTCTCTCTGTCTTTCCAGCAAGTGCACACACTCTACAGCAAAAACCTCTCCAAAAAAACAAAAAAAGAGTTGTGGTTTTATAATTTTTATAATTAAGATAATTTAAAAACTAAAAGAGCTTCAGATAGCTAGTAATGATTTATGATTTCTATGCAACAACAGATTGGAAGTAATAGAACTGCCTTTTTTGGTTTATGAAGTAAAAACTGTGTTTTATAAAGGTATCTTAAAACATTTTTTTAGAGTTTATTACTTATTCTTTTAACAGCAGAAAAATGCAGAGAGAGAAAAAAAAAAAGAGAGAGAGAGGGATTGAGAGGCATTGCCAATAGTGTTTTTATGCCACAATCCACCCGGTCTAGGTTGGACCAGGAGCGGTATGCAGAAGTCTGTTCATCAAAGACCTCTTGGGAACCAGCAGTTAGCGTAATGGCTATGTCGCTGGACTCCCACGTAGTCAACCGCGGTTCGCGTCCTGGACCCGGTGGCTTAAAACTCACGCCGGGCGCGTGTGCGTGCGTGCCCAAGATCCCGAGAGGAGAATGGAGGAGAAGGGATTACGGTGTGACCATCCCCCCTGGGGGGTGATTTCTCACTTTCTGTCTCTATGTCTCTCTCTCTCTATCTGGCGAGCGCATGCGCCCTATAGCAAAAAACCTCTCCAAAAAAAACAAAAAAAAATTAAAAAAAAAAAAAAAAAAAAAAAAAAAAGACCTCTTGAATACAAACCCAGGGCTTTCTCCATGTGGGAATAGCTGCATTACGTCTGTGGTGGTCAGTTTAATTATGCTGTAAAGTCTCTTTTAGTCCCCATAATTTTCATTTTGTATTTTAATTCTTTTTACTAGCAATTACATATTTCAGTGAGAATTAAGGAAGGGAACCAGCAGTTAGCTTAATGGCTATGTCGCTGGACTCCCACGTAGTCGACTGTGGTATGCGTCCCGGACCCGGTGGCTTAAATCTCATGCCGGGCATGTGTGTGTGCGTGCCCAAGATCCCGAGAGGAGAATGGAGAAGAAGGGATTGCGGCATGACCATCTCCTCTGGGGGGTGATTTCTCGCTTTCTGTCTCTCTGTCTCTCTCTGGCTGTCTGGCGAGCGCATGTGCCCTATAGCAAAAACCTCTCAAAAAAAAAAAAAAAAAAAAAAGAATTAAGGAAGAACTAGAAATTACCACTTGGCTCCTCTCTATTTTCCTCCCCTTCTCTTTTCCACTATAGATGCAGATAGAGAGTGCAAAAAAAAAAAAAAAAAAAAAAAAAAAAAAAAAAAAAATGCTTGGGTTTGATGTTTGAAGAAAAAATAATATATTTCAAATGTAGCTCTTCTGGTTCTTACCCTAGTTACAAGTCACGGAAATGCACTAAATTTGGAGGAGTCTTTGGAAACATATTTACTACAATTTGGTTATTTATAGCTAACAGTTTTCTAGAATGTGGTGGATAGTGACTGATTTTCATGCCAGCAGCTCATTTTCTGCAAGACTGGTAGGTAAAGGATAATCACTCATCTCTAAGATTTATTTCTCATTCAGATAGTGGTCCTGGGATACTTCTGGTTTACATTTTTGCCCTAGCACTTGCCCTAGATATTTGACTTTTTTTTTTTTTTTTTTTTTGTAAGATTTTTACCCCTGGGCACATGCACTCACTAGAGAAATGAAGAGAGACAGTGAGAGGGAAAATGATAAATCACCCCATGGGGGAGGATGGCCATGCCGCAATCCCTCCTTCTCCTGGGACTTTGGGCACACACCCATACACACCTTGCATGAGTTTCAAGCCTCCAGGGCTGGACCTTGAACGGTGGACATCATATGAGAATCAAGCCCTTTAACCACCATGCCACTGCTGGTTCTGGATAGTCTACTTTTAAGTGATTAGTAGTTGCAATAAAATAAGTCATGGAGGTTTGATCAAAATAATCTTGCATTTCAGTTCTCGCCAAAGCCTCTGTAAGTGGCATATAAGGTACACACATAGTAAATAAAGTTAACTAATGGTTAAATCTCACCATGACCAACAATAACCTATCATTTTTTTCCTAGTACTTTCCCATGACAGCATAACCAAGACCTCCTTCATAAGGTGGAAAACAACACACTCATGTCCAAGCTGTATAACAAAAGGTGTTTGGGATGGAGAAGAAGAAGATGATTGGAATAGGGCAGAGAAAATGAAGTCAAATCCATGTTGACACCTCCTGATGGCCTCTACCTTGGCTTTGGATGTGCCTATTGATGAGCTACCCTCTCTGCTTACCTTTCCAATGTCAGGCCTCTACTGCTGGCTCATCCCAACCACTTCTTGTATTCAAAATATTTATTTATTTTACAAAGAGAAAATGAGTATAAAAAATTGATTATCTCTTTCATATAAGATCAGAAAAAATAGCTGTCAAAGATAGAACCAATAATTCTCAGAGAAAGATAGAAACCTTCACGACCTCATTGGTTGTAAAATAATATTGTCCAAATTTTTATGTAAAAAGCAGCATTTGCATGGTCAATAATTACTCCCACAATAAAAAGTGCAAAGACCATTAAAGTTGCCATAATGGACTTTCAGGGAAACTTTTGTAATCACTGCAATTTCTATCATTGCAGAAACCCAACTAGAAGACCCAGGTGTGACTGAGACTTTAGGACACATCACTACTTTAAAAGGGCAATGGATTTCCTGGGAAACAAATTTGAGGGCTCATCAAAATGTCACATCTCTAGCTGGTAAATCATCAACTGTGGAATATGTCCTTGAATCTATTTTAAATTCATTTGAAGATTTTTTTCCACATAAAAATGCATATTCAAACATTTATATTCAAGTACAAATTTAATGAGCACAGGTAATGTTGAAATATGACTTTGATAACTGAGCTCATAAGCATGTTGGGAAAAAAAATCAGTGTTGTATTTTCCTTAAAAAATGTGCATGTAGAATATTGATTTCTGACAGCATTAAAAAATTTCTCCATCTCTCTTTGTTGAAAATACACACTCCTAGAATCCTGACTGGAAGAAATAATGAGAGTTTCCAAGAGGTCCTTAGCATTCCCTTCTCTACACCTTTGTCAGTTTAACAGCTCTTGACATGGGTTCATCACGTGAAATTCACATCTTGCACTTGTATAATGAGATAGTGAGTCTGCAGCTCAGTTTGGATTCTGAGCAGTGTTTACCAATATTCAAGGACCAATCATGGTGGAATAGTCTACTGAACTCCTGCTAATGTCACTGTGTCTGAGCTTTAATATTTTCAATTCTAATAAAATAATACAGGTATTGTATTATACACCTAGCTCTTTTTTTTTTTTTTTTTTTTGAGAGGTTTTTGCTATAAGGTGCGTGTGCTCACCAGAGAGACAGAGAGAGACAGAGATACAGAAAGAGAGAAATCACCCCCCCAGGAGGATTGGCCACCCCGCAATCCGTTCCCCTCCATTCTCCTCTTGGGATCTTGGGCACACACGCACACGTGCCCAGCGTGAGCATAAGCCACTGGGTTCAGGACTTGAACTGTGGTTGACTACATGGAAGTTCAGTGACATAGCCATTACACTAACTGCTTGTCCCATACACCTAGTTCTAACCAAAACATTTGTTGCATTTATGCATGAGGTCATTGCAGTAGCTGGAAGTCTTCTTCTAAGATATGGGTCATAATTCCTCAATAAATTCTAAACTACATAACAATGTTTTAAAAACTGTACATCATATAATCGTGTACTTACAACTCTTCTCCCTTATATTCAGATATAAAGATAAAGATTACCTAAAATTTAAAGTTCTAACACTTAATAGATTTTAAACCTCCTACCTTTTATATGAAGCACACAAGAACAATTCAATTCTCAAGCCCTATTTAATGCAGGTGTTTCTTTGATCCTTCAGACAAAGTGTTTGGTTCTGAATATTAATAAACTTGCACTTAGCTACAATGACTCCAATACTATTGACCTATAATGTGATTTTCACACTGTGTTTTATCTTTTATTAGGACTCTTCTATGTTGCTTCTCTGGTCCCATCCTGCCTTCCCCGTCTCCATGCAGAAAGTGGACTTTCCTCTCTCCTCAAGCAGTGCTTCAACCACACCAGCTCTTCTTTGGGTTTCATAGCATTTCATTAGGAAAAAAAATGGGGTTCTACAGCTAAAACAAAGATTTTTAATACTTTTTGTATTAATTTTAATTTTTAAGATCACAGCCTATAAACTCCTAATTCAGGAAATTGCAAATATATTAACTTTAGCTAATTGATTTGTATCTATTACTTTCAGGAGTCAAAACCTTCTAACCCATTCGAAGCTTTGAAATCACAGTCAATATAATGAAAATATATGGCCCCTTATTCAAAACTTACAAAGAATTTCAGTACTGACAACGGAATATAAGGCCACGCCTGCAGCCCTTCTAGGCGCAGGTACTTACTAGTGCAGATTGCGAAACCATAAAGCATGCCCTCCCTGACCACAGGAAGAAGGTCTATACATTGATATTCTAAATTATAATTATTTGAGACTGGTTAAAAGAGTCTCTTCCTACTTTGATAAATTATAAAAGAGATAGTCTTTTGTAAACAAATAAAATCAGCTATTCCGGAGCTGTTCTTTATTGAGAGCTATATCCCTGAAACCCATGCAGAAAGGCCTGGACCACATCATGCATCTTGGAGTGCCAGAACAGCATTGTGTTGACAATAAACTTTAAGGAGAATAGGGTCATTTTTCAGATAGCTTTGGCAAATTGCCTCTTTAACAGTCTTAGTTCCTTAACTGCAATAAATATCCATGCTTCCCATCTCCACACCAGTAAAAAAGAGCTGTTGCCCACTGGAGGTGATTTTCTTTTTAGAAATAAGGTGAACAGTAGGTAGCCCTATCTGGGAATAAAACACTCATCACTGAAGTAAGTAGAATGGCCCCTGCTTATTTCATAATGATCACCCTGTATTTTGAAAGCAGTTGTGTTAATAGGGACTTTAATGAAGTTAGTCATTTCTATATCAGTAGAAATCTAGCTGCAAAATGACCACCACAGGAGGACTTTGAATGTGTTTAATAACCAAAAATGGTGTAGGAAGCTTTCTTTTATTTCTGTATGGGTAGTTTTTATACATTTATTTTCTCTGTTCTTGTAGCTGATCATACTAAGTGAGAAATTCTATCTCCACATATAGTTTTATGAAATAAATAGAAATATAGTATAATAACCTTAATTGTATTTAAAAAATTAAAGAATAACTTCTTCATGGGGCCAGCAGGTGACATAGAGGTTAAGGCACTAGACTCCCACCATAGTTCAAGTCCCAGACTTGGTGGCTTGAAACTCACGCTGGGTGTGTGCGCATGCATACCCAAAATCCCAAGAGGAAAATGGAGGGGAATGGATTGCAGCATGGTCATCCCCCATGGGGGTGATTTCTCACATTCTCTCTGTGTGTCACTCTCTGTCCAGCCATGCTCCCTATAGCAAAAACTCTCTTTTCTTTTAAAAAAGTTATATATATATATATATATATATATATATATATATATATACATATATATATACACACACAAACACACACACATACATATATATATCACATACATATATATTTAATATTATTATTATTATTATTTTAATCTACTCATTAGAGAAAGAGAGAGAGAAGGAAAGTGAGAAAGCAAGCTGCCAGATCTGGAACTCTAATCGTGGTTGACCGTGTTGGAGTCCCAACACCCTAACCACCATGCCACCATGCCAATATAAAAAGAATAGCTGTATCAATTATTGTCAAACTACAGTGACATCTAAGCAGAGTTCAGATGATGATATTTTCAGACTCCCAGAAAAGTGTCTCTGAGCAGTAAAACAATATTGTGGAACCCTACATTCAATTCAATCAAAATACTTATGCAATTGCTATTTTCAAGGCATTTTGTTCTTTTCAAAAGATATAATAGTACCGAGGTTATGAACTCTAACCTCAATAAGTTAATACTTTATTGAATTAGGAAATTTATATTAATGAATATATTGGATTTTAAATCAATATATTTAAATTTACATTGTATATAATCCGCTTTTATGTTCACTAATATTATACATGTAATTGCATTATAGAAGTGTCATGAAAGAGCACATATGAAAGGATACATTTTAAATTATAAATAGGAGAATTAGAGTAGATTTCACAATGTTGGTGACCTATAACCTAGACAATAAAGATGAGTAGGGGGCCAAGTGCTGCTCAGTGGTAGCACAGTTGAGCTCACACAGGGTAGGTCCTGGGTTCACATCCCAAAACCTCACTGAGAATCCTGGTAGTATGTACATATATGTCCATTATCTAGGGTCACTAAGACTTGGAGTGCCTTGCAAAATGAGGACCCTTTTGGGGATGCCTATCTTTTCATTTCTCTCTCTCTCAGTCTCTCTGTCTTTTCCTCATGGAAGAAGTCAACAAATGCATTTAAAAATTATTGAGATACATAGCACTTAAACAGGAAAAGAGGAAAATAAATTCTAAACATAGATAACTAAGCAATGGCAGAACCACAAAATTGTGTTGTACATGTGTAGGAATTATACTCATAGCTTCAAAGACCCAGTCACATTTGCTACAGGCATATAAGAGCTATTAAAGATTCTTTTTTCTTACTCCTTTCTCAATTTTCATAGTCATTATAAGATTCATTCTGTATGAAAAGATGTAAAGATATCTAAGGAGAGAAAAGTTAAAAGTAATCAATCAGCTCTTAAAGTGGACACCTTTGGGATGAGCATGTGAATTTTGAATTTAACTTTTACTGTTTAAAGCTGAAGCTCTCTTTATCAGCTGTCTGAAGGGTAAAGGTCATTTAACTTGGAGTAGTTATCTACAGTGAATTTTGTAATTATTAATTAATCAGTCCATTTAAGATGCTTTAAAATTTGTTCTTTGGCTGTTATATGGTTTCATAATGCTTTCAGTCTTGTAAAATCTTATTGTTATCATTTATTCACTCTCCAATGCCATTTTAAAACAATATAATGGGGACTAAGGAAAAATCACTTAAAAACTGGTTCCAGAAGTTCAAACATGTTGCTTCTGAATAGTTTTTTTTGTTTGTTTATACTTGGATAACTCAATACATTCTATATGCATTCTAAATGAAGACTCTAAGGTATTAAATATATAATATGAGATATTATATTATGTAATAATAAATAAATCTCATATAATAAATATATGAGATGATTAATGAAGCTTTGGACACCAATCGACTGTTCATTATTCAAGTGTGAATTTTGATCTTAAATTAGACACATTTTTTGGGCCAGTCAGTAGTGCATGGTTAAGGCAGCTGGATCCCCCACGGTCAACTGTATGGTCCAAGTATGAGTCCTGAGACTTGGAAAACATACCAGGCACAGCTGTGTGTATGTCCCAAATCCTAAGAGGAGAATGGAGGAGAATGCACTGCAATATGGCCATCCCCCTCAAAGGCTGCTTTCTTACATGCCCTCTCCTCTCTCTCTCTCTCTCTCTCTCTCTCTCATTCTGTCTCTCTCTCTCTGTGTCTCTCTAGAAAGCACAAGCAATCTATATCAAAATAATAAAAAAATTAGTAATAACTCTAATTCAGTGTGTTTGTACCTTAGTGATTCAAACTGTTTTTTTTTTTTTTTTTTTCACTTTTGCCAGAAGATGAATGTACTGACTAGAGAAAGAATAAAAGAAAGAAATCAAGAAAGTACCTCTTCCCCAATAGAGCATAGTCACCACAATACCTTCTTCTCTACTTTTCTCTCCTTTACAGGATTTTGGGCACACACACATATGCGTATGTGCCCAGAGTATATTTGAAGACGCTAGTCCAAGACTCAGATCACACAGTAAGCCATGGGACAATTTAGGATTTTGGGTTTAATAACTTAAGAGGGTGTCAATAATATAGATAATGAAAACCAAAGAGTAGTTAATCGTAAATACAAAGAACGAGGTCTCATTGAAATGCATTATCCTAGGGACATAATATTGGGAATACTAAAGAGATACAATTGAAGATGCTTTGTCAATATTCCTAAGTGAGTATACATTATGAATGAATGAGTAAATGAATAGTTATAGTTTTGGAACTCAAGAAAGGCTATAAATTTCTGTATGAAGGCCATGGTGGAAAGTATGGAATTAGATCATAAGACAGATCATAAAAAGAGAGATGAGAAGAGTAATGGAGAGGAGCCTAAAAAATATTTAAAAATTCTGGGTTATGACAGGAGAAAGAGGCAACAACTGACCCTGAGAATAAGTAGCCAGAAAAAAAAAAAAAGAGAAATCAAAGCAAGAGGCATCAAATTAATAGAATGTGGAGATCACTGAGTGTGGCCCTTATAACATACATGATTCATCTCTGCCATAGAATACTGGATTTTTAAAAATGATCATGTGATATCAAGGAATATTTACTCATTTTATATTGGAAAAATGATGTTGATGTTGTTTCATTGAAGTTTATATCGATTAGGTTTGACTGAATCATCTCTGGCTTCATTCACGTCTGCTCGTTCCCTGAGTCAAACCTAACCCAAAATTCCAGTTGCCTGTGTGCCAGGTCCTGCTCCAGACTGGAGTTGACTTTCAGGAAGATTGAGCAGGGACTTGGGGAATTTATAGTGCTTAATTTTGAGTAGATGTAGGCAACCAGAACTTAATTTTAAACTACGCTGAACTACTCTCAGGCTTCCATAACTTATTAAAAGCTCAGGAAGACCAAGAGGATTGTGTAGTAAATGGTTATGGCCCTTTATATCCTGTGCCTGTTGTCATGAGAATTGCCTGAAAAGTTTTGATTAAACTTTTGAGTCTATAAATTGGAACAGACAAATCCAATTAGAGAAAACTGCTAGAAAATGTGCTGACAAAGAGAAATTACACACAATATATGTCCAAGTTTTAAGTTATCACTTTAGAGTTATGTAGATTGTTCTTTGTCTCCAAGGCCTAGATTTCCTTATATAAGGTACAATGTAATGTGCCTTTCCCACAAAATATTTGGCATTATTTCAGTATATTGAGTATTTCCCTAGTGTAAGAATTGACTGCTAAATTTAAAGAAGTACCATGAATGTTATTAAAATTTTAATTTATTCATAAGATTTCATTTAAATTCTTTTCTATGTTAAAATACCAAAACTTTTCATTTTCAGGCTAAAAATTTTTGTCTAGATACTCAGTATACAAACTGCTTATGTAGAACAAATGGCGAAGGAGCTACAAGCACTCGTTCTCCCACCAGAACTTTAAAAACAACTAGAAACTGACTGGACTAACCTTCTAAGAGTAATAAAGAAAAATTCAAGGTCTATAGTAACCAAGAAATTGGCTAGCCAAGAAAAAGTCACACTGGAAGTGGTAAGAAATGTCATGGCACATTTATGTTATGTATATTTTATCAGTATTTGTAATTAACCATTTAATCCAGTTATACACTATTGGGTATATAATGAAAAAACAGAAAATCTCCTATCATAAAGACACTTGCACATTATTCACAATAGCTAAGACATAAAATCAACCTTAGTGCCCCCAAACCAATGACTGGATTAATAAAATGTGGCACATTTACACAATGAAAAACTACTCAGCCATAAAAAACCAATGATTTTTATTTGATGCAAAATTGATGAACCTATGTAAAATAAGCAAGGATATGGAAGGCAAATATTATATATCCCTGCTTAACATACGTTGAGTGCTCTTACCCTATAGCTTCTATGATTTGAATACATCCCTCTGAAATTCATGTTTTCAGACACTGTAATGGGATTAAGAAGGTGAAAACAATAGGAATATGATGTGAAAACATGAGTCCTTTAGAAAGAGATTAGTGATTAGGTAGTTAGAATGGGAACTCCATGATTGAGTTCTGCTGTGTGTATGAAGAGAGGAAGTGAGGTTGACAGAGGGCACATAGATACAGACATGCTTTCCCCTACTTCAAATTCTACATTCCGCCATGTTGTAGCCTCACCAGAAGTTAAACACTAGACCTTGAACTTTCAAACCATGAGCTAAATAGACATACCGTTCTTTATAAAATTATCCAGTGTAAGATATTTTGGTAGCAATGCAATAAGGGACTAAAACAACAGTAGCAAAAACGTAGAGAGAGAATAATCACAAATACTAGAAGTTGCACAGGGATTGGGAGGATGGGGTTAGGGAACCATGATTAACACACAGAACGCATGTGTCCTTGCGTTGATTATTACACACTGTATGTGCTTTAAAAAGGATACTTTATCACACAAACGTGTATAATTATATGGATCCCAGAAACTACAATACAAGAAAAATTTTAGAAAGTCTCTCTAGCATACTTGTTTTTTTCCAGAAAGTACCACTGTCCTCTCACAGAATAGCTAGGTTATTCCCAGAGCCCTATTTAGTACAAATAAAACAGAAAAATAAGAACATAAATAATTTCTGAATTTACTGAGTACATATCATTTATTTCTACTGAATAAAATGTTCAATATTTCCCACTGTATACTATTAGAAAGAAAGAGATGTGGTAATGAATTAATGTGAGTTTTGTTTGTTTTATAATACCCTCAAGTGTCATTTTCAATGTATAAAATGGTATTAGAATGTACTCTTTAGTTTTATGAATTAATATTTACTTAATTTTCGAACAGAAAAATTTAGTTTATTCCAAAGTCTCTTACTTCCAACTTAAAATATTCTTTTTATAAACCTGATGTGTTTTAATGTTTGCCTATGTTCAAATTTTAGACACATTTTCTTAAAAATTGAAATTCTGTTCTTTTTTTTTTTTTTTTGAGAGGTTTTTGCTATAGGGTGCATGCGCTCGCCAGAAAGACAGAAAGAGACAGAGAGACAAAAGGTGAGAATTCACCCCCCAGGAGGGATGGCCACGCTGCAATCCCTTCTCCTCCATTTTCCTCTCAGGATCTTGGGCACGCACGCACACACGACTGGCGTGAGTTTAAGCCACCAGGTCCGGGACGCTAACTGTGGTCGGCTACATGGCAGTTCAGTGACATAGCCATTACGCTAACTGCTACTCCCAAAATTCTATTCTTAATGTAACTATAAATAATGGCTATATCAAATAGAAGTAAATTATGCTAATTTAAAAACTGCAAATATCCTGATATATTTTTTAAATTTAAATTTATTTACATTCATTTACTATACATCATTACAGTATCCTAATATAATTTTAAGGGTAAAAAACAACTTAGTGTAAACAAGGAGCCTCATATGCCTACATAAAATTCTTTTTTTTTTTTTATTTTCTTGAGAGGCCTTTGCTATAGGGTACATGTGCTCACCAGAAAGACAGAGAGAGACAGAGAGACAGAAAGTGAGAAATCACCTCCAGGGAGGTTGGCCACGCCACAATCTCTTCTTCTCCATTCTCCTCTCAGGATCTTGGGCACACACATACATGCATCCAGCATCAGTTTAAACCACTGAATCTAGGACTCAAACCGTGGTCGACTACATGGGAGTCCAGCGACATAGCCATTATGCCCACTGCTGGTCCTACTACGTAAATTCTTAAAATAGTAATTAAATAGGAACAAGAAAATTGTATTTTTGAATGTTTTGTTACACTGAGTTGCTCAAAATTTATTATTAAAAGTTTTGTTGACTAGAACATTCATTTTAACAAACTAGCTTTGGAAAAAAAATCACTTAGAGCTGAAAAGAATATTTAAAATGTCATGACAAAATTGTCATAAAACAGAATTATAATCAACTAAAATCACATTTACATTTTTAAATGATACATGTGAATATTTAGCAAAATGGTTTAAAAAGTCTATGACAAGTTAAAACACATAATTACTCTCTGTTGGTTAAAAAGTACCACTACATGAACACCCACATATTGTGATTATTCTATTATGAGCAATTAATTGTTTTCTTCAATTTGTTTTAAACCAAATTATTTCTACATGTTTAGTTTCCAAAAATTCTCCAGGAGCCAGTGAGTACAGAAGAGGTTAGGTATTTTAGTAATTAGATGTAGTGGAGTGGTTGAAGTTGAATTAATTCATAATTCACAGAGTGTTATTTTCTAATGAATGAGTCTCTAAGTTTATCTGCTTTGAAGAGAAAAGAAGAGAGAAATATTTTTAGGAGACTTAAAAAAGATTTAAACCACCTGTACACATATTTGGAAAAGACTGGAAAAAAATAAAACACCTGGATTTATTCAACTGTAGCATTTTTTTTTGTTTGTTTGTTTGGTTGGTTTTTTGAGAGGTTTTTGCTATAGGGTGCATGTGCCCACCAGAAAGACATAGAGAGACAGAAAGTGAGAAATCACTCCCCGGGGAAATGGCCACACCACAATCCCTTTTCCTTCATTCTCTGCTCGGGATCTTGGGCACGCACATGAACCTGTCATGAGTTTAAGTCACCAGGTTCAGGACTCAAACCGCGGATGTCTACATGGGAATCCAAAGACATAGCCATTGAGCCAACTGCTAGTCTCTCAACTATAGTTTTTAATCATAATCAGCAATATTTTGAAATATTGCAAATACTTTTATGATTCTTATATCTTAAATCCATGAATCAAAAGGTTTTAGTATGGACATTCTTCTTTGTTTCCCTCTTCAGACTTGCCTAATGTTATAATCTTACGCATACCGTACATGCTTATCCATTCTCTATCAAAATAATTGCTGTCCATTTTCAGTTCTTCACTTTTAGATTTTGTTTCAACCTAGGTTTGCTCTCCCCCTTTCTCATTTCTTGTACTTTTCTTCTTTTCCTTCCTCTTCTCCTCCTCTGCATGTGCAGTCCCCTGCAGCAGTCCTCTGCCTAATGTTCACCGTTTTCTGCCCAACTAGAGATAAACTAAAGATTCTAATTAGGCCTATGTATCACTCTATTTTGCTCTAGAAGTAAAGGATTTTATTGTAAATTACTGCAGATAAATAGTAAAAGAAGTTGGAATACACATAGTATATGATTGGTTCAAGTCCTGGACTGGTGGCTTAAAAAACATGCAAGGTGCACATTTGTGCATGCATGTCCAAAATCCATAAAGGAAGGAGAAATAGAGAAGAGGTTGCAATGTGACCATTCCCCAGGGGGATGTTTTCTCCTTCCCTCTCTCTCTCTGGCAAGCACACATACCCTCTGACAAATTAAGAAAGAAAAAAAAAAGAAAGAAAGGAAGGGAGGAAGGAAGGAGGGGAAGAAGGAAGGTGGAAGGAAGGAAGGAAGGAAGGAAGGAAGGAAGGAAGGAAGGAAGGAAGGGAGGGAAAAAGAGGGAGGGGGGAGTAAGGAGAAATAAGAGGAAAAAAAAAGAAAAAGAAAGGGGGGAAAGAAAGAAAGAAAGAAAGAAAGAAAGAAAGAAAGAAAGAAAGAAAGAAAGAAAGAAAGGAAGGAAGGAAGGAAGGAAGGAAGGAAGGAAGGAAGGAAGGAAGGAAGGAAGAAGAAAGAAAGAGAAAGAAAGAAAATATGATCTCAACTATTGTAATATTTCCTTATAATGTATGAAGTAATTTTTTTTTTTTTTTTTTTTTTCTTTTTTTGGAGAGGTTTTTGCTATAGGGCGCGTGCGCTCGCCAGACAGACAGAGAGAGACAGAGAGATAGAAAGCAGGAAATCACCCCCCAGGGGGGATGGCCACGCCGCAATCCCTTCTCCTCCATTCTCCTCTCAGGATCTTGGGCACGCACGCACACGCGCCCGGCGTGAGTTTAAGCCGCCGGGTCCGGGACTCGAACCGCGGTCGACTACGTGGGAGTCCAGCGACATAGCCATTACGCTAACTGCTGGTCCCAGTAATTTTTCATCATTTGGCATATGTATACCAGAATTCCTGATGTCAAGTGCATACATAAATGAGGTGTCTCCAAATGTGCATGGAAAATGTGCATTCTAAAAAAGTCATACATGGATTTAAAAGTTTTTTTTTCACTCTAAAGCTATAGTTTTATTCATTTTTCCTTGAACAATTTTAAGTACCTTTTATATATTTATATATATATCATGTTCTTCAAATTCTTCTTTGAACTTTTCTTTAAGAGAAGGTTTTGCTATAGAGCATGTGTTCTCACTGGAGAGGACAGGGAGAGACACCGAGACAGAAAGCAAGAATTCATCCTCCCATCCTTGGTGGGTGGGGGAGCTGGACTCTGGGCATACATGTGCCTGTCGTGACTTTTAAACCCTCAGGTCCAGGACTCAAACTGCCCTTGACCACGTGGAAGTTTAGCTATGTAACCATTATGCCATCTGCTGGCCCCAGAACTGGTTTTTATATTTTATTTTCCTATTGGATCATCAGGAAAGTCATGACCTATTTTTTTTTTTTTTTTTTGCATAGAAAATCTTAAAAAAATAGGTCATGACTTTCCTGATGACCTAATAATTTTTACATTAATTAACAAGTTTTAAAAAAATAAAAACACTCACACATGGTAATTTTATATTTGAGTGAGTACCAAATTTTTCTCTCTTAAACTATTGATAAAATTTAACATCATTAATAAATAACAATAAGTCACAGATAAGACTTTTTTGACATTTCCTTCACAGTCCCTGATTCACATTACACTGACTCAGAAAACAAGCATTTTTGAAAGAAATAATTTTAAGCCACTACTTCAAATGAACTCTGGGAGCTCTCCATGGTGTTATTAAAATGAGAATATGACTACGACTGTGCAACTGGTTTTAGCAACATGGGATACAGCAAATCCATGAAAGTGAGTAGAAACTGCTCTGAGGAGGGAGGGTAGGATAGGGCAAGGGAGTATAAAGCCCTTAAATTCTTTTGTAATTTTTTATTTTATTTTTAAAAAATAGGAATTATGATAGTGTTAATACCTGGTTCTTTTGGATGACAGATATCAAGTGCTAATTATGTTATCTTTATCTGTATTTTTTTAAGTTCCAGAATAAAAATAATTTTCTGTTAAAAATGAGAAAAACATGAGAGATACCTTTGTCTTAGAAGCAGAAGTCAGGGGGAACCAGCAGTTAGCGTAATGGCTATGTCGCTGGACTCCCACGTAGTCGACCGCGGTTCGCGTCTCGGACCCAGTGGCTTACAACTCACGCCGGGCGCGTGTGCGTGCATGCCCAAGATCCCAAGAGGAGAATGGAGGAGAAGGGATTGCGGAGTGACCATCCCCCCTGGGGGGTGATTTCTCGCTTTCTGTCTCTATGTCTCTCTCTGTCTGGCGAGCGCACGCGCCCTATAGCGAAAAACCTCTCCAAAAAAAAAAAAAAAAAAAAAAAGAAGCAGAAGTCAGGGAGCCAGCATGTGGGTGTATTGGTTAAGGTGCCAGCTTCCAATATAGACGAATGCAATTCCAGTGCTAGACTCAGCAGCTTGAAAATTATGCCAGGCACATATGCATGCATGCCCAAAATTCCAACAGGAGAATAGAGGAAGCGACTGCAACGTGACCATTTCCCCAGGTGGTGATTTCTCAATTAGCCTCTCTCTGTCTCTCTTTGTCTCTCTCCAGTTGCACTTGATCTATGGCAAAAACCTAAAACAAACAAGCAAACAAACAAAGCAAAAAACACAGTGAGAGGAGACAACACAGTGAGAGGAGACAAGGGGCCGATAGGTGGCATGGTAGTTAAGGGCGCTGGACTCCCACATGGCTGACTGTGGTTCGAGTCCTGTATTTAGTGGCTTCCTTTCTCGCTTTCCCTTTCCCTTTCTCTTTCTCTCTCTCTGTCTCTGTTTCTGTCTCTCTCTATCTCACTCTGTTCCTCTCTAGTCAAATCAAAATAAAGAAATAAATTAAGTTAAATAAAAATAATACTTTAAAAAAAAAGTTTATCTCCCTGTTATTCCCACTGCTCTTCGATCGGGAAGGAGTCTCCAGTTCTATTACTAGAGTCTGATGACCTAGATCATTCCTAAAATTTAATGGTACGTTATGAGCTTCACTTATAATCAGTTATAACAAAATGTAGAATTTAGAGGAGCCAGCAGGTTGCATTGTGGTTAAGGCACTGGTCTCCCACAAGGTCAACTACAGTTCAAGTCCCAGAACTGTTGGTTTAAAAATCATGGTGGAGGTACCAGCAGTTGGCATAATGGCAATGTCGCTGGACTCCCATGTAGTAGACCACGGTTTGAGTCCCAGACCCAGTGACTAAAACTCACACCGGGCATGTGTGCGCGCATGCCCAGGATCCTGAGAGGAGAAGGGATCACAGCGTGGCCATCCTCCCGGGGGTTGATTTCTCACTTTCTGTCTCTCTGTCTTTCTCGTGAGCACATACACCCTATAGCAAAATCCTCTCCAAAAAAAATTTTTTTTAATAAAAAATAATTTAAAAAATAAGTCATGCTGGAAGCAAGCAGATGGAGTAATGGGTACATCGCTAGACTCCCACATAGTCAGCAGTGGTTAGAGTCCTGGACCTTGTGACTTAAAACTCACACAGGGCGTGTGTGTGTGTGTGTGTGTGCGTATACACCCAAAATCCTGAGAAGATGATGGAGGAGAAGGGATCATGGCATGCCATTCCCTCAGCGGGGGAAGGTGATTTCTCACTTTCTGTCTCTCTGTCTCTCTGAAAACCACATGCGCACTATAGCAAAAATTTCTCTAAAATAATAATAATCATGCTGGGCACTTGTGTGTGTTGACGAAATCCTGAGAGGAGAATGCAGGAAAAGGATTTATAGCATGTATATCCTCTTTTCAAATAATTTCCCACTTCCCTTCTCTCTATCCTCTCCAGTGAATGCACATGCACATGCCTTACAGCAAAAATCTAAAAAAAAAAAAAAGACAAACTTTGGTTTTGACATCTTTTAGACAAGTTCTGCTTTCAAAGAAAGTTGGTTTTTACTTCTTTAAAAAAATAAATTCATTTGAAGTCAAAGTTGACATTGAAAATAAAAGCTTTTTTCTTCTAAGATAACTTTTGTTTCTTTTTCCTTTCTTAATTTTTTTTTTTTTTTTTTTTTAGACCTTTACCATGGGACATATGCACTTGCAGGAGACAGAAAAAGAGGTAAAGTGAGAAATCACTCCCTTGTCCTCTACTTTCCTCTCGGGATTTCGAGATTGGTCATATGCACTGTATTCCAGGGTTTTAACTACAAGGCCACCTGCTGGCCCCCAAAGATAAATTTATCAAGTTAAAAAAACTAAAGATCATGTTACCTGAGAATTTCAACATTAATTTATTTATCCCATAATTCCTGCTTTATAGTTTAAGCTTTAGATAGATCTAGATAAGGCTTAATTAATATTTTTCTTTTGTTTATAGTTGCTATATTTTATATCTTCTATCTATTATGAAGTTATCTTTGGAAATGATATTAGAATTTTTTTATAATTTTTTCTGAAAATCTTGAATGATTCATTTCCGGCATAACTAGTTTTTCCAGGAACGCCAAATCATTTCTTACTTGTTTACAACCTGATAAAAAGTATCTTGTGTTATGTTCCACCTGAAGTAGAGTCATTTTTAAAAGATTCCTACTAGAATACATTTGTCTCCCTTAAATAATGACATTCATAGGAACGTATCCTGTTGCTTAACTGTTTAAAGCTCTTCCTATTTTGAAGGATTCCCAATGATAGTCTCAAGCTTTTATCACAAAGAAACAGCAGGGAGCCTTTTTCTCTATTAATATCTTTGAAGGAAATGGTACAGATTAGCTAAATTATGACAGATAATATCTAATATTTAGGTGCTAGTATAAAATATATATTGAATGCTTTAACATATGAGTATTCTACCTAATATCACATTCATTTTGTATTCTATTTTTTTTTCTTTTTAAAATTTTTTTATTTATATTTTTTTTCATTTCATTTTCTTCCATACATTCAATCTGATGAATGGTTAGAAAAACTGTGGAACATATATTCCATGGAATGCTACTCATTTTGTATTCTATTATAGTCAAAATTCTGGATAGTGATTTATAAAACATTGTATCTAAAACAAAGTGTTGGAAAATATTTTATTGAAGCCAAGTAAGCATAGAAGTATAATGAGCTTTTAAATGATCACACTATCTTCATGAAAACAAATTTAATAAACACAAAATATAGACTGGGAATATTTATATAAGCTTCCATGGAAAATTTACTAATCCATTAAATTTTGACAATGAAGCCATCCAATTTTATTTATTTCAACAGAGACACTGAGGAGTCAAACTGAATATTAGGAACAGTAATACACTGGCATTCAAATACATATGGTTTATTTTACTCAGGAAAAAAAAAAAACACACACTTCCATTTGAGAGATGTTCAATATTGTTAATCAGTTAAAACATTGTTCATTCATTCAACTCATTACATCAAATGAGACTCGTAATTTTTCATATTCATTTATTTAATTGAGGGACTACTACTGCTGATAGCACGTTATCATTGTTAACGTAATACTTTATCAAACTTAATACCATTTCAAAATAATTCTCTAAAATTTTAAGATTCTAATGATATTAACAGTAATAGTAATGACAATGCATTTCCTGATAGGATGGGTATTAAATGAATAGGATTTTTAAAACATGATTGTAGAGACCATGAACTATGAAGACAGTAATCAGTTCTGAACCACTCCTGTCATTCGCACACAAAAAGCCAACAAAGATGTGAATTAAGCCTGTAACATGCTGATAAATTATCAGATGTGTTTGAATTGGGTTGGAATAAGAGTCTTTATTTTGAGTCTGTGGTTTCCACAAAATTCTATATTTTTTGCCAGTTCTAGTTACCTTTGTGGGAATAATAGCGCTTTTGTGTCTTTCAGAAACCAGAGACTACTTTAAAACTCATGCTGAAAAGCCACTCAGGGACTATAGCCACACAATTGAGTTTGGAGTGGAATTACTCTAGCTGGTCCTTCACTCTGCCCTCCCTGCTCCGCGTTTCATTCTGCCAAGACCCTGTAGACCTCTTATTATATGCAGAGAAATGATCTCTTTCCATCTCAGTTGTTTTAAATAATAATACCAAGAATATGAATTAGAACCAGAGGTAAATCCCTACAATTACTTACAGAAGGAAGGTTGTATATTCTTCCTTGACTTTGACATTTTCACTGAACATATTTATTGCTTAGATTTATATATATACACATACACACACACACACACACACACATACATACGTGTGTATGTATGTGTGTGTGTGTGTGTGTGTGTGTATATATATATATATATATATATATATATATATATATATAATATATTACCTTAGCTAGTCCAAGAAGGTGTTAGCCTTAACACCAAGTCAATGATTTCTCCAATGATTTTTCATACTTCTATAATTTTCTTCAGTGTTGACATTACAGATCCTTCACCTGTAATTTTAGAACTGCAACTCTGAAATCCAGAAAGCTCTAAAAACTAATATATTTTTTATAATTCTTTTAGGAGCAAAACCTGACCTGACATGATTTTTTTGTGTGTCTTTATTTATCATACTTAATGTGAATATTCCTTTGTTTTGGTTCAGAATAACATATTATGAGTCATCATTCCAGAATTTCCTGATGGGTGCTACAAAATGTGCTGTATTCAGTCTAGCAACTTCATAAAGTCTAAAAATTTCAGTATTTCAAACACACCTGGTCCTAAAAGTTTTGGTCAAAAGTTTATAGAGCTATTATGTAAGTTATCCTGAACGTTTTATCTCCATAATTGCATAACCCAACAACCTATTATCAGATATCTCTCTGTCCTCTCTGGCCACTTTTTCTCTGTATTCCCCAGTGGTTTTCTCAAGAACCTATATCAGCTTTACTTTGGGGGATTGAACTTTGGGGGTTTGAACTCCTTCTATATGCTTTAGCTACATTGCTACTTCTCCTACAGTATGCCAGCAAAACGCAGGGGTTCAAAGCATCACGTACTTTTCAACATTCAGACGTGTGCAACTTGACCGAGTGCTCAGTGGCCACTGCCTGGTCTCTACTTCTCGGTGCAGCCCTGCAGAAGGCTAGGGCAGTACAGGTCCCAGCTACAGCAGCTGGGCAGCTCACGTTTCAAGACTCAAATTTTCTTGGAACCATCAGGTTAGCCAAGCCATGCTCTTTTCATGGGGATGCTTAGATACAAAAGAGCAAAGATTTATTATCAAGCTAGGGCAACGGAAGAAGTGGGAGTAAAGAGATGAGAGTAGAAATGATGTGAGCAAATGACTGTGTCTGACAGATTTTTTTTTTAAAGAAAATGCTTCTGCTACTTTGTATCCTCCCTCCTATCATTACATCTCTTTGGGCAGAAAGGAATTATATGGTCACTTGTGGGGGGAACATGAGCACTGAAAATTAGAACATAAATAAAAACTGAAGAGTAAACTACCCTATTTCATTGTAATCCACCCCTACTTTCGGAAATAAAGAAATAATGGGAATTGTACTATATAAATAAATATATCACCATCTGACCCTTGTATGGATTACTCCCAAGGTTATACACTGGAATTGAATTTTTATTAAAATCCTTTCAAGCACAAAACAAGTATTGATTATGTTCTGAGAGCGAACTTTGTATATTATACAAAAGTTTGATATAAAAACATAGTAATTGAACATATGAAAAGACATCTATATTTGAATGTCCTGTTTAAAATTTATGTTTTCAATATATTTAAATATTTTATTTATATACATGCTAGTCAACAATCAGCAATTTTTTACTATGTATGGAATTTGATCCCTATATTCAGATGTGCCAAATGTGCCTATCCACATTCAATTAGAATTCTTCATAAACTATAGGTAATGCGTTATTTAGCATGATAAAAGTTGATTTCAAGAAATGGAAGAGTTTGTCTTTTTACTTGGAAAATTTTTTTTTTTGTTGTTAATTCCCAGGGTCTTGAAAACTATATTTCTCTAAATGCAATTTCTTTTTTTTTTTTTTTTTTTTTGGGGGGGGGGGGGAGAGTTTTTTGCCATAGGGCGCGTGCGCTCGCCAGACAGAGACAGACAGAGAGACAGAAAGTGAGAAATCACCCCCCAGAGAGGATGGCCACGCCGCAATCCCTTCTCCTTCATTCTCCTCTTGGGATCTTGGGCACGCACGCACACGTGTCCGGCGTGAGTTTTAATCCACCAGGTCCGGACGTGAACCACAGTCGACTACATGGGAGTCCACCGACATAGCCATTACGCTAACTGCTGGTCCCTAAATGCAATTTCTTAAACCACCATGGAATATTCGTTAAAAATACAGATACCTAGTCTCTGTTCATCTTCCGGAGAGGAAATTTTAATTGTGGGATCTTGGATTCTGCATTTTCACGTGCACTCTGGCACCTCTTCATCACATTAATGTCAGAAGGCTCTGGAAACTCTATAAAGCAAAGTGTTTTTTTTTAAATGCTACAAACTTGGTGGCTGAAATAAACTGTGTTTTATTGCAAAATAAAACAAATGCTGATTAAATCAAGAAAAAAAAAACACATTATGATTTATATTTATGAAAATTACCTTTCTGCAAATAAATTTATAATTATAAAAGGAACAAAATAAGATGAAAATTAAGTAATCAATTCTACCATCATAATACATTACAGCTGTGTCTACAAAAGCTGTCAGTCATTCAAAAGTAATTTTACTTTAGTCGACAGCATCTGGTCCAGTTTGGACTCAATATAAAACTGTTAAGAACTATGCAAGGAAAAAAATATTTTTTACCTGACTCTTTTTACAATTTATGTTTAAATAATCCCTATAACCAAAGGAGAAGGAAACCTCATTGGTTTTCAGTAGTGAGATTGGTAACTGGTTTTCACTTTAATGCAAAATTAAAATCTTTTTTCAGGGTGGCATCCGGCATTCAGTTCTCTGATTGTAAGTGAGTAAGATTAAAAATGTAGTAAGGTAATAGTGCTGAGCTTCTTTCCCGTCAGGACATGTAGATTAGTCATTTTCACATTAGTGGCAAAATGATTAAGAACAATTTGTATAAAGAAAATCTTAAGAAAATGGGTTTAACCTACAGAATAGCCTTGGGGCAACTATAAATGATGGGTTCTGCTGCGTGGTTAATTACAGTGAGCCTTGACCATCAGCTTTTTGTTTTCACCATCTTTTCAGAGGAAAATCAAAGCGTAATTCTTTTCCTCATCATCTCTCCTCTCATTTTCTTTTCTACCTTAACGAGCAAAAATTGCTCTCAGAAAATCTTTGATAAATGTCAGGTGTAATATTAAATTTTTATTATTGATACTTTTTTTAGGTGTGCTGATGTTATTGTGTATAAATGCATTATGTGTGTATGCATGAATTATTTTCAGTTAGAAATATTTCTAATATTAAAAACAAATAGTAAATATAAATATTTTAATATTAACAATTATTAAAAATTTTAAATTAGAATATCTGTACTAAGCACTGCCCGGTACTATACATAAAATTAAGGAGACTGCATGCTGATGTAATTGGTAGCTGGCAGAAAGGTGTACGTGGGAATCAACATTTACTCTTATCTCTTTCCACAGTAACTTCCCTTACCCTTTCCTCAATTCCATCTCTCAAGTCTGACTGTACTCAGCATGTGATTGCCAGTGAAATGAAACTGTTCAAAAAGAAGTCAGTGACCTGGAAATGTTATTTTTGTTTATGGTATAGAAACAAAAAGTGAGAGTGTGTGAAGAAAGAGAATTCAAAATGTAACTAAAGAAGTTTTTTAACTTCTCAAATATCTTCTTTCTTTGTCTATATTTTAACTTTTGAAGACATATTACTGTTTGTGGTGGCACAATCATGTGCTTTTGATGATGTAAGACACTGAACTTTGCCCTGGAATTTAGTATCCTAGAAATTTTGCTATTATCTTATATGATAATGCATACATGTTAAGATGGGTCAAAGGTGACTAACTTGACATTCATGCAACCTAAAATACTCCTCTTCACAAATGTCCAATGACAGAAGTGATATCTATTATGAAGCAGGTGTGATTTCTTCTAGTCTTTCTGGAGAAACTAGAATGTGTTGGTAAAAGTTGGTGAGTCTTTTTAGTGTAAATAAAAATTTAGTCCAACATCTTCAAGAGGTTATAAGCTACTTCTATGTAAATCAGCAGTTAGAGACCAGAAATGATGACTTCAATAAATTTACAAAACTTTTTAGGTTTAATTTTTTTTTTTTTTTTGAGAGGTTTTTGCTATAGGGTGCATGTGCTTGCCAGAGAGAGACAGAGAGACAGAAAGCGAGAAGTCACCCCTCAGGGGGAATGGCCATGGCGCAATCCCTTCTCCTCCATTCTTTTCTCAGGATCTTGGGCACACACAAGAACATGCACCTGGCCTGAGTTTAAGTCACCAGGTCGGGTACTCGAACTGTGGTCGACTAAATGGGAGTCCAGCGACATCCATTGCTCTAACTGCTGGTCCCTAGGTTTAAATTTTTATCATGTCAGTTATTGCATTTATTTCATAGATTCTCATCATAATTAAATAAAATGTTCTAGACTTAATCAATCTGGAAGCTTGCCTCCATTTATAGTCCCAAACAGAGGCTGGCAGTCTTGAGCCTAAGACTCAAAATTCCACAGTAGCAGCCATCAAAAAGAGATGGCAAGACTTTGAGGCCTGCTGCAGAGACAGTGAATCCATAGGTGGCAACTTGAGCCCAGCCTAGCTCGGATCCTGAACGGCAGGAGTGTCCTGCGATGTCTCCATCACTTATGACTGATGCATCTCACACTCTGGAACTTGGTAGCTTCCCCTCTCTATGCAGCGATCAGGTGATTGAGTGTTAGAGTGCAAAAAACCCTTAAGTCAGGAATGAAAGGAAGGAGAAACAGAAGAAAATGGGAGAAAGGAAGAAAGGCAGGGAGAAAAGAAAAAGAGAGAGAGAAAGACATCGTCATAATTAGTATGGAATTTAGTATGGAATGCCATGTGGCATGGCAACGTGTTGAGATTCTGGAGTTGCAAATTTCTTGCCCTGAGGGTAAGCCACTTCAATTTTTATAACTCTACCTTGTCATTTTATTTATTTTTATTTTTTTACTTTTTTGGAGAGGTTTTTGCTATAGGGTGCGTGCGCTCACCAGAAAGACAGAGAGAAAGGGATAAATCACCTCCCAGGGGAGATGTTCGTGCCGCAATCCCTCCTCCTCCATTATCCTCTCGGGATCTTGGGCATGCACACACATGTGCCCGGCGTGAGTTTAAGCCACCAGATCCAGGACTCAAACCACGGTCGGTTACATGGGAGTTCAGCGACATAGCCATTACGCTAACTGCTCGTCCCACTACCTTGTCATTTTAAATCAGAAAGCCTAGATTATTTCTTTTTTAAAAAAAAAAAAAAAAAAAAAAATCTATTATTTACATTTAATCACTGTATTACTGTATATCATTACAGCATACAAAATGAGTTCTCTTAGTATGAATACACTGTATATTAGTGCAGTCAATTTATTGGCATACGCATTATCATCAGCAGATAGTTTTCCATTTTTGTGCCCCTTAAATGTTTTACTTCTTTCTTTTCCCCCTTGATTCCCTCCCTCTCACCCTACCCCAGTTCCTACCCTCTTCCCACACTGTCTCTAGTATCCATAGTTGCTCTCCATGTTTTTATATCTTCTAATCTTTCCATTTCTTCCAGACAGTGAAGACATTTCTAACGTGAATTTGGACTTTAGCATTCTTCAATTCTAATCCCACCACTGTCTCTATCCATGTATGTAGCCTTCGAAAGAGGACTAACCCACTTTATTTGTTAGTTTCTTCCTTTGTAATAATGACTTAAACTGATAGTTACTAAGTTTGCAAATTACCAGAATCACTTGAGGTCTGAAATAGAAATACAGATTACTTGATTCTACATTATGACAAAATCAGGTAAGCAAAAAACCTTCAAATTTATCTTTGGGTACAAATCACAGTGCCCACATATTAATAACTTCATCAGAATCTTATTGGAGAAATGCCTATTTTGAGCATTCATTCACAGAATTCATTATATATTTACTCAATCTTGATCTGAAGTCTTGACAAATGTCTGTTTTTAAGAAGTGGCCAAGGAGTCAGGAATGGAAGCCATTGGGATAAATGTTCTCATAGTTACATCATGTCCCTAATTACTTACTAGAGTACTAAATGTTTTGGTAAGGCATTTGTCTTTGGTAAATTATGGGAGAGCTCACAGAGTTATGTATTTTCAATGACCGAACTCAGATATGCATAACTTGACCTGTTTTCCTTCCCTAATATTTATAGAAGAGACATTAAAGGA
The DNA here is from genome assembly GCA_026018925.1 of Tupaia tana. Taxonomy (NCBI): domain Eukaryota; kingdom Metazoa; phylum Chordata; class Mammalia; order Scandentia; family Tupaiidae; genus Tupaia; species Tupaia tana. The sequence continues at coordinate 159,052,720 of JAKSZU010000001.1, forward strand.
GGCTGGGGAGAGGACAAGGAAACAGAATGACGTGTGGCCAGCAAGGTGCTCGTTATTGTCGTTCCCAATGTCTCTGTCCCATTCTCTCCTTCTAGAACACGGCAATACTGGGCATTCTGCCTTCTTTGACTTAAGCGGGGCTAGGTAATTTGATTTAGGCAAAGACATATCAACAGTAGCAGCATATATGTTTTCTGATTTGAGGAGAATATTTTATTTCATTTGCTTTTTTTGCCAGAGGACACATGTGCATATATGTGAGAAAGAGAATCCCTTCCCTGGGCCTGGTCATATCACAATCCTCTCTTCCATCCTTTCCCTGTCCCATGAGGGTCCTGGACATGTGCATACGCCAGGGCTGTTTTTCAGTCTGTGGGATCCAGGGCTCCAAATGCGTAAGTTTTGTGGGATCTCGCTCCCTCTGCACAGGGCCCAGTCACTCCCTATGGGGAAAGTACTCATTTTAATTTTAATCAGAAACAAAGTGACGAAGCCATGGCTAATACTTCCTGTTTTCATTATTAGGGGAAAAAGACTGCGGGACCAGCAGTTGGCATAATGGCTATGTCATTGGACTCCCATATAGTCGAATGCTGTTCAAGTTCCAGACTCGATGGCTTAAACTCACTCCAGACGTGTGTGTGTGTGTGTGTGTGTGTGTGTGCGCGTGCCCAAGATCCCAAGAAGAGAATGAAGGAGAAGGGATTGCGGTGTGGCCATTGCCCCTGGAGGGTGATTTCTCACTTTCTGTCTCTCTGTCTTTCTGGTGAGTGTATGTGCCCTATAGCAAAAACCTCTCAAAAAAAAAAAAAAAAAATAGACAAAAAAGAAATGACTGTGTGCTTCCTCAGAGCGAGGAGTTTCAAGAATAATTAGAATTCAAACACATAGTACAGAACCTAGCAATTCCTCAATTAATTTGCACCATAATATATAATGTACATATGACTTTAGGCAAATTCAGCTATATGGAGTCAGAAAAACATACAAAGATACTCATAGTAATAAACAAAGAATGTACTAATGCCACTAATTCTGTCTGCATTGTCTTCCATGAGAAAGCTCATGGAGAATTTCTTTTTAAACCTAATAAATAATTAAATTATAGCATGTTAAAATTGACAAATGCCACTAAAAAAATGATACAGAATAAGATCAGTAGCACAATGATGAGGTTGTAGAAGAACTTACAGCATTAAATTACTGGTTTCAGGTGGAAGTTTAAATAGACCTCTTTAAGAAAGTCAGATTTAAGAAAAAGCCTGAAGGAGGTGAGGAAATTAGCTAAGTACATGCCTTTGGAAATAATGTTCCAGACAAAATGGGTACCAGAACAAATGCCCCAGGGTAGTCTGCATTTGTGATTAGTGGATCTGTAGGAGATAGGTCAGAGAATTAACAGGGGTTCTTAAACCATGGTAATGAATGCACTGGTTTCTCTGACCGAAATAAGAATTGATTACAAGGTTTCAAGCAGAAAAGTGACATGATATGATTGAAATATTTGAATAATTGATAGCAATTTTCAAAATGAAGTGGATTATATAAGGGAAAAATAGAAGCAATGAGACCATTTAGCACGCAATTGCAGCAATACTTACAAGTATCCGTAGAATCTCAGAATAGAGAGTAACAATTAAATGAGGTTATTCACAGCACACATCACTTCTTCTATTTCTTAGGGAAAAAAATTAAAGAGAGAACAAAATAGAAATCACCTACATGGAATCCATACTATACTTTCACTTATGTAAGTATTTCTGAGCTACCAAGCTAGGGAGAAAAATAAAATTTGTGATTCAACCTGTAAGATATATTATTCCAGAATCAAATGAAGTCATGTTTACCCTGCACCCAATGACAATTCCCTAACACAGTTTCCAGAATAACAGTATATGTTATTTGTAAATGCATTCATAAATATTATAGAAGTTTGATTTTCCTATCTTAACATTTTGTATCTATGATACGTTACTATATATATGTGTAGTGTGTGTGTGTGTATATATATATATATATATATATATATATACACACACACACACACACTATCTATATATATAGTAGGATATACATGATTGATGATAACCATAGATAGATAAGTATATATTCTGTAATTTTCTAATAATTTTTTTTGAGAGGTTTTTGCTATAGGGCGCGTGCGCTCGCCAGACAGACAGAGACAGATAGAGAGACAGAAAGCGAGAAATCACCCCTCCAGAGAGGATGGCCACGCCGCAATCCCTTCTCCTCCATTCTCCTCTTGGGATCTTGGGCACACACGCACACGTGCCCGGCGTGAGTTTTAAGCCACCGGTTCCGGGACGCGAACTGCGGTCGACTACGTGAGAGTCCAGCGACATAGCCATTAAGCTAACTGCTGGTTCCCAATAATTTTTAAGATTTATACATGTTGAAGGGACCAGCAGTTAGCGTAATGGCTGTGTTGCTGGACTCCCATTTAGTCGACCACGGTTCGAGTCCTGGATCCGGTGGCTTAAACTCACACTGGGCGCATGTGCATGCATGCCCAAGGTCCTGAGAGGAGAATGGAGGAGAAGGGATTGCGGCGTGGCCATGCCCTCTGGGCGGTGATTTCTCGCTTTCTGTCTCTCTGTCTCTATCTTTCTGGCAAGCGCACGTGCCCTGTAGCAAAAAACTCTCAAAAAAAAAAAAAAAAAGATTTATACATGTTGATAATAACTCTAAATTTTTTTTGTCTATTGGCTTTAATTTCACTGTCGTATTCCATATTATGTATAATATTTATTCATCCTGTGATCATAGATATTTAAGTGGTGTCACAGTTATTCAGGGAAATGCAAAGTAAAGCCACAATGAGATTCTCAGCATTTTTGTTAGAGCTGAACCTTATAGATTATGGGGGATTTTTAACTATGGAAAATTTATATATAAATATATATGTGTGTGTGTGTATATATATATATATATATATATATATAAACTAAGTAGAGATTTCCAATTTTTTGTGCCAAAATAAACTTGTATTTTCATTTATTTTTCATGAACTTTAAAATGTTTATTTAATGCATTCACGACAGAGAACATGTGTCCATGTCCTAGAGAGGCGAAGAGGGAGAAGAGTACCCTCCACAGGCCTTGTCATGTGATTTCCTTTCCACAGCCTTCTAGTCTGAGAAAGCAGAGATGCACACATGCATCTGGTGTGTTTTCAGGTCAGCCTTGAGAAACAAAACTGTGTTTGACCATGTGGCTCTCTGCACTGCAATTCAATTGCTGCTAACATACTACCAGAGTGAGCCCGTGAACTTTTTGAAATCCCCTTGTATATAGGACAGATTTTTATAAGATATGGGCTCATGTGATTAGAGAGGCTGAGAAGTTCCACAACCTAAATGTCTGAGGACTGCAGAACTGATAGTGTAGGTTGTAACCCAAGTTTGAAGGCATGAGAACCAGGAGTGCTGAAGGCAAGAGACATTAAGATGATGCAGTCAGGGTGGGATAAGCTTTTTTCTAACTTCTGTTCTGTGCAAGACTTCAAGGAATTCGATGATGCCAACAGGCATCATGAATTGCCTGCCTCTTTACTCAGTCTAGTAATTCAAATGCTAATCTCTTCTAGAAACACCCTCACACCCAGAAATAATGTTTATTCTGATATCTGGGCATCCCTTGGCTCAGGCTTTTCTTTTCTTTTCTTTCTTTCTTCTTTTTTGTTTTTGTTTTTTCTTTCCTTTCCTTTTATTTATTTATTTATTTTTATTTTACTTTTTTGTCTTAGGGCACATGTACTCACTGGAGAGAGAGAGACGGTGAGAGGGAAAATGAGAAATCACCCCCCAGGTGGAATGGCCATTCTGCAATACCCTCCCCTCCATTCTCTTCCTGGGATCTTTGGCACACACACACACATGTGCCCAGTGTGAATTTCAAGCCACTTGATCTGGGTTTTGTACCACAGTCCTCTAGGTGAGAGTCCAGCAATATAAACAGTACACCATCCCCTGGCTTGGCCCAGGCATTTTGAAAACATAAAATTATCATCATACTTGGTATTGCATTTTGCAAATTGCATTTAAAACTTAGCAGTAATTATAATCTAACAATATTATAGTTTGGATATTAAGCCATGGAAATTATTATTACCATTGGGTAGAAATATAAATTGGTTCAACTACTTAAGACTGGATTTGTTATAATTTCTAAAATAAGAGATTTATCTGTTAACATTCTGGAAAAAAAACATGAAAACATATACAACACTATCCCCTACAGCTTGCTTGCTGTAAAAGAAAATTAGAACTCTTCTAAATGTCCATCAACAAAGGACACCATTTACAGTAACCTTAAAGTTGAAATTCATAGACTTAGGTGAAAAAGTATCTATTATCAGAAAAAACAGAGTAAGCAAAAGCATAAGACTTGAAAAATATTTCAGATAGAATGTGTTATTTGTAAAATATGGAAAATGTGTTATGTCTACAAAGGGTGCTTAACACAAAATCATAAGGGCTTGACATAAAATAGCAAAGAATATATACTTTATTATATTATAAAAGCAGTGATTTCTTTTTTTACTTTTTTTTTTTTCAATAGAAATTTTTTGCTATAGGGTGTGCCTGCTCACCAGTGAGACAGAAAGTGATAAATCACCCCCTGGGGAGATGGCCATGCCACAATCCCTTCTCCTCCATTCTCCTCTCAAAATCTTGGGCAACACACAGGACCAGCAGTTAGCGTAATGGCTATGTCGCTGGACTCCCATGTAGTAGAACCTGGTTCGAGTCCCGGGCCCGGTAGCTTAAAACTCACACTGGGCACATGTGCGTGCATACCGAAGATCCCGAGAGGAGAATGCAGGAGAAGGGATTGCAGTGTGGCCATCCCCCCTCAGGGGTGATTT